>CM061753.1:335053721-335653721 GCA_030979885.1 Lolium multiflorum | reverse complement strand
ACCGTAACGGATCAGATCTACTAAATAACGATCAAGCGGGGTGCCGCCCCTGCACCCATGATGAGGTACAGGGACGGCTAGATGCGCAAGGGTTGCACTACGACAGCATATGATACTAAGAACAATGCTAACCCTAACACATCTATGATAACTACGTTGCTCGCCATCAAAAAGGCTTCAGCACGAGCAACGCATGAACAACGTGGGCAGGCTCGTGCTGCCTAGATCGCAAGATGCGATCTAGGCAGCATGGTGCTTACCGGAGAAACCCTCGAGACGAAGGGGTTGGCGATGCGCCGAGATTGGTTTGTGTTGAACGTTGGTTGTTGTTTATTCCATAAACCCTAGATACATATTTATAGTCCAGGGGACTTTCTAATGTGGGCGTGCACTAAACCGTGCACGAGATAAACTCTAACTTCTAAACCGATACATAACCTACTATATTAAGATACACGGGCTAACTAGCCCAAACTCTGCGCATAAAGGCCGATTCACCTATTTCTTGATGTACATATCTTCAAGTCCATCTTGATCGCGGCCCACCTCTGACTTGGCCAAATTCTGGTGATAACAAACATGCGATTCAAATTCTCCTTAGAGTATCTTCTCGTAGAAACCTCAATACCTCCGCATAAATAGAGACGCTAAAGTGACATGTTCCTAAATATCCCATCGGAGCAGTTTTTTCCTACTCCTTCTTCTCCAACAACCGGACCAAGCCAGTCCAGGCCGCCGCCCACCCTCCCCGTCCGCTCCGCCGACTGTCGACCGCCCGCCTCTGCCCCACACGCGCACGCCCAGGCTCTGCCGCCCGCCTCAGCGCCGCCTGCCCCAGCCTCGCATGCGCGCCCCCGCACTTCTAGCCTGCCCCGCCTGCATGCCACGGGCCGCGCTGCTGGTTACTCGCCTTTGCCCCGCCCGCGTGCGCCGCCTCCCGGCGCTGCCCCTGCTCGCTTCCCACTCCAGTGTCGCCCCTGCTCGTCGAATTCAACCAAACTGGCGGCCAATTCTGGCTAGCGCGGTTCAATTTTTGCTAAAATTTAGTTGGATTATGTGGAAGTTAATCGGAATTTGGTCGGACTCCGACGAGTTTATCAACGAACTGTGTTGGAGCGAGCTATCGCGGGAGCGTTGACCGTATCCAGGTTAGCCTGGAAAATGCCTTCGAAACTCCAACTATGAAGATCACAGGCTCATATCCAGGTTGGCCTGCAAAAAAAATTATGGGTTTGAGCGTTTTGAGATGTCTGGTCTGGCCCAAAAATGACCAAAACTATTAAACCGAACTACAATATACGGGTTTGACTATTTTTGGGATGTGCTAGAGATGCTCTTAAGAGTAGAGCTAGGGGAGAGAGATTGTAGTCACTAGGAGTATATGTGCCCTCTCAGTGTGTACTCCTTCATGTATCCATGGGTATGTGCCCAGTTTGAGAGAAAAAAGAAAAGAGAAGTTGTTCGTCGTCGAGGCATATGTGCGCTGCAAATACTCGTGTCTCATGTTCTGATGTTCGTTTGGAGTTCGTCTCCTTCCGTCCGGTGTTCGTCGCCGGAGAGCTGTTTCAGCGTGTGACAACGGCGTGTGTCGCCGAAGGGCTGCTTGGCGTGTGTCGCCGGAGGAAGCCCCAACAGTCGCGGCCATGGTCGCGGGAGCAGCTGCGCATGAGTTTTAACCTCTCTGTATATGCAGTGGCGCAGGGACCTAGACTTAATAAGATTGTAAGCTGTCTTATGGAGATTCCAGTTTTAGATATCTATTCTACTATTTCCAACTGAACACAAGTCGTAACACCGGATATCGGCCGGCGCTTCCTCCCCCGATGCCTCTCGCCGGCGACCTCCCTGGCGGTGGTGCTCCTCGGGCGGCATAGGTCCGGCGCGGCCGGGTGACACAGGTGGCGGTGCGTCTAGCACCGGCCGCTATGCTCTGGGCACCCCGACCCTAGATGGGCTTGGGTGGGCAAGGTTCTTCGGCGGCTGGGCGTCCTGGTGGTGGAGGAGATGACGTCGTGAGGTCTCGGGGCAGCGGCTCTTGCAGCCAACCTATTGCAGCAAGGCGGCTGGAGCTTCACATGCCTATCCGGGCCCGGCCGGGCCTGACGGGGCCTGGTGTGCTCCCGCTGCTATGTCCGGCCAATGACTGCCTCTCGGTGGTGGAGGTGGGTTCCTCCCCCGTGGCTACGAGGTTGATGTTCCTTTCCCCGATTACGTCATGTGCCTTCGTTGTTCAGGCTGCAGGCAGTGTCTCGAAGCGTTTGATGATGGCGGCTACAAGATCATGGTGGCGCATGCTCGTGGGTGGCGAAGCCAGGTGGTGGTGCTCCGAGGTCCCAGGGTTTTTTGTGGACGGGGGCTGGGGAAATCCCTGTCAGCTTGTCTAGCCCTGACGCGGTGTCACCTTCGTGTGGCACCATTCCTTCCTAGAAGGCGTCGTGGGAATCCCCTGTTCACTGCACCCTCCGTATCGAGGAAAACCCTAGGACCGGTCTAGCCCGGGCAGCAGCGTCGTGTCGACGATGTTTCCCTTCTTGAAGGTGTTGCTTGGTATAGGGTGCCTCTGAGTGCTTGGTGACATAGGCATCCCCAATGGGCCTGCCAAAGATGGTACCCGGGGTTTACTAAAGGCCCAGGACTCGAAGAATAAGAAGACTTGGAAGCCCATTTAGTGTTAAGGAAAGATAGTTTGTATTAGGAAAGATAGAGATTTGTAATCTTACGGGTTGGGTACGAAACCCTCCCGGACTCTGTAACTTGTGTATTACGAAACCCTCGGCTCCACCCTCTATATAAGGGGGAGTCGAGGGACGAAGAAAGGATCGAATCTATTGTCAACAGAACCCTAGTTTTCATAATCGTCGAGTACTTTTCGGCTGAAACCTTCGAGATCTACTTGCCCTCTACTTCTAGCAAAACCCTAGTCTACAATCTGTAGGCATTGACAAATTAATCCTTTGTCAATTGGCGCCGTCTGTGGGAATTAGAGGCTGCAAGGAGCTGATCTCGATGGCACGTCCAGAATCGTCGACTTCGTCGGTAGCAAGCAATGCGATGGATCGAGGTAACCAGGAAAAAACTGATCTAGTCGATTTTATTCCTCACCCGCCCTCCCGTATGGATGCATGTGCCTATCTGGAGGAGCCCATCGTCATGACGTTCGGAGAATTCCGATTTGGCGTCAACAAGGAAGGATCCTACCGTCTCGAAGTTCCGATCTCGTCGGAATTTTCAGCGGTCGATTCTGACTTTTCGTCGAGTGACGAGGAGTTTTCGTCACCATTCTTCGTCAACACCAAGGAACGGAAAGCTCGTCAAGATCTTCAGCGACACATCTTTCGAGTCGTCTGCGGACTCCTTTATAAGCAGCGATTCCGACAGCATCGACAGCTTCAACTTCATCGACAAATCTGCTGCCATCGGAAAGGTCTTCACCAATCTATATGATGGTGTCACCAATCCTGACAAAAATCAATACGCAAAATACCATCAGATCTATGCGATAGAAGAGGCAGGCCGATCAGAACCAGAAACGTCAGAGGCTTTCGATGATTTGGGAAATCCATACATCGATCCCGCTGATCTCAGAAAAGGCTTAGGCACTAAATATGCTGGGTCTTCAACTCGCGCAAAAGTCCAACTCCCGCAAGCAGCGTGGGATAGGGCCGCAAGAGCCATGGATGGTTCAGAACCAATGACCACCACTGCTACTGTGCAAGAACTACAAGCA
Organism: Lolium multiflorum; assembly: GCA_030979885.1. Lineage (NCBI taxonomy): Eukaryota > Viridiplantae > Streptophyta > Magnoliopsida > Poales > Poaceae > Lolium > Lolium multiflorum. The sequence continues at coordinate 335,649,994 of CM061753.1, read as the reverse complement.
TATCAATATAGACTTGCTCGAGTAAGTAGAGAGTTGGAAAAACAGACAACATCCTTGAATAGGAGAAAAGAGGCAGCTTCCGCGTCCAGCAGGCGTCGAGCAGAGCTCAGTCGACAATCAGAAACTTCGGCGGATAGCCATAGAGAGGCTCGAAGGAGATCGAGATCTCGGCTGCAAAATATACCCGAAGAAGAGAGAGGAAACCTAATTCAAAATCTCGACATGTCCTTCATGACGATCGATGAAAGGGGAAATATCATCCCAAAAACACCAGAAGCAGGTTACATGGCAACACAAGCTTACATCCTCGCGTCCAGACCACCTCCTGGGGATCCGAGAGAACCATTGTTCAATATGGCAATGGCTGGAGTAGGAGTTATGGGAACAGCGTTCGCAGCAACGCCTCCCGAAGGAAATCCTAGGCAAAATAGTCCACGACCCACTGCAGCAGTACAAGATCCACCGAGAACAAGTGGGGCAAGAGACACAGCAGTTCAAGTAAGGGTGGATAGAGCGCGACAAGAAAGAAGAGAACGTCAGTATTCACCAGAAGTTGCCGACGAAGATATGTGTGGACTCCCGTGCTTTACGAGAAGAGTTCGAAAGACTCGAGTTCCAAAAGGGTTCAAGTTACCCGAGAATTTCAAGAAGTTCGACGGCCTGCAGGATCCCGAGGATTGGCTCGTAGATTACCTCGAGATGGTGAAGCTGGTAGGAGGAACCAGAGCAACAGCTATGCAAAGTATCCAAGTTCACTTGAGTGGTGCCGCAAGATCTTGGATAAAGAAACTCCCCCAGGCTCCATCGACAGCTGGGATAATTTCGAGGATATCTTCGTGAGAAATTTCCGATCCACCTGCAAGAAACCTGCGTCATTGGAAGAGCTGAGGGCGTGTCGACAGAAACATGACGAATCGATGAGAAAATATATACAGCGGTGGAACATTATAAAAAACTCGGCAGAAGATATATCTGACGAGAGAGCAATAGATGCGTTCGTGGCAGGAATTCGGCGAGGAGACTTCGTCGAGGACTTAGGGAGAACTAACCCTAAGACCATATCAGCACTCATGGAGATAGCCAATAAGTGGGCAGATGGAGAAGACGCAATATACAACAAGCGACACAGGTCGCCAGAAGAGGATCGTGGTCGAAATTATCAAAATAGAAGGCGATTTTCTCGCCAGTTCTACAACAACGATGCTCCTGGCCATATATCGGCTGGCTTTCGGGGAAATCCTGGAGGAAATAGTCGAGATGACTATCAAAGGAGTAATGAGCAACAAGGCGACAATAGAGGCGATTCTCGCGGCAACAGGCAAAATAGTGGACCAAGGTTTCAAAGACCTTACGTGTCACCCGAAGAGATGATGAACGGTCCGTGTCAAATGCATTTTTATCTCGACAACAACGGAAAAAGGCAGTCAGGACATCTCCAGAAAGACTGCCGAAATTTTCAGGCAATGTTGCGAGCCGCAGGAATTGCAAATGCCCAAGCCATGAACAGAAACCCCCAGGGGCCAAGGAGCGAGATCCACCTTCCACCTCCTCCCGCAATCACGGACGAAAATCGGCACCAGCTCAGAATAGCGGCAGCACCACACCCACCTCCATATGTTGATCCTAACTCCAATGGTGCGGTCTCGATGATTCAGAAAGCTAGGCCATCCAACAGGGCGCAGAAGGTAATCTCACGACAAGTGTTCATGGCAGAGAAGATGCCTCCACCAACAGTCGAGTACTTAAATTGGTCGGGGCAAGACATTGGCTTCACAATCGCGGACCATCCGCAGCAAGTTCCTCGACCAGGACAATCAGCACTCATCTTACCCGCAGTAATCGCTGGTTTTGACGTGTCGAGAGTTTTCATAGATGGCGGCAGCAGCTTAAACCTTATGTATGCAGATACATTGAGGAAGATGAACATATCCCTGGCAAACTTGAAACCAACTGACACACGTTTCCATGGGATTACACCAGAGAAGCCAAGTTACCCATTGGGCAAGATCAACCTCGACGTTCAGTTTGGAACCCGAGAAAACTACAGGATAGAGAATTTGGAGTTCGAAGTGGTGGATTTCCCGTCGCAGTATCACGCTTTGTTGGGACGACCAGCATACGCCAGGTTTATGGCGGTACCACATTATACGTATCTATTGTGGAGGTTGCCCGGACCCAAGGGACCCATTACAATCAAGGGAAGCTTCGCGTTATCCGATAAATGCGACAAGGATTTTCATCGACTGTCAGAAACTTTCGGGATGCAAGCAGAATATACGGCGCCAAGGTTCACTGATTATGATGTGCTGCCAGAAGTAGGGAGGTCTTCTAAGGAGCCAACTTTCAACACAAACAAGGATTCAAAAGAGGTACAGATCCACCCGACAGACCCAAAGAAAACGACATCCATCGCAACAAACATGGATATCGCATAGGAAAGCGCGCTCGTCGAGTTCCTCCGTGAGCACTGGAAAATCTTCGCATGGTGTCCAGCTGACATGCCAGGAGTACCCAGGGAACTTGCCGAGCACCACCTCAACTTGGATCCTCTCGCAAGACCAATCAAGCAACCTTTGCGGCGTTTTTCGGAACCTAGCCGCAAAGCCATGTTATCGGAAATAGATCGACTCAAAGATGCTGGTTTCATCAAAGAAATATCTACAGAAGCCACATGGGTAGCTAACCCAGTGATGGTGCCGAAGAAACACACGATAGTCCTTCGCATGTGCGTCGACTTCACGTGTCTCAATAAACATTGTCCTAAGGATCACTTTCCCCTCCCAAGGATCGATCAAATCATCGACTCCACGGCAGGATGCGAACGTCTTTCCTTCTTGGATGCGTACTCTGGTTATAACCAGATCAGATTAAAAGAAGAAGATGAAGCCAAGACAGCGTTCATAACACCTTACGGCGTGTTTTGTTACAAAACAATGCCCTTTGGTTTGAAAAACGCGGGAGCAACATATCAGCGGATGATGCAGAAATGCCTAGCAACACAGATTGGAAAAAATGTGCAAGTCTACATTGACGATGTCGTGATAACATCAAAGAAAGGATCAACTCTGATCGAAGATTTAAAGGAAACCTTCGACAACCTCGACAAGTTCTGCCTCAAGCTGAACCCGACAAAGTGCTCTTTTGGAGTTCCCGCAGGAGAACTTCTCGGGTTCTTAGTATCAGCAAGGGGGATTGAAGCTAATCCCGAAAAAATCCAGGCCATCGTTACTATGAGAAAGCCAACAAAGTTGAAAGAAATACAACAGCTAACGGGGCGAGTCGCAGCTTTAAGCAGATTCGTCGCCAGGCTAGGAGAAAAGGCGCTGCCGTTCTACGCATTGATCAAACAAGGGGAAAAATTTCAATGGAACGAGGAAGCAGATAGGGCCTTCGAGAACCTCAAGCGGACAATTTCGACACCACCAATCTTGGTGGCGCCTAAAGAGAAAGAACCTCTCCTCTTATACATTGCAGCCACACCTCAAGTGGTTAGCACGGTTCTAGTAGTCGAGAGAGAAGAAGAAGGAAAGCTTCATGGAGTTCAGAGGCCAGTATATTTCATCAGCGAAGTACTGTCGCCTTCAAAACAGCGGTACCCGCAATACCAGAAACTGGCGTATGGAGTATTCACGACAGCAAGAAAATTGCGACACTATTTTTCGGCGCACCCGATAATAGTGGTCAATGAAGCTCCTTTGTCAAACATATTGAACAACCCAGAAGCTACGGGTCGTGTCTCCCTTTGGGGAATAGAACTTTCCCCTCGGGACATCACGTATGAAAAAAGAAAGGCAATAAAATCGCAGGTTTTACCAGATTTCATCGCAGAGTGGATGGAGTTACAAAACACGGGGCCTCCAGATTTGTCGAGAACTTGGACCATGAACTTCGACGGGTCCAAAAGGTTGGAAGGTGCTGGAGCAGGCGTGATATTGGTATCACCTGAAGGCGACAAGTTGAAATATGTCCTACGGATGACGTTCCCAAACGCGTCTAACAACGAAGCAGAATATGAAGCTCTCATACACGGGATGAAGATGGCGAAAGCTTGCGGTGCAACCCGATTGAAAATCTTCGGCGACTCACAATTGGTGGCACAGCAAGTTATGAACCAATGTGATGCAGTCAACGAAAGTATGATAGCATACAAGGAGGTGTACAACGAGCTGGAAAAATTGTTTGATGGATGCGAGGTAAACCACATCAGCAGGCTGAGTAACGATGAAGCCGATGTTCTTGCAAACATCGGGTCACAATGCCTCGCGATCCCTCCAGGCGTATTTTGGGAAGAAATAAGCGAAAGATCAACAAAGCCAGTGAAAATAAAGAAGAAAGAAGAGAAATCCTCGGGTACCACCAAAGACTTAGTGGAAGAAGAAGAGGAACAGGAGCTGGTAATGATGGTGCAAATTCCGTGGATGCAGGCTTACATATCATATATCCTAAGGAAAACAATACCCGATGATCCAGTTGAAGCAAGGCGAGTAATCAGGAGATCAAAAGCTTTTACTGTGGTAAAAGGGGAGTTGTACAAACGAAGTATTTCGGGCGTGCTACAGAGATGTGTCACACCCGAAGAAGGAAGAATCATCCTGAAAGATGTGCACGAAGGAATATGCGGGCACCACGCGAGCAGCCGAGCTATTGCGGCCAAAGTCTTCAGAGCAGGATTTTATTGGCTAACAGCAATCGAGGACGCGAAGAAAATAGTGCGAACTTGCGACGCGTGCCAAAGATGGAGGGCGCAACGGTTGAGGGTCAGCATTGTCTAGGCGCTTCGCCTTTGATTTCATTTTTTTTCCTTTTAGGCATGTTTTTGTTGTTGCCTTAGCATTTTTTTAAAAAAAATTGAACGTGGTTGGTATGTTAATATAGCAACCAAAGCCTGTTTCGAGGATTGTATTTCCAACCTGTGAGAGCATTGGATTATCTCAATGTTTATTGATTGAGAGAACAGGTATGCACTGAGTTGTAACTAGAAATGCAACTGTGCCACTTTGAATTGTTTGCCCACTTGAATAAAAGGTGACCGATCCTACATATTTCTACTTTTTCTAAAATCAGGGGAAGTTTGCAAGTACGGCTTCAACAATGCTTTCAAGCAAGGTCTAAGAGCATCTCCACCGGCGCCCCCTAAATAGTCGTCGGCAGAGACGCTGGCACCTCCGTATGGGAAACGTCGGCACTGCATCCTCTGTTTGGGGGAGCTGTTCCCACACCGACGCCCCCAAACCGGTGGCCCGATAGATGTTTTGAATTAAAATCACAAATAAAAGCATAGAAAATCGAATAAAGAGAAGAAACATTTCATTCCACAAACTAATACATAATTGCGAACGTGGTTTACATGAAGATATAGTTTGGAACATGGTTTTTCACAAACTAATACATAGTTTGAACCATGGTTGACACAAAAATAAAACATTGCAAAATAACTAAACCTAACTAGGCCGGTCATTGCAGGTTTCGTGTGTTTGCTGCCAAGAAAGAACACTCGAGGGCACACCCAGTCACCCAAACTGGAAAATCCAGCTGGGACGGTCCCCGTTGGTTCTTTCTGAGAAGAACATCCAGAAACCTGTGCACGTATTCGCTGCGAAGAAACAACACTCATTCGTCGTCCTCCTCAATGTTGTCGCCGTGGTAGTGGCGGCGGCAGCGCGTCTCATCGAACACCTTGACGCTCATTGATGTCTACGGGTGCTTCTATTCTTTTAGACAGTGTTGGGCCTCCAAGAGCAGAGGTTTGTAGAACAGCAGCAAGTTTTCCCTTAAGTGGATCACCCAAGGTTTATCGAACTCAGGGAGGAAGAGGTCAAAGATATCCCTCTCAACAACCCTGCAATCACGATACAAGAAGTCTCTTGTGTCCCCAACACACCTAATACACTTGTCAGATGTATAGGTGCACTAGTTCGGCGAAGAGATAGTAAAACACAGTGGTATGGATGTATATGAGTGGTAATAGCAATCTGAAATAAAGATGGCAGCGAGTAAACATGCAACAGAACAGTAAACGGTGTTTGCAGTATTGGAAACAAGGCCTAGGGATCATACTTTCACTAGTGGACACTCTCAACATTGATCACATAATAAATAATAACTTCTCCTTATTTGTGCTACATACACTCTTTTGTTGGATGACAAACACCATTCGTTGTGTAGGGCTACAAGAGCTCCCTCAAGCCGGAGTTAACAAGCGCCACAACATTCAGCATTCATATTTAAGTAACCTTAGAGCATAATAGATCTTTGCAAAATAGACCGAGTACTAACATAGCATACACACTGTCACCATTACACTATGAAGGGGGGATAGATCACATCAATACTATCATAGCGATAATTAACTCCATAACCTACAAGAGATTATGATCATAATCTACGACAAGAACCACACGATGCACACACTGTCACCATTACACCATACATGAGGAATAGACTACTTTAATAACATCACATGAGTAGCACATAGACTAGTAGCGATACAAAGCTCATCATATGGATCTCAATCATGCAAGCAATTCATGAGATCATTGTATTGGAGTACAGAGAGAGAGATTAACCACATAGCTACCGGTACAGCCCTTAGCCTCGAGGGAGAACTACTCCCTCCTCATCATGGGAGCAGCAGCGTTGATGGAGATGGCGGTGGTGTCGATGGAGATGGCTCCGGGGGCAATTACAGAGACTTTTGTCCCCCGAATTGGAGTTTCGCGATGGCGGCGGCGCCCCTGGATGTTTTCTGGAGTTTCGTCAATCTGTGTCTTGTTTTTAGGTCACGAGGGACTAAATAGGCGAAAAGGCGGCACGAGGGGTGATGTCTACTCACGCTTCTTTTCCTGTACACAGTGTTGGGCCTCCAAGAGCAGAGGTTTGTAGAACAGCAGCAAGTTTTCCCTTCAATGGATCACCCAAGGTTTATCAAACTCATGGAGGAAGAGGTCAAAGATATCCCTCTCAAGCAACCCTGCAACCACAAAGCAAGAAGTCTCTTGTGTCCCCAACACACCTAATACACTTGTCAGATGTATAGGTGCACTAGTTCGGCGAAGAGATAGTGAAATACAAGTAGTATGAATGTATATGAGTGGTAATAGCAATCTGAATAAAATATGGCAGCAAGTAAACATGCAGTAGAACAGTAAGTAAGCGGTGTTTGCAGTATTGGAAACAAGGCCTAGGGATCATACTTTCACTAGTGGACACTCTCAACATTGATCGCATAATAAATAATAACTTCTCTCATTTGTGCTACATACACTCTTGTTTGATAATGAACACCATTCGTTGCGTAGGATTACACGAACCCTCAATGCCGGAGTTAACAAGCTCCACAACATTCGATATTCATGTTTAAGTAACCTTAGAGCATAATAGATCTTTGCAAAATAAACCGAGTACTAACATAGCATACACACTGTCACCTTTACACTATGAAGGGGGAATAAATCACATCAATACTATCATAGCGATAATCAACTCCATAACCTACAAGAGATTATGATCATAATCTACGACAAGAACTACACGATGCACACACTGTCACCATTACACCATGCAGGAGGAATAGACTACTTTAATAACATCACATGAGTAGCACATAGACTAATAGCGATACAAAGCACATTGCAATCATAAAGGGATATAAATAAGCACTTCACTATGCCATTCATAACAGTGAATAAGTATTCTGTGAAATATAGCCTAAGAGACCCACACGGTGCACACACTGTCACCTTTACACACGTGGGACAAGGAGTCTCCGGAGATCACATAAGTAAAATCCACTTGACTAGCATAATGACATCTAGATTACAAGCATCATCATATGAATATCAATCATGTAAGGCAGCTCATGAGATTATTGTATTGAAGTACATAGGAGAGAGATGAACCATATAGCTACCGGTACAGCCCCGAGCCTCGATGGAGAACTACTCCCTCCTCATGGGAGACAGCAGCGATGATGAAGATGGCGGTGGTGTCGATGGAGGAGCCTTCCGGGGGCACTTCCCGGCGGCGGCCGGAACAGAGACTCCTGTCCCCAGATCTTGGCTTCGCGATGGCGGTGGCTCTGGAAGGTTTCACGTACCGTGGCTTATTCGTATCGAAGATTTAGGTCAGGGGCTTCTTATAGGCGAAGCGGAGTCGGGCTGCGGGGCCCACACAAGGCCGGCGCCCCTCTCGGCCGCGCCGCCTTAGTGTGTGGGGCCCCCGTGGCCCTCCTGTCCCTCTCGGGTGTTCGAAGCTTCGTGGATTTCTAAGATGCTGGGCGTTGATTTTGTCCAATTCCGAGAATATTTCCTTACTAGGATTTCTGAAACCAAAAACAGCAGAAAACAGGAACTGGCACTTCGACATCTCGTCAATAGGTTAGTTCCGGAAAACGCATCAAAACATCATAAAGTGTGAACAAAACATGTAGGTATTGTCATAAAACAAGCATGGAACATCAGAAATTATAGATACGTTGGAGACGTATCAGCATCCCCAAGCTTAGTTCCTACTCATCCTCGAGTAGGTAAACGATAACACAAATAATTTCTGAGGTGACATGCTACCATCATAATCTTGATCAACATTATTGTAAAGCATATGACATGAATGGAGTGATTCAAAGCAATGATCTATAGTTTGCTAACAAATAGATAACATATAGCAAAACTTTTCATGAATAGTACTTTCAAGACAAGTATCAAAAAGTCTTGCATAAGAGTTAACTCATAAAGCAATAAATTCAAAGTAAAGGCATCGAAGCAACACAAAGGAAGATATAAGTTTCAGCAGTTGCTTTCAACTTTCAACATGCATATCTCATGGATAATGGTCAACATAGAGTAATATGATGAATGCAAATAAGCAAGTATGTAAGAATCAATGCACAGTTGACACAAGTGTTTGCTTCTAAGATGGAAGGAAATGGGTAAACTGACTCAACATAAAGTAAAAGATAGGCCCTTCGCAGAGGGAAGCAGGGATTAAATCATGTGCTAGAGCTTTTTAAGTTTTGAAATCATATAGAGAGCATAAAAGTAAAATTTTGAGAGGTGTTTGTTGTTGTCAACGAATGGTAATGGGTACTCTAACTACCTTATCAACCAGACTTTCAAGAGCGGCTCCCATGAAGGACGTTATTTCTACCAGCAAGGTAGATCATCCCTCTTCTCTTTTGTTTACACATGTACTTTAGTTTTATTTATTAGATGACACTCCCCCAACCTTTTGCTTACACAAGCCATGGCTAACCGAATCCTCGGGTGCCTTCCAACATTCACATACCATGGAGGAGTGTCTATTTGCAAATTTAAGTTGCTTACTGATAGATCAGAGCAAAACATGTGAAGAGAATTATTAATGCAAGTTAATTAATTGGGACTGGGAACCCCATTGCCAGCTCTTTTTGCAAAATTATTGGATAAGCGGATGAGCCACTAGTCCATTGTGAAAGTCTGTCAAAAGTAAATGACAAGATCGAAAGATAAAACACCACATACTTCCTCATGAGCTATAAAACATTGACACAAATAAGAGATAATAGCTTTTGAATTGTTTAAAGGTAGCACATGAAGTATTTACTTGGAATGGCAGAAAAATACCACATAGTAGGTAGATATGGTGGACACAAATGGCATGGGTTTTGGCTCAAGGTTTTGGATGCACGAGAAGCATTTCCTCTCAGTACAAGGCTTAGGCTAGCAAGGTTGTTTGAAGAAAACACAAGTATAAACCGGTACAACAAAACTTACATAAGAACATATTGCAAGCATTATAAGACTCTACACTGTCTTCCTTGTTGCTCAAACACTTTTACCAGAAAATATCTAGACCTTAGAGAGACCAATCATGCAAACCAAATTTCAACAAGCTCTACGGTAGTTCTCCACTACTAGATTTAAACTACATGATGCAAGAGCTTAAACATGATTTATGAGAGCTCAAAACAATTGCCAAGTATCAAATTATTCAAGAACATATGAAGCATTTTCTGATTCCAACCAAATAGCAACAAGTGAAGCGATCAACTTTCGCCCTTGAACATTAAAAGCATGAATGAAGAACACTAGTGTTCATATGAAAAAGCGGAGCGTGTCTCTCTCCCACACAAGGATGAACTTATTCAGAGAATGAAAATAACAAAACGAAAATAAAAGCACACAGACGCTCCAAGTAAAATACATAAGATGTGACGGAATAAAAATATAGTTTCACTAGAAGAAACCTGATAAGTTGTCGATGAAGAAGGGGATGCCTTGGGCATCCCCAAGCTTAGATGCTTGAGTCTTCTTAAAATATGCAGGGATGAACCACCGGGGCATCCCCAAGCTTAGACCTTTCACTCTTCTCGATCACATTATATCACCCTCTTCTATTGACCCTTGAAAACTTCTGCCACACCAAACTTCGAGCAAACTCATTAGAGGGTTAGTGCACAATCAAAAATTCACATGTTCAGAGGTGTGATACGTCTCCAACGTATCGATAATTTCTTATGTTCCATGCTACTTTATTGATGATACCTACATGTTTTATGCACATTATATGTCATATTTATGCATTTTCTAGAACTAACCTATTAACAAGATGCCGAAGAGCCTGTTCTTGTTTTTGGTTTCAGAAATCCTAGTAAAGAAATATTCTCGGAATTGGACGAAACTTTCGCCCAGGGTCCTATTTTTGCACGAAGCTTCCAGAAGACCGAAGAGATAACGAAGTGGGGCCACGAGGCAGCCAGGGTGGCCGGGCGGCCCAAGCCCTGGCCGCGCCGACCTACCCCCTGGGCCCCTCGTGTGGCCCCCGCGTTGACCCTCCGCCTACTTAAAGCCTCCGTCGCGAAACCCCCAGCACCGAGAGCCACGATACGGAAAACCTTCCAGAGACGCGCCGCCGCGAATCCCATCTCGGGGGATTCAGGAGATCGCCTCCGGCACCCTGCCGGAGAGGGGATTCATCTCCGGAGGACTCTACACCGCCATGGTCGCCTCCGGAGTGAGTGAGTAGTTCACCCCTGGACCATGGGTCCATAGCAGTAGCTAGATGGTCGTCTTCTCCTTGTTGTGCTTCATTGTTGGATCTTGTGAGCTGCCTAACATGATCAAGATCATCTATCTGTAATTCTATATGTTGTGTTTGTCGGGATCCGATGGATAGAGAGTACTATGATTATGGTGATTATCAATCTATTGTTTATGTGTTGTTTATGATCTTGCATGCTCTCCGTTACTAGTAGAGGCTCTGGCCAAGTTTTTACTCTTAACTCCAAGAGGGAGTATTTATGCTCGATAGTGGGTTCATGCCTCCATTGAATCTGGGACAGTGACAGAAAGTTCTAAGGTTGTGGATGTGCTGTTGCCACTAGGGATAAAACATTGATGCTATGTCTAAGGATGTAGTTGTTGATTACATTACGCACCATACTTAATGCAATTGTCTGTTGCTTTGCAACTTAATACTGGAAGGGGTTCGGATGATAACCTGAAGGTGGACTTTTTAGGCATAGATGCAGTTGGATGGCGGTCTATGTACTTTGTCGTAATGCCCAATTAAATCTCACTATATTTATCATATCATGTATATGCATTGTTATGCCTTTCTCTATTTGTCAATTGCCCGACTGTAATTTGTTCACCCAACATGCTTTTATCTTATGGGAGAGACACCTCTAGTGAACTGTGGACCCCGGTCCTATTCTTTACATAGCATACAATCTACTTGTTTTACTGTTTTCTTTGCAAACATTTTCCACTCGATACGCTTAATCCTTTGTTACAGCAAGCCGGTGAGATTGACAACCTCACTGTTTCGTTGGGACAAAGTACTTGGGTTGTGTTGTGCAGGTTCCGCGTTGGCGCCGGAATCCCTGGTGTTGCGCCGCATCACATTTCGCGACCATCAACCTTCAACGTGCTTCTTGGCTCCTACTGGTTCGATTAAACCTTGGTTTCTTTCTGAGGGAAAACTTGCTACTGTGCGCATCATACCTTCCTCTTGGGGTTCCCAACGAACATGTGAGTTACACGCCATCAAGCTCTTTTTCTGGCGCCGTTGCCGGGGAGATCAAGACACGCTGCAAGGGGAGTCTCCACTTCTCAATCTCTTTACTTTGTTTTTGTCTTGCTTTATTTTATTTACTACTTTGTTTGCTGCACTAAATCAAAACACAAAAAAATTAGTTGCTAGTTTTACTTTATTTACTGTCTTGTTTGCTTCCTTATATCAAAAACACAAAAAAATTAGATACTTGCATTTAATTTATTTTGTTATCATGTCTAGTTCTGTACTTGTTTTTATTTTCACTAGTTAGGCATAATGGAAAACAACAAAAAAATTAGAGATCTTTATGAAATTTATCTTGAATTAGGACATGATGTGTTTGAAGAGAAAATTAAAAAACCCATGGAACTTTGTTTGCAAAATAGTTGTAGCAAGGTTATTAGCATGAACTCTTTGAACACCATTATTGCTAAAGCTATGGAAGAATTTAAGCTTGGGGAAGCTGGTTGTGATATTTTTAGTCCCCCAAGCATGGAGGAGAAAATTTACTTTGATGATACTTTACCTCCTATATATGATGCTTGCAATGATGAATATGATATTTTCAGTCCACCTACTATTGAGGAGAAAATTAATTATGATTACAATATGCCTCCTATGTATGATGATTATGGTGATGAGAATAATAATGATAGCTATTTTATTGAATTTGCTCCCACTACAACTAATAAAATTGATTATGCTTATGTGGAGAGTAATAATTTTATGCATGTAGCTCATGACAAGAATGTTGTATGTGATAGTTATATTGTTGAGTTTGTTCATGATGCTACTGAAAGTTATTATGAGAGAGGGAAACATGGTTATATGCATCTTAATAATATTAAGTTTCCCCTCTTTATGTTGAGAATTTTGAAATTGCACTTGTGTTGCTTTTCTATGCTTGCCACTTTGTTCTTCATGAATCTATTTGTGTACAAGATTCCTTTTCATAGGAAGTGGGTTAGGCTTAAATGTGTTTTGAATTTGCTTCTTGATGCTCTCTTTTGCATCAACTCTTATTACTGAGCCCATCTTAATGGCTATAAAGAAAAGCGCTTATGGGAGACAACCCATGTTTTTACTACAGCAATTTTTTGTTTTGTTGAGTCTTGGAAGTTGTTTACTACTGTAGCAACCTCTCCTTATCATGTTTTTGTGCCAAGTAAAGTTTCTATGTCAAAGTTGATGTTATATTTGGGATCGCTGCGCAGAAACAGCATTGCTGTCTGTCACGAATCTGGGCACAGTCCTCTGTAGAAAATTCGAAAAAATCTGCCAATTTACGAGCGTGATCCTCAGATATGTACGCAACTTTCATTAGTTTTGAGTTTTTCCATTTGAGCAAGTCTGGTGCCAGCTTTAAATTCGTCTTTACGGACTGTTCTGTTTTTGACAGATTCTGCCTTTTATTTCGCATTGCCTCTTTTGCTATGTTGGATTTATTTCTTTGATCCATTAATGTCCAGTAGCTTTATGCAATGTCCAGAAGTGTAAATAATGTTTGTGTCACCTCTGAATGTGTGAATTATCAATTGTGCACTAACCCTCTAATGAGTTTGCTTGAAGTTTGGTGTGAAGGAAGTTTTCAAGGGTCAAGAGAGGAGAATGATATACTATGATCAAGAGGAGTGAAAGCTCTAAGCTTGGGGATGACCCCGTGGTTCACCCCTGCATATTTTAAGAAGACTCAAGCGTCTAAGCTTGGGGATGCCCAAGGCATCCCCTTCTTCATCGACAACATCATCAGGTTCCTCCCCTGAAACTATATTTTTATTCAATCACATCTTGTGTTCTTTACTTGGAGCGTCGGTTTGTTTTTGTTTTTGTTTTTGTTTGAATAAGATGGATCCTAGCATTCACTTTGTGGGAGAGAGACACGCTCCGCTGTTGCATATGGACACATGTGTCCTTAGGCTTTACTCATAATGTTCATGGCGAAGTTTCTTCTTCGTTAAATTGTTATATGGTTGGAATTGGAAAATACTACATGTAGTAATTCTAAAATGTCTTGGATAATGTGATACTTGACAATTGTTGTGCTCATGTTTAAGCTCTTGCATCATATACTTTGCACCCATTAATGAAGAAATACATAGAGCTTGCTAAAATTTGATTTGCATATTTGGTCTCTCTAAGGTCTAGATAATATCTAGTATTGAGTTTTGAACAACAAGGAAGACAGTGTAGAGTCTTATAATGTTTACAATATGTCTTTTATGTGAGTCTTGCTGCACTTGTTCATCCTTGAGTTTGCTTCAAATAACCTTGCTAGCCTAAACCTTGTATCGAGAGGGAATACTTCTCATGCATCCAAAATCCTTGAGCCAACTACTATGCCATTTGTGTCCACCATACCTACCTACTACATGGTATTTCTCCGCCATTCCAAAGTAAATTGCTTGAGTGCTACCTTTAAAATTCCATCATCCACCTTTGCAATATATAGCTCATGGGACAAAATAGCCTTAAAAACTATCGTAGTATTGAATATGTACTTATGCACTTTATATTTTATTAAGTTGCTTGTTGTGCGATAACCATGCTTCTGGGGAACGCCATCAACTATTGTTGAATATCATGTGAGTTGCTATGCATGTCCGTCTTGTCTGAAGGATCTATCATTTTAGTGGTTGGAGCATGCAAAATTGTTAGAGAAGAACATTGGGCCGCTAACTAAAGCCATGAATCATGGTTGAAGTTTCAGTTTTGGACATATATCCTCAATCTCATATGAGAATAATAATTGTTGCTACATGCTTATGCATTTAAGAGGAGTCCATTATCTGTTGTCCATGTTGTCCCGGTATGGATGTCTAAGTTGAGAATAATCAAAAGCGAGAAATCCAAAATGCGAGCTTTCTCCTTAGACCTTTGTACAGGCGGCATGGAGGTACCCCTTTGTGACACTTGGTTGAAACATGGCATGCGAAGATCCGGTAGTCCAAGCTAAGTAGGACGAGGTGCGGGCACTACTAGTATACTATGCATGAGGCTTGCAACTTGTAAGATATAATTTTCATAACTCATATGCTTTATTACTACCGTTGACAAAATTGTTTCATGTTTTCAAAATAAAAGCTCTAGCACAAATACAGCAATCGATGCTTTCCTTTTGAAGGACCATTCTTTTACTTTTATTGTTGAGTCAGTTTACCTATCTCCTTCCACCTCAAGAAGCAAACACTTGTGTGAACTGTGCATTGATTCCTACATACTTGCATATTGCACTTGTTATATTACTTTATGTTGACAATATCCATGAGATATACATGTTATAAGTTGAAAGCAACCGCTGAAACTTAATCTTCCTATGTGTTGCTTCAACACCTTTACTTTGATTTATTGCTTTATGAGTTAACTCTTATGCAAGACTTATTGATGCTTGTCTTGAAGTACTATTCATGAAAAGTCTTTGCTATATGATTCAGTTGTTTACTCATGTCATTACCTTTGTTTTGATCGCTGCATTCATTACATATGTTTACAAATAGTATGATCAAGATTATGATGGCATGTCACTTCAGAAATTATCTTTGTTATCGTTTTACCTGCTCGGGACGAGCAGAACTAAGCTTGGGGATGCTGATACGTTGATACGTCTCCAACGTATCGATAATTTCTTATGTTCCATGCTACTTTATTGATGATACCTACATGTTTTATGCACATTATATGTCATATTTATGCATTTTCTGGAACTAACCTATTAACAAGATGCCGAAGAGCCGCTGTTTTTGCTGTTTTTGGTTTCAGAAATCCTAGTAAAGAAATATTCTCGGAATTGGACGAAACTTTCGCCCAGGGTCCTATTTTTGCACGAAGCTTCCAGAAGACCGAAGAGATAACGAAGTGGGGCCACGAGGCGGCCAGGGGTGGCCGGTGCGGCCCAGCCCTGGCCGCGCCGACCTAGCCTGGGCCCCTCGTGTGGCCCCCCGCGTTGACCCTCCGCCTACTTAAAGCTTCCGTCGCGAAACCCCCGTACCGAGCCACGATACGGAAAACCTTCCGAGCCGCCGCGAATCCCATCTCGGGGGATTCGGAGATCGCCTCCCACCCGGAGAGGGGATTCATCTCCCGGAGGACTCTACACCGCCATGGTCGCCTCCGGAGTGATGAGTGAGTAGTTCACCCCTGGACCATGGGTCCATAGCAGTAGCTAGATGGTCGTCTTCTCCTTGTTGTGCTTCATTGTTGGATCTTGTGAGCTGCCTAACATGATCAAGATCATCTATCTGTAATACTATATGTTGTGTTTGTCGGGATCCGATGGATAGAGAGTACTATGATTATGGTGATTATCAATCTATTGTTTATGTGTTGTTTATGATCTTGCATGCTCTCCGTTACTAGTAGAGGCTCTGGCCAAGTTTTTACTCTTAACTCCAAGAGGGAGTATTTATGCTCGATAGTGGGTTCATGCCTCCATTGAATCTGGGACAGTGACAGAAAGTTCTAAGGTTGTGGATGTGCTGTTGCCACTAGGGATAAAACATTGATGCTATGTCTAAGGATGTAGTTGTTGATTACATTACGCACCATACTTAATGCAATTGTCTGTTGCTTTGCAACTTAATACTGGAGGGGGTTCGGATGATAACCTGAAGGTGGACTTTTTAGGCATAGATGCAGTTGGATGGCGGTCTATGTACTTTGTCGTAATGCCCGGATTAAATCTCACTATATTTATCATATCATGTATATGCATTGTTATGCCTTTCTCTATTTGTCAATTGCCCGACTGTAATTTGTTCACCCAACATGCTTTTATCTTATGGGAGAGACACCTCTAGTGAACTGTGGACCCCGGTCCTATTCTTTACATAGCATACAATCTACTGCAATTGTGTTTTACTATTTTCTTTGCAAACATCTTCCACTCGATACGTTTAATCCTTTGTTACAGCAAGCCGGTGAGATTGACAACCTCACTGTTTCGTTGGGGCAAAGTACTTTGGTTGTGTTGTGCAGGTTCCGCGTTGGCGCCGGAATCCCTGGTGTTGCGCCGCATCACATTTCGCGACCATCAACCTTCAACGTGCTTCTTGGCTCCTCCTGGTTCGATTAAACCTTGGTTTCTTTCTGAGGGAAAACTTGCTACTGTGCACATCATACCTTCCTCTTGGGGTTCCCAACGAACGTGTGAGTTACACGCCATCAAGCTCTTTTTCTGGCGCCGTTGCGGGGAGATCAAGACACGCTGCAAGGGGAGTCTCCACTTCTCAATCTCTTTACTTTGTTTTTGTCTTGCTTTATTTTATTTACTACTTTGTTTGCTGCACCTAAACAAAACACAAAAAAATTAGTTGCTAGTTTTACTTTATTTACTGTCTTGCTCTCTATATCAAAAACACAAAAAAAATTAGTTACTTGCATTTACTTTATCTAGTTTGTTTTATTTACCGTTGCTAAAATGAATACCCCTGAAAATACTAAATTGTGTGACTTCACAAATGCAAATAATAATGATTTCCTATGCACACCTATTGCTCCACCTGCTACTACAGCAGAATTCTTTGAAATTAAACCTGCTTTACTAAATCTTGTTATGAGAGATCAATTTTCTGGTGTTAGTTCTGATGATGCTGCTGCCCATCTCAATAATTTTGTTGAACTTTGTGAAATGCAAAAGTATAAGGATGTAGATGGTGATATTATTAAATTGAAAGTGTTTCCTTTCTCATTAAGAGGAAGAGCTAAAGATTGGTTGCTATCTTTGCCTAAGAATAGTATTGATTCATGGACTAAATGCAAGGATGCTTTTATTGGTAGATATTATCCTCCCGCTAAAATTATATCTTTGAGAAGTAGCATAATGAATTTTAAACAATTAGATACTGAACATGTTGCTCAAGCATGGGAGAGAATGAAAACTTTGGTAAAGAATTGCCCAACCCATGGACTGACTACTTGGATGATCATCCAAACCTTCTATGCAGGACTAAATTTTTCTTCGCGGAATTTATTGGATTCAGCTGCTGGAGGTACCTTTATGTCCATCACATTGGGGGCGGCTACAAAACTTCTTGATGATATGATGATAAATTACTCTGAATGGCACACGGAAAGAGCTCCACAAGGTAAGAAGGTAAATTCTGTTGAAGAAACCTCTTCCTTGAGTGATAAGATTGATGTGATTATGTCTATGCTTGTGAATGGTAGATCTAATGTTGATCCAAATAATGTTCCTTTAGCTTCATTGGTTGCTCAAGAAGAAAATGTTGATGTGAATTTCATTAAAAACAATAATTTCAACAACAATGCTTATAGGAACAACTCTGGTAATAACTATAGGCCATATCCTTCTGCTAATGGTAATGGTTATGGTAATTCTTATGGGAATTCTTACAACAATAATAGGAATGTACCCTCTGGTCTTGAAGCCATGCTTAAAGAATTTATTAGTACACAAACTGCTTTTAACAAATCTGTTGAGGAAAAGCTTGATAAAATTGATACTATTGCTTCTAGAGTTGATAGGCTTGCCTCTGATGTTAATCTTTTAAAATTGAAAGTTATGCCTAATAATGATATTGATAATAAGATTACTACTACAGCAAATGCCATCCAAGTTAGAATTAATGAGAATATAAGATTAATGGCTGAACTGCGTGCTAGGTGGGATAGAGAAGAAAATGAAAAACTAGCTAAAGAGAATAATGTAGCTAAAGTTTGGACTATTACCACCACTAGTAATGCTAATTCTCCACATGTTGCTGCACCTCCTACTATCAATGGTAATATAATTGGTGTTGGCAATGTTTCTACTCCTAGTGCAAAGCGTACAAAACTGCCTGAAATTGCTAAAACTGCTGAAACTGCTTGTGATAAAACTGCTGAAATTTTTTCCAACCTTGGGAACAATGATCCCATTGCTGTAGCTCATAATGATTTAGATTTTGATGATTGCCACATCTCTGAAGTTATAAAGTTCTTACAAAAACTTGCTAAAAGTCCTAATGCTAGTGCTATAAATTTAGCCTTTACAAAACATATTACAAATGCTCTCATAAAAGCTAGAGAAGAGAAACTAAAACTTGAAACTTCTATTCCTAGAAAGTTAGAAGATGGTTGGGAGCCCATCATTAAAATGAAATTCAATGACTTTGAATGTAATGCTTTATGTGATCTTGGTGCAAGTATTTCTGTTATGCCTAAAAAGATTTATGATATGCTTGACTTGCCACCATTGAAGAATTGTTATTTGGATGTTAATCTTGCCGATAATGTTAAAAAGAAACCTTTGGGGAGGATTGATAATGTGCATATTACGGTTAACAATAACCTTGTCCCCGTTGATTTTGTTGTCTTGGATATCGAATGCAATGCATCTTGTCCAATTGTGTTGGGAAGACCTTTTCTTCGAACTGTTGGTGCTGTTATTGATATGAGGGAAGGTAATATTAAATATCAATTTCCTCTCAAGAAAGGTATGGAACACTTCCCTAGAAAGAGAATGAAGTTGCCTTTTGATTCTATTATTAGAACAAGCTATGATATTGATGCTTCTACTCTCGATGTTACTTGATTTGCACTTTCTGCGCCTAGCTGAAAGGCGTTAAAGAAAAGCGCTTATGGGAGACAACCCATGTTTTTACCTACAGCAATTTTTTGTTTTATTGAGTCTTGGAAGTTGTTCACTACTGTAGCAACCTCTCCTTATCATGTTTTTGTGCCAAGTAAAGTTTCTATGTCAAAGTTGATGTTATATTTGGGATTGCTGCGCAGAAACAGCATTGCTGTCTGTCACGAATCTGGGCACAATTCTCTGTAGAAAATTCGAAAAAATCTGCCAATTTACGAGCGTGATCCTCAGATATGTACGCAACTTTCATTAGTTTTGAGTTTTTCCATTTGAGCAAGTCTGGTGCCATTTCTAAATTCGTCTTTACGGACTGTTCTGTTTTTGACAGATTCTGCCTTTTATTTCGCATTGCCTCTTTTGCTATGTTGGATTTATTTCTTTGATCCATTAATGTCCAGTAGCATTATGCAATGTCCAGAAGTGAAAATAATGATTGTGTCACCTCTGAATGAGTGAATTATTAATGATGCACTAACCCTCTAATGAGTTTGCTTGAAGTTTGGTGTGAAGGAAGTTTTCAAGGGTCAAGAGAGGAGAATGATATACTATGATCAAGAGGAGTGAAAGCTCTAAGCTTGGGGATGCCCCCGTGGTTCACCCCTGCATATTTTAAGAAGACTCAAGCGTCTAAGCTTGGGGATGCCCAAGGCATCCCCTTCTTCATCGACAACATCATCAGGTTCCTCCCCTGAAACTATATTTTTATTCAATCACATCTTGTGTTCTTTACTTGGAGCGTCGGTTTGTTTTTGTTTTTGTTTTTGTTTAAATAAGATGGATCCTAGCATTCACTTTGTGGGAGAGAGACACGCTCCGCTGTTGCATATGGACACATGTGTCCTTAGGCTTTACTCATAATGTTCAAGGCGAAGTTTCTTCTTCGTTAAATTGTTATATGGTTGGAATTGGAAAATGCTACATGTAGTAATTCTAAAATGTCTTGGATAATGTGATACTTGGCAATTGTTGTGCTCATGTTTAAGCTCTTGCATCATATGCTTTGCACCCATTAATGAAGAAATACATAGAGCTTGCTAAAATTTGATTTGCATATTTGGTTTCTCTAAGGTCTAGATAATATCTAGTATTGAGTTTTGAACAACAAGGAAGACGGTGTAGAGTCTTATAATGTTTACAATATGTCTTTTATGTGAGTTTTGCTGCACTTGTTCATCCTTGAGTTTGCTTCAAATAACCTTGCTAGCCTAAACCTTGTATCGAGAGGGAATACTTCTCATGCATCCAAAATCCTTGAGCCAACTACTATGCCATTTGTGTCCACCATACCTACCTACTACATGGTATTTCTCCGCCATTCCAAAGTAAATTGCTTGAGTGCTACCTTTAAAATTCCATCATTCACCTTTGCAATATATAGCTCATGGGACAAAATAGCCTTAAAAACTATCGTAGTATTGAATATGTACTTATGCACTTTATATTTTATTAAGTTGCTTGTTGTGCGATAACCATGCTTCTGGGGAACGCCATCAACTATTGTTGAATATCATGTGAGTTGCTATGCATGTCCGTCTTGTCTGAAGGTCTATCATTTTAGTGGTTGGAGCATGCAAAATTGTTAGAGAAGAACATTGGGCCGCTAACTAAAGCCATGAATCATGGTGGAAGTTTCAGTTTTGGACATATATCCTCAATCTCATATGAGAATAATAACTTTGCTACATGCTTATGCATTTAAGAGGAGTCCATTATCTGTTGTCCATGTTGTCCCGGTATGGATGTCTAAGTTGAGAATAATCAAAAGCGAGAAATCCGAAATGCGAGCATTCTCCTTAGACCTTTGTACAGGCGGCATGGAGGTACCCCTTTGTGACACTTGGTTGAAACATGGCATGCGAAGATCCGGTAGTCCAAGCTAAGTAGGACGAGGTGCGGGCACTATTAGTATACTATGCATGAGGCTTGCAACTTGTAAGATATAATTTTCATAACTCATATGCTTTATTACTACCGTTGACAAAATTGTTTCATGTTTTCAAAATAAAAGCTCTAGCACAAATACAGCAATCGATGCTTTCCTCATTGAAGGACCATTCTTTTACTTTTATTGTTGAGTCAGTTTACCTATCTCCTTCCACCTTAAGAAGCAAACACTTGTGTGAACTGTGCATTGATTCCTACATACTTGCATATTGCACTTATTATATTACTTTATGTTGACAATATCCATGAGATATACATGTTATAAGTTGAAAGCAACCGCTGAAACTTAATCTTCCTATGTGTTGCTTCAACACCTTTACTTTGATTTATTGCTTTATGAGTTAACTCTTATGCAAGACTTATTGATGCTTGTCTTGAAGTACTATTCATGAAAAGTCTTTGCTTTATGATTCAGTTGTTTACTCATGTCATTACCTTTGTTTTGATCGCTGCATTCATTACATATGTTTACAAATAGTATGATCAAGATTATGATGGCATGTCACTTCAGAAATTATCTTTGTTATCGTTTTACCTGCTCGGGACGAGCAGAACTAAGCTTGGGGATGCTGATACGTCTCCAACGTATCGATAATTTCTTATGTTCCATGCTACTTTATTGATGATACCTACATGTTTTATGCACATTATATGTCATATTTATGCATTTTCTGGAACTAACCTATTAACAAGATGCCGAAGAGCCAGTTGCTGTTTTCTGCTGTTTTTGGTTTCAGAAATCCTAGTAAAGAAATATTCTCGGAATTGGACGAAACTTTCGCCCAGGGTCCTATTTTTGCACGAAGCTTCCAGAAGACCGAAGAGATAACGAAGTGGGGCCACGAGGCGGCCAGAGGGGTGGCCGGCGCGGCCAGGCCCCGGCCGCGCCGACCAGCCTCTGGGCCCTCGTGTGGCCCCCGCGTTGACCCTCCGCCTACTTAAAGCTTCCGTCGCGAAACCCCCAGTACCGAGAGCCACGATACGGAAAACCTTCCGAGACGCCGCCGCGCGAATCCCATCTCGGGGGATTGGAGATCGCCTCCGGCACCCTGCCGGAGAGGGGATTCATCTCCCGGAGGACTCTACACCGCCATGGTCGCCTCCGGAGTGATGAGTGAGTAGTTCACCCCTGGACCATGGGTCCATAGCAGTAGCTAGATGGTCGTCTTCTCCTTGTTGTGCTTCATTGTTGGATCTTGTGAGCTGCCTAACATGATCAAGATCATCTATCTGTAATACTATATGTTGTGTTTGTCGGGATCCGATGGATAGAGAGTACTATGATTATGGTGATTATCAATCTATTGTTTATGTGTTGTTTATGATCTTGCATGCTCTCCGTTACTAGTAGAGGCTCTGGCCAAGTTTTTACTCTTAACTCCAAGAGGGAGTATTTATGCTCGATAGTGGGTTCATGCCTCCATTGAATCTGGGACAGTGACAGAAAGTTCTAAGGTTGTGGATGTGCTGTTGCCACTAGGGATAAAACATTGATGCTATGTCTAAGGATGTAGTTGTTGATTACATTACGCACCATCTGTTGCTTTGCAACTTAATACTGGAGGGGGTTCGGATGATAACCTGAAGGTGGACTTTTTAGGCATAGATGCAGTTGGATGGCGGTCTATGTACTTTGTCGTAATGCCCGGATTAAATCTCACTATATTTATCATATCATGTATATGCATTGTTATGCCTTTCTCTATTTGTCAATTGCCCGACTGTAATTTGTTCACCCAACATGCTTTTATCTTATGGGAGAGACACCTCTAGTGAACTGTGGACCCCGGTCCTATTCTTTACATAGCATACAATCTACTGCAATTGTGTTTTACTATTTTCTTTGCAAACATCTTCCACTCGATACGTTTAATCCTTTGTTACAGCAAGCCGGTGAGATTGACAACCTCACTGTTTCGTTGGGGCAAAGTACTTTGGTTGTGTTGTGCAGGTTCCACGTTGGCGCCGGAATCCCTGGTGTTGCGCCGCATCACATTTCGCGACCATCAACCTTCAACGTGCTTCTTGGCTCCTCCTGGTTCGATTAAACCTTGGTTTCTTTCTGAGGGAAAACTTGCTACTGTGCGCATCATACCTTCCTCTTGGGGTTCCCAACGAACGTGTGAGTTACACGCCATCATACGTCTCCAACGTATCGATAATTTCTTATGTTCCATGCTACTTTATTGATGATACCTACATGTTTTATGCACATTATATGTCATATTTATGCATTTTCTGGAACTAACCTATTAACAAGATGCCGAAGAGCCAGTTGCTGTTTTCTGCTGTTTTTGGTTTCAGAAATCCTAGTAAAGAAATATTCTCGGAATTGGACGAAACTTTCGCCCAGGGTCCTATTTTTACACGAAGCTTCCAGAAGACCGAAGAGATAACAAAGTGGGGCCACGAGGCAGCCAGAGGGGTGGCGGCGCGGCCCAAGCCCTGGCCGCGCCGACCTACTGGGCCCCTCGTGTGGCCCCGCGTTGACCCTCCGCCTACTTAAAGCCTCCGTCGCGAAACCCCCAGTACCGAGAGCCACGATACGGAAAACCTTCCGAGACGCCGCCGCCGCGAATCCCATCTCGGGGATTCAGGAGATCGCCTCGGGCACCCGCCGGAGAGGGGATTCATCTCCCGGAGGACTCTACACCGCCATGGTCGCCTCCGGAGTGATGAGTGAGTAGTTCACCCCTGGACCATGGGTCCATAGCAGTAGCTAGATGGTCGTCTTCTCCTTGTTGTGCTTCATTGTTGGATCTTGTGAGCTGCCTAACATGATCAAGATCATCTATCTGTAATTCTATATGTTGTGTTTGTCGGGATCCGATGGATAGAGAGTACTATGATTATGGTGATTATCAATCTATTGTTTATGTGTTGTTTATGATCTTGCATGCTCTCCGTTACTAGTAGAGGCTCTGGCCAAGTTTTTACTCTTAACTCCAAGAGGGAGTATTTATGCTCGATAGTGGGTTCATGCCTCCATTGAATCTGGGACAGTGACAGAAAGTTCTAAGGTTGTGGATGTGCTGTTGCCACTAGGGATAAAACATTGATGCTATGTCTAAGGATGTAGTTGTTGATTACATTACGCACCATACTTAATGCAATTGTCTGTTGCTTTGCAACTTAATACTGGAGGGGGTTCGGATGATAACCTGAAGGTGGACTTTTTAGGCATAGATGCAGTTGGATGGAGGTCTATGTACTTTGTCGTAATGCCCAATTAAATCTCACTATATTTATCATATCATGTATATGCATTGTTATGCCTTTCTCTATTTGTCAATTGCCCGACTGTAATTTGTTCACCCAACATGCTTTTATCTTATGGGAGAGACACCTCTAGTGAACTGTGGACCCCGGTCCTATTCTTTACATAGCATACAATCTACTTGTTTTACTGTTTTCTTTGCAAACATTTTCCACTCGATACGCTTAATCCTTTGTTACGCAAGCCGGTGAGATTGACAACCTCACTGTTTCGTTGGGACAAAGTACTTGGGTTGTGTTGTGCAGGTTCGCGTTGGCGCCGGAATCCCGGTGTTGCGCCGCATCACATTTCGCGACCATCAACCTTCAACGTGCTTCTTGGCTCCTACTGGTTCGATTAAACCTTGGTTTCTTTCTGAGGGAAAACTTGCTACTGTGCGCATCATACCTTCCTCTTGGGGTTCCCAACGAACGTGTGAGTTACACGCCATCAAGGTGACACAATCATTCTTAACACTTCTGGACATTGCACAAAACTTCTGAAAGTTAATGGAATAAAGAAACTCATTCAACTTAACAAAAGTGGCAATGCGAAATAAAAGGCAGAATCTATCAAAAACAGAACAGTCCGTAAAGACGAATCTGGAAGGGGCACTTAACTTGCTCAAAATGAAAAACTCAAAACTAATGAAAGTTTCGTACATATCTGAGGATCACACACGTAAATTTGCAGATTTTTTTGATTTTTTTACAGAGACTTCTGCGCGAATTCATGACAGACAGCAATGCTGTTTCTGCGCAGCAATCCAAATCTAGCATCAACTTTACCATAGAGACTTTACTTGGCACAAAAACATGATAAGGAGATTATGATCATAATCTATGACAAGAACTACACGATGCACACACTGTCACCTTTACACTATGAAGGGGGAATAAATCACATTAATACTATCATAGCGATAATCAACTCCATAACCTACAAGAGATTATGATCATGATCTACGACAAGAACTACACGATGCACACACTGTCACCATTACACCATGCAGGAGGAATAGACTACTTTAATAACATCACATGAGTAGCACATAGACTAATAGCGATACAAAGCACATTGCAATCATAAAGGGATATAAATAAGCACTTCACTATGCCATTCATAACAGTGAATAAGTATTCTGTGAAATATAGCCTAAGAGACCCACACGGTGCACACACTGTCACCTTTACACACGTGGGACAAGGAGTCTCCGGAGATCACATAAGTAAAATCCACTTGACTAGCATAATGACATCTAGATTACAAGCATCATCATATGAATCCCAATCATGTAAGACAGCTCATGAGATTATTGTATTGAAGTACATAGGAGAGAGATGAACCACATAGCTACCGGTACAGCCCCGAGCCTCGATGGAGAACTACTCCCTCCTCATGGGAGACAGCAGCGATGATGAAGATGGCGGTGGTGTCGATGGAGGAGCCTTCGGGGGCACTTCCCCGTCCGTGCCGGAACAGAGACTCTTGTCCCCCAGATCTTGGCTTCGCGATGGCGGCGGCTCTGTAAGGTTCGCGTACCGTGGCTTATTCGTATCGAAGATTTAGGTCAGGGAGGAGGCGGAGTCGGAAGGGCTACGGGGGGCCCACACAACGGCGGCGCCCTCTGGCCGCGCCGCTTAGTGTGTGGGGTCCCCCCCCTCGGTCCCTCTCGGGTGTTCGGGAGCTGTTTCTAAGATGCGGGCGTTGATTTCGTCCAATTCCGAGAATATTTCCTTACTAGGATTTCTAAAACAAAAAACAGAACTGGCACTTCGGCATCTCGTCAATAGGTTAGTTCCGGAAAACGCATCAAAACATCATAAAGTGTGAACAAAACATGTAGGTATTGTCATAAAACAAGCATGGAACATCAGAAATTATAGATACGTTGGAGACGTATCAAGGGGGTGCCAGAGGTGGTCTCACCATGATGGGATTCGTAGCATAGAAAACAAAAAATTTCCTACCGCAAGAACGAAAACACAAGCCAAGATCTAATCTAGTAGATGGTAGCAACGAGAAGATCATGAGACTAACCCTCGAAGATTTCCAAAGCCTAACGAGATTAGATCTCGTGGTGGATGTAGTCGATCACTTGCCGCTTGCAAAAGCGCGTAGAAGATCTTGACCGCTTGCAAAAGCGCGTAGAAGAACTTGACGGTGCCACAATCGGGCAGCACCTCCGTACTCGGTCACACGTACGGTGTTGATGAAGACGACGTCCTCCTCCCCGTTCCAGCGGGCAGCGGAAGTAGTAGATCCTCCTCGGAATCCCCCAGCATGACGGCGTGGTGGTGGTGGTGGTGGAGATCTCCGGCAGGGCTTCGCCGCAAGCGCTGCGGGAGAAGAAGGAGGAGGAGGGAGCTAGGGTTTGGGCGCAGGGTGGTGCTGCGACTTGGGGAGCTAGGGCTGCGACTTGTGGTGCCCTTGGGGTGCCCCTTGGCCTCTTTAAATAGGTGGCCAAGCCCCTTGGGTCGTCCAAAAACCTGCCCCCAAGTTTGACTGAGTTCCGATAGGTTTCCGGTTCCGAAAACCTAGTCCTACTCGGACTCTTTTGCCAATTCCGAAATTGCATTAAGGAAAGACTCCTTTTCCCTTAAGGCAACGTGGTTGCACCTATTATGGAACCCTCCGGACTTCCTTAGACATCTCGGGTCGTCCCGGACACTTCCGGAACCTTCCATAATATTCCGGACTATTCCGGTCCTTCCAGAACCTTCTAGAAGCTCCGGTCAAAACACCGGACTTTTTCCGAACCCCGGAAAATGACTTCCCATATATGAATCTTATTCTCCGGACCATTCCGGACCTCCTCGTGATGTCTCGGATCCCATCCGAGACTCCGAACAACATTCGAGCTCCATTCCATATTCCATATCTACTTAAAACGACATCAAACCTTAAGTGTGTCACCCTACGGTTCGCGAACTATGCAGACATGGTTGAGACTTCTCTCCGACCAATAACCAATAGCGGGATCTGGAGATCCATAATGGCTCCCACATATTCAACGATGACTTAGTGATCGATTGAACCATTTACATACGATACCGATTCCCTTTGTCACGCGATATTTTACTTGTCCGAGGTTTGATCATCGGTATCACGATACCTTGTTCAACCTCGTCTCTGACAAGTACTCTTTACTCGTACCGTGGTATGTGGTCTCTTATGAACCATTCATATGCTTGCAAGCTAATTAGACGACATTCCACCGAGAGGGCCCAGAGTATATCTATCCGTCATCGGGATGGACAAATCCCACTGTTGATCCATATGCCTCAACTCATACTTTCCGGATACCTAATCCCACCTTTATAACCACCCATTTACGCAGTGGCGTTTGATGTAATCAAAGTACCCTTCCAGCATAAGTGATTTACATGATCTCATGGTCGAAAGGACTAGGTAACTATGTATCGAAAGCTTATAGCAAATGAACTTAATGACGTGATCTTATGCTACGCTTAATTGGGTGTGTCCATTACATCATTCACATAATGATATAACCTTGTCATTAATAACATCCAATGTTCATGATCACGAAACCATGATCATCTATTAATCAACAAGCTAGTTATACAAGAGGCTTACTAGGGACTCCTTGTTGTTTACATAACACACATGTATCAATGTTTCGGTTAATACAATAATAGCATGGTATGCAAACATTATCATAAACACAAAGATATATTATAATAACCATTTTATTATTGCCTCTTGGGCATATCTCCAACAGTCTCCCACTTGCACTAGAGTCAATAATCTAGTTTACATTTGTAAAGATATAACACCTTGGCCTTCTGGTGTTTTATCATGTTATGCTCACGGGAGAGGTTTTAGTCAACGGATCTGACATGCTCAGAAACGTATGTATTTTGCAATTCATTTGCGTCTCAACGCATCACTCATTTTCCAAATGAGTCGGCATATATGCTTAGTCCTCTGGTGGAACCTTAATTCCGCGGTCTGAAATATGTCACTAATATTGTCACACACAATATAGCTTCAAAGTTCTGACACTATCGGAACTACACCAAGTTCTTAAAGAACTTTTTGACTTAACATCTTTAGTCATTGTCAAAACAATGATATATTCTACCTTCGTTTGTAGAATCCGTCACAACATTTAGAACTCTTCTAAATCTAGCATTGTGCTACCTTTTTAATAACACTTAGCATAATTGAGATCTGAAATTAATTCTTATATGTGACCAAACAAGTATCGGTGCAACACCTTACAGCGATTTGTTTGTCATTACCCCATATAAAACTATATATATATATCCTTGGTTCTTCTAAAGCACACAGGGATATTCTTACTGTTTGTCCAATGATTATCACATGAATCATTCTGGTATATGCTCCTAACCTTTTAGAGCACAGGACATCTGATTTTGTACATATTATTTGTGATCCAAAATCACTCATGTGTTTTTACTCATCGAGTGTCAAATACACTCAAGTCTTGTTAAACCTTTGTATGCAAAGAACACCTTCTTAATATTTATATATTGAACTACTTCAATATCCATTCTATGTACTTTGACTTAAACTTATTATGTGTTTTAATCTATCTTCATAGATCTTGACACTAAATATGTTTCAGTCCATATCCTTTCATTGAAGTTAATTCTCAATGAAACCTTTTTAATCAATTATATAATTACACTATTTATAATCAACGATATGTCACTACATAAAGTATTACAAATATGTCTCAGCGCTCCCACTTGCAAATGCAAGCACCTTCATCGTTTCTGATGAAATCAAAAACTCTTTGACTATTTCATCCGGTGAAGATTCCAACTCCGCAATACTCACTTCATCCAATTGAAGTTCGTATTCCTATCTAGTATTCTACGGACTAGCAAAACTCTTGGTTGTATCTTGTATACACCTTTAATACACACTTCTGTTAAGTAATATATTTTGCTATCCTACTAGCATATCTCATAAAAGAAATATGTAGCGATTACTAGGATAATCCACATAGACTATAAGCATCGCTACGGAAGATCTAATCTTATCGTAGTCAACTCTTTGAACTTTGTCGTAAACAACTTTTCGACAAGTCGTGCTTATTTAAGGATATTTCATCCAAGTCCATCAATTTCATAGATTCATTTACTTTCAAAAAGTATTCACCTATCTTGGATTTCATGGCGCATAGCCATTTTAACGGAGTCAGGGCCCATCATAACTTCTTTGTATGTAGTTGGTTTATCATTGTTCAAAAACAATCCTGTGTCCACAAATCATTTATTTGATCACAAAGTAAACCAAACCTACAACGTTCAATAGGTACTTCGATCTCCATGGCTAAAACACTTTGTAGTCATGGGAGCCATGATCGTCGTGGCCGCTTCCGAAACCCGCTGCGCTACTCTGATCATTATGCTTAGGTTCATAAACCTTATAAAGTTCTATTGTCCTCCCACTCAAATATTTCTCTAGAAAACAATTTCTTGGAAATAAGCAAGTAACTATAACAAACACTTTTGTCTTTTTACTTCATAGTGGAAAGAATTCCCAATCAATTCTCTGGGATAACCAACAAAGACATTCATCCGATTTTGGTTGTAAACTCATTTACTAATGCTATTCATACCAAAATTTAAGAAAAGACTATTAGGGTTCATACCCATGCCATAACTCGTATGGTGTCATTTCAACGGATCATGATGATGCTCTATTTAGTGTAAAAACGGTAGTCTCTAAAGCATAATCCACAAAAATATAATGGCGTCATTTTATATTATCTCATCATTAATCCAACAAGGTTTGGATACATCTCTCGGATACTCCATCATCATTATGATACTCCAAGAAATGTGAGTTGTAGAACAATTTTCATAACTCTCTTAGATGTTTGCTAAAACTCGTAATTCAAATATTTCCACCATGATCCAATCATAGATATTTGACTTTTCTATTACGATGATTTCCACTTCATGCTGAACTTTATTTGAATCCATTCAAATGTTTCAAACTTCTTCCTTATCGAATATATCCACAAATATATACTCAATTCATTGTTGGAAGTTTTCATGAAGTAGAAGAATCTCCCGCACACAACTATGCCACGTGAACCACATACATCATCATGTATGTTTCCACTAATTTAGTTGCCCGTTCAACTCTTGGCCTATGAACGGTATTTCAGTCATTCTCTTTAGAAAAGATTTGCAAACGCCAAACGATTCAAAAAATCAAATGACTCCAAAAATCCATCTGCATGGAGTTTCTTCATGCGTTCCTTTCTAACATGACCTAAATGGCGGTTCCACAAATAAGTAGAATTCAAATCATTTGCCTTATGGCATTTTAGCGTCATTGTTATGTATGTGTGTTTCACCATTAATATTTATAATAACTTTATCCATCGTACATGGAGTAATGTCATAATTTGAACAACTCATTGTTTTCATTTGACCAGAGCAAAATAACAATTATTAAGTTCTTTATTATAAATTCTAAGGGCTAGATAGAATACCAACGACGAACATAATAACACTTTATTTTTGTTCCAGACGTGTATTCCTATCATATTCCTTGTCGGTCACTTCGGCCATTGTATTCTTGTATTGCGTTGTTTTGCATGACACTTCATACCAACCAATATGGTACAAATACCCAAGAATTTCATTGTGTGACCAAACTAGGAATACAACCATAACATGTATATCATTTATATACACCTGAGCTAGACTTTCTAGTCTTTTCTTTTCTTTCTGCCAAAATATCTTTTATAGTTTCTATTTTAGCTTTCCTCATTATTCAGAAAAACACTTCAACATCATAGACTTCTAGATTTGTTGGTCAAATACCAATAACCTTGAGGTTCTTACTTTGAAGTTGATCATCATATGACAAGTGTTCCTGATTTCACTATTAGTAACTTTGTAATATGATGAACAATTTCACTCATAATTTTATCCATCATATCATGACGACTTTCCGAGACCATGTCTGTACATACTAGGCTCGTAAAGTTTAACCTTAGTATTCACATGTGCAAATCTGGCTTGCACCCGTTGTATGCACTCGTGGAATCTATGACACCCGATCATCACGAGATGCTTCAAAACGACGAGTCTTAGCAACGGTGCATACTAAGGACGATCACTTCATGGACATGCGAATATTGTTAGTGCCCCAATAGTTGGAGGATTGGGACGCCTGGCGTCTTCAACCTTCGTACATTCCCATAAAACTTATGAGTTTATGTAGTCTCACTAGATTATATTCTATCATCTTGCAGTAAGGTCTTAGATATCGCATATATCTCATACCTCGCTTCTTTCTGAAAACAAAACTTTTCAGCTCCTTACTTTTCAAACGGAGACAAGATAATTGTAGGTACTAATTGAAACCATAGCTATTTGAATCAACAATGTGAGGTTTACTAAAAGTTTGCAATAGGACTTAATTATTTCTTGATTCTTTAACAATACGGTACCAGTCCGTAAAGTTAATTGTCAGACTTAACAGTATTTCAATCTCAATTACAAGACTAACGCATGGTAGAAAAACGGATGCCAATTCTACAAATTTAATTCAAAATATTACTCAGACTATGTTTATGATAATTAGTTCAAGTTTTAATCTAATTACTAATGAACTCCCACTTAATACAACATCACTCATAGTTGTTAAGTGGTACACGATCCACATCCACTACACCAAAACCGATCATCACGTGAGATGATGTAGCTTCAATGGTGAACATCAACATGTTGATCATATCATCCATATGACTCGTGTTCAACCTTTCGGTTTCCGTTGTCCCGAGGCCATGTCTGTACATGCTAGTCTCGTCAAGCAAACCCAAGTATTCCGCGTGTGCAAACATGGCTTACACCCGTTGTATGTGAACGTAGAGTCTATCACATCCGATCATCACGAGATGCTTGAAACGACGAACTGTAGCAACGGTGCATACAAGGGGAGAACACTTTATTATCTTGATATTAATGTGAGGGATCATCTTATAATGCTACCGTCGCGATCTAAGCAAAATAAGATGCATAAAGGATTAACATCACATGCAATTCATATGTGATATGATATGGCCCTTTAGTCTTTGCGCCTTTGATCTTCATCTCCAAAGCACGGACATGATCTCCATCATCAACGGCCATGATCTCCATCATCGTCGGCGTAGCGTCAAGGTCCATGGCGCCGTCTTCATGATTGTTCTCCATGTAGCAACTATTACAACTACTTTGATAATACTACTCAACATGAAATTTAAAGACAACCATAAGGCTCCTGCCGGTTGTCACAATACAATAATGATCATCTCATACATATTCATCATCACATCATGGCCATATCACATCACCAAACCCTGCAAAAACAAGTTAGACGCCTCTAATTTGGTTTGCATTTTACGTGGTTTTTTTCGAGTAAGATCCAATCTACCTACGAACATGAACCACAACGGTGATACTAGTGTTGTCAATAGAAAGAGTAAATTGAATCTTCACTATGGTGGGAGAGATAGACACCCGCAAAGCCACTTATGCAATACAAGTTGCATGTCGAACGTGGAGCAAGTCTCATGAACGCGGTCATGTAAAGTTAGCCCGGGCCGCTTCATCCCACCATCCCGCAAGATGCAAAGTACACGAACTAAAGACAACAAAAACATCAACGCCCACAAAACCATTGTGTTCTACTCGTTCAACCAATCTATGCATAGACACGGCTCTGATACCACTGATGGGATTCGTAGCATAGAAAACAAAAATTTCCTACCGCAAGAACGAAAACACAAGCCAAGATCTAATCTAGTAGATGGTAGCAACGAGAAGATCATGAGACTAACCCTCGAAGATTTCCAAAGCCTAACGAGATTAGATCTCGTGGTGGATGTAGTCGATCACTTGCCGCTTGCAAAAGCGCGTAGAAGATCTTGACCGCTTGCAAAAGCGCGTAGAAGAACTTGACGGTGCCACAATCGGGCAGCACCTCCGTACTCGGTCACACGTACGGTGTTGATGAAGACGACGTCCTCCTCCCCGTTCCAGCGGGCATCGGAAGTAGTAGATCCTCCTCGGAATCCCGCAGCATGACGGCGTGGTGGTGGTGGTGGTGGAGATCTCCGGCAGGGCTTCGCCGCAAGCGCTGCGGGAGAAGAAGGAGGAGGAGGGAGCTAGGGTTTGGGCGCAGGGTGGTGCTGCGACTTGGGGAGCTAGGGCTGCGACTTGTGGTGCCCTTGGGGTGCCCCTTGGCCTCTTTAAATAGGTGGCCAAGCCCCTTGGGTCGTCCAAAAACCTGCCCCCAAGTTTGACTGAGTTCCGATAGGTTTCCGGTTCCGAAAACCTAGTCCTACTCGGACTCTTTTGCCAATTCCGAAATTGCATTAAGGAAAGACTCCTTTTCCCTTAAGGCAACGTGGTTGCACCTATTATGGAACCCTCCGGACTTCCTTAGACATCTCGGGTCGTCCCGGACACTTCCGGAACCTTCCATAATATTCCGGACTATTCCGGTCCTTCCAACCTTCTAGAAGCTCCGGTCAAAACACCGGACTTTTTCCGAACCCGGAAAATGACTTCCCATATATGAATCTTATTCTCCGGACCATTCCGGACCTCCTCGTGATGTCTCGGATCCCATCCGAGACTCCGAACAACATTCGAGCTCCATTCCATATTCCATATCTACTTAAACGACATCAAACCTTAAGTGTGTCACCCTACGGTTCGCGAACTATGCAGACATGGTTGAGACTTCTCTCCGACCAATAACCAATAGCGGGATCTGGAGATCCATAATGGCTCCCACATATTCAACGATGACTTAGTGATCGATTGAACCATTTACATACGATACCGATTCCCTTTGTCACGCGATATTTTACTTGTCCGAGGTTTGATCATCGGTATCACGATACCTTGTTCAACCTCATCTCTGACAAGTACTCTTTACTCGTACCGTGGTATGTGGTCTCTTATGAACCATTCATATGATTGCAAGCTAATTAGACGACATTCCACCGAGAGGGCCCAGAGTATATCTATCCGTCATCGGGATGGACAAATCCCACTGTTGATCCATATGCCTCAACTCATACTTTCCGGATACCTAATCCCACCTTTATAACCACCCATTTACGCAGTGGCGTTTGATGTAATCAAAGTACCCTTCCGGCATAAGTGATTTACATGATCTCATGGTCGAAAGGACTAGGTAACTATGTATCGAAAGCTTATAGCAAATGAACTTAATGACGTGATCTTATGCTACGCTTAATTGGGTGTGTCCATTACATCATTCACATAATGATATAATCTTGTCATTAATAACATCCAATGTTCATGATCACGAAACCATGATCATCTATTAATCAACAAGCTAGTTATACAAGAGGCTTACTAGGGACTCCTTGTTGTTTACATAACACACATGTATCAATGTTTCGGTTAATACAATAATAGCATGGTATGCAAACATTATCATAAACACAAAGATATATTATAATAACTATTTTATTATTGCCTCTTGGGCATATCTCCAACACACCACCCCTGGGCGCCCCCCCCTTGGTCGCGCCGCCAGGTGGTGTGGGGCCCCCTCTCGGTCCCTTCGGTGTCCTGGTCCGTCTCGGTGAATTACGATGCTTGGTCTTCGTTTGTCGAGAATATTTCCGACGCCTTTAAAAAAACCCAAAATGAACGCGGCTTCGGCATCGTTAATAGGTTAGTTCCGGAAAATGCATCAAAACATCATAAAGTATGATCAAAACATGTAAGTATTGTCATAAAACAAGCATGAAACATCAAATTATGGATACGTTTGAGACGTATCAAGATCCCTTAGTTCCGCCTCGAGTAGGTAAACGATAACAACAAATAATTTGAAGTGACATGCTACCAACACAATCTTGATCAACATTATTGTAAAGCATATGAGATGAATGCAGCGATTCGAAGCAATGATGAAGACAATGAGTAAACAATGAATCATATAGCAAAGACTTTTCATGAATAGTACTTTCAAGACAAGCATCAATAAGACTTGCATAAGAGTTAACTCATAAAGCAATAAATTCTTAGTAAAAAGTTTTGAACCAACACAAAGGAAGATATAAGTTTCAGCGGTTGCTTTCAACTTCAACATGTATATCTCATGGATAATTGTCAACACAAAGTAATATAACAAGTGCAATAGGTAAACATGTAAGAATCAATGACAACGCAAATCCACCATATTCAGAAATTGACTTTCCATCAGCTTTTTTACATGAAAGAATCGAAAAAAAAAGATAGCCTAAAAAGACTTGTACATGCTAAAAACAGGGAATCTTTTTGGAACATCATAATATTCCCACAAAGTTGCTGCGTCTTCTGGCCGTTCTGTGGAGGACCTTTTTGTTTTCCCGCCACGTGTTATCTAGCTCGCTATCCTGACGTAGAAATTTCACTAAATCTACCCTAACCTGGGATTTCTTCTGCGAATTACTGTTGCTACACTTGTTAACCTCCACGGTTTCCAACTTGTCACAGGATGCTGGAGGAGTGTGAGGTCCTGCTTCGATGCTTGCTCTAAACAGTCATCATACAAAAAAAAACACAACTGAATGATTAGGATGCACACACACAAATCAACACTAACAGGTGACCGCTCCTATGACATGATTAAAACAAATATGCAATTTGCGTACCTGTCTTCCTCGCTGGCTGGCCGTGGGAGCAATATAAAAATTTCACCATTGTTCGGACAGCAAGCGGGACAATGAAATGTTTCCGGAGGGGGTCCACACACATTAATGCAGTCAAAGTGATACCACTCGTCGCACTGGTCGCAGGCGATCATGGCCCTGTTATCATACGGCTTACGGCAAATGCAGTAAAGGATGCTCCGATCTCTGAGCAACTGCAATGAAACTTGGTTGGTGAAAAAAGAACCAACGAACATCTCAATGAATAATGAGATGTAGATTAGCTTATGTACCTTAAGTTCCTTCTTGACATCTACAGATAGGTTCTCCCCTTCAGTAATAAGCCCATATACAAGATCAAGTGGAAGCTCACCGCAATCAAATGCAGCCTGCGTCACAGCATAGTCTTACAGTTTGCAAGGTTTCATTTCCATCTTAGAAAGCAAATAGCAAAGGAAACATGCATCTGACCTTTTCTGCTTTGGTGAGCCACTGTTGACTGGTTTCCTTTATTTTACATATCTCCAACTTGAAGAAATCTTCACCAGATATCTCTAAATTTGAACCCTAATAGCATTAATGCATTAAGCATCACATTAAATTCAAAATTAAATTGCCACTGATCTTAACAAGAAGATTTATAGCTTAAAAGAATTATAATACCTCTTTATCAAGGCGCATTACATGTTGGATGGATGTCTGTCTTCCACCACACAAGATATTATGAATATGTTTCTTCCACGAATATCTGCTCAATATCACCTCAATGTTGTTGTTGATTTGCTGATCATATAAGCCAGCAGCTGATGTTGCCTACAAAAATGACTACAAACGTAAGAACAGCGATGGCACACTTGTTGACTTCTTCTAACAGATCCATCAATCACAGAGTCAAGAGCATCTAAAGTACATAACATTTGTTAAATAAGGGACAGGAATGCCAATGATCATTACCTTTAGAGCAACTACAAGAGGTTTGCACATCACACTAAGATCTTCTCCGTTGTAAGAATCCGCGTCATGCAAAATTTGCATCAAATAGGACTTCAAGCCACAACCCTTCTTGGTAATCTCTTCCAACAAATCCAACTCCTCGATTCTATTAAACGTCATGTGAATCTCAGTAAGCCAAACGAGGAGGAAGCAATGTTTCAATAAATAGTTATTTTAAAAATTACTCTTTGTAGAAACCCTTTGCGGAACTGACAAGTTCAGTAAGTGCACTAAGAGCAGGACGGTTCCCTTTAGAAATCTGTAATATTTGCATCAGTATCAGAATATAATATCAATCATCAACTTAATCAGATTTATGAAACTGATAATTACCCTTTCTTGTATTCCTTTCTCTAATGGATCCCCACTTTCTAAAGAGAAACAAAATGGGCAAATATATTCACTGGTCATTTGTTTAGAAGCAAGCAGTGATTCCACACAAGAGCTGTGGTACCTGCACAATAGATCATTCAATCAGCAGATGAGAGAGAAATGCACCAAAAAAAGATAAAACATCACAGCCAATACAAAGAAGATATAGTATGACTGAAATAGTTAGTTCCATTCACTTAATAATCACAGGGAAAATAATCCTCTTTTAACTTAATGATTTGACCGGACAAAGAGTGTGTTGTTATGTTGTATTCAGAGAATCCCATAGTATGTTTTATATGCACAATAATAAACAGTCAATTCAAGAAGCATTATGCAGTTGACGCTTAAGGCAAACATGAAAAACAATCCAAGCACATGTAACTTACCAGTCTAGACATATTACACATCTAGAGACTACAACATCACCCACATCACATGAACAGATGACACAGAATTCTTTCTTCTTACAATCCTCGGCATATAGCATAGAAGCATTGCCCAATGATCCGCTGATCTGAAAACAGAAAGTGAAAAGGTCAAAGCATTTGGCAACAGAACAACAAACCTTTGTCCTTCAAATAGCAACCAACCTTTTGAAGAATGGAGAGCAAAGAACCATTATCATTGACATCCGCCGACAGAGTACAGCGACACTGATTTAACCACCCATCAATCTTTTTAATATCAAGAACAACCCTATCCATTTCACAACAATCCAATGCAACGGACTGGCCTCTGTCCTATAAAAGATCACGTATCATGATGAAAGTTAGCAGAACATATTCAACATGTTATAATATAATCACTATTCAGTATTTCATGAATATGTGAGGAAGAACTGGAACCAAGTTACAAAGCTTGCTATGCTCTCATGAAAATTTTAAGAAGGATACAAAAATAAACTAGCAATACTGCCGAAACATTTATAATGTTATCATTCGAATGTTCCTAAGTTAACAAAAGCACTATGAGTAAGAATTTCAGCACTGTAGGTGTTATGGATGGCTTACTCTAAGCCTTAGTAGTCCAGCCCAAGATTGGTAATTGGGCAACATAAAGAAAGCATGACATTGCTCTGTCCATGACCTGAGAGGAAAGACAATTTGTTGAATGATAGACTGATGGGCAGGGCTTCAAACGCAACTTGATGGCTTAATTTACTCGAGGCAGTAAAGGATTGGGAAAGCACAAAAGCAGTTTCCGGTAAAAGTGTACAAGGCAGAAAAAGGAAAGTAGATGATCCAGTACTCTAGTATAATCTGTTAACTATTTTGAAGATATCTGCATTAGTATGTTCCAGCTTCAATATGGTAGTAAGCCTCATGAACAACACTCAGATATTTAGCCTAACCATTCTGGATACATGTGACTTACTTATGTTTGCTTATAGCATCTTCAAGCTTGGCGGTCATTATAGAATAAGGAACAGCAATTTTCTGTAACAAGCAAAAATAATGCAGTTGAAACCCAAGAACAGCTGAAGAAGTGCATGGAAAATGTGGAAGTAGGTCAGTTTTCGAGAACTTGCCTGATGTTCTGCTAAAATATTTTCAGCATTTTCCAATTTAGGTTTTACAGACTTTTCAGACTCGGGAAGCAAAACAAGTGCTTTTCTTAGCCAAGATAATCCACTCATCAACAGTGTAGCTAAAGGGCAGTTTAACAAAAAGGCAGGAAGGTTGGCAGCTTCTTCAATTGCTCTATCAACATGCTGAAAGGTTAACTATAGATGTTTATGTGAGATGACCAAAACTGTTTATGCTCTCAAAACTTCTGCTAAACATTTAACATACATGTAGTCAAATGGAAAACCAAAGATTATATAGTAAAAAATTAGAAGCTTCACACTGCAGTTGAATAACTTAATTCCAATGGTTCAGGGTCTCGGATCAGCAAGGACAACCGATCACTACTGTGGTAATACTATCAGTGGCAGACCAGGAATGCAGACCCCCACACAAATGACACGTCCCTCATCATAAGTTGGAAGTCGCACACTATACCTGTACGGGCTAATACCAAGGAAAGCAGTTTTGGACATGGTGGCCTGTACCATGGTGGTCTGGATCTAGAAGACAGAGAGAGGCAGCGAGATGGATTAGGTGCATCATGAATGAGGCCTGCAGTGGAGGCCTCCCTGCTGAGAGAAAATGGATGGTGGGTCCTATGATCCAATCCCTTTTTTTTGGTGCTGGGCAAATGTATACTGTATTACTGTTCTATAGTAATCCACGAACAAATAGCACTCAGTCATACTTGATAGTATTAAGCACAATTATCTGCATTATTTGAACGAAAAGTGCTGATGAAACATATGGGGGAGGAAATTGCATTTAGGAGTGTCACTAAAACAATAAAGCAAATGTCTAAGATAGAGAGCATACTAAGCAACCTTACAGTAACCTGCTTTGAATACATGAACTAATCAAAATGACAGATGTAGCAAGTGGCAGTTATGACAGTGATAGCATGTGAACAGCATGTTACCTCTAACAAGGGAATCCTGGAGCAGAAGGACAGTGCTCTCAACATCCATCCAACTGTCAGCAAACAATCTTTCAGTTCATTAAGAACCTTTAACTCAAAACCAAGAGATAATCCACTTTCTATTGCTCCACTGATTTTATTTTCCAGCTCCTCCAAATTTCTTTCAAGTGGGTCAACCGTAGAGCCGATCACATTCAAATGCAGTAGGGTTCTTAAATTGATCAACAGACTTAGTGAATTGTGTTCCCACTTTTCAACTTTACTGAGAACAGAATTAAGTGCTAAAGTGTCGAGAATGACTTTCATACTTGCAGGCCGACAGATTAAATCCTGTGACATGAAGAACCAAGGTTATCGAAAATTATAACTAAGTATGCATGCTGAAAATTTTGTCATGCTAGCCATATTGAACAAACCTTCAAGTCATCAACTTTAAGAACTACAGGCCCAAGTTCATCACGTCTAGGTCTCAGATAGGCCTGACATTTGTCCATCCACGACCTGGCTACAACAATCTGTGCTTTCATATTTGGTGCAGACGGAAGGATAGCTTGTATGTCCTCTGCGCACCTGGAATAGGAATATACATCCAGTAAGAAGAATAGTATGTAGCATAAGAATAGAGCTCTCTGCGACTACTTGTACCGAATATGGTCTTCAAACTCAGAGAGAGAAGCTGATTGCTCAAGCATAAGTCGGGCCTTTTGTTCCCAAGCAGTGGCAATTTTGAGCAGTTGGGACAGATCAACAAATGGCAGTTCCTCTTCAATAGTTAATCTGGCAGACTAGCTATAGTGAGGCAGAGCAAAATAACAATCCAATAAAATATTAGAGACTGGCGAATCAACTGAACTTACATGGAGGCTTGTGTTAGAATTTCTTCAATAAAATCCATGGACATTTGTGTTTCAAGGGCCTGTTATATACTTGGATGTTAAGAGACCGGTCTACTTAAGCATTATGAAATAACATCCATTCTCAACAATGGCGTCAAAACTAGAAACTGCCATACAAAGATGTATGGACGCAAAGATATCTGCAAATTTCAACTAGCCTCTGGCTTGAAATAAGGAATAGATTACATAACACTCATTTAAAACCCCACAATAAAGATGTTCACTGACTAGGATCAAACTCCAAAGATATGTTCACTGACTAGGATCCAAACACCAAAGATAGATGCATGACAACAATGACAGGACACCTTACCAGCTATTAAAAACAAATGGTCTTCGGCTATTTAAAAAATGAGAAAAAAAAATTGGTTTCAAGTTTCAACTTGAATGAGAAGATGTATGTTGGGTTCTATTTCTATAAAGTAAATATCTCTGTTTCAATTGCTATAGTACAAACAATTCTAGGTATCACTCAATTTATCAGCACAGGCCACATGATCAAAAATTTGAGTCAAATATTTGTTTAATAGCGCGATAAGTAGGTGGCTGCTAACTAGGAAAGAGCTTCACATTACAAGAGTTCTTACTCAGTTATATGGTCCAGAAAAATACCTCGCATGCTTGCTTCCTGCAAAGGGACCTCCTTAATTCTTTTTCAACAATTGGCAGTTCGTCGACTGATAGAAGAGTATATGTTGTGAACATTGAGGTAGATAATAAAACGTTTCATAGACAACAATCACCACGGACATAGGTTTTAAAAAGCATACCTTTTACTCTCAGTGATTTCCCGTCCCTTACAATGCCTGTCAACTCCTCAACAATGTTGTGATAGTCATTCCTTTCAAAAAGTTTTCTGAGTATGTCATTAACAAGACTTGCCCAGCAGCAAGCACCTGAATAATGTTGCTTAAGAAGATTCAGTTCTGGAATACTGAACTTAGTACCATCCAACGCAAGGAGAAAACTCCCCAGTTCCTGGAGCATTTACAGCAAAAGAATAACACATCAACATTCCTTCAAACTTCCTTCAAACTGAGGAAAGAAATAGGAGAACTATCAACCTTTAGAACAGGGGAGTCTTGGAGATATGATTGGCACCGCCTTCTCAATGATTCAGCTTCTTTCCACAAGTTTGAAAGAAGTTCAATTTCCGGAACTAAAACTCTGAGCTGTACCATCTATCAAGGTTCAAGGTTTAAAACACTGTCAAATCCCCGGCGATTCAGAACAATGGCACAGTGAATCAGAATGAACTTAAAAGAGGAAGCTCACATCAAACAAACCTCTAATTTTAGAGTATTCAGGAGATCAATGTCAATGGTGCCCGCTCTATTCTGTTCAAGGAGATCACATGTTTTCTTCAACCAAGACTACAGCACAAGAGAATTGCAAACAATTCCAAGTTAGGAACTCAATGTGTCATCAAATGAGCGCTGGTAAGAGAGAAGAAATTACCACTAGCATATAACAAAATCAAATAATCAACTGCACTAAAAGAGTGCATACCTTTGCAAAAGAAATTTCACAACACAATGTTGATGCTTCTGTTAGCTCAATAGGGAATTCTGAAGCCCGTGAGTACAGTGTTTCCAAGTGCTCAACCTAAGAAAACATGCCAACAAGGAAACATTGTCACCACAATCTATGAAATAAGTAGTGCAAGAATTTAAGGCTGCAACATAAATCCGTTTTATTTACCACAAAAGGTGTTTCCTGATTGTAGTCATCTTACAGAAGTACAAAACACTTATGAATAAAACACCGCTGCAGAAGTATGATTACCGTTGAACAGGATGATAATGCAATGTTTATTTCACTAATCATCATCTTTCCTTTCTCTACATAGGCCTGTAACAGGGGGAATTCAAAACAGGGTAAATTTTAGGGTCTTGCGATACAAAGTATAATATTGTCTGGTTTTACATACCTGCAACTGTGGAAGACCAGGCTCACAGAATGATTTACATCTTACAGCGACTAATTTTTCGATTTCCACATACTTCACTTTTTCCGAAAACTTATGTTTGCAGAGCAAAAACTCATCAATTCTCGAAATGCAATTTCTAACACTCAGAACCCATTTCTTAGCCTCAGTTAATTTTAGTGCCATGTTCCGGACCTAAGAAATCAATAGTACCACAATAAATACAAGTTACTCAGCTGTTGTAAGAATTCTACAAAAATCAAAGCATGTTCAGTAGAGAAAGACATACAGAATCCATGTCATGGTCGCCCCACAGAAATTGTCCAGAAGCTTCCAAGGCAGTAGAATATGCAGTATCCAGGAATGGCATATGGAGAATACGATCAGATTCTGAAAGCCAATCCTCAGCAAGTTGTGCATATGATATGTACCGATCTTTAACCTGGATACACTAGATAAGAATCCATCAAAAGCAATAAAGACAGAAAAAAACAGACATAATCGAGGTCATTTCTTTCCTCCTTGATGTAATTTCCCCATTGGACTCTAGACTTTGGGTTTGTATAGTTGGCTATAAGTGGAGTAATATAAAATCTACACCGTAGGGGCTTCCCCTAGGTAATGTTGCTCAAAACAAATAACACAAAATTATGGTACATAGTTCAGCATTACATCTTATACACTATCCAATATCATGAAATCATAAGAAGAGAAAACCAGTGAGACGTTGGTAGTACCATCGTAAAAAAAAGCAAGCTAATCACTCAATGCTTACTCTTCTTTAATAGACAACTAAATGCTACTGTTTAAAACAGATAACTCAATAGACAGAGGTGCATAGCAGTCAATATCAAACCTTTTTAAAGGGTGCAGGAATGTCATTAAGCAAGAAGGGGCACTGCTTAACATTCTCCCCTGACAGAGCCTTGACCTCGCA
This sequence comes from Lolium multiflorum, assembly GCA_030979885.1. NCBI lineage: Eukaryota > Viridiplantae > Streptophyta > Magnoliopsida > Poales > Poaceae > Lolium > Lolium multiflorum. The sequence continues at coordinate 335,605,887 of CM061753.1, read as the reverse complement.
ACCTAAATCACCCAACTCTGCAAGGGTGTGGCGGTAAAGTAAGCGATGCTTCTCTGGACTGCATTCACAAAGGTGCTTCCAGTGCTGGGAAAGAAAGGAATTGTTCTTAACAAATTTTTCTTAAATCTATTTTGTGAAAATACTATCAGTGCTACTGCATAAGATGAGCACGCTCATCAAAGGTGTTCTTTTGCTTCCAAACAGCAGCTAAAACATGATATTCACAGCCATGTTTGGCAGTAAAATGGAATGATCCATAAAGACAACGTAAAGTTAACTAGTCACCAAGCACAACAATGACATAAGAAAGACATACCTCAAGGCAGACATAAGAAGAAGGCCTACAGTTGCAAGACACTGCTGAAAGATACAGGTACTGTCGGCATATGACGCACATAGGATCCTGCATGGTGAAATTTGATATTTTGTTCAAAATACATCGAAAAGAATATCATGACAATTGATGATATTAGTAGAAGTACCTCTTCACTTCCGATATAGTTTGGGTTACTCCTTGCTGGCATTAGACTGGATTTGACAGTCCCACTAGTCCATAGCTCCTCTCGACATTTTTTCTCTTTCAAAAATAACCTTTCTATTTCACCTTTTAAGTAGGAAAGTGATTCACTGCTCACACCATTCTACAAATAGAAGGATTAAGGAATTGAAACATTTGCCAGCACAGTGCCCAGGATAGACAATTATGTAGTAAGATACAACAATCCAATGCAAAATCTTCTTTAGGAAAAACAGCAGGGAGATTCGGAAGGTATAATATATTATTCATAGGAAAAAAATGTGTGACAAAAGATTTAATGCAAACGCTAAACGATGTCAACATTATGTTGTGGTTTTATGAACTAAAAAAAACTACAATAAACTATCATTCAATATAAGAAATGGTGGCGATGCTTCAGCATCATGGTGCTAGGGACCGGAACCATAATCTCTTAGTTCTTCATTACATAACAGGATAAATCATAAGGTTAGTACAGCCATGGTCCATTCCAAAGTGAAAGGTAAGCATCATCACATGGTCACTATTAATTATGCATTTGATAATTTGGATGCTGCAGCAAACGAAACACCAACTCTTGTATCTCACTTTGCTAAATTGGCTCATTGTACCCTGCAGCAGTTTTGCTTTACATGATAGCCACCTTAAATCTTTCCCAAAGGATTACTTTTTCGGGGGAAACAAAAAAACAGGGCAATAAAACTGCATACGAAGTTGTGAATATTTCTCACTTACGATAACTAAATGCTGAGTTATCATTTGACAGCTGACTAGCTAAACAAAAAACTGGTGATGGATAAATTCACGTAGAAAGAGTTTTGTTGACCAGTGACAAAAGAACAGCCAGGCTAGTACGACAATCACACAGAACTAATACAAAAGCCAGCAAACAACTAATAGGCATTCTCTAACCTTTGCGACCACGTACAAAAGCTCTTCATGGGACAAAACAGGTGCCTTACGGTACATACGGTACAGTTCAGCTCCAATACCACCATGAGGTAGCCAATCAGCAGGGGCAAAATTAACAGCCTCCGCGCAATTTAAACCTGAATTGAATGATGCGTCTCAAATTTGGAATAACATCACGACTGAAAGAGAAATGACTACGGACTATGTCCTGTATTACCTAAATTGAAACCACCATGGTATGACCTGGGAAAAGTAATCACAAAGTTGCCAGGTTCCTAGTAGAGAAAGACAACAAAAAATACAAGTTTTAGCCACCAGATGTACATAGATCTGAGAAATTATAATGTAAATTCAAATTCCATGCAAATGGACAAAGTAGCAAGTGTGTACTTATGCAACTACATAGCTGTAACATACATAATAACCAAGCAAAACGGCATAGCAGGAACAACCATATCACAAAATGCTGGCATCGTCATAAAGAACGTTAGTAACTACGTTTGAATGTTTGCCTGTTTAGAAACAGAGTTTACTAACCTGCATCACACTATAAACCGGAACACCATTTACTTGTAAAACTGAGGGATTCAGCATTGTGACAAGGTGAAAAAGTAGGTCTGGTTGTGCATCAAATAGATCAGGTAAAGTATTGCGCATAACCTGCAGGAGTACAAAGTATCAAACACTCAAGTTACACATAATAAAGCTAAGCCGTTACCTAACCCCACGTATTTACATGTAAAACTCATCATCATGATTTGCAACCCCTTCTGTTGCAACGACAAAAAAGTTGACAGGATTCTGTGTTTTATCTTTAAACCATGAAGAAACTAATATCACAGTATTTTGTTCTTTCTACAACTCTGTGAGCTTATGTAATCATTTAACAGGATTGTGGAACAAACTGAACAGTGAAAGAATAGCATTACCTAAACGGCAATTCTAGCTGAGGTGCATTTCTTATTTCTTTCTTTAAAGTATAAATAAACAAAAAGGGGTAACTATGTCTATGCCCTTTTTTAAATAATACAGTGCATAAGCGTATGTTATAATGACCTTCATTGTTAATCTAATATGGAAAATAAACAAAACTGCAGAATTAAATAACGAAAATAAATGTTCTAAATAATAAGTACATAGTGATAACAAAGTATGTTTATAACTATTATCAGTTGTGCTTCCATGTTACATATGATCTGCGTGGATAAATTAAATCCTAGAAATCACTTAACCTTTTACGAAAATTTTATCGTGCTTCCATTGTAGCCAAAAGTATTTCAGATATTACAATTACTGTTGCTACAAAATAGTAACAAGAAAATAACTCCAACTTTCCCATTCCACAGCAGCGAAAATGAGATGTTATGGAGGTGCAAAAGAACAGAATGCAATATATTCCTATGAGTAATCAATATTTCAACATACTACTCGAAGTTGATATCACATCTGTATGAAACTGAGATTTAATATCATATTATTTTGTGTAAAAGAGTATAACATACCAGTTCAAAAGCATTTGCTTCTGCTCCAGGCACCCCATACCAACATTTTGGCTCGCCCCTGAAACACATGTCAAATAACTATGTTTTACTTCGAAATGAACAACTCTAGGCCCAAAATAAAACATTAGAATATGTGCAGAATGTAACAAAATTACTAGCATCCCTCATGTAAGAGTTTAAGAAAATCAGGCCACTTATCGGTAATTAATAAAACAGAAGAATAAATATGATAACAAAGATAAAAGATAAATTATCCAACATGCTATTAAGGCAGGATTTGCTTACCAATGCAAATAATTAATTGAATAGAAACAATGGTCCTCGACATGCCAACAGAATGATGAAAACAACATCCCTATGTAGAGCCAAGGGACCATTACACCAGCGATTTTATCCTGGACAGTCCGAAGAACTGAATTCGGCAGGTTTGGAAAATTGTTAAGGTTCCATGGGCTCGAGCAATACTTCTGCCACATCTCCAGATCCATCGACGGTGGCACCGGATCACCAAGGCGAGGAAACCCGCTCCCATAAACCGAAGTGTCCATGTCACTCCCATACATGACCTCCAGCTCCCCTGCCCTCCCCTCCACAATCTCCCAAAACTGCTTCTCAACCTGAACACGGCTGGGACGCCTCTGCCCAAACCACCTCCTCTTCACCTTCTCATCGAACCGCTGGAAAGCATCAAGCAAACAGGTCTTCCTCCTCTCGACAAATCCAAAACAATCGCTATCGGAGTTCATGCAGTCCGAGCAGTACCAGTTCCCAGGAGGCACACTCTCGAGCGGGGGCGACAAGCAGTAGAGATGCCACCCTTTGTCGCAGCGGTCGCACAGCAGCATGGCATCCCCGTGCAGCCCGCTATCACACTGCTCGCAGACCTGATCATCCACTTTGTTTGCCTCTGCATCATCAACCTTCCTCCTTTTCCACTTCCAAGGTCCGGCAGACGCTGCATTCTTCCTAGTGCTTCCATTGCTGTTACTGTGGGAAGCCATTCCGATGGCTTTTTTGTTGATGGCATCTCTCCTCTTCCGGCTCCTAACACCAGAAACCTCGGCAGAATCCATCTCTCCTCCAGAAACAGATTGGTTCCTCCCTTCATCCTTCAAGCCAGAAACTGACGGCTGATCATCAAGATCAACCTTCCCACTCTCCTCCTGTGATGACACTGGTTTGTTGGTGAACTTCTCGTACGCGTAGAGATGCTCGTGGTAGAGCTGCGCGAGCACGTGCTTGGCGCACTCGGGCACATGCCTGCGCGCCCTGTCGTCAACGAGACGGACGACGTCAGCCCATCGCCTCCCCTTGCAGGCGCCGTCGTAGCCGCCGAAGCGCTTCACGGCGTGGAACAGGCGGCAGAGGTCAAGCGGGCGGCCATCCGGGAGCTTGGGCAGGCCCCGCCCCGGCGGCCCGCGGTAAACCTTGAGGAAGCGGGCGTAGTCGAGGAGGAAGGTGTCCGGGTCGGCGGGGGCCGGGCGGGCGAGGAGGCGGTGGATGGGCTGCCGCTTGGTGGGGAAGGAGAGGGCGGCGACGTCGAGGGCCTTGGGCGGCGACCAGGACGGCGGGGGCACGATGCGGCAGATGCCGTAGCGCTCGGCGACGGGGCGGATGTGCGCGACGTAGGCAAGCGGGTCCGCGAACTCCTCCTCCGTCGGGCGGAACACCGGCGCCTCCGGGATGGGGGCGTCAGAGCCGAAGCTGCAGCCGGAAGGGGATGCGGTGGTGGCGGGGAGGGGGCGGCCCTTGCCCATCGGCCGGCGGTCGGAGCTAGCTAGGTAGGGTTCCGGCGAGGAATTCAATGGGGAATTTAGTCGTCGCGGTTACGGGACGGGAGCGACGGGTGTTTTTTCCCGTAACGGTCCGGTAAGAGCTCTCTCGAGCTCGTAAAAACGCCAAATGAAAATCGGGAGTTCAATTCACCCTGTTTACAGTTCGAAAAATAGCTTGTGCAGAAGAGCCCGTAAACAAAAACTGTAAAACAGCATATTTCCTAAATAAACAAAAAAAAATCCACCTATCAGGCTTTTTTTCTTTTTTTCCTATATTTCTTTTTTCCCTATCTTCTTCTTCCTATCTTCTTCTTCCCTAGAGGTCTCCCCGGCCGGCCAAGGCAGCACCACCACGTCCCTCGCCCCCGGCGCGCTTGCGCGGCCACGCCGCCCCGCCCGCCGGCGCCGCCTCGCGCGCGCTAGCCACGCGCGCCCATCGCCCGCCCGCTCGTCCGTCGCGGGCTTGCTCCCCGTCAGCCCGCTCGCCCGCCGCCCGGCGCCGCTGCCTGCGCCCGGCCACGCCGCGGCTGCCCGCTCTGCCCGCCCGCCCCGCCTATCTCTCCGTCGAGCCGCGCGCCCTGCTCGCCCCCGCTTGCCCCGCCTCGGCTTGCCCCGGTCCTGCTCCGCCCTGCCCCGCGCCGCCCCACACCGTCGCGAGCTCTCCGGAATTTGGTTGGATTCTGGCGAATTTGGCTGGATTCCAGCGACTGTACCGGCGGAAGCAGTTAGCTCGAGCTGAAATTTCTGCACGCCACGAGTAGGGGTTTGTGTTCAGTTTGCTCTTTCAGCCCCTACAAATACAGGCCAAGTTGGGTTTTCAGTCTTGGCCTGAAAACTTTTTTTCGGTTTTGGCTCGTTTACGGTGACTGATCTGCGCCATTTTCTGAACAAATTGGCAGTTATTTTTCGGTTTTGCCCAGTTTACGGGCTCTGCTAGAGATGCTCTAAGAGCTGGGATTTTGGCGAGCCAGAGGACCCTGGGCCTTGTTTACACGGGCCTAGCCCCCATGGAGGGAGAGCGGCCTTTTAGGTACGGTAGCGGATATGGTATTGACAATATCCGATGGATACGGATTATCCGGCACTTTTTGCGGATAATTCGATGTTCTCGTTGACATAGGCATCTCGAATTGGCCAGCTGAATAAAGTACCCAAGGTTATATGGAGGTCCACGAGTCGAAACTTTCAAGGCCTAGAAGCCCGGCGAACGTCGATATGGAATGTAGAGTTATATTAGGAATCACAAATCATGTAATTATACGGGAAAGACTCGGATAGCTTCCCAGAGTTTGTATCTTGTACGACACGAAATCTCTCGGCTCTGGGAGGAGAATCCATCGAATCTATTGTCAAGATAACCCTAGTTTCTTAGTCGAGCACATTTTCGGCTGAACCATCAAGATCTACTTGTCCTCTACTTTTTACGAAACTCTAAGTCTATAATTAGTAGGCATTGATAAGTTAATCCCTTGGCCTTGTTTACATGGGCCTAGCCCCCACGGAGAGAGAGCGGCCTTTTAGATACGATAGCGGATATAGTATTGACAATATTCGATGGATACGGATTATCCGGTACTTTTTGCGGATAATCCGATGTCCTCATAAAGGATAATCCGATAAAATTTGTCCAACTCCAAATATCTAGACAATGCAGTTAGTCTAAGGGTCCTACTATGCATGTTGTGTCGACACGTAAGTTGGTTTGTTGTATAAACAAGTGTGCTACTTTAGATATAGTCTGGTGTTACATGTTTTTGCTTACTTTTTAACATAAAAGAATCATATTTCGCATCTGATGTGTGTATTTAATTGAAAATCCGATTCAGATCCGAGTCCTTTTCGGATCCGCTTCATATCCACAATCCGATATAACCCGTATTCGAATCTGCATGGGTTGACCATTGCACCCCCAAAATGAAGCTTCATTTACTATTTTTAAGAGAAGGCTGTGGAGAACTTCATTTTGACAACAACATAATCGTGTCTATGCCTACTGAACTAATGAAAGAAACATAACTAGTGTGTCATGCAAACCCATGAACCGATACCCACACAACAATCCCACTATGTTGTTAATGATTTAGAAGCTAATTAATAATAATTCATTTATGTTGGAAAAATAACATGAACATAGGGCCTGCACCATTATTAGTTAACAGTAAAATGGGTCTAGCTAAGAGCATCTCCAACATGCGCTGTAAAACAGCCGCGCGACAAAAAAACTACCGATTTGGCGCGCGCGGTCGCTCGCGCGCAGCTCCAGCGGACGCGGGAAAAAAGCGCGCGCGCTAAAAACTTTGTCGCGCGTCCGCGTTTGCGCTATCCCGCGCGGGAGATTTGCCGCGTCCGCTGCCGCGCGCGCTATTAAAGCGACACGCGGGAACGCGCCAACCGCCTGAAGTCTCCACGCGTCCACGCGCCGCTCCGCTCTCTCCCTCACCTCTCCCTCTCTCCCGCCGATGCTCCGTCTCCGCCCCGGCGCTCCATCTCCGCCCCGACGCTCCGTCTCCGCGCCTGCCGACGATGCCCCCGCGCCGCCGCCCCGCCGCCGGCTACCACGGCGTTCGGGCGCGGCCGAGCGGCCGGCTCGACGCGGAGATCCGCTCCGGCGACGAGCGGATCCGCCTCGGCACATACGACATGGCGCACGAGGCGGCGCGGGCGTACGACGTCGTCGCCTGGCGCCTCGGCCGCTCCCGGCGGTCGATGAACTTCCACGACGTCTTCACGCGGGAGCAAGCGGAGATGCTCGCGCCGCCGCCGCCGGTGATCACGCGGGAGCAACAGCGCCGACAGCGCGAACTGGAGCAGCGCCTCCTCATCGCCGAGCGCGACGAGGTGCTGCGTCTCGAATGGGCTCGCCGCTTCCCCGAGGACGTCGCCGCCACTGAGGCCTTCTACGCGCAGAAGGAGGAGGAGAAGGCGGCGATGAAAGCAAAGAAAAAGGCGAGCCGCGAGAAGCGCCGCGGCGAGGAAGAAGGCGAGGGCCGAGGCGGCGGTGAGGAGGAAGGAGGAAAAGAAGAACGGCGCAGGGCCGTCGACAATCGTGCTCTCCTCCTCCGACTCCTTCCACTGGACGACGACGTCGACGCCGGTGTCGGAGACGACGCTGAGCAGCTCTGACTTCGACTGGGAGTCCGACGAGTAGTCGGACGAGTAGTTTATTCGTATTTTAGTATTTTCGTTTGAAATGTCGCATTGTATCATTGCACTTTTAAAATATATTTGTATTTTCGATCAAATTTTCATAGTTTGTTTGATGAATTTTCAAAAAAAACGGTCGGATTACCCGTTTGTGACGCGCGCGCTGCAAAATAGAGCCTCTGCCGGAGGTGCGTTTTTCGCACAGCAACGCGCGCTGCAAAATAGAGCCTCTGCCGGGGACAAATTCGCTATGCCGCGCGGCTGCGGTATACAGCGCGCCCAATCGCCGGTATAGCGCGCCAGATTTTACAGCGCCCGTTGGAGATGGTCTAAGAGCCACCACAGCAATTTGAGGTTATCAGCCGTTGGATCTTACAAACAAACGTCCACAATCGCTCCATGGTGGTACCGGCGCTCGTGAGACATTTTACCAGCGACGCTTTTCACGGTCCGCCCAACATCTGTGAGCTGCTACTTTGGAGATAGTCCTGGACGCCCTACTATCAATCGGGCTGAATTGGGCCGTTCCGCCGATGGACTGTGCAAGCTAGGCCTTGCTCATGTGGTTCATCTATTTCCCCTCTCTCTCTCTACGTGCAGTCCAGAGAAACCAAGTGTCGCCGTGTAAGCTTCTTCAGCCTTCACCTCCCCGCGGCCGCGGGGCTTTCGGGCGAGCGAGAGGACGGCTACGAATGAGACGAGCACGGCTAGGAGGTTGGCAGCAGGTGAGGTGGCGGGAGTATGTATGATGCTGGTTGAGGATGGCGGCTGCGGCCTTCTCGTCATGCCACGGTACGGCTCAAATCTCTTCCAGCCAGGCTAGCCGCCCCGGTCTCTTCATCGTCACTCGGGTGTCACCGCGCTTTTCTCCCTGCAGACCTCCGCCCAGTGTAGTCGTCTCTGTTGTTGAGGCAATGTCCATGATCTGATTTTGTGAAACATCATGTCCTGCGACGAGAACAGGTACCATCGCCTTCCTCTCTTACATACCACCATTTTCTTGCTCGCTCTCACAAATATGTGGGAAGCAAGAAGTTAATTTCAGAATTGAGATCTCTACTTGTTTGTGCCTTCGTTTCCTCTTATATATGTACTCTGTGGACACATATTTGGTGTTCCCTTCAGCATATTTAGGAGGACCTAATGATACACGAAGCCTAGTTCAGCATATTTGGTGCTTCATGCACGCTTCTATGCTATTGTATTCTGCATAATCATACACGAATCCTAATGCACTTTGATATTCTACTAGAAGGGCCCCGCGCGCGTTGCTGCGCGTATTTTTCCACATAATGTTTTTTTTATTTTCGGTTTTGCATGTGTGTGGATATACGCCTAAAACACGTTACTTATGTTCTTCCAGCAGGTTTCATGGTTCATTGCAGTTGTTGAATTTTTTTATGTAATCAGAAGAGTATAACTCAGTTTTATCTACAAAGTACTCATATATTCCCTTTGTCAAAAAAATCTACAAAGTAATCATTTGGTGCTAAGGAGATGAAAACTCCACGAAAATGAATTTTAGAACAACAGATTTTCCCAACTTTGATTGGAAACGGCAGGCCTTTAACTCAACTTGCTCCAGGGTTGGTTAGGGGGTCTCGGCCGTGTTTCGGATCACACTTACCACTGACAGATTGACTCATCGGATTTCTGCTCTGCATTCCCTTCAGTGCTTCATCACCAACTGTTAGAAATAACAAAACTTCTTGAATTAAGCACTATCGATTTGAAGGACATGCATGGCAGAAAAAGGAGAGATGTATATAAATGTAGTCTCTACTTGATGCGCAGCAAGCATGCTGGACACACTGGGGGTCAGTGCGAGAGGTAAAGATTAACCAACTTCTCATATCAAGCATCTTACAAAGTTCTGGCAGAGAAGTTTTTCTTCTGGAAATATCATGTAGGCTTTCCAACAGAATAAATTTTATTTCAACAGTGAAGCCCCTAGTTTAGCTTTAAACTAAACTGTTGTATGATACAACCTTGATATTAACTACTCTGTAATATTATGATTCGGATTGCCAAAACAATAATGCAATATGAGAAATCATTCTAGAATTCAAGCATATCTAAAAAGGGTATAAACTGGATGGTTTGTGAGCATTGTGTTTCACCATTTGCCGCTTCTCGAATCTTCTTATTCAGCTGCACATACCTTCCTATCTGATTGAGCACAAACAGGAGGCTTTACCTATTGGCTGCGAGCTGACTTCCATGAGACACCCATCTACCAATTTTGTTTGGACGGTCCCAAAGAGTTGGAAGGGAGTATACTTAATGATCGCCCAATTAGAATAAAATTGACATCAGAATATTAATAATTTTGTTTGTTTGTGCCTTTCTTCTTGTTCCCCAGACTTTGTTTCCTCTGATGATTATCATCACACATTGGCATGCTCCCTCTGGCGTCATTGTCAAGTACCATGTTCTCCAATATACATGCAGCCATCCATCTCCCTGCACAGTTTGATCCCCGGTGGTTGTCATTTTGTTGCCTTGATCCAGCATGCCACTGAGCAACAGAAAATAAATTTACGGATTTCAGAGATGTTAACAGATATTAAAAAGAAAAAAAAAGATAGACAAGGTGATCTACTTGACCTCCGGTTTAGCTGAACTGGAGGAACGAGCCGGCTTGTATCCGAGGAAGGAGAGGATTTTCTTCGAGTGGGGTTTGGCAGCCCTGATCAGGGCTTGCCACGCCTCCGTCTTCAACCTCGTTGTGGCGCCGACTTTCGCCCAGTCGACACTTTGTTGGCTTTCGGCAACCAAAGCGATGGTGCCTCAACGCCTATCTTCAGATTTTCTTGTCGAAGAGCTAGTCTAAGATCTTCTGTGGGGACGAAGCATTTGGCAAGGGCAGCAAAGGTGCCGGGCTACTCTTTCTTCGGGAAGAAGTAGGGGAACAAGCGCGAAAAAGCAGCCTGAGCATCAAAGATACTACGGCGCACTAGATCCCCATGAATCTCGAGAAGAGACAAGGCATCGAGAAGACGGTCGTCTTCAGGTTTTTGCAGCTCAAAATCTTGACTCATCTTCCCTGCTGAAACGAAATTCGGGTTCTCAGTAAAAAGAAGGAGAGGAGAATCGGCAAAAAGGATCAAGACTGACTTGTGAACTTACTGACAAAGCGTCGATTGAGCGACTCCAGACGGGAGGTGATGTTTTCTTCACGAGTGATCTGTTGCGTGATCTTGTCACTCAAAGCAGCCTCCGCCTCGTGGAGCCTCTTTCGAAGATCTTCAATAGAAGAGGCATCCTTCTCGGCTTTCTTGCGAGCTTCTTCACTTTTTGCGAGCTTGATGGCGAGGTCATCAACCCGCTTGTTAGCCGTGAGGAGAGCCTCTGTTGAGAAGACAAATGGCGGAAGTTGAAAATAACACAAGGACAATGGAAGTTTTCGAGACGAAAGATAAGATAGTTCCTCCGGCAGTGTACCTTTCAATCCATTAACAGTGTTGCGGTACCCAATAAATTGGGTGCCAAGGCTAATGAAGGGTTGCATCAGAGGCTGTGGAAAAGGAAAATGACAGGAAAGGTTCAGAGCGATGAAAAACTCGACAAATAGCAACCAAAAGAGTAGTACTTACATCGTCCAAAGGAGGAGTCGCCGAACTCCCGGCTATGTTGAATTCTTGACCAAATTCAATCCTCGCCCTCTTTGGCGAGGAAGCTCGGGGGCTGGTAGCAGGAGTCGGCCCCTGCAGATCCTGATGAGGAGGCGAGGTTTCCTCCGCCGTGCGGTGCGTCTCCGATAAAGCCACAGTTTGTGACGTACTCATAGGAGCAGTAACATTGGGGGCAGGTTCTTCTTCTTCATCGCCACTGTGCAAAACGATAATGTAAGATTACTCGAAATATAATGAATAAGGAGGAAAAAGGCGACAAGGCAACTTAGGAGCTAACAAGGGCAGTGTCATAGGCGTTGAAGGGCTCCTCCTCTTCGGGAGAAGTTTCCTTTGGAGCAGTTTCCTCGACAGGGGGACTGCTAGGCTTGGAGGTGCCGGAGCCTTCCGCGTCACCTCTCTTCCTTTTGTTCCTTGGAGAAACGGCGGAAGGGATAGACTGGGTTGACTCCGAGGCCTCGGATTCAGCTTCTCTTTCAGAGGAAGCCGCGGATTTGCAAGATACCGCGACTTCGCTCTCAGGACGAGAAGTGACCTGAACGTCGTCGGTAATGACTATCCGTTCTTCGACTTCTCCACCTTCGGGAAGGGGAGGAAGAGACGATGCAGTTTGATGCTTCTGTACGAGACAAGGGTATATCGACAAGGAATTATATCAATCAACAGCAAAATAGCAGTCGAAAAAATGAACAGCAAACTAGCAGTCGACAAAAGATAGATTACCTGGGGGAGGGCGTTGGTGCCTCTATACGGCTCCACGCGACAAGAGGTTGGAATGACGTCTTTCTTGCTGAGCGACGAGATTTTTCGGACAAGCTTCTCCAAGTCCTTTACTGAAAGATCCTTGGATAGGCGGTCGACATCTTTTTCGCCAGCGTACAGCCACATAGGGTTTTTGCGAGCCTGAAGAGGCTACACCCTAATCCTAAGGAAGTAGGCGGTGATCTGGATACCCGACAATTCTTTGCCTCGGGTATTTTGCAATTCATGAATACGCGTCATCAGCGCTTATGTCGCCATCTTCTCTTCTTCGGTGGCCTCTGCATCCCAGAATCGGCGGCGAAGGATTTTTGCACTACCGTCAAATGGGGCGATGTTGTATTCCAGCAAGTCGGAGCATTCCTCGCAGACGTATAGCTATCTTTTTCACCACCCTTGAACGGAGTCGGGGAATTTAACGTTGAAATGTTCGACGTCAGGGCGAACACAGATAACAACACCACCTATGTTATAGGTACTGTTGTGGGAGCCCTTGCGGCGAAGGCAGAAAATGCGCTTCCACAGAGTCCAATTGGGTTGGACCCCGAGGAAGCACTCGCAAAGGGTGATAAAGATACAAACGTGGAGGATGGAGTTGGGAGTCAGCTGATGTAGCAACCCATAGACGAACAGTAATCCACAGAGAAAATCATGGATAGGAGCAGAGAGGCCACGAATGAGATGGTCAACAAAGCTAACCCGATATTCCATAGGAGGTGAAGGGTAGCTCTCCTCGCTGGGGAAGCGCAGCGCCTCCTTCTTCTTCATGAGCCCCAGCTTCTTGAGCATGCTCACGTCCTGGTTCGAGATCTTGGATATCTCCCACTCCGAAATCTTCAGATCTTTGGTCGCCATTTGTGCGGTGTGCTTGGAGAGTTTCGCCCGCGGTGGCATTAACTGGATTGATGGAGGTGATGGAGAGAGCAAGGGCGCAAGTGCTTGGTTGCAGTGGAGATTTTGGCAGAGGAGGTACGAGCGCGGCGCAGCGAAGGGGATTGACGGAGGAAGAAGATGAGTACTTATAGAAGGCTAAACCGAACCGCCGCACCGTTGGATGGTATGTGAATGGACTTGATGCTTTACACGTAGCTCAAGGGGTAAAAAAGTATTTTCACGGTGACGGAACTGGATAGGCGCTACAGCGCGCGTGCCAGAAAAAGCGAAGGACATGTGTCCCCCACTTGCGTAACGTGTAAGGAGCCGCAGACTTTGGGTCCACAGGTCAGTGATAGGATGGAATTCGCGTTTTTCCAATACAGATATCGTGGCTATTGTCAGCAATGATGTCACTTTACAAAAGGAAAAATTTTGGCTACGGTGTTATGAAGATTGGCGACAGTGAAGGAATACTGATAGTCTCGAGAGCCTTTGACCAAATGCACGTTTTTGTTCAATGCTCGGGGGCTACTTTATAAAGAAATTTAAGGAAGTTTGATGAAGTTGTTGCAGAAGGGGATATTTCAAATATTGCGACAGAGACAAAGTGGAGCGTACAGCCAACTATAAATACTCGGGCTATGATACGTCTCCAACGTATCGATAATTTCTTATGTTCCATGCTACTTTATTGATGATACCTACATGTTTTATGCACATTATATGTCATATTTATGCATTTTCTGGAACTAACCTATTAACGAGATGCCGAAGAGCCAGTTGTTGTTTTGTTTTTGGTTTCAGAAATCCTAGTAAGGAAATATTCTCGGAATTGGACGAAATCTTCGCCCAGGGTCCTATTTTTGCACGAGCTTCCGGAAGACCGAAGAGATAACGAAGTGGGGCGACGAGGCGCCGCCACCATAGGGCCGCGCGGCCGGGGCCCGCGCCGCCTATGGTGTGGGCCCTCGTCGCCCCCGACCTACCCTTCCGCCTACTTAAAGCCTCCGTCGCGAAACCCCGACGAGAGCCACGATACGGAAAACCTTCCGAGACGCCGCCGCGCGAATCCCATCTCGGGGATTCGGGAGATCGCCTCCGGCGCCGGAGAGGGGATTCATCTCCGGAGGACTCTTCATCGCCATGATCGCCTCGGAGTGATGAGTGAGTAGTTCACCCCTGGACCATGGGTCCATAGCAGTAGCTAGATGGTCGTCTTCTCCTTGTTGTGCTTCATTGTTGGATCTTGTGAGCTGCCTAACATGATCAAGATCATCTATATGTAATTCTATATGTTGTGTTTGTCGGGATCCGATGGATAGAGAGTACTATGTTATGGTGATTATCAATCTATTGTTTATGTGTTGTTTATGATCTTGCATGCTCTCCGTTATTAGTAGAGGCTCTGGCCAAGTTTGTACTCTTAACTCCAAGAGGGAGTATTTATGCTCGATAGTGGGTTCATGCCTTCATTGACACCTGGGACAGTGACAGAAAGTTCTAAGGTTGTGATGTCTGTTGCCACTAGGGATAAAACATTGATTCTATGTCTAAGGATGTAGTTGTCAATTACATTACGCACCATATTTAATGCAATTGTCTGTTGCTTTGCAACTTAATACTGAATGGGGTTCGGATGATAACCTGAAGGTGGACTTTTTAGGCATAGATGCAGTTGGATGGCGGTATATGTACTTTGTCGTAATGCCGGATTAAATCTCACTATATTTATCATATCATGTATATGCATTGTTATGCCCTTCTCTATTTGTCAATTGCCCGACTGTAATTTGTTTACCCAACATGCTTTTATCTAGTACTGTGGACCCCGGTCCTATTCTTTACATAGCATACAATCTACTGCAATTGTGTTTTACTATTTTCTTGCAAACAATCATCTTCCACTCGATAATCCTTTGTTACAGCAAGCCGGTGAGATTGACAACCTCACTGTTTCGTTGGGGCAAAGTACTTTGATTTTGTTGTGCAGATTCCACGTTGGCGCCGGAATCCCTGTTGTTGCGCCGCATCACATTTCGCCACCATCAACCTTCAACGTGCTTCTTGGCTCCTCCTGGTTCGATTAAACCTTGGTTTCTTTCGAGGGAAAACTTGCTACCGTGCGCATCATACCTTCCTCTTGGGGTTCCCAACGAACGTGTGAGTTACACGCCATCAAGCTCTTTTTCTGGCGCCGTTTGGGGAGATCAAGACACGCTGCAGGGGAGTCTCCACTTCTCAATCTCTTTACTTTGTTTTTGTCTTGCTTTATTTTATTTACTACTTTGTTTGCTGCACCTAAACAAAACACAAAAAAATTAGTTGCTAGTTTTACTTTATTTACTGTCTTGCTCACTATATCAAAAACACAAAAAAATTAGTTATTTGCATTTACTTTATTTGCCTAGTTTACTTTATTGCTACTAAAATGAGTAATCCTGAAGTTGAAGTTCGTTCTTTTAAGCAACAAGGTGGAGAAAGTTTTAAAGATGCTTGGTATAGAATTAGTAATGCTCATCATAGGTGCATTAAGAAACACTCCACCACTATCCTTCTTAGGAACTTTTATGTTGGTTTATCTAGTTGGAATAGGTATGTTCTTGATACTCTTTCGGGAGGTAATTTCCTAGGTACTCCCGCTTTAGAAGCTAGTTGCATCATTGAGAGTCTAGTTGGAATACCACCTGTTAATGAAGTTAAAATTGAAATCTCTCTTGAAGATGTTATGAAAAAATTGGAAACCATAGAGAAAAATTTTCAAGTGTTGAAACTAAATTGGGAATGTTATTTGACAAAACTTATGAACTTGATAAATCCTTAGGAGGAATTGATGAAAGAATTAGTGTCCTAGGAACTTGTGTTGTTCATGATAATCAAACCAATAGGATTGATGAACTTGAAAAAGCTATGGGAACCTTGGGTTCAACCTTTTCTTCTCTCAAGTATAATGAGAAAGCTTATGTGGGTAAAGAGCAAAAATTCATGTACGCCTCTAAAGTGCCTAAACAAAAGAATTATTATAGGCCTAAAATTTCTAAAACCCCTAGCACCACCATAGAGAATTTAGATAATGGAGCACCTAAAGTACCCTCTGCAACAAGTTGTGTTTGCATGAAAAATAATGATGTTGATGCTTCTACTCTAATACTTGATTTGCACTTTGCGCCTAGCTGAAAGGCGTTAAAGAAAAGCGCTTATGGGAGACAACCCATGTTTTTACTACAGTACTTTGTTTTATATTTGAGTCTTGGAAGTTGTTTTACCTGTAGCAACCTCTCCTTATCATGTTTTTGTGCCAAGTAAAGTTTCTATGTCAAAGTTGATGTTATATTTGGGATCGCGCAGAAACAGCATTTGTCTGTGTCACGAATCTGGCACAGGCCTCTGTAGAAAATTCGAACAAATCTGCCAATTTACGAGCGTGATCCTCGGATATGTACGCAACTTTAATTAGTTTTGAGTTTTTCCATTTGAGCAAGTCTGGTGCCGCTTTAAATTCGTTTTTACTGTTCTTTTTGACAGATTCTGCCTTTTATTTCGTATTGCCTCTTTTGCTATGTTGGATTCATTTCTTTGATCCATTAATGTCCAGTAGCTTTATGCAATGTCCAGAAGTGTAAAGAATGTTTGTGTCACCTCTGAATGTGTGAATTATTAATTATGCACTAACCCTCTAATGAGTTTGCTTGAAGTTTGGTGTGAAGGAAGTTTTCAAGGGTCAAGAGAGGAGTATGATATACTATGATCAAGAGGAGTGAAAGCTCTAAGCTTGGGGATGCCCCGTGGTTCACCCTGCATATTTTAAGAAGACTCAAGCGTCTAAGCTTGGGGATGCCCAAGGCATCCCCTTCTTCATCGACAACATCATCGGTTCCTCCCTGAAACTATATTTTTATTCAATCACATCTTGTGTTCTTTACTTGGAGCGTCGGTTTGTTTTTGTTTTTGTTTTTGTTTGAATAAAATGGATCCTAGCATTCACTTTGTGGGAGAGAGACACGCTCCGCTGTTGCATATGGACAAATATGTCCTTAGGCTTTACTCATAATGTTCATGGCGAAGTTTCTTCTTCGTTAAATTGTTATATGATTGGAATTGGAAAATGCTACATGTAGTAATTCTAAAATGTCTTGGACAATGTGATACTTGGCAATTGTTGTGCTCATGATTAAGCTCTTGCATCATATGCTTTGCACCCATTAATGAAGAAATACATAGAGCTTGCTAAAATTTGATTTGCATATTTGGTCTCTCTAAGGTCTAGATAATATCTAGTATTGAGTTTTGAACAACAAGGAAGACGGTGTAGAGTCTTATAATGTTTACAATATGTCTTTTATGTGAGCTTTGCTGCACCTGTTCATCCTTGAGTTTGCTTCAAATAACCTTGCTAGCCTAAACCTTGTATCGAGAGGGAATACTTCTCATGCATCCAAAATCCTTGAGCCAACTACTATGCCATTTGTGTCCACCATACCTACCTACTACATGGTATTTCTCCGCCATTCCAAAGTAAATTGCTTGAGTGCTACCTTTAAAATTCCATCATTCACCTTTGCAATATATAGCTCATGGGACAAAATAGCCTTAAAAACTATCGTAGTATTGAATATGTACTTATGCACTTTATCTTTTATTAAGTTGCTTGTTGTGCGATAACCATGCTTCTGGGGAACGCCATCAACTATTGTTGAATATCATGTGAGTTGCTATGCATGTCCGTCTTGTCTGAAGGATCTATCATTTTAGTGGTTGGAGCATGCAAAATTGTTAGAGAAGAACATTGGGCCGCTAACTAAAGCCATGAATCATGGTTGAAGTTTCAGTTTTGGACATATATCCTCAATCTCATATGAGAATAATAATCATTGCTACATGCTTATGCATTTAAGAGGAGTCCATTATCTGTTGTCCATGTTGTCCCGGTATGGATGTCTAAGTTGAGAATAATCAAAAGCGAGAAATCCAAAATGCGAGCATTCTCCTTAGACCTTTGTACAGGCGGCATGGAGGTACCCCTTTGTGACACTTGGTTGAAACATGGCATGCAAAGATCCGGTAGTCCAAGCTAAGTAGGACGAGGTGCGGACACTATTAGTATACTATGCATGAGGCTTGCAACTTGTAAGATATAATTTACATAACTCATATGCTTTATTACTACCGTTGGCAAAATTGTTTCATGTTTTCAAAATAAAAGCTCTAGCACAAATACAGCAATCGATGCTTTCCTCTTTGAAGGACCTTTCTTTTACTTTTATTGTTGAGTCGTTTACCTATCTCCTTCCACCTTAAGAAGCAAACACTTGTGTGTGCATTGATTCCTACATACTTGCATATTGCACTTGTTATATTACTTTATGTTGACAATATCCATGAGATATACATGTTATAAGTTGAAAGCAACCGCTGAAACTTAATCTTCCTTTGTGTTGCTTCAACACCTTTACTTTGATTTATTGCTTTATGAGTTAACTCTTATGCAAGACTTATTGATGCTTGTCTTGAAGTACTATTCATGAAAAGTCTTTGCTATATGATTCACTTGTTTACTCATGTCATTACCTTTGTTTTGATCGCTGCATTCATTACATATGTTTACAAATAGTATGATCAAGATTATAATGGCATGTCACTTCAGAAATTATCTTTGTTATCGTTTACCTGCTCGGGACGAGCTAAACTTGGGGATGCGATACGTCTCCAACGTATCGATAATTTCTTATGTTCCATGCTACTTTATTGATGATACCTACATGTTTTATGCACATTATATGTCATATTTATGCATTTTATGGAACTAACCTATTAACGAGATGCCGAAGAGCCGTTCTGTTTTCTCTGTTTTTGGTTTCAGAAATCCTAGTAAGGAAATATTCTCGGAATTGGACGAAATCTTCGCCCAGGGTCCTATTTTTGCACGGAGCTTCCAGAAGACCGAAGAGATAACGAAGTGGGGCGACGAGGCGCCGCCACCATAGGGCCGCGCGGCCGAGGGGGCGCCGCCCTATGGTGTGGGCCTCGTCAGCCCCCGACCTACCCTTCCGCCTACTTAAAGCCTCCGTCGCGAAACCCCCGAGAGCCACGATACGGAAAACCTTCCGGAGACGCCGCCGCCGCGAATCCCATCTCGGGGGATTCGGAGATCGCCTCCGGCACCCTGCGGAGAGGGGATTCATCTCCGGAGGACTCTTCATCGCCATGATCGCCTCGGAGTGATGAGTGAGTAGTTCACCCCTGGACCATGGGTCCATAGCAGTAGCTAGATGGTCGTCTTCTCCTTGTTGTGCTTCATTGTTGGATCTTGTGAGCTGCCTAACATGATCAAGATCATCTATATGTAATTCTATATGTTGTATTTGTCGGGATCCGATGGATAGAGAATACTATGTTATGGTGATTATCAATCTATTGTTTATGTGTTGTTTATGATCTTGCATGCTCTCCGTTATTAGTAGAGGCTCTGGCCAAGTTTGTACTCTTAACTCCAAGAGGGAGTATTTATGCTCGATAGTGGGTTCATGCCTTCATTGACACTGGGACAGTGAAAGTTCTAAGGTTGTGATGTGTTGTTGCCACTAGGGATAAAACATTGATTCTATGTCTAAGGATGTAGTTGTCGATTACATTACGCACCATACTTAATGCAATTGTCTGTTGCTTTGCAACTTAATACTGAATGGGGTTCGGATGATAACCTGAAGGTGGACTTTTTAGGCATAGATGCGGTTGGATGGCGGTCTATGTACTTTGTCGTAATGCTCGGATTAAATCTCACTATATTTATCATATCATGTATATGCATTGTTATGCCCTTCTCTATTTGTCAATTGCCCGGTAATTTGTTTACCCAACATGCTTTTATCTTATGGGAGAGGCACCTCTAGTGAACTGTGGACCCCGGTCCTATTCTTTACATAGCATACAATCTTGCAATTGTGTTTTACTATTTTCTTGCAAACAATCATCTTCCACTCGATACGTTTAATCCTTTGTTACAGCAAGCCGGTGAGATTAACAACCTCACTGTTTCGTTGGGGCAAAGTACTTTGATTTTGTTGTGCAGATTCCACGTTGGCGCCGGAATCCCTGTTGTTGCGCCGCATCACATTTCGTCACCATCAACCTTCAACGTGCTTCTTGGCTCCTCCTGGTTCGATTAAACCTTGGTTTCTTTCTGAGGGAAAACTTGCTATTGTGCGCATCATACCTTCCTCTTGGGGTTCCCAACGAACGTGTGAGTTACACGCCATCAGGCTACTCCCATCGGGAGCGCTGTTCGCGCACCCGATAAACATGAGAGGAGCAAGAAAAATGACAATATAGCGGCAAATGGATGAACACCGGTGATCACATGGGTACGTGAGCATGCGATTTCTACTCGACACGTGTCAAACGACGTGTGTTCTGCCGTTTGTCTGTGAAGGTAGGATCAACCGAACGAGCGTGTGGTCGTACGAGACACAGCGTCCCATCCGTGTTTTACTGTAGCTATACTTATAACAGCTAAAAACGATTAGCTCTCCCCCTCCATCGACAAATCAAAAGCGGATGAAGCGAGGAGCTGCCCGGCTGATTCCCAAATCGATCCTCTGCCTCCTACCATGGACACCGCCCTCTAAAGCTCGATCCCACTCCCCCAAGCGTTTAGATGGCCACAACGTCGACCGCATCCTGTGCGGCGCGGGGAGACTAGGGGCGGCGCCATCGAATCGGGTTGGTGTGGAGCTCGTCGTCCAGCTCCGGACGGGGTGGCGGCCTGGCGGCTTTGGGTTTCATCCGTATGGCTAGCGCATGTGCGGTGGCTTGCAGGCCGGCGCACGCGCGGCGGAGGTCGCCGGTCTCCTGTCCACTCTCCACTTCGATTTTGGCCTCCCACCTTCATCTCCCGCCCTGATTCGGGAGGGATTTCCGTCGACGCCGCTCGGCTTCACCTGGACGAATACGAACGGAATCGAGTCTCCCTCGGAACTCGTCGGTGCTGAACAGGCTGCTCTTGAGGTCCGGGAGCGTGAGGTCCGGTGGGTACTACTTTCGGGGCTCCTGTGCCGCGGACGCGGGCGGCGAGGCGGACTTCTTGGGCGAGGAGGACGGGGACGAAGCCGGGGACTTTAGGAGGAGCCGCAGTGGCTTCTCCGCGGTGGTAGCGGCGCGCGGGAGGAGGTCGCCTGCGCGGAGAGACCGGACGCGGACAGCGCCTCCGTGGACGCGCCGACGGCGAGCAGCAGGTGTGTGGCGGCGACGGCGCGCGGGAGGAGGTCGCCCGCGCGGAGAGACCGGACGCGGACAGCGCTTCCGTGGACGCGCCGACGGCGAGCAGCAGGTGTGTGGCGGCGACAGCGTGCGCGGCGCCGCCGGCCGCCGCGAGGTGGAGCGTGGCCGTGTCCGTCCCTGAAGCCGGCCTCCGCGCAGCCTGTCGATCCCCTCTTCCCTCGCTGATGGGAAAGGCGCTTGTTCAGCAGGCCAACATCTCCAGGTCCGGCGACCGCTTGAGATGCGGGGCGGCGGCAGTTTCAACCTCTGGGTCGTATGGCGCTCGCGTTGGACCTCAAATCCCCTTTCTCTTGTCAGGAAGAGCGGAAAGAGACGATGGATAATCAAAGAAACTTGTCAGTACCGGGTGAGAAAAGCAAAATCCTGCCGTTAGGACCGTGTGCCAGCCGTCCCTGCACAAGTTGAGATCCAACGGTGTTGGATCAAATTCAACGGTAATGAACGCGTGCGTACGTACCCATCTGATCACCAAATCCACTCTCGCAAACGAGCGGCAAATATGCTAAAAAGGTGAGCCTACAACCACTTGGCTGTAGCCTCGGGGGCTACTCCCATCGAGAACGTTGTTCGCGTGCCCGATGGAATTCAATAAGTCCTGGCGAGCATATTCCGAGTTATCAAATAACTCTTCATATACTTCTATCGGGAGAATAAGTTAAACAATATAAGTCAATCGTTGACTCGAGTAAATGTGCTATTCCAGCAGCCGAAAATGGTACTCGACAATATATTCTCAGAGCGCCTCAGTCTCAAAATAATCTATGAATGCCGCAAAACTCTGCGAAGGTAAGTCCCCGGGATCCATCCTGTGCGGCGTGGCACCGCCTCTGACGACACTTTGCTACTTTTTCCGTATCAACAGATACGAAGAAAAATCCTAACGGACGCGTTAGGTACCCGATAAAACATGACTGGAATTCGGCATCTGGTAAGACCTTAAGCGGCACATGTCGAATTACGCCAGTATCCCGAAATCATGTCCGGGACGTGATTTTGAAGTAGGTTTTTGCGGATTGCCACAAGATTAGTTAACTGGTACCTGATCCGTCAGATGAACCAGCCTCAATTACTGTTATCCCTGTACAATATATGATTACTTTATAAAGGTTATTTATCGAGTCGAAGAAATCATATAGTAATTGTGAAAAGGGAGATTTTCCCTGATTCTTCGATTCAAGCAAACCTCGGAGGCTACTGACATAGGCATTCCCAATGAGCCTGCCGAAGATGATACCCGGGGTTTACTGAAGGCCCACGACCCGAAGTTTTATGAAGCCCGGAAGCCCAGTCAAGAGATAGTTTGGAAAGGTAGAGTTGTATTAGGAATCTCGACTTGTAATTATTGCGGGACAGACTCAGATAGTCTCCCGAATTCTGTAACGTGTACATCACGAAACCCTCGGCTCCACCTCCTATATAAGGGGGAGTCGAGGGACAAGAAAGGACCGATTCATTGTTCACGCAACCATAGTTTTCATAGCAGTCGAGTACTTTTCCGGCTGAAATCTTCGAGATCTACTTGCCATCTACTTCTAGCAAAACCCTAGTCTACAACTTGTAGGCATTGATAAGTTAATCCTTTATCAAGGGTTTGGCGCATGGGGCGGCGGCGCGACGGAGGCGGCGGCGGCAGGTGGAATGGAGTAAGGAGTGGTTGGTGGGGTGCCGGAGGGCCCGTCCATCGCCGGGATTGAGCCGGCGGCCGCGCGGAGGCGAGGGATTGGGTGGTGGGGCGGCGAGGCGCGGGGGTAGTTTCAGCGTGGGGTTTTTCGCGTAGCCGGCGCCCAAAGTTTAGCACTTGGGATAGGGCAAACCGTCTGGCGTCCAAAAAAAATTACAGCGCCGCGCCGTATGTCGTGCCTGCTGGAGGAGCGATTTCGGCTCCGCACGCTGCAAAACTGCAGTTTATATAGCGCGTCTGTTGGAATGCTCTCATGGCTTGAACTAGTAAAAATCAGATACACCATTT
Source organism: Lolium multiflorum (assembly GCA_030979885.1). Taxonomy (NCBI): domain Eukaryota; kingdom Viridiplantae; phylum Streptophyta; class Magnoliopsida; order Poales; family Poaceae; genus Lolium; species Lolium multiflorum. The sequence goes on along the minus strand of CM061753.1, from coordinate 335,582,527 downwards.
ATGACAAGGGAAATAAAACGAAAAAAGAAATTGTTTAGCTTCACTAGAGTGCAATCATCATAGCGCACACACACCAAAGTACAACATCAACAGATAAAGCGTTCGTCATATCCAATCATGTTAGCTTCACATCCTTGAGAAGTCTTGCAGCCATAGCCCCGGACCTTCTGATTTCCCAGTCATCCATGTTTCCATTTCCGCCTCCTTTGAAGCTGCACAAGGTCCGGTCTTCACTCCTAGATCTTCGTCTTCTCCTGGATTGTTGGAGCCTTGGAGGCATCGTCATTCTCCTCCTCAGGCCTTGTTCGGCAGCCGTGTATTAGCGTGTTTTATCTCAAGTGTCTTGGGTGAGGAGGCGTGGATTGACCGGTATTTTTGTGTTTGAGGTGTTTTCAGAACCATTTGCTGATCCGTGGGAGTACAGGTGGGGTAGGTGGGTGTAACACGGCGGGATTTAATCGCGAGCTACCAGAAAATACACTGGAATCTGCTGCAGATCCGTCTGAGCAACCAGAAAATTAGCGATCAAACAAAACGCGAGGTATGCGGGGCGTTTCTAATCCCTGTGGACACTGGGAGTATTGATGAGGTTCACCCTTCCAAAACCGGTCTACCGAACAATTCGTGGGGTGTTTCATGGTGTTAAACAGAACAAATCTAAAAATTTACACAAGGAACCCTCTCAAACCCGGGCTGCCGAACGAGGCCTCAGTAGTTAGTAGAGTGATCCCACTATCGTGATTTGAGCAAAATGATCCCAGTTCCATGGATAAGCCAGCCTGTGAAAGAACGGTAAAACAATATGAAAACTGGATGCGTCAGGACATTAGTGCAATCTAAGAATTCCGCTATCATGGGATAAATCAATATCTCAATCAGCAGTTCATGTGATGTTTTATAATTAGAGCATTGTCTCTTTCAAAGAATTGCGTAGGAGGCCATGACAGAAAAGGTTACCCCTCCTTTTGTAGAATTAGGTGATCTCTGCGGCGGCAGTTTAGCGCGACGGGCTCCACCTTGGCCCTTCACCGGCAGCGCCCAGCGACGAAGGTGGATGTGGCGAGGTGCGGCTGGGCGTCGGGTGATGCAGCACCCGGCCGTGGTCCTGCTCGCGGACGGCTCCGCGGTGCGTCCTGGCGGCGCGGCCGTCGCCATCTGCGCTGCGTGGTAACTGTTTGACGGCGCGAGGAGTGGTGCCAGTTGACTGCAGGCCTGTGCTCAGCTTGGATCTGTCGCCTCTGGCTGGCCGGTGGTGTGGTCTGGGCCAGTCTTCCGCTCCTTCTCCTATCAGCCTCTCGTCGCCTTGGCTGGGTTGGCTGGCTGCTGCGCCCTCATCTCCTGATTGCATCTGCAACCTAAGTTGCCTTGAGGGTGTGTCTCTGGGGGGAAACCCTTGCTCTGCCTGAGCAGACCACGGCGGCGGTGCTGCTTGGTGTCGCTTGCCCTACAGGGGGCGTGGTATGTGAGACACCGCGGTGGTTTAGGGCGAAAGCTTGGCGACGACGGCGTCTTGCGTCGTTCTTCCTTCTTGAAGGCGTTGCAAAAGAATCCCCTTGCTGTTGTTCAATGAGGAGTATTTGGCGGTGAGGCATGTGGCCTCGCGGTGCTGCCATGTGGTGCCTTCGTTCCCCGTTCTCAGAGCTGCTGTGAAAGCTTGAAGACAATGGTCGTAAGCTCTGTGCTGAGCTTCGTTGTCCTGGTGCAGTCTCGGTTAATCGATCCCCTTCGACGACACAAGTGCTCTTCCTCTCCCCTCAAGTTTGGCCATCCCTATAGCAGAGTTTCTGGTTAAGGTTCGTGAAGTCTGGTGGAATCTCGGTCTCGCAATGCCTTTCAATGGCCTTGGCAGAAACTCCTCGCAGGCTTATCCTACGAGCTTTGCATTGTCCTTTCGGCGGAGTGAGCCCCTTCGACAAAGCCGACGACACTCGTTGTTCAGCTTTTGCTCCGGTCCGCCAACTCATGGATGGCTGCTTGGCGTGGAGGTGGTGGTGTCTTTGCAAAGTCTCGGTATTGTGATTCCCTCCGATGGTGTCCAGTGGCACTCCTCAGTCCTCGTCTTCCTTCATGTGCATGTGTGTATGTTTGTGTGCGTGTTTTCTGGTTATTTCTCTCCTCCTGTTAATCTCTTTGTGTGCTCTGCTTCATTTGAACCTATCTTGTACGAGACTGCAAAGTCTCGATAGGCAAATATGAATGAAAAATTTTGGGTGGGATCCCCCCCGATCATTAAAAAAAATTAGGTGATATCAATATCACCGAACGACCACTGCCAAATCCTGGAGGCAGCACATGAAACATCTATCAGAACAGTCTGATGTTAACATTACCAAACCAAAAGGCCGCCTCATATATTATCACTAAATTGAGGTAGACTACGATTGTACTCATGGCAATACAAAACGCATATGAACATTAGCAAGAAGATGAGCGAACCAAAGCACAACTTGTTCAGTATGATTTCAATCTCAACACAAGAATGGGCTAAAATGAATTAGAAAATATGTGAAGGTTGGAGACCATGCTGCTACCATGGACACGACACATATGGATAGCAGATATACATATCTGACCTCCGGGTATTTTCTGGAATAATGGTACAAATAAAAGCTTACAGAAGTTACTTGGAAGCTAAACCTCATAATGCTTTACATGAGCAATCAGACTGAAGAATTACAGAACTCACTGATGTAAAGGTTCGGATTAAACAGGGGAAGTACCTCTTGATGAGGCAGGAGCCCGATTAGCTTCTTTATTCTCTGTGGTAACTGTCGTATCTCACGAGCTATGGGCTTCACAGTGGAGGTAACTTGTTCAATACTTGTGGTTATGCCCGACTGCTGAAATGATTGAGTACTCTTCTCAACTATATTGAAGAGGAATGCCCTTGGTACACATACACAGCGAAAACGTGAGAAAGAACCGAGATGATCGCTTCAGCGATGATTTGGACTCCTTTGGTTCCGTGACAGGCTTCTTCCCCTGCTTCGACTTGTCTAGGTCAGGCTCGGCTTCTTTCTGAGGCTCTGGTGACAAAATCGACCGAGTAGGGGTGGGGGCAGTTGACCGAACGAACCGCCGGCCATCGCACTCAAGGACTGGTATCGAGACTCGAGAGCCGACGAATGCACGGATCAAGTGATTGGCAGTCTTCATGTCTCTGTAGTAATTGGTGTTATTGATCATCTTCAGCTACCAGATGATTGGCATACACTGTATTTTCAGGATACATTTTTGAAGAAGAAAGTCTGTTAATTTCCTAATAACTTTGTACCTTGATGATGATCAGACCTATATTCGCTAGTATGCGGCTAAGAGTTATATACATGGTTTGCATTGCAGAAAATATGTACAGGCAGCAGCTAATTGAACACCCCTACCTAGTAAGCTACCTCTGGTCTTGTGTCTGTCAGCACCTTACACATGTAAGTAACACACATATATACAGGGTAACAGAGCAGAGCCTACAACTCTGTGGAAGCCTATGAGAACGGCACGAAAAGAGCTGTTCTGAGACACCATGCACGAGGCTCTAGTCTACCGGAACCGGGAGAGGAAGAACTCGTAGTCCGGGTGCCTGTTTCTGCTGCGCATCCGGTCCTTGCTCGGCACGTCGGCCCTGGCCATGGCCGCCGCGGCTTGCTTCAGCGTCAACACCCTTTCTCTCAGAACCTGAGATACTTGACTGCAGGAAGAATCTGTTGAGTTGACGTCTTCTGAACTGGATCTGCTTGTCTGGAACCACCACTCCCCCTGCAATAAGATCGAGCACGTGAGTAATATGTAAAGATTGGTCACATCACACGTATAGACCGCTTGAAAAAAGAATCAGAGAAGCAATAAGCAAGGAAATCCGCTAATTGCTTTCTTTTTCGAGAATAAAGTGCACTAGGAAGAAAACTGAAACCATATAACTTGACCAAACCAGAAGTGCTCCTAACACACTAACAAACAATTGACTTGGACCGAAACAGCAAACTTGGGCCAACCCGAAAGATCCTCAGGAATTTATTCGTTTATATTCATCTCGGGGAAGCCAAGGTCTGCAATTGCGGCCAAAACTAGAGCCAACATAAATGCCTTTTTACCTCTGGGGTCATGGCACCAACTTAAACAACCTTCAGTTAACATGTTATGTGCCAGAAGAGCCAATTTACCTTGTCATTGTAAGACTGCAGACCCATGACTGGCAAAACAACATGGCCATGACCAGCCTGGTCTGACGAGCTTCTTCTGTGAACCCAGTGCCCAAGAGAATGGTATGTCAGGAAAGCAGCCTGGAACTTCCCATCAGGTATACGGTATATCGGATACCATGCGACACAGTACCTGAAATTCAAAATAATATAAGTAATCGAAAAACAAGATCCTCCAAAATACTTATACATATATATATATATATATGTACAAGAATGCGCAGATAGACGATAATGGTGCAGATACTGCTGGAGCATACAACAGACCAAGAGGCGGGATGGAGATCATGCAGGTTGAGCTCTAGGTTCTTTGGGTCTCCTGATATCTGGCAATTTGATTGCTTTGCACCATCAATCAACTCCTTTACCCTAGTAAAATTGCAATGAGATTTCAAAAATAACGTTTTATAAACAATGTATCTTCCCTAGAGTTCAGCAAACAAGCATAAGATGCTAGTTACAAAAAATTTAAGCAATACTAGCGCTATTACACAGAGGAACCACAAGATAGAAGATTTGCATAAGGAATCACATTCATCACCACAAACAGAATTTTATTTATTAACAAAGCTTTATTTTCTTCATTTCTAGCATATTCACAATGTAGTGAAATACACATGTAGTATTTTCAATATATGAAAGTTTATACTTACATATCTGGACCTAAAAAGTGCTAACAGATAAGCATCCAAAATACTGGACGTCATTGATTTATGAAAGCAGGCTCACACTCACTTGTCAAATAACTGTCGTCGCCAAAATGGTTGTTCAGATTCAAAAAATTCAAATATGGGCTCTATAGTTTCCAACTGCTGATCATCTTCAACATGCAAAGCGGACAGGCTATTTCTTTGATTAGACTCTTGAGGTAGAAGCTTCGCTAATATTGGGAGAGAGCTCAGACATGATGATGTTTTAGATCTTGCACCTCCCGTATCGGTTGCATCCTTACCAACGGTTCTCTTGGGTTGCCCAAACAATTGAACCGCCGAAAGATATGGAACAAAGTAGGCATTAAACTGGTGATGACTATTCCAGAAGCCTTTCGATCTACGGAGATCCTGTGCCTTTACTTCCAAGCCATAGCACCCCGGTTCTTCATACCACTGCCAGATGCTACTTAGAGAGATATCAGCGGTCTGATGAAAACACGAGCGGTCTATAATGCATTCCTGTGAAGAAGAGTTGCAGCCAGTAAGGCAAGGGATACAGTGCAGAACTGGAGAAGCCGAATAAATAAATTGTTCAAAATCAGCCATTGGCCTGCCAACGAGAAGTTGGATATCTTCCGCTCTCTGTTGCACCCTATAAGCATCACTGACTGCCTCTATTATCTTGCTGAAAGCAGTCCCAGTTTCAACATGTCCTTGGCATTTCGAGTCGGGTTGTCCAGATGAGTTCAGTTTAGCAGGCACCTCAGTAGCGACTTCGCTGTCTTCACGTTTAGTTGATGCAGGAACATCAGAAACATTTCTCTGTGCATCTATGTTAGCATAACCAGAAACATCATTAGCTGGAACTGACACTTCAACAACAGAACCCTCCGGAAGATCAAACTGGATTTTATCCCTCTTTACAATAGGAACCCACTTATGCGGCATGTGTGCAGAAGCAGGATATGACTTCACATCTTTGGGTTCCTCCGCTTTTGCCAAGCAAGCATCGGCACATGAGTTCATGGAGTGCAAATCTGTTGATATGGCCTTATTTTCATGGCATGGAGAATGAGCATCATCTTGAATGACCAAGGTGCATGCTTCCTTGGATGTAGATTGTGGCACCGAATGAGAATCCAAGCTGTGAGCACACACTAGCTGTTGTAACATAGACAGTTCTTCTATCTGTTGCGAGTGCTTCTTCGGCATCTTGGGAATACAATTCTTAGGAGCATACAGAAATGGCGCTTGCTTCTTGTACATGCATCTCGAAAATTTTCGACAATAGTTTAGTGCACTATTTTCAGTGGTAAGCTCCATTTCAACAGGCACATCTGGAGAATGGTGTTTGCATGATCTTCTACAGTGATGTTTATCCATTGGTCTATTTGTGTTTTCTAGTGCATTCATATCTTCATGTCCTGCTCCATATGATTTTTCCTTGTTAAGTTTTTCTACTTTCTGCCACACAGAAACTGGACTGTCTTTTGCACTATGAATATGCCTATTAGAACCAACTACTCTATTAGCATTATTATAGCTAGATGTTTTTCTTGATCTTCTCCCACTCCTCTCCGAACTATCTGGAAGAAACAGTTTGCTGCTACAGGCTTCGCTGCTGCACTGAACTCTTTCTCCTACATCCAAGTAAGGATCACCTTCACAGCTAACTCTTTCTCCTATAGTTATATTGGATGAACCTGTACATCCAGGGCCATCCTTCCCATCACTTTCCACTGTTGATAAATTCTGAATAGTTCTGTGCTCCACATATCCATTGCTGCTCTCGGCATTATCTTTCCCCATATGGGTGTCTTTGAGCAACAAGCTGGCAGAGGACGAGGTATCTGACAATTTTCCAGCCAGTAAATCAGGCAGTAGCACCTCAAGAGGAGAAGCAGCATCGATTTGCTCTTCGCACAGGAGTTCTGGTAACAAATTATGATTTTCGCAGGTTGCTTGCCTGCAATGTTTTGATTTGTTCCGCCTCTTCTTAGAACTCCTTTTAGGAGGCTTACCATCATCATGCAAAGTATCGGAATCAGATATCAGAGGAGTAGTAACAAGCCCGGAAGAGGTATTTGCAACCACATGGCAGGTAGGGCATGTTGTCAATGAATTCTTAACTTTTTTCCTATGCCCCTGCTGTCCTAAAGTGGTTCCTCTGTTAGGAAGTGGTTTAAAAGAAATGTCACGATCCTGCATGTTCTTTTCATTCGGCTGATCTAACCAGTGTATTAACTCAAAGCCCTCTGTAACAGCAATTCCTGATGTCAAATAGCTTGTCCTGTTGATCTCCTGTATGCTAGACAAAAATTGTGCCAACCTCCAATCTGAACTATTCCCACGAGAAAATACTGTAAATTTCTTGTCCCTATCACACCACAAAAAAAGATCGTAAACAAGTAGCTCCCAAAAAATGAATATTAACAGAGTATTGAGGGCCATAGTGACTGTCCTGAAAAGAAAAAATAAAATAATATTGGGGGCAGAAATTGTTAAGTGCTTGGATATGGTGATTGTATCATGTATACATGAAAGCATCACAATGAACATTCTGGTACATTTAGATCATTGTCAGCTAGCAGGCGTACAATGTTCACAAACTCGCAGAGAATAAGCAAACGTTTCTGCTCAAATTAAAATAAGAAGCCAAAGCATAGAAAGACAATAAAAAAATGGTCGTTCACTGATAATTTGTTCATACACAACCATTTTCTAGTTGTTATACATTTTCATGATGGTCACAGCAAAAGAAAAAGTAATATGACCTCTATTTTCACAAAAGATAAAATAACCTACATATACCCTTGATACATATATGACATCCCAGCATAGTGGTGAGTAAAACTAAGAGGCCCATTATTCATGACAGTGAACTCATCACCGAATATAAATATACCCGTCTTACACTCACATCAATCATCAATCATACACTTCCAACCTAAGTTTCCTAGATTCGACATTGACGTCTCTATCATACTAGTGGAACCAAGTTGTGCAGCTCACACAAACAGTCCAACAAAAATGGGCACCAAATATCCCAAAGTGGTTCCTCTACACATAACAAGTTGTGCAGTGCACACAATTATTTTTTGATTCAAATACATGTGCCATCAGTAATTCAGATATAAAGCTTAGTCAAGTACAACCACTGAAGATTGCTGTTATTAGAAGGATGTAATGACAATTAATTACCTGTTCTCAGGGAATACGTAAACCGGGCAGTGTACAAGCTGGCCCTGATCAATTAAAAGATAAAAGCGCAAGTCTTTAAATTCCACAGATAAATATATGTAATCTTTCTGGTGAACAACATTATTGCAGTAGGAAGTCATTAACCTCTGAAAATCGGTTGTCGGTATCCCTGACTAATCCTTTACATTGCATATGCGACGTGAGCCTTTTGTCGCTTACTTGAGGCGCACACAGCATTTCTTGAAGAGCCTGTATCGACAAAAAGCAGATTTAATACAACACGTATGCATCGACCACCAATAACTGCTCGATGTGAGGAGTACAAACAAACGATACAGAAAAATCAAGCCACCAACCAAACTCCTTGAAGAAAAGGTCATCAACTAAACTAGGACATTTGCTAAAAAAAAGTAAACTAGGACATGAACAATGATGGCTAGGCTGTATTGGCACTGAGCTCTAGCCAGCAATTGACCAAGCAGTCAGTAAGCAAGTGAAAAATTAAGTCAAGACAGGCCAAGGCACGAACAGGCCCATTGTTAGCACTGATCTTGGCATGGCCACTGTAACAATTGAGAACTGCTTAAAGCTTGAGCTACAGCAGAGTTACTAAATCTTCATCTAATGCCAGCACAGATTATGTTGGTTGTTACTGAATCTCCAACCAATCCCCAACATACGATGCTGGTCGTTACTGCATCTTCAGTTAATCGCATCAGGATAAACACGAGCAGAAAGATAATCGTAATCGCACGAAAATCCCGCCTCCTAATCGCACCCAATCGATGCGTATCAGTAAAAGTTAATCCCAGGTTTCTACATCGGTAAGCAGGAGAAAAGATTCAAAGAAAGGGATAGCGGCGGACCTCACGTGTTCATCGTGGCCGGCGCCGGCGCCGGAATCTCGACGGAGCGGGGAGACAGAGGCAGCGAGGCGGAATCCGGAACCCAAAAAAAGAAAAAGGAATCTAAAGACACAGGATTTTGTTAGCGAGCAGCGACAGCGAGGCGCCACACAAAAATTGGAGGGCGCTAAATATAGGGGAGGGAAGAGCGCACGCGGATTCGCAACGGATTAATCGAGGGGAACGTGGGATTCTCGCCGCGATCGATCCATGGTGGGGCGATTGATTCGGAATACGAACTAGCAGAGTGAGGAGCAGCAGCAGTGAGAGTGAGGAGGATGGTGTTCTTCCCCTTCCTGTCTGCAGGGGACGTGTAGCAGAGTGTACTACCACACCACTAGAACCAAAAAAAAAATTGTTTACCATTTTTTCTATAATATACTACTAGAACGAAATGCTTACAAATAGGCATAATAATACATTTATCCTTTGCAACCGTACGCACGCACCCTACCCGAGCATCTCTACATAAGTTGTTCAAATCGATAATACCTTTCAAAATCTACATTTTTATCTTTTTGTTCTAGACTACATGCGTATTGTTTGTATGTCACCTTATTCTGAACATAGAAAGATATATTTTCATTCGTTTTGTTATGTATAATGAAAGTTATTAGCTTGGTGTGCTCAAGTAATCATGCGAGTTGTTGACTATACACTTAGTTTGTAGTAAGACATGTTGTATTAATTCACATTTACATATTGTTTCATGGATATGTTATACTAATAAAGATTTACCTATTGTTCACACATCGAATAGTCTTTCATTTGATTTCTAAATATGGGGAAAAACAAAACTAATTCCGGTGTATATGCGCCCTGTATGTATAAAACATATTTCAAAAAGTTAAAAGAATTAGGAAACAAATTTCATGTGTAGAAGGACATGTTCTATTTGTGCACGTAAAGATTCACATGAAACCGATTTTTTTGTCTTTTTACACCGGACACAAAACATGTCAGTTTTTGCTGAAACAACTTTGTGAGCATGTGACATGTCAAGATATACAACTGATATTTTTTTGTATTTTATAACATTTTTAAATATGATTAAAATTTATTCAAATAAAGGGTGCATATGCATCCGAATACAGAAACACCCTTGCCCCTTAATATGGTGTTTTATAAATTGTTTACTAGGTCCGTGAGCTGAAGTAGGCCCGGCTAGAGGGCACTGGGAACTGCAAACATGATCAAGCACATCACAAACACATAATATTTTACCCAGGTTCACGACAAAAAATGCGAAACCCATACGTCATGCTTGTCTATTCTCCTTGATTGATGAACAACTTACACAAGAAGCGGAGACTCACTTCCTCTCCCTTCGCCTGTGATACAGCCTTTTCCCCTCCTCCCTCCAAGCCTCTCCTCCCTCAATAACGCTGTATATATCATCATTCTACATGACAAGGGTATTTCACTACGGGGGTCGTGCATGCTACACAATTGGCAGCCAACGATGCAGCCGACAGGGCGGGCGAATCATGGCCCCAAGCCCATGTGGTCCAGTTAGAGCCGAAGGGACGCCCTTGATTTGTCTTGTCGACATGCTCCGTCTTCCACTAGTGTAGAGGTTGCCGCTCCTCCAGTACAATGATGTTGGTAGGCGGTGTAGGGGAGGCTCGCCAAGTGGTTGACATGCACTCCCAGGATGGGACACATTGTAGCTTCCGGGAGCTCCTGGTGGGTGACCCACTGGGAACCCTTCCTTTCGGGGTGGCTCGGCCTAGGCGGTCAGGGGCATGCGGGGAAGTTGTCTCGGGGCGAGTTCCTCGAAGATGTCATAGGGTGCGCACTAACGACATCTTCGAGAAACTCCGTCGTGGGAGACTTCCCAGCCCTCTCCTCCGACCATGGGGGCGGGACTCCCCGCCTTCTTGACTTGCCTACTGTGGAGCTGCCTGATGGTGCTCGTCGTAACGTAGACTTCACACTGTTGGGGAACCCCGAGAGGAAGGTATAATGAGCACAGCATCAAGTTTTCCCTCGGTAAGAAACCAAGGTTTAATCGACCAGTAGCAGAAAGGCGTGACTTCTGAAGGTGTTGCTAGCTGACTATTGGTAGGGCGCACTACCGGCGTCAGCAACAACGTGGAACCTGCACACAACACAACCAAAATACTTTGCCCCAACTTGCAGTGAGGTTGTCAATCTCATCGGTTTTGTTGAACACAAAGGATTAGACGTATCAAGTGGAAAGAGATGTTTGCAGTAATTAAAGAGAACAGTGCTTGCAGTAAGTAAACAGAGCAGGATTGCAGTGGATGAATTTATGAGTGTAAAGGAAAGGACCGAGGTCCATAGTACACAAGAGGTGTCTCTCCATAAAGATAAATAACATGATGGGTGAACAAATTACAGCTGGGCAATTGACAGAATACCGACCATACATAACAAGATGATTACTATGAGATTCGTTTGGTCATTACAACATAATACATAGACCGTAATCCAACTGCGTCTATGACTAATAATCCACCTTCCGGTTATCGTCCGAACCCTTTCCAGTATTAAGTTGCACGCAACAGATTATCGCATTAAACAATGTGTGTAAAGTAAACAATAGAATTAGCCTCGGATAAAACATTGTTGTTTTCTCCCTAGTAGCAACATCACATCTACAATCTTAGAAGTTATTGTCACTCTTCCAGAAAACTAGAGGCATGAACCTACTGTGTTTTAGCTCGCACCCTTCGAATTTGGCTTCCATGTTCTGATATATTTGATGGTAAGCAATCATATTATCACTGATTGTATCGCACAAATTCATCGACTGTTGCACCACGAGATTTGAATCCCCATAAATTTCCAAGCGAGTTGCGCCACACGCCTTGGCCATTCTCATTCCGTGCAACAGTGCTTCGTATTCTGCTTCATTGTTCGTTGGCAGCTGGAAATTCATGCGTAGGTGATGTCTACGTGTGCTTCTATTCTTGTAGACAGTGTTGGGCCTCCAAGAGCAGAGGTTTGTAGAACAGCAACAAGTTTCCCTTAAGTGAATCACCCAAGGTTTATCGAACTCGGGGAGGTAGAGGTCAAAGATAGTCCTCTCAAGCAACCTGCAATTAAGATACAAGAAGTCTCTTGTGTCCCCAACACACCTAATACACTTGTCGGATGTATAGGTGCACTAGTTCGGCGAAGAGATAGTAAAACACAGGTGGTATAGATGGTGGTAATATTGCAGGAAGTAAAGATGCAGTAAAACACTAAATAAGCGATGTTTGCAGTATTTGGAAACAAGGCCTAGGGATCCTACTTTCACTAATGGACACTCTCAACATTGATCACATAATAAATTAATAACTTCTCCTCACTTGTGCTACATACACTCTCTTGTTTGATAACAAACACCATTCATTGTGTAGGGCTACGAGAGCTCCCTCCAGCCGGAGTTAACAAGCTCCACAACATTCGGCATTCATATTTAAGTAACATTTAGAGCATAATAGATCTTTGCAATTTAGACCGAGTACTAACATAGAATACACACTGTCACCATTACACTATGAAAGGGGGAATAGATTACATCAATACTATCATAGTAATAGTTAACTCCATAATCTACAAGAGATTACAATCATAACCTATGCCAAGTACTACATGATGCACACACGGTCACCATTACATCATGAAGGAGGAATAGACTACTTTAATAACATCACCAGAGTAACACATAGACTAATAGTGATACAAAGCTCATCATATGGATCTCAATCATGCAAGGCAATTCATCAGATCATTGTATTGAGGTACATGAGAGAGAGATTAACCACATAGCTAGAGCCCTTAGCCTCGAGGGAGAACTACTCCCTCCTCATCATGGGAGACAGCAAAGGCGATGAAGATGGCGGTGGTGGCGATGGAGATGGATTCCGGGGCAATTCCCCGTCCGGCGACGTGCCGGAGACTTCTGTCCCCCGAACTTGACTTCGCGATGGCGGCGGCTGCGTAACTTTTCTCGCCCGTGGCTTATCTTTTTAGGGTTTTCGAGGCGGAGAGATTATATAGGCGGAAGGGCAGCCTCAGAGGGGACCTGGTGGTCCCACACCATAGGGGGCGCCCCCCTTGGCCGTGCCGCCCTGTGGGGTGGGGCCCCCAGGGCTCTCCTCGGTCCCTGGCTCTCTGGAAGCTTCGTGGAAAAATAAGATCTGGGCGTTGATTTCGTCCAATTCCGAGAATATTTCCTTTGTAGGATTTGAACCAAAAACAGCAGAAAATAGGAGCGGCACTTCGGCATCTTGTTAATAGGTTAGTTCCGGAAAATGCATAAAAACGATATAAAGTGTGAACAAAACATGTAGGTATTGTCATAAAACTAGCATGGAACATAAGAAATTATAGATACATTGAAGACGTATCAAGCATCCCCAAGCTTAGTTCCTACTCGCCCTCAAGTAGGTAAACGATAACAAGGATAATTTCTGAAGTGACATGCTACCAACATAATCTTGATCAACATTATTGTAAAGCATATGAGATGAATGGAGTGATTCAAAGCAATAGATTGCTAACAAAAAGATAATGACTAAATGATGTCTACGGGTGCTTCTATTCTTGTAGACAGTGTTGGGCCTCCAAGAGCAGAGGTTTGTAGAACAGCAGCAAGTTTCCCTTAAGTGGATTACCCAAGGTTTATCGAACTCAGGGAGGAAGAGGTCAAAGATATCCCTCTCATGCAACCCTGCAACCACAAAGCAAGAAGTCTCTTGTGTCCCCAACACACCTAATAGGTGCACTAGTTCGGCGAAGAGATAGTGAAATACAAGTGGTATGAATGAATATGAGCAGTAGTACGGCGAAAATAGGCTGGCGTGCTTGATGGTAGTAATATTGCGGGAAGTAAACAAGCGGTAGTAACAGTAGTAATTCGATAAAACAACAAGCGCGATAGCGATATTTAGGAACAAGGCCTAGGGAATAGACTTTCACTAGTGGACACTCTCAACTTTGATCACATAACAGAATAGATAAATGCATACTCTACACTCTCTTGTTGGATGATGAACACATTGCGTAGGATTACACGAACCCTCAATGCCGGAGTTAACAAGCTCCACAATTCAATGTTCATATTTAAATAACCTTAGAGTGTAAGAAAGATCGACATAACTAAACCAAGTACTAACATAGCATGCACACTGTCACCTTCATGCTTATGTAGGAGGAATAATACACATCAATACTATCATAGCAATAGTTAACTTCGCAATCTACAAGAGATCATGATCATAGCATAAACCAAGTACTAACACGAGTGCACACACTGTCACCATTACACCGTGTAGGAGGAATAAAACTACTATAATAACATCACTAGAGTAGCACATAGATAAATTGAGATACAAAACATATTGCAATCATAAAGAGATATAAATAAGCACTTCACTATGCCATTCATAACAGTGAATAAGTATTCTGTGAAATATAGCCTAAGAGACCCACACGGTGCACACACTGTCACCTTTACACACGTGGGACAAGGAGTCTCCGGAGATCACATAAGTAAAACTCACTTGACTAGCACAATGACATCTAGATTACAAGCATCATCATATGAATCTCAATCATGTAAGGCAGCTCATGAGATTATTGTATTGAAGTACATAGGAGAGAGATGAACCACATAGCTAGTACAGCCCCGAGCCTCGATGGAGAACTACTCCCTCTTCATGGGAGCAGCAGCGGTGATGAAGATGGCGGTGGAGATGGCAGCGGTGTCGATGGAGAAGCCTTCGGGGCACTTCCCCGTGCGGAACAGAGACTCCTGTCCCCGGATCTTGGCTTCGCGATGGCGGCGGCTTTGGAAGGTTTCGCGTACCGTGGCTTCCTCCGTAAGGGTTTTCGATGCGGGGGCTTTATATAGGCGAAAGGGCAGCGTCGGAAGGTCGAAGGGGCGACGACACCATGGTGGCGCGGCCGGGCCCAGCCACGCCACCCTATCATCTGGGGCCCACAGGGCCCTCCTCCGCGCTCTCGGGTGTTCGGATGCTTCGGGCAAAATAGGAACCTGGCGTTGATTTCGTCCAATTCCGAGAATATTTCGTTACTAGGATTTCTGAAACCAAAAACAGCAGAAAACGGCACTTCGGCATCTTGTTAATAGGTTAGTTCCAGAAAATGCACAAATATGATATAAAGTGTGCATAAAACATGTAGGTATCATCAATAAAGTAGCATGGAACATAAGAAATTATCGATACGTTGGAGACGTATCAGCATCCCCAAGCTTAGTTCTGCTCGTCCCGAGCAGGTAAAACGATAACAAAGATAATTTCTTAAGTGACATGCCATCATAACCTTGATCATACTATTGTAAGCATATGTAATGAATGCAGCGATCAAAACAATGGTAATGACATGAGTAAACGAATGAATCATAAAGCAAAGACTTTTCATGAATAGTACTTCAAGACAAGCATCAATAAGTCTTGCATAAGAGTTAACTCATAAAGCAATAAATCAAAGTAAAGGTATTGAAGCAACATAAAGGAAGATTGAGTTTCAGCGGTTGCTTTCAACTTATAACATGTATATCTCATGGATATTGTCAATGTAAAGTAATATAACAAGTGCAATATGCAAGTATGTAGGAATCAATGCACAGTTCACACAAGTGTTTGCTTCTTAAGGTGGAGGGAGATAGGTAAACTGATTCAACAATAAAAGTAAAAGAATGGTCCTTCAAAGAGGAAAGCATCGATTGCTGTATTTGTGCTAGAGCTTTTATTTTGAAGACATGAAACAATTTTGTCAACGGTAGTAATAAATCATATGAGTTATGTAAATTATATCTTACAAGTTGCAAGCCTCATGCATAGTATACTAATAGTGCCCGCACCTCGTCCTACTTAGCTTGGACTACCGGATCTTTGCATGCCATGTTTCAACCAAGTGTCACAAAGGGGTACCTCCATGCCGCTTGTACAAAGGTCTAAGGAGAAAGCTCGCATTTTGGATTTCTCGCTTTTGATTATTCTCAACTTAGACATCCATACCGGGACAACATGGACAACAGATAATGGACTCCTCTTAAATGCATAAGCATGTAGCAACAATTATTATTCTCATATGAGATTGAGGATATATGTCCAAAACTGAAACTTCAACCATGATTCATGGCTTTAGTTAGCGGCCCAATGTTCTTCTCTAACAATTTGCATGCTCCAATCATTAAGGTGATAGATCCTTCAGACAAGACGGACATGCATAGCAACTCACATGATATTCAACAATAGTTGATGGCGTTCCCCAGAAGCATGGTTATCGCACAACAAGCAACTTAATAAAAGATAAAGTGCATAAGTACATATTCAATACTACGATAGTTTTTAAGGCTATTTTGTCCCATGAGCTATATATTGCAAAGGTGAATGATGGAATTTTAAAGGTAGCACTCAAGCAATTTACTTTGGAATGGCGGAGAAATACCATGTAGTAGGTAGGTATGGTGGACACAAATGGCATAGTAGTTGGCTCAAGGATTTTGGATGCATGAGAAGTATTCCCTCTCGATACAAGGTTTAGGCTAGCAAGGTTATTTGAAGCAAACTCAAGGATGAACCGGTGCAGCAAAACTCACATAAAATACATATTGTAAACATTATAAGACTCTACACCGTCTTCCTTGTTGTTCAAAACTCAATACTAGATATTATCTAGACCTTAGAGAGACCAAATATGCAAATCAAATTTTAGCAAGCTCTATGTATTTCTTCATTAATAGGTGCAAAGTATATGATGCAAGAGCTTAAACATGAGCACAACAATTGCCAAGTATCACATTATCCAAGACATTTTAGAATTACTACATGTAGCATTTTCCAATTCCAACCATATAACAATTTAACGAAGAGGAAACTTCGCCATGAATATTATGAGCTAAGAACACATGTGTTCATACGAACCAGCGGAGCGTGTCTCTCTCCCACACAAGGATGAACTTATTCAGAGAACTAAGATAACAAAACAAAAACAAAAATAAAAGCACACAGACGCTCCAAGTAAAGAACATAAGATGTGATGGAATAAAAATATAGTTTCACTAGAAGAAACCTGATAAGTTGTCGATGAAGAAGGGGATGCCTTGGGCATCCCCAAGCTTAGATGCTTGAGTCTTCTTAAAATATGCAGGGATGAACCACCGGGGCATCCCCAAGCTTAGACCTTTCACTCTTCTCGATCACATTATATCACCCTCTTCTATTGACCCTTGAAAACTTCCTTCACACCAAACTTCAAGCAAACTCATTAGAGGGTTAGTGCATAATCAAAAATTCACATGTTCAGAGGTGACACAATCATTCTTAACACTTCTGGACATTGCACAAAACTTCTGAAAGTTAATGGAACAAAGAAACTCATTCAACTTAACAAAAGCGGCAATGCGAAATAAAAGGCAGAATCTGTCAAAAACAGAACAGTCCGTAAAGACGAATTTTAAAATGGCACCAGACTTGCTCAAACGGAAAAACTCAAAACTAATGAAAGTTGCGTACATATCTGAGGATCACGCTCGTAAATTGGCATATTTTTCTAAGTTACCTACAGAGAAAACAGCCCAGATTCGTGACAGATAGAAATCTGTTTCTGCGCAGAAATCCAAATCTAGTATCAACCTTCGATTAGAGGCTTCACTTGGCACAACAAATCACAAAACTAAGATAAGGAGAGGTTGCTACAGTAGTAAACAACTTCCAAGACTCAACAAAACAAAAATTGCTGTAGTAAAATAACACATGGGTTATCTCCCAAGAAGTTCTTTCTTTATAGCCATTAAGATGGGCTCAGCAGTTTTAATGATGCACTTGCAAGAAATAGAAGTTGAAGCAAAAGAGAGCATCAAGAGGCAAATTCAAAACACATTTAAGTCTAACATGCTTCCTATGCATAGGAATCTTGTAAATAAACAAGTTCATAAAGAGCAAAGTAACAAGCATAGGAAGATAAAACAAGTGTAGCTTCAAAAATTTCAGCACATAGAGAGGTGTTTTAGTAACATGAAAATTTTTACAATCATATTTTCCTCTCTCATAATAACTTTTAGTAGCAACATGAGCAAACTCAACAATATAACTATCACATAAAGCATTCTTATCATGAGTTCATGCATAAAATAATTACTACTCCCAACATAAGCATAGTCATTCTTATTAATTGTAGTGGGAGCAAATTCAACAAAGTAGCTATCAAATATAGGAGGTATATTGTAATCATAATCAAATTTATCCTCCATAACAGGTGGTAACAAAAGACTACTATCATTATAATCATCATAAATGGGAGGCAAAGTATCATCAAAGAAAATTTTCTCCTCAATGCTTGGGGGACTAAAAATATCATGCTCATCAAAACCAGCTTCCCCAAGCTTAGAATTTTCCATATCATTAACAACATTAGTGTTCAAATCATTCATATTAATATGTTCCATGGGTTTTTTAATTTTTCGCATCAAACCATCCATGTCTTAAATCAGGAAATAGAATAAAAAGGTCATTGTTGTCCATTATGCCTAACTAGTGTAAACAAGAAACCAAATGTCGCAATTGCAGAGTCTAAAGGAAATAGCTTCGAGTACACACACAATGGCGCCAGAAAAGTACTGTTACCTGGAACCGAAGTATGAGTGCCTTTTACCTTTCCTCCCGGCAACGGCGCCAGAAAAGTGCTTGATGTCTACGGGTGCTTCTATTCTTGTAGACAGTGTTGGGCCTCCAAGAGCAGAGGTTTGTAGAACAGCAGCAAGTTTCCCTTAAGTGGATTACCCAAGGTTTATCGAACTCAGGGAGGAAGAGGTCAAAGATATCCCTCTCATGCAACCCTGCAACCACAAAGCAAGAAGTCTCTTGTGTCCCCAACACACCTAATAGGTGCACTAGTTCGGCGAAGAGATAGTGAAATACAAGTGGTATGAATGAATATGAGCAGTAGTACGGCGCCAGAAAATAGCGTGCGTTGATGGTAGTAATATTGCGAAGTAAACAAGCAGTAGTAACGCAGCAGTAGTAATTCAAAACGAGTAACAAGCAGCGATAGCGATTTAGGAACAAGGCCTAGGGAATAGACTTTCACTAGTGGACACTCTCAACTTTGATCACATAACAGAATAGATAAATGCATACTCTACACTCTCTTGTTGGATGATGAACACATTGTGTAGGATTACACGAACCCTCAATGCCGGAGTTAACAAGCTCCACAATTCAATGTTCATATTTAAATAACCTTAGAGTGTAAGAAAGATCGACATAACTAAACCAAGTACTAACATAGCATGCACACTGTCACCTTCATGCTTATGTAGGAGGAATAATACACATCAATACTATCATAGCAATAGTTAACTTCGCAATCTACAAGAGATCATGATCATAGCATAAACCAAGTACTAACACGAGTGCACACACTGTCACCATTACACCGTGTAGGAGGAATAAAACTACTTTAATAACATCACTAGAGTAGCACATAGATAAATTGTGATACAAAACATATTGCAATCATAAAGAGATATAAATAAGCACTTCACTATGCCATTCATAACAGTGAATAAGTATTCTGTGAAATATAGCCTAAGAGACCCACACGGTGCACACACTGTTGATGCGCGTAAATGTACACGTCCGTTGGGAACCCCAAGAGGAAGGTATGATGCGCACAGTGGCAAGTTTTCCCTCAGAAAGAAACCAAGGTTTAATCGAACTAGGAGGAGCCAAGAAGCACGTTGAAGGTTGATGGTGGCGAAATGTGATGCGGCGCAACAACAGGGATTCGGCGCCAACGTGGAATGCACAACAAAACCAAAGTACTTTGCCCCAACGAAACAGTGAGGTTGTCAATCTCACCGGCTTGCTGTAACAAAGGATTAAACGTATCGAGTGGAAGATGATTGTTTGCAAGAAAACAGTAAAACACAATTGCAGTAGATTGTATGCTATGTAAAGAATAGGACCGGGGTCCACAGTTCACTAGAGGTGTCTCTCCCATAAGATAAAAGCATGTTGGGTGAACAAATTACAGTCGGGCAATTGACAAATAGAGAAAGGCATAACAATGCATATACATGATATGATAAATATAGTGAGATTTAATTGGGCATTACGACAAAGTACATAGACCGCCATCCAACTGCATCTATGCCTAAAAAGTCCACCTTCAGGTTATCATCCGAACCCCATTCGGTATTAAGTTGCTAAGCAACAGACAATTGCATTAAGTATGGTGCGTAATGTAATCGACAACTACATCCTTAGACATAGAATCAATGTTTTATCCCTAGTGGCAACACACATCACAACCTTAGAACTTTCTGTCACTGTCCCAGGTGTCAATGAAGGCATGAACCCACTATCGAGCATAAATACTCCCTCTTGGAGTTAAGAGTACAAACTTGGCCAGAGCCTCTACTAATAACGGAGAGCATGCAAGATCATAAACAACACATAAACAATAGATTGATAATCACCATAACATAGTATTCTCTATCCATCGGATCCCGACAAACACAACATATAGTATTACAGATAGATGATCTTGATCATGTTAGGCAGCTCACAAGATCCAACAATGAAGCACAATAAAGAGAAGACGACCATCTAGCTACTGCTATGGACCCATAGTCCAGGGGTGAACTACTCACTCATCACTCCGGAGGCGACCATGGCGGTGTAGAGTCCTCCGGAGATGAATCCCCTCTCGGCGGAGGCGATCTCCTGAATCCCCGAGATGGGATTCGCGGCGCGTCTCTGGAAGGTTTTCCGTATCGTGGCTCTCGGTCTGGGGGTTTCGCGACGGGGGCTTTAGGCGAAAGGGTAGGTCGGGAGGCGGCGCGAGGCCCACACCACGCCGGCGCGGCCGGGCACAGGCGTGCCGCCCTATGGTGTGGCCACCTCGTGGCCCCACTTCCTCCCTCTTCGGTCTTCTGGAAGCTCCGTGCAAAAATAGGACCCTGGGCGAAGATTTCGTCCAATTCCGAGAATATTTCCTTACTAGGATTTCTGAAACCAAAAACAACAAAAAAGCAACGGCTCTTCGGCATCTCGTTAATAGGTTAGTTCCGGAAAATGCATAAATATGACATATAATGTGCATAAAACATGTAGATATCATCAATAAAGTAGCATGGAACATAAGAAATTATCGATACGTTGGAGACGTATCAGCATCCCCAAGCTTAGTTCTGCTCGTCCCGAGCAGGTAAAACGATAACAAAGATAATTTCTGAAGTGACATGCCATCATAATCTTGATCATACTATTTGTAAACATATGTAATGAATGCAGCGATCAAAACAAAGGTAATGACATGAGTAAACAACTGAATCATAAAGCAAAGACTTTTCATGAATAGTACTTCAAGACAAGCATCAATAAGTCTTGCATAAGAGTTAACTCATAAAGCAATAAATCAAAGTAAAGGTATTGAAGCAACACATAGGAAGATTAAGTTTCAGCGGTTGCTTTCAACTTATAACATGTATATCTCATGGATATTGTCAACATAAAGTAATATAACAAGTGCAATATGCAAGTATGTAGGAATCAATGCACAGTTCACACAAGTGTTTGCTTCTTAGGTGGAGGGAGATAGGTAAACTGACTCAACAATAAAAGTAAAAGAATGGTCCTTCAAAGAGGAAAGCATCGATTGCTGTATTTGTGCTAGAGCTTTTATTTTGAAAACATGAAACAATTTTGTCAACGGTAGTAATAAAGCATATGAGTTATGTAAATTATATCTTACAAGTTGCAAGCCTCATGCATAGTATACTAATAGTGCCCGCACCTCGTCCTACTTAGCTTGGACTACCGGATCTTTGCATGCCATGTTTCAACCAAGTGTCACAAAGGGGTACCTCCATGCCGCCTGTACAAAGGTCTAAGGAGAATGCTCGCATTTTGGATTTCTCGCTTTTGATTATTCTCAACTTAGACATCCATACCGGGACAACATGGACAACAGATAATGGACTCCTCTTAAATGCATAAGCATGTAGCAATGATTATTATTCTCATATGAGATTGAGGATATATGTCCAAAACTGAAACTTCCACCATGATTCATGGCTTTAGTTAGCGGCCCAATGTTCTTCTCTAACAATTTTGCATGCTCCAACCACTAAAATGATAGATCCTTCAGACAAGACGGACATGCATAGCAACTCACATGATATTCAACAATAGTTGATGGCGTTCCCCAGAAGCATGGTTATCGCACAACAAGCAACTTAATAAAAGATAAAGTGCATAAGTACATATTCAATACTACGATAGTTTTTAAGGCTATTTTGTCCCATGAGCTATATATTGCAAAGGTGAATGATGGAATTTTAAAGGTAGCACTCAAGCAATTTACTTTGGAATGGCGGAGAAATACCATGTAGTAGGTAGGTATGGTGGACACAAATGGCATAGTAGTTGGCTCAAGGATTTTGGATGCATGAGAAGTATTCCCTCTCGATACAAGGTTTAGGCTAGCAAGGTTATTTGAAGCAAACTCAAGGATGAACCGGTGCAGCAAAACTCACATAAAAGACATATTGTAAACATTATAAGACTCTACACCGTCTTCCTTGTTGTTCAAAACTCAATACTAGATATTATCTAGACCTTAGAGAGACCAAATATGCAAATCAAATTTTAGCAAGCTCTATGTATTTCTTCATTAATGGGTGCAAAGCATATGATGCAAGAGCTTAAACATGAGCACAACAATTGCCAAGTATCACATTATCCAAGACATTTTAGAATTACTACATGTAGCATTTTCCAATTCCAACCATATAACAATTTAACGAAGAAGAAACTTCGCCTTGAACATTATGAGTA
Organism: Lolium multiflorum; assembly: GCA_030979885.1. Lineage (NCBI taxonomy): Eukaryota > Viridiplantae > Streptophyta > Magnoliopsida > Poales > Poaceae > Lolium > Lolium multiflorum. Next base: position 335,559,743 of record CM061753.1, on the reverse strand, counting down.
AAGCCTAAGGACATATTTGTCCATATGCAACAGCGGAGCGTGTCTCTCTCCCACAAAGTGAATGCTAGGATCCATTTTATTCAAACAAAAACAAAAACAAAAACAAACCGACGCTCCAAGTAAAGAACACAAGATGTGATTGAATAAAAATATAGTTTCAGGGGAACCTGATGATGTTGTCGATGAAGAAGGGGATGCCTTGGGCATCCCCAAGCTTACGCTTGAGTCTTCTTAAAATATGCAGGGGTGAACCACGGGGCATCCCCAAGCTTAGAGCTTTCACTCCTCTTGATCATACTATATCATACTCCTCTCTTGACCCTTGAAAACTTCCTTCACACCAAACTTCAAGCAAACTCATTAGAGGGTTAGTGCAAAATTAATAATTCACACATTAAGAGGTGACACAATCATTCTTTACACTTCTGGACATTGCATAAAGCTACTGGACATTAATGGATCAAAAAAATGAATCCAACATAGCAAAAGAGGCAATGCGAAATAAAAGGCAGAATCTCAAAAACAGACAGTCGTAAAGACGAATTTAAAGTGGCACCAGACTTGCTCAAATGGAAAAACTCAAAACTAATGAAAGTTGCGTACATATCTGAGGATCACGCTCGTAAATTGGCAGATTTTTTCGAATTTTCTACAGAGGCCTGTGCCCAGATTCGTGACAGACAGCAATGCTGTTTCTGCGCAGCGATCCCAAATATAACATCAACTTTGACATAGAAACTTTACTTGGCACAAAAACATGATAAGGAGAGGTTGCTACAGTAGTAAACAACTTCCAAGACTCAACAAAACAAAAAAATTGCTGTAGTAAAAACATGGGTTGTCTCCCATAAGCGCTTTTCTTTAACGCCTTTCAGCTAGGCGAAAGTGCAAATCAAGTAACATCGAGAGTAGAAGCATCAACATCATAACTTGTTCTAATAATAGAATCAAAAGGCAACTTCATTCTCTTTCTAGGGAAGTGTTCCATACCTTTCTTGAGAGGAAATTGATATTTAATATTACCTTCCCTCATATCAATAACAGCACCAACGGTTCGAAGAAAAGGTCTTCCCAACACAATAGGACAAGATGCATTGCATTCGATATCCAAAACAACAAAATCAACGGGGACAAGGTTATTGTTAACCGTAATGTGCACATTATCAATCCTCCCCAAAGGTTTCTTTTTAACATTATCGGCAAGATTAACATCCAAATAACAATTCTTCAATGGTGGCAAGTCAAGCATATCATAAATCTTTTTAGGCATAACAAAAATAGTTGCACCAAGATCACATAAAGCATTACATTCAAAGTCATTGAATTTCATTTTAATGATGGGCTCCCAACCATCTTCTAACTTTCTAGGAATAGAAGTTTCAAGTTTTAGTTTCTCTTCTCTAGCTTTTATGAGAGCATTTGTAATATGTTTTGTAAAGGCTAAATTTATAGTACTAGCATTAGGACTTTTAGCAAGTTTTTGTAAGAACTTTATAACTTCAGAGATGTGGCAATCATCAAAATCTAAATCATTATGGGCTACAGCAATGGGATCATTGTTCCCAAGGTTGGAAAAAATTTCAGCAGTTTTATCACAAGCAGTTTCAGCAGTTTTAGCAATTTCAGGCAGTTTTGTTCGCTTTGCACTAGGAGTAGAAACATTGCCAACACCAATTATTTTACCATTGATAGTAGGAGGTGCAGCAACATGTGAAGAATTAGCATTACTAGTGGTGGTAATAGTCCAAACTTTAGCTACATTATTCTTTTTAGCTAGTTTTTCATTTTCTTCTCTATCCCACCTAGCACGCAATTCAGCCATTAATCTTATATTCTCATTAATTCTAACTTGGATGGCATTTGCTGTAGTAGTAATCTTATTATCAATATCATTATTAGGCATAACTTTCAATTTTAAAAGATTTACATCAGAGGCAAGTCTATCAACTCTAGAAGCAATAGTATCAATCTTATCAAGCTTTTCCTCAACAGATTTGTTAAAAGCAGTTTGTGTACTAATAAATTCTTTAAGCATGGTTTCAAGACCAGAGGGTACACTCCTATTATTATTGTAAGAATTCCCATAAGAATTACCATAACCATTACCATTAGCAGAAGGATATGGCCTATAGTTATTACCAGAGTTGTTCCTATAAGCATTGTTGTTGAAATTATTATTTTTAATGAAATTCACATCAACATTTTCTTCTTGAGCAACCAATGAAGCTAAAGGAACATTATTTGGATCAACATTAGATCTACCATTCACAAGCATAGACATAATCACATCAATCTTATCACTCAAGGAAGAGGTTTCTTCAACAGAATTTACCTTCTTACCTTGTGGAGCTCTTTCCGTGTGCCATTCAGAGTAATTTATCATCATATCATCAAGAAGTTTAGTAGCCGCCCCCAATGTGATGGACATAAAGGTACCTCCAGCAGCTGAATCCAATAAATTCCGCGAAGAAAAATTTAGTCCTGCATAGAAGGTTTGGATGATCATCCAAGTAGTCAGTCCATGGGTTGGGCAATTCTTTACCAAAGTTTTCATTCTCTCCCATGCTTGAGCAACATGTTCAGTATCTAATTGCTTAAAATTCATTATGCTACTTCTCAAAGATATAATTTTAGCGGGAGGATAATATCTACCAATAAAAGCATCCTTGCATTTAGTCCATGAATCAATACTATTCTTAGGCAAAGATAGCAACCAATCTTTAGCTCTTCCTCTTAATGAGAAAGGAAACACTTTTAATTTAATAATATCACCATCTACATCCTTATACTTTTGCATTTCACAAAGTTCAAAAAAATTATTGAGATGGGCAGCAGCATCATCAGAACTAACACCAGAAAATTGATCTCTCATAACCAAGTTCAGTAAAGCAGGTTTAATTTCAAAGAATTCTGCTGTAGTAGCAGGTGGAGCAATAGGTGTGCATAGGAAATCATTATTATTTGCATTTGTGAAGTCACACAACTTAGTATTTTCAGGGGTATTCATTTTAGCAACGGTAAATAAAACAAACTAGATAAAGTAAATGCAAGTAACTAATTTTTTTGTGTTTTTGATATAGAGAGCAAGACAATAAATAAAGTAAAACTAGCAACTAATTTTTTTGTGTTTTGTTTAGGTGCAGCAAACAAAGTAGTAAATAAAATAAAGCAAGACAAAAACAAAGTAAAGAGATTGAGAAGTGGAGACTCCCCTTGCAGCGTGTCTTGATCTCCCCGGCAACGGCGCCAGCAAACAGGCTTGATGCGCGTAAATGTACACGTCCGTTGGGAACCCCAAGAGGAAGGTATGATGCGCACAGTGGCAAGTTTTCCCTCAGAAAGAAACCAAGGTTTAATCGAACCAGGAGGACCAAGAAGCACGTTGAAGGTTGATGGTGGCGAAATGTGATGCGGCGCAACAACAGGGATTCCGGCGCCAACGTGGAATCTACACAACAAAACCAAAGTACTTTGCCCCAACGAAACAGTGAGGTTGTCAATCTCACCGGCTTGCTGTAACAAAGGATTAAACGTATCGAGTGGAAGATGATTGTTTGCAAGAAAACAGTAAAACACAATTGCAGTAGATTGTATGCTATGTAAAGAATAGGACCGGGGTCCACAGTTCACTAGAGGTGTCTCTCCCATAAGATAAAAGCATGTTGGGTGAACAAATTACAGTCGGGCAATTGACAAATAGAGAAAGGCATAACAATGCATATACATGATATGATAAATATAGTGAGATTTAATTGGGCATTACGACAAAGTACATAGACCGCCATCCAACTGCATCTATGCCTAAAAAGTCCACCTTCAGGTCATTCAGTATTAAGTTGCAAAGCAACAGACAATTGCATTAAGTATGGTGCGTAATGTAATCGACAACTACATCCTTAGACATAGAATCAATGTTTTATCCCTAGTGGCAACAGCACATCACAACCTTAGAACTTTCTGTCACTGTCCCAGGTGTCAATGAAGGCATGAACCCACTATCGAGCATAAATACTCCCTCTTGGAGTTAAGAGTACAAACTTGGCCAGAGCCTCTACTAATAACGGAGAGCATGCAAGATCATAAACAACACATAAACAATAGATTGATAATCACCATAACATAGTATTCTCTATCCATCGGATCCCGACAAACACAACATATAGTATTACAGATAGATGATCTTGATCATGTTAGGCAGCTCACAAGATCCAACAATGAAGCACAATAAGAGAAGACGACCATCTAGCTACTGCTATGGACCCATAGTCCAGGGTGAACTACTCACTCATCACTCCGGAGGCGACCATGGCGGTGTAGAGTCCTCGGGAGATGAATCCCCTCTGGCCGGAGGCGATCTCCTGAAATCCCGAGATGGGATTCGCGGCGGCGTCTGGAAGGTTTTCCGTATCGTGGCTCGGTGCGGGGGTTTCGCGACGGGGGCTTTAAGTAGGCGAAAGGGTAGGTCGGGAGGCGGCGCGGGGCCACACCACGGCCGGCGCGGCCGGGGCCAGGCCGTGCCGCCCTATGGTGTGGCCACCTCGTGGCCCCACTTCCTTCCCTCTTCGGTCTTGGAAGCTCCGTGCAAAAATAGGACCACAGGCGAAGATTTCGTCCAATTCCGAGAATATTTCCTTACTAGGATTTCTGAAACCAAAAAACAGCAACTGGCTCTTCGGCATCTCGTTAATAGGTTAGTTCCAGAAAATGCATAAATATGACATATAATGTGCATAAAACATGTAGGTATCATCAATAAAGTAGCATGGAACATAAGAAATTATCGATACGTTGGAGACGTATCAACCTTTACACACGTGGGACAAGGAGTCTCCGGAGATCACATAAGTAAAACTCACTTGACTAGCACAATGACATCTAGATTACAAGCATCATCATATGAATCTCAATCATGTAAGGCAGCTCATGAGATTATTGTATTGAAGTACATAGGAGAGAGATGAACCACATAGCTACCGGTACAGCCCGAGCCTCGATGGAGAACTACTCCTCTTCATGGGAGCAGCGGCGGTGATGAAGATGGCGGTGGAGATGGCAGCGGTGTCGATGGAGAAGCCTTCCGGGGCACTTCCCCGTCCGGGTGCCGGAACAGAGACTCTGTCCCCCAGATCTTGGCTTCGCGATGGCGGCGGCTGGAAGGTTTCGCGTACCGTGGCTTCCTCCGTAAGGGTTTTCGATGCGGGGGCTTTATATAGGCGAAAGGCGTCGGGAAGGTCGGGGGCGATGACACCATAGGTGGCGCGCCGGGGCCCGGCCGCGCCTATCATCTGGGCCACGGGGCCCTCCTCGGCGGCTCTCGGGTGTTCGGATGCTTCCGGGAAAAATAGGAACCTGGGCGTTGATTTCGTCCAATTCCGAGAATATTTCGTTACTAGGATTTCTGAAACCAAAAACAGCAGGAACTGGCACTTCGGCATCTTGTTAATAGGTTAGTTCCAGAAAATGCACAAATATGACATAAAGTGTGCATAAAACATGTAGGTATCATCAATAAAGTAGCATGGAACATAAGAAATTATCGATACGTTGGAGACGTATCACTAAACAACTGAATCATATAGCAAAACTTTTCATGAATAGTACTTTCAAGACAAGTATCAAAAAGACTTGCATAAAAGCTAACTCATAAAGCAATAGATTCTTAGTGAAAGGCATTGAAGCAACACAAAGGATGATTAAGTTTCAGCAATTGCTTTCAACTTGTAACATGTATATCTCATGGATAATTGTCAACATAAAGTAATATAACAAGTGCAATAAGTAAACATGTAAGAATCAATGCACAGTTAACACAAGTGTTTGCTTCTAAGATAGAAGGAAGTAGGTAAACTGACTCAACATAAAGTAAAAGAATGGCCCTTCGCAGAGGGAAGCATGGATTACTATTTTTGTGCTAGAGCTTTTATTTTGAAAACATAGAAACAATTTTGTCAACGGTAGTAATAATTCATATGTATTATGCATAAAACCTCCTACAAGTTGCAAGCCTCATGCATCGAATACCAATAGTGCTCGCACCTTGTCCTAATTAGCTTGGATTTACATGGATTATCATTGCATAACATATGTTTCAACCAAGTGTCACAAAGGGGTACCTCTATGCCGCCTGTACAAAGGTCCAAGGAGATAAATCGCATTTGATTTCTCGTTTTTAATAGATCTCAACTTAGGACATCCATACCGGGACAACATAGAAAACAGATAATGGACTCCTCTTTAATGCATAAGCATTCAACAACAGATAATATTCTCATAAGAGATTGAGGATGAATGTCCAAACTGAAAACTTCCACAATGATACATGGCTTTGGTTAGCGGCCCAATGTTCTTCTCTAACATATGCATACTCAAACCATTTGATCATGATAAATCACCCTTACTTCAGACAAGACGAACATGCATAGCAACTCACATGATATTCAACAAAGGTGTCAAAAGTTGATGGCGTCCCCAGAAACATGGTTACCGCTCAACAAGCAACTTATAAGAACTAAGATACATAGCTACATATTAATCACCACAATAGTTTTTAAGCTATTTTCCCATGAGCTATATATTGCAAAGACAAAGGAATGAAATTTTAAAGGTAGCACTCAAGTAATTTACTTTGGAATGGCAGAAAAATACCACATAGTAGGTAGATATGGTGGACACAAATGGCATGGGTTTTGGCTCAAGGTGTTTGGATGCACGAGAAGCATTTCCTCTCAGTACAAGGCTTTGGCTAGCAAGGTTGTTTGAAGCAAACACAAGTATGAACAGGTACAGCAAAACTTACACAAGAACATATTGCAAGCATTATAAGACTCTACACTGTCTTCCTTGTTGTTCAAACACTTTTACCAGAAAATATCTAGATCTTAGAGAAACCAATCATGCAAACCAAATTTCAACAAGCTCTACGGTAGTTCTCCACTAATAGATTTAAACTACATGATGCAAGATCTTAAACATGATCTATGAGAGCTCAAAACAATTGCCAAGTATCAAATTATTCAAGACCATATGAAGCATTTTCTGATTCCAACCAAATAGCAATCAACGAAGCAATTTTCAGCCTTCGCCATGAACATTAAAGCATAACTAAGAACACAAGTGTTCAAATGAAAAAGCGGAGCGTAATATCTCCAATACAAGGATTGTGGGATCCAACTTTATTCAAACCAAAACAAAAATAAAAGCAAAAGACGCTCCAAGTAAAGAACATAAGATGTGACGGAATAAAAATATAGTTTCACTAGAAGTGACCTGATAAGTTGTCGATGAAGAAGGGGATGCCTTGGGCATCCCCAAGCTTAGATGCTTGAGTCTTCTTGAAATATGCAGGGATGAACCACGGGGCATCCCCAAGCTTAGACTTTTCACTCTTCTTGATCATATTGTATCATCCTCTTCTCTTGACCCTTGAAAACTTCCTTCACACCAAACTTAAAGCAAACTCATTAGAGGGTTAGTGCATAATCAAAAATTCACATATTCAGAGGTGACATAATCATTCTTAACACTTCTGGACATTGCACAAAGCTACTGAAAGTTTATGGAACAAAGAAATCCATTCAACATAGCAAAAGAGGCAATGCGAAATAAAAGGCAGAATCTGTCAAAACAGAACAGTCCGTAAAGACGAATTTTTCTGAGGCACTTAAATTGCTCAGATGGAAAAACTCAAAACTAATGAAAGTTGCGTACATATCTGAGGATCACGCACGTAAATTGGCAGATTTTTTGATTCTTCTACAGAGAGAAGGACGCGAATTCGTGACAGACAGCAAATCTGTTTCTGCGCAGAAATCCAAATCTAGTATCAACCTTACTATAGAGACTTTACTTGGCACAAAAATACGTGAAAATAAAGATAAGGAGAGGTTGCTACAGTAGTAACAACTTCCAAGACACAAAACAGTATAAAAAATAAACACATGGGTTATCTCCCAAGAAGTGCTTTCTTTATAGCCATTAAGATGGACTCACTAATTTTAATGATGCTCTCGCAAGAAATAAGAGTTGAAGCAAAAGAGAACATCAAGAAGCAAATTCAAAACACATTTAAGCCTAACCCACTTCCTATGAAAAGGAATCTTGTACACAAATAAATTCATGAAGAACAAAGTGGCAAGCATAGGAAGGCAACACAAGCGCAACTTCAGGATTCTCAACATAAAGAGGGGAAACTTAATATTATTAAGATGCATATAACCATATTTCCCTCTCTCATAATAACTTTCAGTAGCATCATGAACAAACTCAACAATATAACTATCACATAAAACATTCTTGTCATGAGCCACATGCATAAAATTATTACTCTCCACATAAGCATAATCAATTTTATTAGTTATAGTGGGAGCAAATTCAATAAAATAGCTATCATTATTATTCTCATCACCATAATCATCATATATAGGAGGCATATTGTAATCATAATTAATTTTCTCCTCAATAGTAGGTGGACTGAAAATATCATATTCATCATTGCAAACATCATATATAGGAGGTAAAGTATCATCAAAGTAAATTTTCTCCTCCATGCTTGGGGGACTAAAAATATCATGCTCCTCAAAACCAGCTTCCCCAAGCTTAAATTCTTCCATAGCATTAGCGATAATAGTGTTCAAAGAGTTCATGCTAATAACATTGCTACAACTATTTTGCAAACAAAGTTCCATGGGTTTTTTAATTTTCTCTTCAAACACATCATGTCCTAACTCAAGATAAATACTATAAAGATCTCTAATTTTTTTGTTGTTTTCCATTAAGCCTAACTAGTGAAAATAAAAACAAGAGACAAAAAGATAAAATTGCAGAATCTAAAGGAGATAGCTTCGAGCACTCACACACCGGCAACAGTGCTAGGAAATAGCTTAGTAGTCGGAGGATGTGAATACCTTTTACCTTACCTCCCCGGCAACGGCGCCAAAATAGCTTGATGTCTACGTGTGCTTCTATTCTTGTAGACAGTGTTGGGCCTCCAAGAGCAGAGGTTTGTAGAACAGCAACAAGTTTCCCTTAAGTGAATCACCCAAGGTTTATCGAACTCGGGGAGGTAGAGGTCAAAGATAGTCCTCTCAAGCAACCCTGCAATAAGATAGAAGAAGTCTCTTGTGTCCCCAACACACCTAATACACTTGTCAGATGTATAGGTGCACTAGTTCGACGAAGAGATAGTAAAACACAGGTGGTATAGATGGTGGTAATATTGCAGGAAGTAAAGATGCAGTAAAACAGTAAATAAGCGATGTTTGCAGTATTTGGAAACAAGGCCTAGGGATCCTACTTTCACTAATGGACACTCTCAACATTGATCACATAATAAATTAATAACTTCTCCTCACTTGTGCTACATACACTCTCTTGTTTGATAACAAACACCATTCATTGTGTAGGGCTACAAGAGCTCCCTCAAGCCGGAGTTAACAAGCTCCACAACATTCGGCATTCATATTTAAGTAACCTTTAGAGCATAATAGATCTTTGCAATTTAGACCGAGTACTAACATAGCATACACACTGTCACCATTACACTATGAAAGGGGGAATAGATCACATCAATACTATCATAGTAATAGTTAACTCCATAATCTATAAGAGATTACAATCATAACCTATGCCAAGTACTACATGATGCACACACTGTCACCATTACATCATGAAGGAGGAATAGACTGCTGGAATTTGTGGGCATTTGGCCTTTGGCCCATGGCCTATTATCAAATTCTGAAACTCACATGGCCCATATCATAAATCAGTGGCAGCACTAGTGGGGGCTAAAGTTTAGTCCCACATTGCTAGTTGGGAGAGAGTTGGAGTGGTATATAAGGTGGGTTGTTCTAGTCCTAGTAAGTGAGTGAGAAGAGAGAGAGCCCTCGCGCACTCCTCCTCCTCCGCCGCCCGCCTCGCCACGCCTCGGCTCGTCACGACACGTCACGACGCGCCGCAGGTTGCGGGAATCTCGCCGAGCCGAACTTATCTTTTTGCTGTTTGGGAAATTAATTGTGTAATCAATTCGAGTCATTAACGGACGCGTTACTCAGCCGTTTTGCCTTCCGGATTTTCTGGATCGTGGCTGTGCCGACTCGGACGTGGGCACGACCTTCCCGAACCGCACTATATAAGCGCGGACGAGAACCCTAGCCTGTACGTGCCACATATGCGACTACCTGTTTCCAGTTCTTTGCGCCGCCGCCTTCGTCTTCCTCATCCCGTCCGTCGGCGTGCACCGACTGCCGGGACAGTAGGCCTCCGGAACCCTGCCTCTCGTGAACCTGTACGGGTGAGGGGCAATCAGGTTTTTGGGGAGCGCTCCGGCGCGACTACTGGCAGCACGACGTCGTCTTCGGACGACGAGTTCCTCCACACCGACAACTTCTTCCCGGATCTCAGCAACTTCTTCGACAACCTCAACATGGGCGACAACGACGCTGCTGTGAAGTATGTGATCTTGTCGTTTCTCTTTCAGTTTCTGTTAGAGTTTCTTCTTCTAGTGTATGTGGTAGATGCGATCGGTTTGTCTAGTCTAGATGTGATCTGTTCATCTATCTTACTAGACTGCACGTTTAGTTATTTGTTATATACATAGTCATGATTTATCAATTACTTGTACGGTTTATTTCATATGGAAATTTGCTTATATATTCAACAATCCAAAAACCTGATTATAGGCAAATCAATTCAAGCAGCATTGCTGCCGCTACTCGACCTCCCTCCTTTGATGGTATGCATTACAAGAGGTGGCGCACAAAGGCAGTTCTATGGTTTACAAACCTAGGCTGTTTTAGCGCCACAGATGCTAGACCTGAGGGGCCTCTCTCTGCAGAGGAGCAGGAAAAGTTTGAGAAGGTCGACGCCATGTTTAAGGCGGCCTTGTTCAGCATTCTTGGGGACAACATTGTTGACCCGTACATGGCTTTCGACCATGGTAAAGATGCGTGGGATGCGCTCGAGGCCAAATTTGGGGTCTCGGACGCTGGCACTGAACTGTATGTCATGGAGCAATACTATGACTACAGGATGACTGATGAGCGCTCCGTGGTCGAGCAGGCTCATGAGATTCAGTCACTTGCCAAAGAACTCGAGCAGTTTAAGTGTACCTTACCGGACAAATTTGTGGCCGGTGGCATTATTGCCAAGCTTCCTCCTTCGTGGAGGAACTTTGCTACTTCTCTGAAACATAAGAGACAAGAGTTTTCCGTTTCGGATCTCATTGGCTCGCTTCATGTGGAAGAGAAGGCGAGAGCAAAGGACACACGCGCTCGTAGTTTTGAGGGAGGTTCCAGTGCCAATGTGGTACAGAAGAAGAACTTCCAATCTCACAAGTCTAAGAATAAGAACAATGGAAAAGGCAAGTTTGACGAGAAGAACAAAGCCTCCAACTCAACCAACTTCAAAAGGAAGACTCCTTATAAGAAGAAAGGGAACTGCCATGTTTGTGGCGCTCCTGGACATTGGGCTCCTGATTGCCCAGAACGTCATGATCGGCGTGGGAACAGCGGCAAGTCCGCAAATGTTGTTATTGGTGTGGATACTGAGATGAAGGACGTTGGGTACGGTATTTCCCCTACTGTCCTTTCAGTATGTGTTATCACCAGAATTTGACCAAGCCAGTGGTGGGCCGCGATCAAGATGGACTTAAAGATATGTCATCAAGAAATAGGTGAATCGGCCCTTATGCGCAGAGTTTGGGCTAGTTAGCCCGTGTATCTTAATATAGTAGGCTACGTAGAAGTTAGAGTTTATCTCGTGCACGGTTTGGTGCATGCCCACGTTAGAAAGTCCGCTGGACTATAAATATGTATCTAGGGTTTATGGAATAGACAACAACCAACGTTCAACACAAACCAATCTCGGCGCATCGCCAACCCCTTCGTCTCGAGGGTTTCTCCGGTAAGCACCATGCTGCCTAGATCGCATCTTGCGATCTAGGCAGACAGCCTGCCTACGTTGTTCATGCGTTGCTCGTCTGAAGCCTTTTTGATGGCGAGCAACGTAGTTATCATAGATGTGTTAGGGTTAGCATTGTTCTTAGTATCATATGCTGTCGTAGTGCAACCCTTGCGCATCTAGCCGTCCCTGTACCTCATCATGGGTGCGGGGGCGGCACCCCGCTTGATCGTTATTTAGTAGATCTGATCCGTTACGGTTGCTCCTTGATTCATCAAGGATTAGTTTAACATCTGCAATAGTTAGGCCTTACAAAGGGTCGGAGGATCCAGCGCGTAGGGTGTAGTTTGCTGGCCCTAGACAGGATGTTCCGAGGATCAACCTCGTGTTGGTTTTTAGGCCTTGTCTAGGATTGGCTTACGATCACCGTGCGCGAGCGCGAGGCCCAATCGTGAGTAGGATGATCCGATTATGCGGTGAGAACCCTAAATCGTCGTGGATCTCATATGCTTTATCTTGATCAAGCAGGACCACCATATATTCGGCCACCTTGGACGAATCATGGGTGGATCGGCTCCATGAGCCGATTCACGGATAACCTGAGAGCCGATCGAGGCTCGTATTTAACGTGTACGTGTGTGCCCTGCAGGAAACTAAGCGAGGCATCATCCACACCTTCCGACCAGGTATAGGTCAGGTGGCACGCCCTTGCAATTTGCATCGGCGCGCGACCAGGAGGCTTTGCGGGCCGTCGCTCTGAGGGACTGGGGCCAGCCGCAGCCCTAGTTGTTCCCGGCTCTACGGTGTTGACCGGTCGCTGCCCGCCGGTGGGTTTCTGACGTCAACACATTCTGGCACGCCCGGTGGGACCATCCTCAACATCAACCACATCGCCGTCTACATCGGAGATGGCGGAAGAAACTCCGGTCACTTACGAGGATCTCAATGGCGAGCTCAAGAAGAAGTATGACGAGGTCAAGGTCCTCCTCGAAGCCGACCTCATCGGCTCTTTCCACAGGACCCGCTCCCATGGCATCAGATGGAAGGGGTTCTCACCTGAAGGCGCGCTTGATGGAGTGGACCTATCCACCCCGTCAGAAGAACGCACCAGGTCGCTGCGTCAGGAGATCAACTTCATGGTGGCTCATTCGCTGCACCGCCATTCTGAGAGCCTGGTGAATACGTTGGAGCGCGTCGCTCTGCGCGTGATCCAGGAGATCATGAGCCGTCAGTACTCTCCGTCAGGACCAGCTCTAGGGACTCACCAAGGAGAATTGCCACTCCAGTCCCGTCCACCGCTGCCGTTAGCGTTGGCAGCGCCGAAGCGCCGAACTCATCGGCCTACGTCGTCTACAAGATTGGTGGTGACCCCAGTGACTACCAATTCCTACATGACGCGCCCAAGGAGATCCCGCACGGATACGCATGCGCATACGTGCCAGACTGCAACACCTGGGCACTCTCGAACCAGGTTGCAACAGCGGGGACTTCTGGAACAACAGGAGGAACGTCGGAGGCAGACCCCGAAGCAGACGTGGCTAGCTAAATACGCCACCCCGACAAAACTCCAGAGCCCAGCTCCTGCAGTTGGCTCAGAACCGGAAAAACAAGCATGGCTGGTTAAGTACGCCACCCGGCGAATCTTCAAGGTTCGGCACCTTCAGCCATCACCGCGGATCAGATTTGTACGATTCTGAAAGATCAGTTCGGCATGATGCCGAAAAGGAAGACGGTCGGCTATACCAAGCCGTACCCCAACGAGTACGAATTGATCCCGCTACCACCCAAGTATCGGCTCCCGGACTTCACAAAGTTCAGCGGATCAGATGGTTCCAGCTCCATCGAGCATGTGAGCGATATTTGGCACAGCTGGGCATGATCTCAGCGTCAGACGAGCTGCGTGTGAGGTACTTCTCACAGTCCCTCACGGGATCGGCTTTCGGTTGGTACACGTCGCTGCCACCGAACTCAGACTTGGAAGCAGTTGGAAGAACGGTTCCATGAGCAATATCACTCAGAGGCTTCCGAGGCTGGCATTGCCGATTTGGCACAAGTACGACGAAGCGCGGGAAACAGTGTCGGAGTACATCCAGCGACCGGAACCGATGCTATTCGGTTCACGTAAGCGAAAAAGAAGCAGTCGAGTTGGCGGTGGTGGGTCTATCATCATCGATCAAGGACGTGGCCTCCCAAGCGGAATACCCTTCATTAGCACACATGGTGCATAAGCTGTCAGCGTATGAACAGCGCCACCCAGATGTCTACCAGGACAAGTTCAAGCGCGTGGTCACCATGGTTGACGCAGGCGAAGATGAAGGCGCTACGGGAGAACAAGAGGTCGCAGTGGCTGAGTGGACTCGAGCGGCAGGCCCAGTAACCTGCAAATGGGTGAAGCCACCAGGGCCTCCAAGAGGGTTCGACTTCGACGTGACGAAAACCGAGCAGATTTTCGATCTCTTACTCGCGGAGAAGCATATAAAGATACCCGAAGGCCACAAGGTCCCTACGGTGCAAGAGCTGAACGGAAAGCCATACTGCAAGTGGCATAACACGTTCACCCACACCACTAACGACTGCAGGGTGTGGCGTCAGCAGATCCAAATGGCAATAGAAAATGGGCGACTAATTTTTAACCAGTACGCCATGAAGGTCGACACACACCCCTTCCCCGCCGTCAACATGGTGGAGTTTACCCACCTCGGAGGGTGCCAGCCAGGTTTCTCAGCCAACATCAACATGGTAGAGCTTGGACACCACTCTGAGAAGGACGGGGATGAGGGCAGCTGCTCTCAGAGCAAAGACACAGAGGGGGCCGCTCCATGCGATCGGCTCCGTCAAGATGGCAAGCGCTACGTCACAGAGGGAGAAGTGAAGAACATAAGATATCAACGACCCCTCTCTGATCACCTCCTCAACAAGTATGTGAGTCGGTATGACCAACGCCGGCGACACGGCGACGATGATGAAAGAGATCGTCTGGCCAGAAACGACAGAAGGCATCGTCGGCATAATCACGATGAGGAGCGGCAGGAGCGCCACGCTAGGGAGCAAGACGACACGGGCAGGCATTGGGACTGCCCCTTCTTCAGACACTGCTGGGATTCAGGAATGAGCCGGTGCCTACGATCGGCAATTGCCCAATGCAATCGTAAGGAGAAGGAGGCAGCCAACGTGTCCGTGTTCGAGCGCTTAGGGCCTCTCCCACCACAAAGCAGACGTGCTGAGACCCCTCGGTTGGAAGATCTCGAGGATTCGGAAGACGAGGGAGAGACGAAGACAGTACCACCGTCCAAGGTGGTGCCCGATGGTCTCAGCCATTCACAAAAGCGCGGGTTCAGCGATTGCGCGGTCTGGAGGAAGCCGAAAGGTTGTACTTGTATACGCTAAGGAAGGCACGGCCCGATCTGGCTGCAAAAGTCCAGCGAACCCTGGATGAGGAGGGACGCCGCAAAGAAAAGAGTGGCGCCCCAAGCAAAGGAAAGCCGATGATGAAACATCGGGCTGGCACAAACATGGTGCTCGTTCGTCCGGCGAAGTGTAGAGCTCCACGATTACACGATGCACCCGAGGTGGACAACAGCAAGCGCACCAACGTGATAAAGTCGAGATTGGGCTGGTTTTATCCACCGGCCTGGACGAGTAGCAAGACTACGTCAATAAGCAAACATGGCGAGGCTGATCCTTGCGATCGGCCCCCCCAGGGATATTACAAAACCTTCACTGAGCAAACAACGTGGAGGCCGATTCCAGCAATCGGCCAAGATTATCCTCACCATCTATTTTACCTGGGATCAACGTTTGACCCAACAGGGACTACCTGACGAGCCGATACCATCAATTCTCTTGACAGAATCGGCTCGGGGGGGCACCTAGGTGGAAAAACACGAGGATATGAGATAATACTATCAAGTATGGGGGCCGATACACAAATCGGCCTAAAAATTTAAAAATTTACAGCCGATGCAAGGGCATCGACTTTAGAATTGAGAAGTAGCCGATGCGCAGCCATCGACTCTAGTGGAATTATGCGATGTTTATCGAGTCTCCACCAAATTCAGGCCAGCGGTGGTGCCTTCTGTTGCTTCGAGGGAATAAAACAATGGAAATTTCTTCAGCTGCTTCGAGCCGATCTGGGTTCCTGAACCTTTTTGTCGAGGATTTCCAATCTTTGGGGCTAGTTCAGTTGAAACGGAAGGTTATCGGCTTTATCGGCTGTCTGAGGAAGAAAGGGGATCGGCTTTGGCACATTCTCTCTGACATTCTCGCCTCGAGTAAGGCTCGGGGGGCAGCAGGCCTGGTGGATACTCTGTTTTGCTCTGTTTAAAGAGCCGATTGGGATACCATCGGCTGATCCTTCATTGCAACCTTCTTCACAAATGATGAGTACTGAAGAGGATTATTGGGTTTGGTTGGAAAAGTTCAAAGGTTTTCCTGAAGATCCTGCATTTTCCGCCAGATTTAGAAAATCATCAGTTGAAGAAGGGAAGGGCGAATTTCAAAGGACCGATGCGGTGCTATCGGCTCATTACGCATTGGCAAAGGGGACGAATCGGCAAGGTCAGTAGAAGAAGAAATCGGCAAAATCAAATTGGGGAAAAGTTCTTCATTGATAGGCGAGATTTCTTACATAAAGAGCTAATTGCTCTCAAAAGGAAATGCTAGGGGATACATTGTCCCATCTACTACTGCTGGCCCTATTCTAGAGGTCCTATCTACGGGCCATCACGCCCTCGTCGTCGCCGTCGTCGCTGCCGTCGGCGCTGCTCCCCGGCGGGCTCGTCGTCGCTCCAATGGCCGCCGACCGGGCCCTCGTTGTCTTCATCTTCGTCGTCAGCGTCGTCCTCGTCGCGGTCGAAGTCGCTAAGGTTGCCCGGCCAAGGGCAGAACGCTTGGCCGGCTCGTCGGGCTGTCGTCGTCGTCCTCCTCCTCCTCTTCCTCCTCCTTCACCCCCTCGGAGGAGGTGAAGTCATCCCAGGAGAAGCGATCGTCATCGCTCTCCTCCTCCGATTCCCCGTTGGCGAGGAAGCGGAGGTCGCTCCCCGTCCGTCGAAGACTGGTCGTCCTCGGACCAGATGGAGAAGTCATGGTCTGACTCCTCCCCGGCCGCAATGGCGCGGCGGATGTTTGCCGCGTGGACCTCCGCCGGGTTGTACTCCGGCGTCGGCTCACGGGATGTGGAGGACTGGCTGGAAGGATCCGATGGAGCAGAGGAGGAAGAAGACATTGTGGCGCAGGAGGGCTTTTGGAGTGCTAGTGCGAAGGAGATGCAGAGGAGAGCTGTTAGTAGCGGTTAAATGAAAGGGGATATAGTGGAAATTCAATGCCACAGCAGTTTCCGAGGAAGTGGTGCCTAAAGAAAAAAAAAACTGCCAGGTCACGCGGAGAAGTTGAGAAGGCAGGGCATCATGATGAAGGATACTGCAACGGTTCTGCCACGACATGACCCGACGAAAGAAAGCATAATGATTTTGGAAATATTATTTCCAAAACCAGGGGGGCATGTGTTATCACCAGAATTTGACCAAGCCAGTGGTGGGCCGCGATCAAGATGGACTTAAAGATATGTCATCAAGAAATAGGTGAATCGGCCCTTATGCGCAGAGTTTGGGCTAGTTAGCCCGTGTATCTTAATATAGTAGGCTACGTAGAAGTTAGAGTTTATCTCGTGCACGGTTTGGTGCACGCCCACGTTAGAAAGTCCGCTGGACTACAAATATGTATCTAGGGTTTATGGAATAGACAACAACCAACGTTCAACACAAACCAATCTCGGCGCATCGCCAACCCCTTCGTCTCGAGGGTTTCTCCGGTAAGCACCATGCTGCCTAGATCGCATCTTGCGATCTAGGCAGCACGAGCCTGCCTACGTTGTTCATGCGTTGCTCGTGCTGAAGCCTTTTTGATGGCGAGCAACGTAGTTATCATAGATGTGTTAGGGTTAGCATTGTTCTTAGTATCATATGCTGTCGTAGTGCAACCCTTGCGCATCTAGCCGTCCTTGTGCCTCATCATGGGTGCAGGGGCGGCACCCGCTTGATCGTTATTTAGTAGATCTGATCCGTTACGGTTGCTCCTTGATTCATCAAGGATTAGTTTAACATCTGCAATAGTTAGGCCTTACAAAGGGTTGGAGGATCCAGCGGCGCGTAGGGTGTAGTTTGCTGGCCCTAGACAGGATGTTCCGAGGATCAACCTCGTGTTGGTTTTTAGGCCTTGTCTAGGATTGGCTTACGATCACCGTGCGCGAGCGCGAGGCCCAATCGTGAGTAGGATGATCCGATTATGCGGTGAGAACCCTAAATCGTCGTGGATCTCATATGCTTTATCTTGATCAGCAGGACCACCATATATTCGGCCACCTTGGACGAATCATGGGTGGATCGGCTCCATGAGCCGATTCACGGGATAACCTGAGAGCCGATCGAGGCTCGTATTTAACGTGTACGTGTGTGCCCTGCAGGAAACTAAGCGAGGCATCATCCACACCTTCCGACCAGGTATAGGTCAGGTGGCACGCCTGCAATTTGCATCGGCGCGCGACCAGGAGGCTTTGCGGGCCGTCTGAGGGACTGGGGCCAGCCGCAGCCCTAGTTGTTCCCGGCTCTACGGTGTTGACCAGTCGCTGCCCGCCGGTGGGTTTCTGACGTCAACAGTATGTAATTCTCCTGATTGGTGGATAGACACCGGAGCCAATACACATGTATGTTCTGATGTCTCTATGTTTTCTTCTTATCAGGTCGCAAGGACTTCCTCCGTGCTGATGGGAAACGGCTCACGTGCTTCTGTTCGTGGTGTTGGTACGGTGGATCTGAAGTTTACTTCGGGAAAGACCATCCAGCTGAAGAATGTGCAGCACGTTCCCTCCATTAATAAGAATCTCGTTAGCGGATCGCTTTTATGTCGAGATGGTTTTAAGTTGGTTTTTGAGTCCAATAAAGTTGTAATTTCCAAGTGTGGACAATTTGTTGGAAAGGGTTATGTATGCGGAGGCTTGTTTTATCTCTGTCAGACATATGTACTAAAATTATTAATCATGTTTGCAATGATAGTGAGTCCGATATTTGGCATTCACGACTTTGTCATATTAATTTTGGGTGCATGACGCGGCTAGCGAATATGAATATAATTCCGAAATTTGCTATTGTCAAGAAATCCAAGTGCCAAGTATGTGTGCAAGCTAAGCAACCACGTAAGTCTCACAAGACTGCGGAGGCAAGAGACTTGGCACCGCTGGAGCTTATACATTCGGATCTTTGTGAAATGAATGGTGAATTGACAAAAGGAGGGAAAAGATACTTCATGACTTTAATTGATGACTCTACTCGATATTGTTTTGTGTATCTCCTGAAATCTAAAGATGAAGCTCTTAATTACTTCAAAATCTTTAAAGCTGAAGCAGAAAACCAACTTGATCGAAAGATCAAGCGGCTAAGGTCTGATCGTGGTGGAGAGTATTTTTCCAACGAGTTTGATTCTTTTTGTGCGGAACATGGTATTATCCATGAGAGGACGCCTCCCTACTCACCTCAGTCAAATGGGGTGGCCGAAAGAAAGAACCGTACTCTAACTGATTTGGTTAACGCCATGTTAGATACATCGGGTCTATCCAAGGCATGGTGGGGGAGGCGATATTGACTGCATGTCATGTCCTGAACCGTGTCCCCACAAAGAACAAAACCATTACTCCTTTTGAGGAATGGGAAAGGAAAAGGTTGAATCTCTCTTACCTACGAACTTGGGGCTGTATGGCGAAAGTAAATGTGCCGATACCCAAGAAGCGCAAGCTTGGACCAAAGACCGTGGATTGTGTTCTTCTGGGATATGCATTTCATAGCATTGGCTATAGATTTTTGATAGTAAAATCTGAGGTACCCGACATGCATGTTGGTACAATTATGGAGTCGAATGATGCGACTTTCTTTGAGGATATCTTTCCTATGAAGGAAACATCTAGCTCATCAATTCAGGAGATGCCCAGTTCATCTACTCAGGAATTATTTCCTGAACCTACCATGGCTATAGAACACTTTGATAATCCTGTGGAGGATGACAATGAAGCTCCCAAAAGGAGCAAGAGACAGAGGACTGCAAAGTCCTTTGGTCACGATTTCATTGTGTACCTCGTGGATGATACTCCTACTTCTATTTCAGAAGCCTATGCATCTCAGGATGCTGACTACTGGAAGGAAGCTGTCCGTAGCGAGATGGATTCCATCTTAGCTAATGGAACTTGGGAGGTTACTGATCGTCCTTATGGGTGCAAACCTGTGGGATGCAAGTGGGTGTTCAAGAAAAAGCTTAGGCCGATGGTACTATTGAAAAGTACAAGGCACGTCTTGTGGCCAAGGGTTATACCCAGAAAGAAGGTGAAGATTTCTTTGACACATACTCACCTGTTGCCAGATTGACCACCATTCGAGTGCTACTATCCTTGGCTGCCTCACATGGTCTTCTCGTTCATCAAATGGATGTTAAGACTGCTTTCCTAAATGGAGAGCTTGAAGAGGAAATTTATATGGAGCAGCCTGATGGATTTGTAGTAGATGGTCAAGAAGGAAAGGTGTGTAAGTTACTGAAGTCTTTGTATGGGCTTAAGCAAGCGCCTAAGCAGTGGCATGAGAAGTTTGAAAGAACTTTAACCGCTGAAGGCTTTGTTGTAAACGAAGCTGACAAGTGTGTATACTATCGCCATGGTGGGGGCGAGGGAGTTATTCTCTGTCTCTATGTCGATGACATATTGATATTTGGGACCAGCCTTACTGTGATTAAGGAGGTCAAGGAGTTCCTATCTCGTTGTTTTGAGATGAAGGATTTGGGAGTAGCTGATGTGATCTTAAACATCAAGCTGCTGAAGGATGACGATGGTGGGATTACATTGCTTCAGTCCCACTATGTGGAAAAGATCGAGTCGCTTCGGGTATAGCGACTGCAAATCTTCTCCAACGCCTTATGATCCTAGTGTGATAATTCGTAAGAATAAAAGAATCGCTAGAGATCAATTGCGATATTCGCAGATCATTGGCTCGCTTATGTATTTAGCCAGCGCCACGAGGCCTGACATCTCCTTTGCTGTAAGTAAACTCAGCCGTTTTGTGTCTAGACCTGGAGATGTTCATTGGCATGCTCTTGAGAGAGTCTTGCGCTATTTGAAAGGCACTGCGAGTTATGGCATTCACTATACTGGGTATCCAAGAGTACTTGAAGGTTATAGTGATGCAAATTGGATATCGATGCTGATGAGACTAAGGCCACAAGTGGTTATTTGTTTACACTTGGAGGTGGCGCTGTTTCCTGGAAGTCTTGCAAGCAGACCATCATTACGAGGTCAACTAGGACTCAGCATTAGACACACACAGTTGCAGCAACTCTTGATGGACTTACCCGTGGTTGAGAAACCAAATGTGTGAACTGTGTGTCAGTAAACAGTTCTAAGGATAAATGAAGTTCTAAGGATAATATGAAGTCAAGGCATGTGAAGAGGAGACTGAAAACTGTCAGGAAAATGAGAAACTCCGGAGTTATAGCGTTGGTTATATCCATACATCTAGAAACCTGGCAGACCCCTTCACAAAGGGACTATCACGAAATGTGATAGAAAATGCATCGAGGGAGATGGGTATGAGACCCACACTATGAGCTGCCCACGGTGGTAACCCACTCTATGTGATCGGAGATCCCATAAATTAGAGCTGGGAGACAAGCTGTTGGTCAGTTGGGAGGAGAGTATATATCCCTATAGCAATTTTACCACTCCGTAAGATGCAATACTCTCCTAATCTGCATGGCAGGTTGATAATTATCTTAATGTGTTCTAAGTGGCTTATTTTAGCAGAGATGTTGTCCTGCAGAACATCTTTTGAAGAACACACCTATATGAGTCCGATTGTTAAACGTCGCAATCTATGAGAGTTGGGTGCTCTCTAGTAAACTCATGAAAGGCCCTGGAGTATGACGTATAAGCTCCAAACCGCGAGGAAGCCTCGCGGCAGCCTAGTATCGGTCTAGGCTTTGTATGAAGCTAGTGCGCAGAAAACTTGTAGTTCAAGGCATAGTCCACTATCCAAGTTGCAATCTAGTGTAATATAAAGCTTTAAGTGGAAGTTCAACTTAACCACCACACATACCGGTATATAAAACAATGTTCTGGAAACTTATTGATGAGATGTGCCAATGAGAGTTTGTGGGGGATTGCTGGAATTTGTGGGCATTTGGCCTTTGGCCCATGGCCCATTATTAAATTCTGAAACTCACATGGCCCATATCATAAATCAGTGGCAACACTAGTGGGGGCTAAAGTTTAGTCCCACATTGCTAGTTGGGAGAGAGTTGGAGTGGTATATAAGGTGGGCTGTTCTAGTCCTAGTAAGTGAGTGAGAAGAGAGAGCCCTCGCGCACTCCTCCTCCGCCGCCCGCCTCGCCACGCCTCGCCTCGTCACGACACGACACGACGCCGCGGGTTGCGGGAATCTCGCCGAGCCGAGCTTATCTTTTGCTGTTTGGGAAATTAATTGTGTAATCAATTCGAGTCATTAACGGACGCGTTACTCAGCCGTTTTGCCTTCCGGATTTTACGGATCGTGGCTGTGCCGACTCGGACGTGGGCTGCGCCCCACGACCTTCCCGAACCACACTATATAAGCGCGGACGAGAACCCTAGCCTGTACGTGCCACATATGCGACTACTGTTTCCAGTTCTTTGCGCCGCCGCCTTCGTCTTCCTCATCCCGTCCGTCGGCGTGCACCGACTGCCGGGACGTAGGCCTCCGGAACCCTGCCTCTCGTGAACCTGTACGGGTGAGGGGCAATCAGGTTTTTGGGGAGCGCTCGGCGCGACTGGCAGCACGACGTCGTCTTCGGACGACGAGTTCCTCCACACCGACAACTTCTTCCCGGATCTCAGCAACTTCTTCGACAACCTCAACATGGGCGACAACGCTGCTGTGAAGTATGTGATCTTGTCGTTTCTCTTTCAGTTTCTGTTAGAGTTTCTTCTTCTAGTGTATGTGGTAGATGCGATCGGTTTGTCTACTCTAGATGTGATCTGTTCATCTATCTTACTAGACTGCACGTTTAGTTTATTTGTTATATACATAGTCATGATTTATCAATTACTTGTACGGTTTATTTCATATGGATATTTGCTTATATATTCAACATAGACTACTTTAATAACATCACCAGAGTAACACATAGACTAATAGTGATACAAAGCTCATCATATGGATCTCAATCATGCAAGACAATTCATGAGATCATTGTATTGAGGTACATGAGAGAGAGATTAACCACATAGCTACCGGTAGAGCCCTTAGCCTCGAGGGAGAACTACTCCCTCCTCATCATGGGAGACAGCAACGACGATGAAGATGGCGGTGGTGGCGATGGAGATGGATCCGGGGGCAATTCCCCGTCCGGCGGCGTGCCGGGCTGAACTTCTGTCCCCGAACTTGACTTCGCGATGGCGGCGGCGCTGCGTTACGGGTGCTTCTATTCCAGTAGACGTGTTGGGCCTCCAAGAGCGAGAGGTTTGTAGAACAGCGGCAAGTTTCCCTTAAGTGGATTACCCAAGGTTTATCGAACTCGGGAGGAAGAGGTCAAAGATATCCCTCTCATGCAACCCTGCAACCACAAAGCAAGAAGTCTCTTGTGTCCCCAACACACCTAATAGGTGTACTAGTTCGCGAAGAGATAGTGAAATACAAGTGGTATGAATGAATATGAGCAGTAGTATGGTGAGAAAAGTGCTTGGCGTGCATTGATGGTAGTATGTGCGGGAAGTAAACATGCGGTAATGCACGTGGTAACTCGGTAAAACGGTAACAAGCAGCGATAGCGATATTTAGGAACAAGGCCTAGGGATTAGACTTTCACTAGTGGACACTCTCAACATTGATCACATAACGAATAGATAAATGCATACTCTACACTTTTGTTGGATGATGAACACATTGCGTAGGATTACACGAACCCTCAATGCCGGAGTTAACAAGCTCCACAATAATGCTCATATTTTAGTAACCTTAGTGTAAGATAGATCAAAAGACTAAACCAAGTACTAGCATAGCATGCACACTGTCACCTTCATGCATATGTAGGAGGAATATATCACATCAATATATCATAGCAATAGTTAACTTCATAATCTACAAGAGATCACAATCATAGCCTACGCCAAGTACTCACGGTGCACACACTGTCACCTTTACACACGTGGAGGAGGAATAGAGTACTTTAATAACATCACTAGAGTAGCACATAGATGAATAGTGATACAAAACTCATATGAATCTCAATCATGTAAGGCAGCTCATGAGATCATTGTATTGAAGTACATAGGAGAGATTAACCACATAGCTACCGGTACAGCCCCGAGCCTCGATGGAGAACTACTCCCTCTTCATGGGAGCAACAGCGGTGATGAAGATGGCGGTGGAGATGGCAGCGGTGTCGATGGAGAAGCCTTCCGGGCCTTCCGGGCCGAAGAGACTCTGTCCCCCGGATCTTGGCCCGCGATGGCGGCGGCTCGGAAGGTTTTCCGTATCGTGGCTCTCGGTGGGGGTTTCGCGACGGAGGCTTTAAGTAGGCGGAGGGTCGCGAGGGGCCACACGAGGGGCCCGGGAGGTAGGTCGGCGCGGCCGGGGCTTGGGCCGCGCCGGCCACCCTGGCTGCCTCGTGGCCCCACTTCGTTATCTCTTCGGTCTTCTGGAAGCTTCGTGCAAAAATAGGACCCCGGCGAAAGTTTCGTCCAATTCCGAGAATATTTCTTTACTAGGATTTCTGAAACCAAAACAGCAAAACAACAACTGGCTCTTCGGCATCTTGTTAATAGGTTAGTTCCGGAAAATGCATAAATATGACATATAATGTGCATAAAACATGTAGGTATCATCAATAAAGTAGCATGGAACATAAGAAATTATCGATACGTTGGAGACGTATCAGCATCCCAAGCTTAGTTCTGCTCGTCCCGAGCAGGTAAAACGATAACAAAGATAATTTCTGAAGTGACATGCTATCATAATCTTGATCATACTATTTGTAAACATATGAGATGATTGCAGCGATCAAAACAATGGTAATGACATGAGTAAACAATTGAATCATAAAGCAAAGACTTTTCATGAATAGTACTTCAAGACAAGCATCAGTAAGTCTTGCATAAGAATTAACTCATAAAGCAATAATTCAAAGTAAAGGTGTTGAAGCAACACAAAGGAATATTAAGTTTCAGCGGTTGCTTTCAACTTATAACATGTATATCTCATAGATATTGTCAACATAAAGTAATATAACAAGTGCAATATGCAAGTATGTAGGAATCAATGCACAGTTCACACAAGTGTTTGCTTCTTGAGGTGGAGGGAGATAGGTAAACTGACTCAACAATAAAAGTAAAAGAATGGTCCTTCAAAGAGGAAAGCATCGATTGCGTATTTGTGCTAGAGCTTTTATTTTGAAAACATGAAACAATTTTGTCAACGGTAGTAATAAAGCATATGAGTTATGTAAATTATATCTTACAAGTTGCAAGCCTCATGCATAGTATACTAATAGTGTCCGCACCTCGTCCTACTTGGACTACCGGATCTTTGCATGCCATGTTTCAACCAAGTGTCACAAAGGGGTACCTCCATGCCGCCTGTACAAAGGTCTAAGGAGAATGCTCGCATTTTGGATTTCTCGCTTTTGATTATTCTCAACTTAGACATCCATACCGGGACAACATGGACAACAGATAATGGACTCCTCTTAAATGCATAAGCATGTAGCAATGATTATTATTCTCATATGAGATTGAGGATATATGTCCAAAACTGAAACTTCAACCATGGTTCATGGCTTTAGTTAGCGGCCCAATGTTCTTCTCTAACAATTTTGCATGCTCCAACCACTAAAATGATAGATCCTTCAGACAAGACGGACATGCATAGCAACTCACATGATATTCAACAATAGTTGATGGCGTTCCCCAGAAGCATGGTTATCGCACAACAAGCAACTTAATAAAAGATAAAGTGCATAAGTACATATTCAATACTACGATAGTTTTTAAGGCTATTTTGTCCCATGAGCTATATATTGCAAAGGTGAATGATGGAATTTTAAAGGTAGCACTCAAGCAATTTACTTTGGAATGGCGGAGAAATACCATGTAGTAGGTAGGTTTGGTGGACACAAATGGCATAGTGGTTGGCTCAAGAATTTTGGATGCATGAGAAGTATTCCCTCTCGATACAAGGTTTAGGCTAGCAAGGTTATTTGAAACAAACACAAGGATGAACCGGTGCAGCAAAACTCACATAAAAGACATATTGTAAACATTATAAGACTCTACACCGTCTTCCTTGTTGTTCAAAACTCAATACTAGAAATTATCTAGACCTTAGAGAGACCAATTATGCAAACCAAATTTTAGCAAGCTCTATGTATTTCTTCATTAATGGGTGCAAAGTATATGATGCAAGAGCTTAAACATGAGCACAACAATTGCCAAGTATCACATTATCCAAGACATTTTACCAATTACTACATGTAGCATTTTCCAATTCCAACCATATAACAATTTAACGAAGAGGAAACTTCGCCATGAATATTATGAGCTAAGAACACATGTGTTCATACGAACCAGCGGAGCGTGTCTCTCCCACACAAGGATGAACTTATTCGGAGAACTAAGATAACGAAACAAAAATAAAAGCACACAGACGCTCCAAGTAAAGTACATAGGATGTGACCGAATAAAAATATAGTTTCAAGAGAAGGAACGATACTTTGTCGATGAAGAAGGGGATGCCTTGGGCATCCCCAAGCTTAGATGCTTGAGTCTTCTTGAAATATGCAGGGATGAACCACGGGGCATCCCCAAGCTTAGACTTTTCATTCTTCTTGATCGTAGTATATCATCCTCCTCTCTTGACCCTTGAAAACTTCCTTCACACCAAACTTCAAGCAAACTCATTAGAGGGTTAGTGCATAATCAAAAATTCACATGTTCGAGGTGACACAAACATTCTTTTCACTTCTGGACATTGCATAAAGCTACTGGACATTAATGGATCAAAGAAATAAATCCAACATAGCAAAAGAGGCAATGCGAAATAAAAGGCAGAATCTGTCAAAAACAGAACAGTCCGTAAAGACGAATTTAAAGCTGGCACCAGACTTGCTCAAATGGAAAAACTCAAAACTAATGAAAGTTGCGTACATATCCGAGGATCACGCTCGTAAATTGGCAGATTTTTCGAATTTTCTACAGAGAACTGTGCCCAGATTCGTGACAATGCTGTTTCTGCGCAGCGATCCCAAATATAACATCAACTTTAGCATAGAAACTTTACTTGGCACAAAAACATGATAAGGAGAGGTTGCTACAGTAGTAAACAACTTCCAAGACTCAAATATAAAACAAAGTACTGTAGTAAAAAATACACATGGGTTATCTCCCAAGAAGTTCTTTCTTTATAGCCATTAAGATGGGCTCAGCAGTTTTAATGATGCACTCGCAAGAAATAGAAAAAGAGAGCATCAAGAGGCAAATTCAAAACACATTTAAGTCTAACATGCTTCCTATGCATAGGAATCTTGTAAATAAACAAGTTCATGAAGAGCAAAGTAACAAGCATAGGAAGATAAAACAAGTGTAGCTTGAAAAATTTCAGCACATAGAGAGGCATTTTAGTAACATGAAAATTTCTACAACCATATTTTCCTCTCTCATAATAACTTTCGGTAGCAACATGAGCAAACTCAACAATATAACTATCAAATGAAACATTCTTATCATGAGTCTCATGCATAAAATTATTACTACTCCCAACATAAGCATAATCAATTTTATTAGTTGTAGTGGGAGCAAATTCAACAAAGTAGCTATCAAATATAGGAGGCATATTGTAATCATAATCAAATTTCTCCTCCATAACAGGTGGTAACAAAAGACTACTATCATTATAATCATCATAAATAGGAGGCAAAGTATCATCAAAGAAAATTTTCTCCTCAATTCTTGGGGGACTAAAAAGATCATGAAAACCAACTTCCCCAAGCTTAGAACTTTCTATATTATTATCAACAATGGTGTTCAAAGCGTTCATACTAATATTACTACCAGCATGCAAATAAGATTTCATAGGTTTTTTAATTTTCGCATCAAACAATCCATGTCTTAAATCGGAAATAGAACAAGAAGCTCATTGTTGTCCATTATGCCAAACTAGTGTAAACAAGAAACAAAAAGATGCAATTGCGGATCTAAAGGAAATAGCTTGAGCACAAACACAATGGCGCGAAAAGTATGTTACCTGGCCGGAGTATTAGTGCCTTTTACCTTTCCTCCCGGCAACGGCGCCAAAAGTGCTTGGCGCGTAGTTGACGAGGAGGAAAAGTGCTTAGTTGCGGCACAATGTGTGAGTGCCGTTTACCTTCCCTCGACAACGGCGGAAAAGTGCTTGGCGCGTAGTTGACGAGGGAGGAAAAGTGCTTAGTTGCCGGGCTTGCCAATGTGTGAGTGCCGTTTACCTTCCCTCCGACAACGGCGCCGAAAAAGTGCTTGATGTCTACGGGTGCTTCTATTGGTAGCAGTGTTGGGCCTCCAAGAGCAGAGGTTTGTAGAACAGACAAGTTTCCCTTAAGTGGATTACCCAAGGTTTATCGAACTCGGGGAGGAAGAGGTCAAAGATATCCCTCTCATGCAACCCTGCAACCACAAAGCAAGAAGTCTCTTGTGTCCCCAACACACCTAATAGGTGTACTAGTTCGACGAAGAGATAGTGAAATACAAGTGGTATGAATGAATATGAGCGGTAGTATGGTGCCAGAAAAGTGCTTGCGGCGTGCGGTTGATGGTAGTAATATTGCGGGAAGTAAACATGCGGTAATGCAGCAGATAGTAACTCGAAGCATTAACAAAGACGATAGCGATATTTAGGAACAAGGCCTAGGGATTAGACTTTCACTAGTGGACACTCTCAACATTGATCACATAACGAATAGATAAATGCATACTCTACACTTTTGTTGGATGATGAACACATTGCGTAGGATTACACGAACCCTCAATGCCGGAGTTAACAAGCTCCACAATAATGCTCATATTTTAGTAACCTTTAGTGTAAGATAAATCAAAAGACTAAACCAAGTACTAGCATAGCATGCACACTGTCACCTTCATGCATATGTAGGAGGAATAGATCACATCAATATATCATAGCAATAGTTAACTTCATAATCTACAAGAGATCACAATCATAGCCTACGCCAAGTACTCACACGGTGCACACACTGTCACCTTTACACACGTGGAGGAGGAATAGAGTACTTTAATAACATCACTAGAGTAGCACATAGATGAATAGTGATACAAAACTCATATGAATCTCAATCATGTAAGGCAGCTCATGAGATCATTGTATTGAAGTACATAGGAGAGATTAACCACATAGCTACGGTACAGCCCGAGCCTCGATGGAGAACTACTCCCTCTTCATGGGAGCAGCAGCGGTGATGAAGATGGCGGTGGAGATGGCAGCGGTGTCGATGGAGAAGCCTTCCGGGGGCACTTCCCCGCTCCGGCGGGTGCCGGGAGCAGTGCTGTCCCCGGATCTTGGCCGCGATGGCGGCGGCTGGAAGGTTTTCCGTATCGTGGCTCTCGTGCGGGGGGTTTCGCGACGGAGGCTTTAAGTAGGCGGAGGGTCAGCGCGAGGGCCACACGAGGGGCCCGGGGGTGGGTCGGCGCGGCCGGGCCGGGCGCGCCGCCACCCTCTGGCTGCCTCGTGGCCCCACTTCGTTATCTCTTCGGTCTTACGGAAGCTTCGTGCAAAAATAGGACCCTGGGCGAAAGTTTCGTCCAATTCCGAGAATATTTCTTTACTAGGATTTGAAACCAAAAACAGCAGAAAACAACAAGCGCTCTTCGGCATCTTGTTAATAGGTTAGTTCCAAAATGCATAAATATGACATATAATGTGCATAAAACATGTAGGTATCATCAATAAAGTAGCATGGAACATAAGAAATTATCGATACGTTGGAGACGTATCACTGCGTAACTTTTCTCGTCCCGTGGCTTATCTTTTTAGGGTTTTCGAGGCGGAGAGATTATATAGGCGGAAGGGTAGCCTCGGAGGGGACCTGGTGGTCCCACACCCCCCTTGGCGCGCCGCCACTGTGGGGTGGGGCCCAGGGCTCTCCTCTGGTCCCTCTCGGCTCTCTGGAAGCTTCGTGGAAAAATAAGATCCTGGGCGTTGATTTCGCCCAATTAGAGAATATTTCCTTTGTAGGATTTGGAACCAAAAACAGAAAACGAGGCTGGCACTTCGGCATCTTGTTAATAGGTTAGTTCCGGAAAATGCATAAAAACGATATAAAGTGTGAACAAAACATGTAGGTATTGTCATAAAACTAGCATGGAACATAAGAAATTATAGATACGTTGAAGACGTATCAGTAGGATATACTTCAACTTGTCTCCCTGCGGTGATATTAATATTACTCCTGCACCTGATCATGTACTTCGCTTCGACCCATCAAAATACATTGTCCATGATCCAGACATGTCGGGTGCTGCTGGAGTTTGGGATTGAATCCAATCTGCCAAGAAATCTAGGAGAACCTGAGACTTGATTGCTGTCCGATTGACATAGGATATGTCGTGTGGTGCTATTTCGATAGCCCATTGAGATACTCTACCCATAGCCTCTGGATTAGTAAGTATATTCTTCAAGGGTCCTTCGCTTACCACAATAATCGGGTGCTCCGTGAAGTAGTGCCGCAGCTTACGTGCTGTTCTCCATACGGCATATGCTAGCTTCTGATGATGAGGATATCTCTGCTTTGCTGGCGTGAGTACTTCGATGAGGTAATAGACAGGTCGATGCACACCATGAACTTTTCCAGCTTCCTCTCGCTCGACCACTAGGACGGTGCTAAAGACCCGCACCGTTGCTGCTATATACATGAGCATTGTCTCTTTTTCTTGTGGGGTTACAAGTACTGGGGATGTCGACAAAATCCTCTTTAAATTATCGAAGGATTCCTGTGCTTCTCTGTCCACTCGAAATTTTCTGATTTTTTCATCAGCTGATAAAAGGGCAAAGCTTTCTCTCCCAGCTTGGCGATGAATCTGCTTAGTGCTGCCAGCCGCCCTGCCAACTGTTGCACTTGGTGCAAATTATTTGGCGGTTCCATGTCAAGGATGGCTTTGATCTTCAGAGGATTAGCCTCTATTCCTCTGGCTGAGATGAAGTATCCGAGCACTTGTCCTCCTGGTACTCCGAAGAAACATTTGTTCGGGTTCAGCTTGATTTTGTATCTGTCGAGGTTGTCAAAAGTTTCCCACAAATCGTCGATGAGGGTAGCTGCATGCTTGGTTTTGACCACAATGTCGTCAATGTAGACTTCAATGTTTCTCCCCATCTGCTCTCCAAGACAGGCTTGCATACACCGCTGGTAAGTTGCTCCTGCGTTTTTCAACCCGAAAGTCATGACGTTGTAACAGAAGACGCCATGCGGGGTGATGAACGCGGTCAACTCTTGATCTTCCTTCTTGAGCTTGATCTGATTATACCCGGAGTACGCGTCGAGAAAAGAGAGACGGTCGCACCCTGCTGTGGAGTAGACTATTTGATCAATACGGGGCAGCGAGAAGTGATCCTTAGGGCAATGTTTGTTCAGACTTGTGTAATTGATGACCCACAAGTATAGGGGATCGCAACAGTCTTCGAGGGAAGTAAAACCCAAATTTATTGATTCGACACAAGGGGAGGTAAAGAATACTTATAAGCCTTAACAACTGAGTTGTCAATTCAATGCACTGGAAAAGCACTAGTAACGGGGGTGATGTGAAAGCAGTAATATGAGAGCGAGTAAGATAACACAGCTAAAGGTAATATGAGAGCAATGGCACCAAAATAGTTGATACTACTTCCAATGACATGTAAAACAGTATGATGAGAGATGGACCGGGGTTCCCAGCTATCTACACTAGTGGTAACTCTCCAATAACAAGTGTTGGGTGAACAAAATACAGTTGGGCAATTGATAGGATTGAAATAGCATTAAGACATAACATCAAGATTATTAATCATGTAGGCATGTTTTCCATATATAGTCATACGTGCTCGCAATGAGAAACTTGTACAACATCTTTTGTCCTACCAGCCGGTGGCGGCCTCTAGGGAATCTACTGGAAATTAAGGTACTCCTTTTAATAGAGCACCGGAGCAAAGCATTAACACACCGTGAAAACATGTGATCCTCATATCTAAGCCTTCCCCTCCGGTTGTCCCAATTTCTGTCACTTTGGGGCCTTTGGTTCCGGACATAGACATGTGCATACAACTTATAGATACAATCTAAGCAATAAGTATAGAGCTTAAATCTAAGATCATGCCACTCGGGCCCTAGTGACAAGCATTAAACACAACAAGATTGCAGCAACAATAACTTCACAAACTTTATAGATAGACTAATCATAATGTAACAATCCATCGGATCCCAACAAACACAACACCGATTACATCAGATGGATCTCAATCATGTAAGGCAGCTCATGAGATCATTGTATTGAAGTACATGTGGGAGAGAATACCAACTAGCTACAGCTAGAACCCGTAGTCCATGGGGGAACTACTCACGGAGCATGATGGAGGCGGTGGCGTTGATGGAGATGGCCGGGGGCACTTCCCCGTCCCGAGTGCCGAGCAGAGACTTGTCCCGGGTGGAGTTTCGCGATGGCGGCGGCGCCGAGTCTTTCTGGAGTTTCATCAAGTGGTATCGCGTTTTTAGGTCGAAAGGGTTTTATAGGCGAAGAGGCAACGCGGGAGGGTGCACAGGGCCTCCTCGCCTGGCCGGCGCGCCCTTGCCGCCTTATATATGTGGTGGCCCCCGGCCCCTCTCGGTTCTCCTTCGGTGTTCTGGAGCCTCCCGGGAAAAATAGGATGTTTGGCGTTGATTTCGTCCAATTCGAGAATATTGCCGAACAGCCTTTCTAGAACCAAAAACAACAGAAAACGGACTGGCACTGTGGCATCTTGTTAATAGGTTAGTTAAAATGCATAAAAACATTATAAAGTGCGAGCAAAACATGTAAGTATTGTCATAAAACAAGCATGGAACATCGAAATTATGGATACGTTGGAGACGTATCATCCCCAAGCTTAGTTCCTACTCGTCCTCGAGTAGGTAAACGATAAAAAAGAATAATTTCTGAAGTGACATGCTACCAACATAATCTTAATCATACTATTGCAAATCATATGAGATGAACGAAGTGACTCAAGGCAATGATCTATAGTTGCTAACAAATAGATAACATATAGCAAAAAATTTCATGAATAGTACTTTCAAGACAAGCATCAAAAGTCTTGCATAAGAGCTAACTCATAAAGCAATAAATTCAAAGTAAAGGCATCGAAGCAACACAAAGGAATATATAAGTTTCAGCAGTTGCTTTCAACTTTCAACATGCATATCTCATGGATAATTGTCAACACAAAGTAATATGATGAATGCAAATAAGCAAGTATGTAAGAATCAATGCACAGTTGACACAAGTGTTTGCTTCTAAGATGGAAGGAAGTAGGTAAACTGACTCAACATAAAAGTAAAAGAATGGCCCTTCGAGAAGCAGGGATAAAATCATGTGCTAGAGCTTTTTAAGTTTTGAAATCATATAGAGAGCATAAAAGTAAAGTTTTGAGAGGTGTTTGTTGTTGTCAACGAATGGTAGCGGGCACTCTAACTACCTCATCAACCAGACTTTCAAGAGCGGCTCCCATGAAGGACGTTATCTCTACCAGCAAGGTAGATCATCCCTCTTCTCTTTTGTTTACACATGTATTTTAGTTTTATTTATTAGATGACACTCCCCCAACCTTTTGCTTACACAAGCCATGGGTAACCGAATCCTCGGGTGCCTTCCAACATTTCACATACCATGGAGGAGTGTCTATTTGCAAAATTAAGTTGCTTACTGATAGATCAGGGCAAAACACGTGAAGAGAATTATTAATGCAAGTTGATTAATTGGGGTTGGGAACCCCGTTGCCAGCTCTTTTTGCAAAATTATTGGATAAGTGGATGAAGCCACTAGTCCATTGTGAAAGTCTGTCAAAAGTAAATGACAAGATCGAAAGATAAAACACCACATACTTCCTCATGAGCTATAAAACATTGACACAAATAAGAGATGATAGCTTTTGAATTGTTTAAAGGTAGCACATAAAGTATTTGCTTGGAATGGCAGGAAATACCACATAATAGGTAGATATGGTGGACACAAATGGCATAGGTTTTGGCTCAAGGTTTTGGATGCACGAGAAGTATTTCCTCTCAGTACAAGGCTTTGGCTAGCAAGGTTGTTTGAAGCAAACACAAGTATGAACCGGTACAGCAAAACTTACATAAGAACATATTGCAAGCATTATAAAACTCTACATTGTCTTCCTTGTTGCTCAAACACTTTTACCAGAAAATATCTAGACCTTAGAGAGACCAATCATGCAAACCAATTTCAACAAGCTCTACGGTAGTTCTCCACTAATAGGTTTAAACTACATGGTGCATGAGATTAAACATGATCTATGAGAGCTCAAAACAATTGCCAAGTATCAAATTATCCAAGACAATATGAAGCATTTTCTGTTTCCAACCAAATAACAATAAGTGTAGCGGTTTTCAACTCCGCCATGAACATTAAAATAAAGCTAAGAACACCATTGTTCATATGAAAAAGCGGAGCGTGTCTCTCTCCCTCACAAGGATTGCTAGGATCCGAATTTATTCAAACACAAACAAAATAAAAGCACACAGACGCTCCAAGTAAAGCACATATGATATGACCGAATAAAAATATAGTTTCAATAGAAGAAACCTGATAAGTTGATAAAGAAGGGGATGCCTTGGGCATCCCCAAGCTTAGACGCTTGAGTCTCCTTGAAATATGCAGGGATGAACCACGGGGCATCCCCAAGCTTAGACTTTTCACTCTTCTTGATCATATATCATCCTCCTCTCTTGACCCTTGAAAACTTCCTTCACACCAAACTTCTCATAAACTTCATTAGAGGGGTTAGTACTCAAAAAACTTTAATCCACCTTTAGTCCTGTAGTGACATATTGCAAGAACTCAATAAAACATTAGCTACAGCTCTCCAGAAAGCCTCACTTAAAGTCCACAAGAGACAATGCAAAAACAGAGACAGAATCTGCCAAAACAGAACAGCCAGTAAACACGAATTTTAAAATGGTACTTCCGTTGCTCAAATAAGAAAACTCAAAACTAATGAAAGTTGCATCTGAGGATCACGCACGTAAATTGGCAGATTTTTCTGAGTTACCTACAGAGAAATATGCCCAGATTCGTGACAGATAGAAATCTGTTTCTGCGTAGAAATCCAAATCTAGTATCAACCTTCTATTAGAGATTTCACTTGGCACAACATTGCAATAAAATAAAGATAAGGAGAGGTTGCTACAGTAGTAAAAACTTCCAAGACACAACAAAACAGTAGCAAAATAAACACATGGGTTATCTCCCAAGAAGTGCTTTCTTTATAGCCATTAAGATGGGCTCAGGAATTTTAATGATGCTCACATAAGGGTGAGAGTTGAAGCAAAAGAGAGAATCAAAAAGCAAGTTCAAAACACATTTAAGTCTAACCCACTTCCTATGCATAGGAATCTTGTACACAAATAAATTCATGAAGAACAAAGTGACAAGCATAAGAAGATAAAACAAGAGTAACTTCAAAAGTTTCAGCATATAGAGATGTGTTTTAGTACCATGCAAATTTCTACAACCATATTTTCCTCTCTCATAATAATTTTCAGTAGCTTCATGGATAAACTCAACAATATAACTATCACATAAAGCATGCTTTTCATGATTCACAAACACATAATTTTTATCAAGCTCAGAAATAATAGGATTAAAACTTTCAAACCCACTTTTATCAATAATATAACAAGATGATTGATCAATCTCAAAAGATATGGGACTCATAGATAAAGTGAAGAACTCTCCAATCCCATTTTCATTAGTAGTACAATTAATATTATCAAGTAACATAGGACCATCATCTAGATATTTATCATAAACATTTGCCAAGCAAAACTCTTTAGTACCATGCATTTCGACATCAGGCACAAACAAAGCATTATCATAAGATTTATCAAAATAGCATGGATTATCATAGATAACAGTAGCATAATTATTCTCACAAGTTTTACTCATAGGGAATATTTCAAGAGAATCCACAGGAACATAAGATTCATCGTCTTTCGGTAAGCATGGAGGACAATCAAATAGTGTAAGAGATAAAGAGTTACTCTCATTAGAAGGTTGGCATGGGTAGCTAATCCATTCTTCCTCCTTTTGTTCATCACTCTCCTCTTCTTTTTCATCCAATAAGCTTTCAGGTTCATCAATTTCCTCCTCTTTTTCATCCAATGAGCTTTCAGGTTCATCAATTTCTTCTTCCACTGGTTCCTGCAAATTGTGAGTGCATTCTTGTGCATTAATGAGTCTCTCTTTATAATCAATGATATAAGGATTATCATTGTAGCTTTCTATGCAAAAATTAAGGATGGAAGAGACATAATCTTTAAGGTCCTTACAAACAGCACAAGTTTCATAATTTTTAGACATGAATGATTCTATCTAAGAGGCTCCCATAAATATGACAAATTGTTCTACCTCTTCGAACCCAAAATGAATATAGCTATTCCAATTATAGTTCATAATTAAAACTTCTTTACTAAAGCAACATTGAAATTTCAGATGTTTAGTATCCTGTTCAGAGCAACAGTTTATATCATGGCGTTTAAGCAAGATTTTAGCAATTGTATTTAATTTTTCTATCACAGCACTCATAACTCTTCTCGTTCTTGATTCTCTATAATTATTATATAATTCAATAAGCTCCAAATAGGTTGTAGGTTCTCCCATAATAGCAGTTTTTAATTTTTAGGTTTTTCAAATTTTTATGGATTTTCGGGTATATAGGGAAAATAAAACAAGACAAAAATAAACTAGACAAAAGTAAACTAAGCAAAATAAAACTAGACAGAAATAAACTAGCAAGACAAAATAAAGTCAAAGTAGAGAGAGAGGTAGAGTGTACTCCCCAGGTGAACTTATGAGTAGAGCTATGCCTCCCCGGCAACGGCGCCAGAAAATAGTCTTGATGACCCACAAGTATAGGGGATCGCAACAGTATTCGAGGGAAGTAAAACCCAAATTTATTGATTCGACACAAGGGGAGGTAAAGAATACTTATAAGCCTTAACAACGAGTTGTCAATTCAGCTGCACCTGGAAAAGCACTAGTAACGGGGGTGATGTGAAAGCAGATATATGAGAAGCGTATACAACACAGAACGTAATATGAGAGCAATGACACAGAAAATAGTTGATACTACTTCCAATGACATGTAGAACAAGTATATGATGATGAGAGATGGACCGGGGTTCCCACTATCTACACTAGTGGTAACTCTCCAATAACAAGTGTTGGATGAACAAATTACAGTTGGGCAATTGATAGGATTGAAATAGCATTAAGGCAGAACATCAAGATTATTAATCATGTAGGCATGTTTTCCATATATAGTCTTGCAATGAGAAACTTGTACAACATCTTTTGTCCTACCACGGTTGCAGCGGGCCTCTAGGAATCTCTGGAAAAGGTACTCCTTTTAATAGAGCACGGAGCAAAGCATTAACACACCGTGAAAACATGTGATCCTCATATCTAAGCCTTCCCCTCCGGTTGTCCCAATTTGTCACTTTGGGGCCTTTGGTTCCGGACATAGACATGTGCATACAACTTGTAGATACAATCTAAGCAATAAGTATAGAGCTTAAATCTAAGATCATGCCACTCGGGCCCTAGTGACAAGCATTAAACATAACAAGATTGCAGCAACAATAACTTCACAAAATTTATAGATAGACTAATCATAATGTAACAATCCATCGGATCCCAACAAACACAACACCGATTACATCAGATGGATCTCAATCATGTAAGGCAGCTCATGAGATCATTGTATTGAAGTACATGTGGGAGAGAATACCAACTAGCTACAGCTAGAACCCGTAGTCCATGGGGGAACTACTCACGGAGCATGATGGAGGCGGTGGCGTTGATGGAGATGGGGGGGCACTTCCCGTCCGCGGGTGCCGGAACAGACTTGTCCCCGAATTGGAGTTTCGCGATGGCGGCGGCGCCCCGAGTCTTTCGGAGTTTCGTCAAGTGGTATCGCGTTTTTAGGTCGAAAGGGGTTTTATAGGCGAAGAGGCGACGGGAGGGTGCTGGGGCCTCCTCACCAGGCGCGCGCCGGGCCTGGCCGCGCCGCCTTATGGTGTGGTGGCCCCCTGGCCCCTCTCCGGTTCTCCTTCGGTGTTCTGGGGCCTCCCGGGAAAAATAGGATGTTTGGCGTTGATTTCGTCCAATTCCGAGTATATTGCCCGAACAGCCTTTCTAGAACCAAAAACAACAGAAAACAGGAACTGGCACTGTGGCATCTTGTTAATAGGTTAGTTCCGGAAAATGCATAAAAACATTATAAAGTGCGAGCAAAACATGTAAGTATTGTCAAACAAGCATGGAACATCAGAAATTATGGATACGTTGGAGACGTATCAGTAATCGATACACATGCAAAGAGCCGTTGTATCTTTCTTCGGTACCATGACTGGGTTGGCTACCCACTCGGAGTCCTTGAGCTCTCGGATTAATCCAGCCTTGCGGAGTCGATTAACTTCTTCGCCAATGGCTTTTCTCTTTGGTTCTGAAAACCGGCACATTGTCTGCTGTACGGGTTTGGCTTTGGGGTCAAGATTAAGGGCGTGCTCAGCGAGTTCCCTGGGAATACCTAGCATGCCGGATGGTTCCCATGCAAATATTTCCCAGCACTCACGGAGGAACTTGATGAGCGCGCTTTCCTATGCGACAGTAAGATCTGCCGAAGTATTGACTATTTTATTCGGATCAGATGGGATGCACTTGCTGCTTCTTTGCCTCCTTTGCGACGTCGAATTCGTCGGATCTTACGTTCCGGTTATCGGCTGGAGGCTTTGTGTGGTCTGTGACAACGTCGAGTGCATTGAGCTCTTCCTTGATGCCAAACTTCGAGGCAATCTTCTGGAAATCCCTGTCGCAGCTGTCAGAACGAGAAAAGCTTCCATGGACGGTTATTGTTGTCCCGTTGTTGCCTGGCATCTTCAACTTTCGGTATGCATAATGAGGTATTGCCATAAATTTGGCGAATGCTGGTCTGCCGAGGATAGCATGATACTGTGATTCCCAATCGACTACTTCAAATTCGAGCTTTTCCTTCCGGAAGTTGCTTGGTGTGCCAAACACCACGTCCAGTGATATTTTACCAAGGGGGTAAGCGGGTCGGGTGGGGATGATGCCGTGGAATCCTGTATCGGATTCTTTTAGCATGTCAGTCGTTAAGCCCATTGCCTTCATCATGCTAGCGAACAACAAATTCAGGCCACTTCCTCCGTCCATGAACACCTTGCTCATGTTGTAACCTCCAATCTGCGCTTCAAGGACTAGGGCCGCATGACCGGGACTTGGGACGGCCTTCGGATGATCCGCTTTGTTGAAGCATATGCTCTGGTCTGACCAATCGATGTATTCGGGTGTTTCGACCATAGCAACCTCCGCGTACTTTACTTCTCTCGAGATTTTTTTTGGCTTCCCTCTTCGAAAAGCTGGTTTTATGGATCATGCTAACCTCTCCACGAGATGCCGGGAATACTTCGGTTGGTACGTAGATATCTCATCCTTCTGATATGTATGGTTCCATGGGTGAATAATTATAGGATGCTGCCCTTTTTTCCTTCAGATGGACTCTCGCCGCCGTTTCGGCCCTGAGTTCATCACAGAACTGTCGAATCTCGTGGAACTGCCGACAGTTTTTGAGCATATGACTGGATTTTTCAAGACTGTCCTTTGGGTCGATGTAAGAATGCAAGTAACACGGTGCTTCGAGTTGCTCCGTGGCTGATAGATAAGGTGTGCGAAGATGGTTCTTGATCGGTTGCGTGCTGTGGTATCCTCGCTCGTACTGTCGAGGGAGGTTCGCAACTTGCTCCTCTTCTTCACGGCGTGAATCCCTTCGTCTCTTCCTTGGCTCCGCTCTGCTGCCGAAAATGCTTTGGCTGCCCTCTCCCGTGCACCTAAGCGGGACTGCCGAAGCTGCTGCTGGCGCGGTGTCGTCTGGAACCGAAGTTCTTGGGCTTGATGCGCTTGAACTAGGAAGGCGAAGAAAACCTCTAGAATCGACGATGAAGTGAACACCATTGAAAATAGTATCCATGCTACTGCGTGACTCCATGGAGATTGGATGCGAAGCCTCAGATCGTGGTACGAACTCAAAGGATCCGCAACAGACTGAGTTTCTTGGACTTGATGGGTTTGGCGACTCTAACACGAACGCTGCTGATGTAACTGGAGCTGCCGATGACATGCCTTGTGCCGACAAGTTTCCCACAGACGGCGCCAATTATCGAGGGTACTCCTCGACAATGCCCTCCATATGGGGCTTAGGGTTGATGGAATCCTGTAGGCTGACACGAGACATCAGTTATCAAACAAGCGAAGAAGGCGATTTACCCATGTTCGGGGCCCTCGGTGAGGTAAAACCCTTACGTCCTGCTTGTCTGATCTTGATTATAAAAATATCGGGTTACGATGGGGTGCTGAAGTTTTCGGCTATGATCTCGTCGAGAGTCTAAGTTCTGTAGGGACCTAGCTCTAGATTTACGGTGGCTATGGTTGCTAAGATTTGTTGTGTCCTTGGCAGCCCCTCTCCTGGCCCATATATTGGGAGCCAGGTCTCGAGAGATCTATCCGGGTACGACTAGGTTACAAAGGTCCTAGTTCTAAACTTTCCTTCTATCCTTCGTCTTCTTGCCTTGCTCCCCAAGAACCCTCCTTGCGAACCGACGTTATGGCCCAACTGACCTTCGGGTGTCTTCATGGGCCTCCAGTTGGGCTGCAAGGGGTAACACGATGGTAATTACCTGAAGGGTAATGCCCACGTCACAGGAGGTACCCGCGTTCTGCGAACTCGTCGAGTAACACAGGGGAGTCCACAAATATCCTCTTCATCGACTTATGGCGAGTGTCGCTTGGATCTGTTTTCACGTGCTCTGTCCACTCGAGATTGTGCCTCTATATTTCTCGCCTCATCTTCTCGTGGAGGATCTCGCGTCACCGTGGTGGGTCGAGGACTATTTCGCCTCGGAGCACTTTCAGGTTGTGGTGTGCTTGAGCTTGCAAACGCTGTTCCCATGACTCCAACTCCCGCCATGGCCATTTGATACAGTGCTTCTCTCGGGTCTCCTACAAGTGGCCTTGATGCTAGTATATAGGCTTGAGTCGCCATGTATCCAGCTTCCGGTGTTTTGGGGATGATGTTCCCTCTTGTATCTATCGGCATAAAGGACATGTCGAGGTTCTGGATCAGGTGCTCCCGCTCATGCTCAGGTATATGCTCCAAGCGAGATCTTCCCCTTGTACACGCTGCTCTGTGGTTATCTCCCGAAGTTCTTGATTGTTGACTTAACTTAGCTCTACGCGCGCTCGAAGCAGAGGCTGCAGCTTTTCGTTGTTCGAGTACAATTCTCTGTTTTTCGAGTTCTCGTCCAGCACGGGAGAGTTTATATTTATATGCTTGCAGCTCTTCTGCCGTGGCTGTGGTAGTCATCGGCTCTGTGCCATTCATGGCTCTTGATGCTCTGTCCCAAGCTGCTTGTGGAAGTTGTAACTTCTGGCGAGGTGTGGGCCTGACGTATTTATTTCCCAATCCTCGCGTGAGATCAGCAGGATCGCTGTATGGATTTCCCAAATCATTGAAAGCCTCTGATGTTTCATCCTCTTGGCGACTTGAATCTCCAATTGCACAGACTTGATGATATATTGTAGCTTTGTCTTCCTCTTCAGGGTCGGTGACATTGTCGTATAGATCGGCGAAGACTTCCCGAATAGAAGTAGATATGTCGATGAAGTCGAAGTTGTCGACGCTCTCCGAGTCGCTGCTTAGATCTGAGTCTGCATAAGACCCGAAGGACATGCTGCCGAAGATGTCGGCGAGTTTTCCGCTTGAAGTGGGCTTGGTGAAGCTTGACGGCGAGATCTCTTCGTCGCCTGACTCGAACGATGATGACGATCCCGAGAAATTGGAATCGATCGCTGACGGACCCAAAGAATTCGGTACCGCGAGACGATGCGATCCCTCTTTCCCGACGCGGAAGTGGAAGCTCCCAAACGTCATCTCAATTGGCTCCTTCAGATACGCATATGCATCCACGGGGCGGGAGGGTGAGGAGCAAAATCAACGAGACCAGTTTTGATCTGTTTACCTCCGTCCATCATGTTGCTTGCTACCGATGATGTTGACGATGTTGCCGAAGATGTTGACAATGCCATCGAGATAAGCTCCTTGTCGCCTCCAATTCCCACAGACGGCGACAAGAGATTAACTTGTCAATGCCTACAGATTGTAGACTAGGGTTTCGAGGAAAGTAGAGGGCAAGTAGATCTCGAAGGTTTCAGCCGAAAAGGTGCTCGACTGCTAAAAACTAGGGTTGGGTTGACAATGAATCGATCCTTTCTTTGTCCCTCGACTCCCCCTTATATAGGAGGCGGGAGGGTTTTCTTGTACAAGTTACAAATATGGGAGACTCTTTGAGTTCGTCTCGTACAGTTACAAATCTCTTTATTCCTAATCTATCTCTATTTTCCATATCGACGCTTCAATGGGCTTCCAGGCTTTGTAATCTTCGGGTCATGGGCCTTCAGTAAACCCCGAGTACCTTCTTCGGCAGGCCCATTCGGGATGCCTATGTCAGTAGTACTACAATCCGATCCCAAATCTCTTTTGCATAGTCTATATCATTGACTTGATTGAGGAGCTTGCGATTGATGCCACTTCTAATCTTGTCACATGCAGAGGCATTAAGTTGACGGCTGTAGAACTCGGTGGAGGTCAGCCTAATGGGATCTTGTGGCTTACGGTATCCATCCACGATGATCTCCCATATCTCCACACTGCAGCTGCGAATATGAGACTCCATAGAGGATTTCCAAAAAAGAAAAACGAGTTCCATCAAAATGGGGAACATTCCCACTATGGTTTATATGAGGCATGGGTGAAGTGTTTTTGAGATAGTCATGATTGACTTCATGGAAGGTTTCCGGAGGGGCCGAAGCCCCACTAGAAGTCCCACTAGTCAGGTTTTTAAGCATGACACTCATTTGTGCCATTTGGCTTTGGACTTCATCCTCCTTCTTCTTTTTCTCAGCCTCATATGCTAAGAATATGGATTTCATCTCCTTAACCGAAAGGTTAGAATCTTCATCCAGACCCTCGAATAGTTTATCCATCTCACTCTTAAGGCTATAAGGCCCTTAAAAAGAGTCCAAGCTCTGATACTAATTGAGTTCAGAGATGGTAAACCTAGAGGAGGTGAATAGGTTTCTACAAGTTTTAATTATTTCTTTGCAAGTTGCTTTGCGGAATATAAAGGTGAGCCTAATGCAAACTAAGTGAGGCACCCTATATGATGATACAAGTAACTCTAGCACGAAGGCTCTCACAGGCAGATATATCACAAGTAAAGAGTTCGGTTAGATAACCGATAGCACGCGGAGACGAAGGTTTATTCCCGTGTTCCCTTCCTTTGCAAGAATGTACGTCACGTTTGGAGAGGTGGGGGTCCCACGAAGGATTCCCTAGCGCCACGAAGGCTCACCTTTTTCTCCTGAGCCTATCCCACGAAGGAATAGCTCTTTTCACTTATGGTTGACTTAGGGCAGCCTCCAAACCTTCACAATCTTGTCAGAAGTGAATCCACAACCCGGATGCTTCCAGACTCGTTTGCCCATGCACCCAGGGTTTCCAAGAAACCCTAGAGAGCATGTATCTTGATGAATACAAGGGGTAACATGATTTGGCTCGGTGGAAGTATAAATCAAGACCTCCTCTATCTTTTCCCTTGAGGGATTTGAGTTTGGGTGGAGGAGGAGAGAGATCTGAGGCTTGTGGTGTTTATATCGATGGAGTATGAGAGAGAGAGCTCAAGAACAATTGTAGTGTAGTGCCTAACAGTTATAAGGTAGGAGAAGGGCTATTTATAGGTCCACTTGAAATCCAGCCGTTGCAGACCGTTGGCAACTTGTCCAACTCAACATTTCGTCGAAGAGGTCGGTGTGCCGAGCGTGCCACCGGACTGGCCGGTGCAGCACCCGGTGCCGTCGGGCCACAGGCCGGACCAGCCGCCATACGCCGGCCCTGGCACCGGGCCAGTGCCAGACGACCTTCCTGGCT
This sequence comes from Lolium multiflorum, assembly GCA_030979885.1. NCBI lineage: Eukaryota > Viridiplantae > Streptophyta > Magnoliopsida > Poales > Poaceae > Lolium > Lolium multiflorum. Next base: position 335,515,500 of record CM061753.1, on the reverse strand, counting down.
TACAGTACATCTGCTTCGGTAGTCGTCGGTGTAGGAGCCGGTATACGCCGGGTGGTCCGGTGCTGGGGCCGGTGCCGCCGGGCCAGCTGGCAGCAACCGGACGCTGACACCGGGCGAAGGGCGCTGGCTCCCTGGATTCAGCTCGGTGTGCACCGGTGCCTGGGCCGGTCTGCGCCGGACAAGCCGGTGTGGCACCCGGTGTCACCAGGCTGTACGCCGCCCTGAGCTTCCTTTGTTTTCTTCAAAGTGGGGGGTCTCCCTTCACCTGCTTGTTCCATTGATACACCATTATGCCTGTTAGACTAATACATAAGAATAATCTTGTAGGCATGTATTAGTCTAAATACTCTACCTACGGTGTCATTGTAACCAAAATAATGGATAAGGGTAAAATACCCTTACACCTTCCTTATCATTGTCATGATCATGCATTGTATCTCTATATGTGAGTAGTCTCTTAGTTCTTGGGGAGACGGTGAAATCCTAGCAATACTATGAAATGAAATATATATTTATGTTGTTTAATTATAACATGTGATAGTGGTGGTTGTCTTCAAGAGTGTTGTATGTTGTGAACCATGCAATGTTTTCCATTAGGGACATTGAATGCAATCATCGTTGAGCGTGGTCGGAGGTGCGTGGGTGTAAAGTGACAGAATCCGCCACCTCCTTCAACCATGTCTCAACTAGGGGTACAAGGTACAAGATCCTATGACCATAGCCATGGGGAGACCCTTAGCTACATGCAAGGGGTAAGGTAATAGTTATGAGGGGTGTGAAATAATGCTTTTGGGAGCAACTTTATTCGAGTCTTTTCTCACTTTACACACGCAACAAGGACATATTAAATCCTAATCAACTAAATAACTATGCTAGTGGTGAATCTGGGTTTCCCTGGGAGCGGCTTTTATTACTTTGCAGCTCGTCTTAATATTATTTCGTAATTTAGTTTCAATCTTTACTTTATCTTGTTTTGTTTTTATTCATAACTACTTTAAACTCTCTGGTTGATTACACTAGTTTCGTAGCAACCTATAGACTAGACTATTTCTAAACCACGATTTAGGTGTGAATGTGGCTACGCCGACAAACGCACTTAGTTTTTATTATGCAAAACTTCCATGGTATCGATCTTTTAATAAATATTTACCAATGTTAAGTACTGCAAATAACCTTGTTGTGGTGCAGGAAACCCAGACATCAATCACCACGCGTGGGAGGGGTCGATCGAGGATGTGATCGCGTCGTCATTCGCGAGACATGAAAGCCACACGACGACCTCATGTTCGGCGACAACGCCGATATCTTCTCTTCTAGTGCGCTGGACCTAGATGATCCATCAAGGACAAGCCCGACGATGAGCCTGAGCAGCGGGAGAAGAATGACGTCAACGACTTTGACTTTGACGTTAAGTTTTCGTTCTGTTTTCTCTAAGAAGTAGACACTTTGTGCTTATGTAATGGATGAGCCAAAGTTTTCGGCTCCGTTTAATTATTATTTTTGCTCATGTTGTTTTGTGTAGTATAAAAATATGCTACGAAGGGCTAGTCCATGGACTCATGGTTGTTCTCTTTTTTTTGTTATAAAAAAACAACTTTCATTTCTAACGGTTTTTTTTGGACTAGCAAAAGGTTTTGAAAAGCAGGAACAAGTAGAAGAAGCCAAAAACAAATGCTTGTTGTTTTTCCTAGGATTTCTCTTTCCAGTGAGGAAGCACTCATCCCTCCCGACTCCACTCCCAACTGCTGCTTCGCTTCCTCTCCACTCCACTTCACCGACCCTGAAGTCCTGAACCCGAGCAGGAGCAATGCGCAATGAGCTAAAAGGAAAGATTTTGCTTCCAATTTTGTTCTCAAGCCCACCTCAGTGAGCCCCCGCGGCGCCTTCCGCCGCGCTGCGCTGCGCCGCTCCCTACCTTAGCGGGGGCCACCGCCGCCGAGATCCCGCCCCGTACTCCGGCGCGCCGCAATCGCCGCTCCCCTTCTTCCTCGCCCCCCCTGCTGCTGTCTGGGTGTGCCCGGCGCACCGTCTAGATCCAGCCTGCCCTTGGGCGTGTGGCGGCGACGGATAGAATGGACGATTCCGCGACCGCGTCGGGGGAAGGGCAGCGCTTCAGGCGGGTTCCGAGGCAGTACCGCGGTGGGCGGAACCTCGAGCTCGATCCACTGGTATGTCTCCTTCCTTGACCAACATACAGTGTGGAAGCCCCAGAGCTTGAAATGCATCCAAATTGTGACGACTGCTCGAGATCTCGTAGTATAGACCGCGGAGAATGAAACCAGGGGGTTACTGCTATGGTCTATGGTCTAAGTTTTCCATCTTTCCCATGCATGACATTCCAGCTGCTCCCTCGGTATTACCATTGCACATCTTTAGACTTTAGTGCTTGGTAGATTATCCGGTCTGCTCCTTTGGACGAAAAAGTTTTAATATTTAAGGATGAAAAAGCAAAGTTCCCTATCCAGAGTTTAAACTGATGCTCGTGGTGGTATTACTGTTTCTAATTTTAATATTTAAGGATTAAAACTTTTTGGAACCATGGAGCTATGTGCTGTTGCTAGCTAAGCTCATATTTTTTTCCCAGCTCAATGAAAATTTGGAACAGTGGCCACACCTAAATGAGCTGGTACAGTGTTATAAGGCTGATTTCGTGAAAGACGATGGAAAGTATGGACGCTACGAGAGCATCCCGCCTCCGTCCTTTCAGAATCAAATCTTCGAGGGACCTGACACCGACATGGAAACAGGTAACCCAACACCTCCTTGTGATCAGATTAGCTTCTTACGCACTGTTTACTTATTAATATTTTTTTTTGCTTTGGCATAGAATTACAGCTTTGCAACGCTAGGCAACCCAAACCCGAGGAAAGCATTGAAGATGATATGCCGAGCACCTTGTCAGGGAGGCAAACATATGGGGCTGAGCCGTTTGCTTCGTCTTCTAAAAAAGCAAGTTTCTTTGCTTAATACTCATAAGTGGCCCATCTTGAGTTTCTTGTTCTCCTCATTTCTCTCAGTTTCTTATCTGAGAATTTCTTTACCAATGTACTATATACTTGGCAAATTATCATTGCATATGAAGTACCATTTGCCATCTTGACACATGTTGCCTTGCTTGTTTTTTTCAGCATTGTACTCTCTCACCTTTACCAGCATATGAACCTGCATTTGATTGGGACAACGAGAGATCTTTGATATTCGGCCAACGTGTGCCAGAAAGTCTCCCTGGAAAGCACAGCAGGTTTGCTTACACATCTCTTTGCTCTTGTTTGCACTTCTTGCTCTGAGCAATGCTTGTTATCACTTACTAGTCACAATGTCATAACTTGATCTCTACTGCCTGCAGTGGATTGAAGATAACTGTCAAGGTATTATCTTTGTCATTCCAAGCTGGATTAGTCGGTGAGCAAAAACAAATGTTTTTCTTTTGTTTGTTCCAACGCTGCTAAACTGCAATATACATTCCCATTTATGCTTCACACCATGATGCTTGACCTAGCTTTTGATAATGTATCATGTGTAGAACCTTTTAGTGGTACAATCTGCTTGTACAACAGAGATAGGAGAGAAAAGCTATCGGAAGACTTCTACTTTCACATGCTTCCAAAAGAAATGCAAGATGTAAGGAGCAATGTATATTTCTCTTCTGGGCCATTATTTCTATCCTCTAGATTTTGCTACTGATACCTACAGATAGGATCAGCTGTAGCTTGTCAATTATACTGAAATTCCATATTAATCTCATTCAAATCGCTGACCATTTTCATTTCTTTCGCATTTGATCAGGGCCATATTTCTTTGGACCGTCGAGGTATTTTCTCATTGGACACCCCTTCACCATCTATCTGCCTCCTGATCCAGCTAGAAAAGTCTGCTACTGAAGAAGGGGGAGTAACTCCTTCTGTTTATTCCCGTAAAGAACCCGTAAGAAATAAATCTCCCTCTTTAAATCGCATGTTCCATTACTCTAATGCTCAGTTTTGTGACAGGTACACTTGACTGAGAAAGAGAAGCAGAAGCTGCAAGTTTGGTCTCGAATCATGCCATATAGAGAGCCATTTGCGTGGGCAATGATTCCTCTGTTTGAAAACAACCACGCTGCTGGTGCTGGTGATGCTGCCTCTCCTAGCAGCCCTTTAGCACCAAGTATGTCAGCCGCAAGTTCTCAAGATAGCATTGTGGAGCCTGTTTCCAAGCTCACTTTAGACGGAAAACTTAACCATTATTCAAGTGGAAGCTCAGTTATCGTCGAGATATCAAACTTAAACAAAGTGAAGGAAAGCTACATTGAGGACTCCCTCCAAGTAAGCATTATTAACTGAGCAAAGTCTGTTAATGTTGTTACTTAAGTGATTATGAACTAATTAATTATGCCAATTCTTGCGTCCCTTGTAGGACCCGAAACGGAAAGTACACAAACCAGTGAAAGGTCTGCTGAAGTTAGAGGTGGAAAAACTTCATAATGATCGTAATGACGTTGATAACATGTCTGAAGGTGGGATCATGACCAATGAATTGCATGATGCTGGTGAGCTCAGCAATGGCAGACACAGCAGGAATAACGTTGATGGAATCCACAGTTCTCATTGTTCTGGTGCCACTGTGAAGAAAGATACACACCAGAATGGTCAAAGTTCCAATGCAGAGAATGACAACAATGTAACTAGACGGGTTCTTCATCTGCCTCCTTTTGTGTTGAGTTTTCAATTTTGAACTTATGTCGTCGGATTAAATGTTCATTTTTTTATATGAGATTCATTCTTTCTTTTCGCAGTTTCAAACTTTTGACTTCCGGGTGATGGCCCGGAGTGAACCATTTTCACAACTTTTCCATTGCCTCTATGTGTACCCATTGACTGTTAGCTTGAGCCGCAAAAGAAATCTATTTGTAAGAGTAGAATTGAGAAAGGACGATTCTGACATACGTAAACCTCCAATAGAGGTTTGTTTATGAAATTATCATACTCCCTTTGTTTGGTTGTTGCTCTCTCTTCAATATTCTTAGCCAGTAGATATATTGGGTTTCAGGCTGTTCATCCAAGGGACCAGGATACAACAATGCAGAAGTGTGCCCATACCCAAATTTCTGTAGGCACGAGAATCTCATGCTACCATGATGAAGTTAAGATCAGTCTGCCTGCTCTATTGACACCCCAACACCATCTTCTGTTCACATTTTTCCATGTAGATCTCCAAATGAAACTTGAAGCCCCTAAACCAGTATGCCTTCTGTTCCTTGTCAATTAGGACACACTACTATGGCTGGTTCATCCCATCGTCTTCATTTTGCTGGTGTCTAACATGTTTGCGCTCCTTCAGGTGGTTGTCGGATACGCTGCACTTCCACTATCGACACACATTCAGTATGTGTTAATTTGTCACCTTTTTTTTTTACTTTCTATGTACATGAAATGCTTTAATTGAAGGAGTCTGAGTCTGTTGCTTCATACGCGGGATCACATCCAAGTCAATGTTTTACGAATCATACTTTATTAGCATGTTGTCTTATTCTGTTTATGTGACAAAAAGTGAATTTATTAACTAAGCTTTATTGCTAAAACTTGGGAGGTGATCTTTTGTGTTGTGTAAGTTGTTAAATGTTGTGGCTACATATATTTGGCTAGCAAATTAACTCCGGGCCATATTAGTTGCTATCAATATAGATGTATTTAGACATATTTTAGTTCTAGGTACATCCATACTAGTGGCAAGTAATATGAATCGGAGGGAGTAGTAATTAAGAAGTAAACACCGTGATACTCATTCAGTAGCAAAGACTGCATAGTGCATAACTGCATACTGCTGACTGTACTTTCTAGCACAGCATGCGTATGTTGCTACTTGCTATGGATTAAAAGAGCTTATACATGTTAAAGAGATTAGTCTACTGCCTTTGTCAGATCAAACCATGTAAGGAGTAAAGATAATAAAAACGATGTGAGCTGACTGCCTTTTGCATACCATATACTTCTACTTTTGGGGAAATACCTTCTCTTTCCATGTAATGTTCAAGGACCATCTAGAAAATTAGATCACATCCTGTCTCAGTTGCCACCACAATTTTACGAGGAACTCTGAGTTCTGAAGTGCTTGCAGTTTCTTAAAAATTAGTGCAAACTGAATTGAATTTGATATGCAACAATTTTTGTGAATCCAACAGGTTACTTTCCGACGTATCTTTGCCAATTTTACGAGAGCTTGTTCCACATTACCTGCAGGAAAGTGGAAAGGTTTGCTACTTGTCCTGTTTCTTTTTGCTTTTTACCTTGATTGCAGAATTATCTTCAAACACATTTGCTGCAATCTTACCTGAGAGTTAATTTTTTTATTTATACAGGAGAGAATGGACTACCTGGAGGAAGGAAAAACCGTTTTCAGGCTGCGGTTACGACTTTGCTCTTCTCTGTTTCCAGTTAATGAAAGGATACGGGACTTCTTCGTTGAGTATGACCGTCACACACTGCATACAAGTCCACCTTGGGGTTCTGAGCTTCTCGAGGTATCTGGTGAATTGCTTAGATTGGAGCTTCTGCTGGTAGTTTCCTTCATGATTCATCCCCTGCTGATGTTCTTGCATTTGTGCTAAACACACAAGCAGGATATCCTCCTTTTGCAGCCAAACAGATGTTAGTCTATTTGGCTGTTATTTATTAGTGATGTTTTACAATAAGCAGAATTAGTGCAGACCCAAATTCTTTATCTGCTTAAAAATCCTGTTCCGACTGTTATTTGTTGAACCATTTTCCTACTCGAGTTATTTAGAAGCTTGTTAAAACTTTCTGTTAACTTGGCGTGCTAATAATCTGAGCCTTTTCTGCTTTTGTTTTGGTCTTCCATAATAAACGTACTTTTGAGCGTTCTGTTCATTATCATGCCTTGATGGTACCCATTGACTAAATATTGTGCTACATGTGTAATTTTAGATATAGAAAGAGCATGGCTAAAATTATCTGCACTGTGTACTGCAATCTTTGGTTGTGATATTTTGTGCAAATTTACATTGTATTGGTACTTTGCACTATATACCGATGATATATATTTTTAATCTTGGGTATTATTTTGGATTGCAGGCCATAAATAGTTTAAAGAATGTTGAATCTACTGCATTGTTACAATTTCTTCAACCAATACTCAATATGCTGTTGCATCTTATCGGCGATGGTGGTGAAACCCTTCAGGTTATTACTTTGTTTATGTTTCCACAATGCAGAATTGTTTTGCTCCTTCTCTAAAGAGCACATCTATCTTTGACTGAACTACATTTGCTGCCAAGCGTTAATCTTGATGATATTGTGCACGAAGTTTGACTCTACAGATTTATTTTTGTTGCAGGTTGCTGCATTTCGAGCTATGGTTAATATTCTTACCCGGTAATTCCCTGCTTTTTTGTTTGGTTCATGTTCATGCCTCTGGTATTTGTAGAATCCAGTTTCTTTCTAGAGCTCTGGCATTCCGTGGTCATCCAGGTTTTTTCTAGAGTTGTAGCATTCCATGTTCATCCAGTTTCTCAAGGCCTAATTTCGAACGTTTAGACAACCTATAATTTATTGGAGAAAAAAATCAAATATCTGGCTGCCATTTTCCTCACATGTACTGATTCTCTTAGTTTCTGCTGGTGCTACAGTTTGAGTAAAGTATAGATTGTTAAGTTTTATCTTATGTAAACGCTTGCTGGTCCACTTGCATATGTTGGAGTACAACAAACACTGATGTGGGAAAGCTGTTAATATTATGTTGCCATATTACCATACTTGTCTTTACCGGTCCTACACACAAGATCTTTGCGCTTTCATATAATCTTTAGCAAAATCAGAATCTCTGGCTTTGGTTCTTCAATTTTTTTTTACGATTTCCCATTAGATATATTCATTCAGGAGCTGTAATCATGTATGTATCTCAAATGTGTTATAGTCGATGCATTTCTATTGCAGGGTGCAACAGGAATCTTCTGATGGAGCTGAGAGAAATAGGTTTCTTGTTAATTATGTTGATTTTGCTTTCGATGACTTCGGTGACCGGCAAACACCTGTATACCCTGGTTTATCTACTGTTTGGGGTAGCCTAGCTCGCAGTAAGGTTAATATGGATTTATTGTCTCTGTTTGAAATAATTATGGAATTTATTCTACTCAATTTCTTGTTGTGTTTACATTTTATGTATGAACCTGTAAATGATAGTCACACGGGTAAGCATTCATCTGAGGGAGGGCTCTGATTGGGGGAGGATTAGACCTGGAAGAGTCGGCCAAGAGGAGTGCATGGCAGGACTTAGAGACTAGGATAGCCTTCTTTGTTATTCATCTTCCATGTAAAAGAGATGATAATTCCCTTATATAGCCATCCGCCTAACAAGATATTTAGTGCAACCAATAAACTGGAGACAACATCATATCAAGAGGAGTGCATGGTGGGACTCAAGAGACTAGGGCAGACTTCCTTGTTATTCATCTTTGATGCAAAGAGATGATAATGTCCTTATATCCGTTCACCTACAAGGATATCTAGGCAACTAATAGCTGAAGATAACATCATATCCAGCAGTCGATATGCATTATAGGATAATATATGCATGAGTCGCCTGGCTGTCTGCTGCTACCTGTATGCAGACACCCCTATGGTCTTGCCATCTTCTGGACCATGGCCATGACAGAATCATGTATACCTCACTGATGACATTGCCAACTCTTTACTGCTGAAATATCTTAATGCCTGAATTATGCCCGTGTTGCCACTTGCCGCTAGCACTGTTTAATGCAGCACTGCTCTCAGGTGCCAAAACATGATATCATGTAATTCTACTTAAGCATGGCATTAATTTTATTGTGCAAAAGGAACACAAATCAGATTCTACAGCTATAAATATTGAACTGTTGATGATGCACTTGCACTAATAATAAGCATTTACGTCACAGATTAGTTAATACAAGCTGATTTGGTTATTAACCTTTTGCTGTTACTGTTATCTTGAATACTTTTCTGGTTATCTTGAATACTCCGGAGGTGGCTGCTCATTCAGTCAACTTTTTTTTAATCTCTCTGCTGCTCTGCTTCACCATTATACTCTTTTGTCATTTTAGGCTAAAGGTTATAGAGTTGGACCTGTCTATGATGATGTGTTGGCAATGGCTTGGTTTTTTCTGGAGCTTATTGTAAAATCAATGGGATTGGAGCAAAGTCGTCTCTTCTACCACAATCTTCCACTAGGTAGCACCAACCATCGAGTGCTTATAGCTGTACCTACTAGTATATCAGTTTCAGTCCATATATATATATTTAATTGTACTATGAAGTATGGTTATAATTGCTTGCTGCCATGCACCAGGTGAAGATGTCCCACCGCTACAGTTGAAAGAAGGAGTCTTCAGATGTATCATGCAGCTATTTGATTGCCTTCTAACTGAGGTTCATGAACGCTGTAAAAAAGGTTTAAACTTGGCGAAGCGCTTGAACAGCACTCTTGCTTTCTTCTGTTACGATCTTTTATCAATCATTGAGCCACGCCAAGTTTTTGAGCTGGTAATGTTGGAAGTCACATTTAAGTTTGTCCCTCTCGGGGCTCTTTTGTTATTTATGCTTTTGAACTCTTGACTTCTCCCTGCAAATGAAGTCCTGCTTTGCCTCAACATTGAACTGTTTCTTTTCGAGTACGACCATTTGATCTCATATCTGTGCTCGTCTTAACTTATTTGCTCTTTTTTACTGATGATTTGGTTCGATGGAGTAGAGCTAGTGAGGAGCTCTATTCCAAGTATGGATATGCATAACTAAGTAGAAGTATATTTGTTCTTCAGGTATCATTATATATGGACAAGTTCGCAGGGGTTTGCCAGTCAGTCCTCCATGATTGCAAATTGACATTCCTGCAAATAATATGTGATCACGATCTTTTTGTTGAGATGCCTGGTCGAGATCCTTCTGATAGGTTGGTCTCAGTCTAAATTCGTGGATTACCTAGCTATGGAAGTGTAATATTCCAGTTTGCTGAATTTGTTTCAATTGGCCAGCAATATTGTTTCTGTGCCTTTAGTCTCTTACTCTTCTTGCCCCAAGTTCTCTTTACTGCCAATAGGAAGGCATTTTATTATGGTTTCCATTAATATTTATGTCATAATGTTTTTATACTTTTTGTGTTCTCTAATCCTTGCAACGATTGGGCCTTGTGTTACTTACCCATTACCAGTCCTGGTTTACCCTTTGCTTCGATGTTAGAATGATATTGATTATGTGCAAATATCCTCTTGAAATTCTAATCAAAACACTAGTGAATATCCCCTGCGCTAACATGCTGCAAATCATTGCAGACTTATATTTTTGGATGAGTGTATGTTTTACTATGATATCTCTTTTTTTACAGGAATTATCTCTCGTCTGTTCTTATTCAAGAGATCTTTCTCACCCTTGACCATGATGATTTGTCACAGCGAGCGAAAGTAAGCATCTCAATTGAACAAAAATACTCTGGGCTACCTCTCAGTCTATTGCTTCGCTATCTCACATGTGATCGTACCTATTCTTGCTTGTTTATGTGTAAACCTACTGTTTGTGTTTATTGTAGGCGGCTCGCATTTTGGTTGTACTAATATGCAAGCATGAATTTGACGCAAGATATCAAAAAAATGAAGACAGACTTTACATTGCTCAGCTGTATTTTCCTCTTATAGGACAGGTGTGTGATATTCACTTCACAAGTAACTTCCTTGAAATGAATATGAATAATCAGTACTCTGTTTCTCTGCAATGTTTGCCATATACATGGTTCTTACAGTTTCTTTCCTGTGAGAACACTCATTGCAGATCCTGGATGAAATGCCTGTGTTCTATAACCTAAATGCCATTGAGAAGCGTGAAGTGCTAGTGGTCATTTTGCAAATCATAAGAAACTTAGACGACGCAACTCTTATAAAAGCATGGCAGCAGAGCATTGCTAGAACTAGATTGTTCTTCAAGCTGCTTGAAGAATGTATAACCCATTTTGAGGTTTGTACAACAATCCTTGGTTGTTTGGAATGCTGAGTTCTGAATCTTCTTTGTTGCCATCAAATCATGTTGTTTTGTAATACTCCCTCCGTCCCACAAAAGACCAAATTTAGACAAAGTTGGGACATCTTTTGTGGGACGGAGGGAGTAGTTTATTTTGAACTAATCTCTTGAATGCTCACTGCAGCATAACAGAACGGGAGACAGCTTGCTCCTGGGCTCTAGTTCTCGGAGCCCTGATGCTGAGCACCCTGCTTCCCCCAAGTATTCTGATCGGTTATCCCCATCAGTCAACGCCTATTTGTCGGAGGCTTCACGCCATGAAATAAGGGTATGTTGACACATTATTTATAGGAGCCTAAGTTTCCAGCACTACTACCTCCGTTCCAAGGATTAAGGCGCACGCGTATTCCAAGACGAACTTTGACCATAAAAATTGAGCAACAAAATATTGATTATATTATATGTAATTAGTATCGTTGGATTGGTATTGAAAAGCACTTTTTAATGATATTAATTTCATACAAACAATTTTTATCTATTTGAAGTAATTCTTGGTCAAACAAAAACACGTAAAACGAGGGCGCCTTATTCCTTGAAACTCAGGGTGGGCATTCAGTTTTAACCGAAATTTCGATTCGGTTTTTCCGGTTTTTGAACAAATTCGGTTTTAAAAAATGGTAACCGAAATTGGCATGAAAATTTAGGAAACCGAAGATTGGTTAACCGACATATTCGGTTCGGTTTTCGGTTAAAACCGAATGAACCTACTCACTTGAACAAATAGTAGGCATCACCGAAGAAAGCAAATAGTGCTTGACATATCAACAGAAAAAGCATCAACTGCGCAAGAAATCGACAAATGAGCACCAATCGTGGAGGGATGCTATTTGGTAGGCTGCGGCACTCGTGGTACAGGTGCATCACTCGTGAGCGATTAAAAGGGGTAGCTAAGACTTCGAGCGACGTGTTCTATTATGCAGGCTTCACGCTATATTCAGAAAAAGCTAGTACATCAAAGACCAAAGTCATGAATGAACAATTTTTGGAACATCAAACGCAATTGGGATTCTATGGAATGATCGGTTTATGCACAAATTGATGGTAGGTTACTCAATTCGGTCTATTCGGTCTTGTTCGGTTGGTGGGGCTAAAAACCGAATTCTACCAAATTTAATTCGGTTAGTATAAATAGAAACCGAAAAAATAGCGGTTAATGGAAAAAACCGAGATTTCGGTTAGTTCGGTTTCGGCTTCGGTTCGGTTTTCGGTTTCACGGTTTTTATGCCCACCCTGACTTGAAACGGAGGTAGTAGTTTTTTTACCTCTTGTTTTTTCACAGGGTGAATAGTTTGCGTATGAACAAGTCACAACTGACATGTCTGAATTTGAATCATGTTGACTTTCTTGGGATGGTCCTGGTTTAGGATAGGTGGGATACACCTTGGGTAGGGTTTGTATAGCATGTACTAGACAAGGTTTAATAGCTTGTCAGCATTGTTACTTTGTGCTTTTTTGCGGAAATTAATCTGGTAACAGTTAAGATGCTATTGGAAAGAATGTGGATAGTAGCCATCTCTAGAAGAAACTGGTTGGACTTGGCTTGTGTTATTCCAAAGAGAACACTAAGTAGACTTCACTTATATAAGTATATGAGATCCACTACATTATAAACTAAATTAAACATTAATGAGTAAAAATTATTTTCTTGACTGTGTCATCAGCTCTCTGATTGTAATAATCATGATGCTGTCGCTGGCAAGACTGATTAATCAGCTGAGATGGCTCTTTCTCACAGTACTGCCGTACTGGTGTTGCACTTTCAGCTTTGGCCATTGCTTTTTTGGCTTTTCTTAATGTCACTATAAATGTATAATACTTCAGAAGATGCCCACTGACAAATTTAATCTTGGACATTGCTTCAAGGCTTGGTTTTTTTTTTACAAAGTGTATTCCATCTAATGCCAAGCCAACCATCCTTGCCTAATCACTAAAAATCCATTTTTTGGTGGATCATTCCAGCTAGTGACACTGGTAGTTTGCAGGACACTGCCTCTCAGAAGCTTGCTTGAACTAATATCTATGCGCCTAAGTTTGCATTAAATCGACTCGTTGTTAGTTTGTTGTCTCTGGCCCTAATGGAGAGGTTTATTTAAGTTTCAGAATAAGGCTTGACTTTCACTAATGTTAAGTGAGCATACAATAGTGGAGTTGAGCTTATTTGATGCTAGATAGTGATTTTATTTCCTTGTTCTAAATGCACATAATTTGTACGAGTGGTGACAAAAAAATCTCTCTGATCGTGATTTAATTGTGACTGCTATTTAATGCAGCCTCAGGGGACACCGGAAAATGGATACATGTGGAACAGGATTAGTCCTCAACTAAGTTCCCCAAATCAACCCTATTCATTGAGGGAAGCACTTGCCCAAGCGCAATCTTCAAGAATCGGATCAACGGCCAGGGCATTGAGAGAGTCTCTACATCCGATGCTGAGACAAAAGTTGGTAAGCATTGCATCCCAATTTGAATCTTGTGGTGTTCTAAACTTTCTTCAAGTCTGACAGAAAATTCCTGCAGGAACTCTGGGAAGAAAACCTTAGCACTGCTGTGAGCCTTGAAGTCTTGGGAATAGTTGACAAGTTTTCGGTTGCTGCGGCTTCCCGTAGCATCTCGACTGACTACGCAAAGCTAGATTGCATAACATCTATCTTGATGGGCCTTTTATCTAGGAGCCAGCCCTTGACCTTTTGGAAAGCTTTTCTTCCTGTGGTCTATAATATATTCAGTCTACATGGAGCAACACTAATGGCAAGGGAGAATGACCGCTTCTTGAAGCAGATTGCTTTTCATCTTTTGCGGCTCGCCGTATTCCGAAATGATTCAGTTAGAAAACGGGCTGTTGTCGGTTTGCAGATCCTTGTCAGGGTAAGTAAGCTGCTCGCTGAATTTCAGTTATTACATAAAATCATGAAACGAGTTATCCTGATGATATGGATGTTCTCTTTGTGCTTCAGAACTCGTTCAACTATTTCAAGAGCACCACGAGGCTGAGGGTCATGCTGACTATTACTTTGTCGGAGTTGCTGTCCGACGTGCAAGTAACTCAGATGAAATCTGATGGATCTCTTGAAGAAAGTGGCGAAGCTCGGCGTCTTAGGAAATCGCTGGAGGAAATGGCTGACGTAAGGAGTAAGGATCAGTTGAACGATTGTGGCCTCCCTGTTACTGCACTAGAAGTGGCTGCTGAAGGTTCCACGGACAATAATTGGTCTTGGGTAGAGGTTAAACATCTATCCAAGTGTCTAGTCCAGGCCCTTGATGCCGGCCTTGAACATGCCCTTTTGGTAAGCAAGTTTTTTAGCATCAATATCTGATTATATACTCTTACGGTGTCATTTTTATGGATCTGAATTTCTTGAGCAAGTACTGAGCACTGAACCTGTAAATTTCAATGTTCTTTCCAGGGTTCCGCAATGACTGTGGACAGATGTGCAGCTGCTGAGGGTTTCTATAAGCTAGCATTAGCCTATGCGCCTGTTCCGGATCTCCACATTATGTGGTTACTGCACCTATGTGATGCACACCAGGAGATGCAATCATGGGCTGAAGCCGCGCAGTGTGCAGTTGCTGTGGCCGGTGTGATCATGCAGGCACTTGTTGGAAGGAATGATGCTGTGTGGAGCAAGGACCATGTTGCTTCCCTCTGTAGGATTTGCCCTATTGTGGGCACTGATATCGGCGCAGAAGTAGCCGCAGCGGAAGTCGAGGGATATGGTGCGTCCAAGCTCACCGTAGATTCAGCCGTCAAGTATCTTCAACTCGCGAACAAGCTCTTTTCACAAGCTGAGCTATACCACTTTTGCGCTAGCATCCAGGAGCTCATTATTCCAGTTTACAAAAGCAGAAGGTCGTATGGGCAGCTGGCTAAATGCCACACGTCGCTCACGAGCATCTACGAGTCGATTCTTGAACAGGAGGCGAGCCCTATCCCATTCAGCGATGCCACGTACTACAGAGTTGGATTCTATGGGGAACTGTTTGGCAAGCTCAACAAAAAGGAGTATGTGTTCAGGGAGCCACGGGATGTCCGTCTGGGTGACATCATGGAGAAGCTTAGCCATACCTACGAGGTTAAGATGGACGGCGGTCACACCTTACACATCATTCCCGACTCGAGGCAAGTCAATGCCGAGGAGCTGCAACCTGGCGTATGCTATCTGCAGATAACTGCTGTCGATCCTGTGATGGAGGACGAGGACCTGGAGAGCAGGAGGGAAAGGATCTTCTCGTTGTCTACCGGTACTGTCCGTGCGCGTGTGTTTGACCGTTTCCTCTTCGACACGCCGTTCACGAAGAACGGGAAGACACAAGGCGGCCTGGAGGATCAGTGGAAGAGGCGCACGGTGCTCCAGACAGAGGGTTCCTTTCCTGCTCTGGTGAACCGTCTCATAGTGATAAAGTCTGAGTCCCTAGAGTTTTCGCCTGTCGAGAATGCGATCGGAATGATCGAGACAAGGACGGGTGCGTTGAGAAACGAGCTGGAGGAACCACGGAGCTCTGAAGGCGATCAACTGCCAAGGCTTCAGAGCCTGCAGAGGATACTCCAAGGAAGTGTAGCTGTTCAGGTAATCCTGCAACTTTGCATGCACAACATGAACCAACCAGTTTTAACTTCGCTTGCTACTCCTCTCTTTTGCTAATTTCCCCCAAACAATTGAACGTGTGATGCAGGTAAACAGTGGTTTATTGAGCGTGTGCACCGCATTCCTATCTGGCGAGCCCGCAACCAGGCTCCGGTCGCAAGAGCTGCAGCAACTCATAGCTGCGCTGCTGGAGTTCATGGCTGTCTGCAAGCGCGCGATCCGCGTACATTTTAGATTGATAGGGGAGGAAGACCAGGAGTTCCATACTCAACTCGTCAACGGGTTCCAGTCCCTCACTGCGGAGCTCTCTCATTACATCCCTGCCATACTTTCGGAGTTATGACCATGGCAGTTAATTAGGTAGCATGTGAATGGTTGGAGCAAATGTCAATATTTCGAGTAGCTCTGTTGTATAGTTTGAAAGTAACCAGTCTGCAATTCTACAATTTTGGGGTGTAAAGTGTGTGTGATGTATCTGCCTGTAACCACTGTTGTTTGTTTGCAGTTTGCTGACAAATTAGCTAGCGACTGTTGGAGCCGGCATATTTTTTTATTGTTATTATTCAGGGTGCAAATTGGCCGCTGTAAAAAATGTGTTTCTTTAAAAATTTACTATAAAAATATGAGCTGGTTAAATTTTTGTGTGGAGGATGAGCTTGTTCATTTTGTGGAGCACACTTTCTGTTACCTGATGGATGAATGTTTGTGATATTTGTTTGTCAAGATGATAATGAGGCCATATGCTAAGCCTGTGTTATCAATGTCTTGTTTGGGCAAGAATGCACTTCTTTTTCCCTAAAAAAAAGAGAATGTGCTTCTTCAAATTAAAGTACGAGCTTGTTCGTTCCAGGAGTTTGAACCTGGATGTTGGGAGCTGAGAAGGTTCAGTCAATTAACAAACCAAGCTGCATGATCTTCAGCCTTCCTCTTGGTCTTTTATTACTAACATCTCATGCTTGTACGCTGGACTCTAGAGGATACTTTGTTTCTAAAACGTTCTTTTTTGAAATCCCATTGCAATTTTATTAGGACAAAGGAGCTGATTGATGGTGTGAAGCAATCAAATTGTCAAATATCAGGAGACTGAAGAATCTGGAGCTACAGCTGCATGATCTTGAGCCTTCCTCTTGGTCTGCTATTATGCTCCAGCAGTATCTGCCCCATTATTGTCTAGGCATTCTTGTATCTAGATTCTAGACATGTAAAACAATTTCGGGATGTGCTTTTCTAGATTAAACATTTAATTTTAATTTCAGGTACTGTGTTGCATGGTATCCCATATATCGTCTACCTGATGGGAAATTTCAGGCTGCTTTCCTGTCGTACCATTCGCTTAGACAGTGTTCATCGAATAAACCCATCAGACCAGGCCGGTCATGCCGGTGTTCTTTTGCCGGTCATGGGGCTGCAATCTTACAATGACAAGTTAAAATAGTGGCCGACATGGCTCCTGGCACTTGAGCTTGCTGATGATTTTCTTTCAAATAATCCTCAAGCCTTGGCACAAGCTTGCTGTTTGGTCCCAAGTCTATTGTTTTGTTTGTTTGTTTGTTTGTTTGTTTGTTTGTTTGTTTGTTTGTTTGTTTGTTTGTTTGTTTGTGTGTTGGTAGCACATCTGGTTTGGTGAAGTGGATGGTTCGGTTGGCTACCGTCCTTTTATTCTGGAAAAATAAAGCGACTAGCGCTCTTCCTCTCGCGCACCTGAGCTCTGATCCTTCGTCTTAGAAGCTGAATCTATGTGTTTGTTCACACGTCCACTCTTTACATCTCACTCGCACACTCGTATTGCAAGGGAGTGGTGGTTTCAGACAAGTCCTCAAATCCACCGTCTCAGGTCCTGAGAGAAAGGGTGTTGACGCTGAGGCCGGCGATGGCCAGGGCCGATGTGTCGAACAAGGACCAGGCGCACAGCAGAAACCGGCACCCAGACTACCGAGTTCGTCCTCTCCCGGTGCCGGTAGACTACAGCCACGTGCGTGGTGTTCCCTGATACCGGAACCTTGTCGACGATAGTCCGAGCAACTGCCTGGAGCTGGAGCTTGTTCATTTGGTGAAATACATCTTCAGTTCACCAGATGCTAATAAAGCACTCGTTGTATAAGGGAAAATGTGTTTTTACTGTGCTATACAAAGAGAAGTTGCAAACTGTATTTACGATGTCTTCAGGTTTGGCGTCCATGTGAGATCAGAAAAAGGAAATAATAAAAATGATATATGTGAGATTATTAGTGAATTGACGCAGTTGTAAACATCAAATGAGTATGCTTGTCAAGACGGCTTCTTTAAATTTTGCTTTATTGCATCATGTAAACATCAAAGAGAGCTACCGAGTCTAAAAAAATTCAAGCACCACATACTTACGGTAGAAACAACAAGGTACTGATTTGGTCGCACATTTCATATAAGTTTAGCATAACAGTCGAGAGACCACAAATCGTCTAACTTATGAGAATAGACCATATCTAACCGGAAAAGTCCGGTTTGAACCTGGGTGCATGTGAACCCTAGTTGGAAATGCATTTTCTAAATGTTAAAAAATTCTGAAATAAAAATATCCGGGTACGTACGCATGTTCCATGTGTGCGTAGAAAGTTTTCGCGGAGAAACCACTTTTTATTTTAGAATCTAAAAAAGTCAAAATACGTCACATATATCGCTATATAGCCTCAAAATTTCACTTTTTTGCCGAGACAAAATAAAAGGTTTTTTCGTCACGTAACTCATGTCCAGGGCACATATTTGAGATTATCTGGGAAATCATTTTGTGTTTCGATTTTTAAAACATGTTTTGACATCACAAACGGAACTTTTCAAAAAGTGGGTTCACATGCCCCCATGTTCCATATATGCAGTCTCATATGTAACCCCATATATGTAACTGCGATCTACGCTGGTTAGCCGATACCCCTCCCGTCCCCTCGCGTCGCCCCCTCCAGGCGGGGCGACGCGAGGGTCGAAACCCTAGAACCCGCCGCCAGCTTCCCCTCCCACCGTCACCTCCCTCCCGTCGCCCCCAGAGGCGGCCGTCGGACAAGTCCGTGCAGCGCCGGGAAAGGGGCGTCGGGGAGCTCGCGCATCTCGTCCGGACGCGGGTAGCAGGAGGGACACGCCCCGTCTTGGCCAGCGACGGCGGCGCCGTAGAAGCCCTCTGCGCTGCGCTGGCGCTGGCCCGTTCTCTCCAAGCGCCTCCTCCATGATCCCGCGCTGCGACCGGTGGGGTGGGCGATGGCCGGCCATGGCTGGCCACGACCAGATCTGACCAGGCCGGGGCCTGCGGTCAACCTGGCGCTCTCCTCCGGCGGTCGACGACCCTTTATGGTGGTGCTACGGGGAACGGGCTTGGCTGCCGAGGCGGGGGCCTCGACAGCGTGTGCGACGCTGCCCATGGGTGGGTGGTGTTCGTGGGTGCCTTCCGACGGCCCGCTGTAGGTGTTGCGGTGGTGGCGGCGGCTGCACCCGTCAATCGCCGTCGTTCCATCATGCTCTTGGTGGGGCGCTGTGGACATCGGAGCTTCTTCCACCGGATTCGGCGGCGGGGCCTTGCTATGATCTGGGCTGGACTGGGGCGGCATACACAGGCCAAGGCTCGATCCAGAGACGGTGGCTCTCTCGATCCTTGTGGTTGGTGTTGGTGATGAGCTTGACGCAGGTGTCTCAGGGTTTGGCCACCTCGTCTCCTTGGCCCGACAACCCTCGTTGATGTGTTGTCAACGGGGCTGGCGTTGTTTCCTTCTCTGCGATCTCATGGTGGTGGCTGGCTTCTGAGAGAGGATGGGACGCCGGCGAAAGCCGTGCAAGGCATTAGCCATTGGTGGTGACGATGACGTCCTCGACGCCGTTTTCCTTCTTGGAGGCGACACCAAAATATGAAAAAGTCGAGTTTTCGCGATGCCCCTCAAACCATGTACCGGTGGTCACCATCGTTGGAAATTGTCTCGAGAACAAAAAATTGCGCGCTATAGCCCACAAAAATGGGCATACAACATGAAAAAGACATGTTTTGCCGAGACTCGTCTAACCATGTATCGGTGGTCACCGTCTCTAGAGGTCGTCACGGGAACTTAAAACTAAGAGCTATAGCCCACGAAAATGGAGGCAGAAAACATGAGTTTTCGTGAAGCCTTTCAAACCATGTATCGGTGGTCACTATCGCTAGACATTGTCCCGGGAACCAAAACTTGTGCGCTATAGCCCACGAAAATGGGCAGAAAACATGAAAAAGACGAGTTTTTGCAATGCCCCTCAAACCATGTATTAGTCTGCCGCTGGAAAATTGTCCCGCATACCAAAAATTGCGCGCTATAGCCCACGAAATGGGCAGAACACGTGAAAAAGTTGAGTTTTCGCGATGTCCCTCAAACCATGTATCAGTGACCACCGACGCTGGAAGTTTTCTCTGGAACCAAAAATTGCACGCTATAGCCCACGAAAATGGGGAGAAAACGTGAAAAAGTCGAGTTTTGGGGACAACCGTCTAACCATGTATCAGTGGTCACCGTCGCTGGTAATCGTCATGGGAACTTAAAACTGTGAGCTATAGCCCACCAAAATGGAGGCAGAAAACATGAAAACACAAGTTTTTGTGAAGCCCCTCAAACCATGTATCGGTGGTCTGATGTCTACTCACGCTTCTTTTCCTGTAGAAAGTGTTGGGCCTCCAAGAGCAGAGGTTTGTAGAACAGCAGCAAGTTTTCCCTTAAGGGGATCACCCAAGGTTTATCGAACTCAGGGAGGAAGAGGTCAAAGATATCCCTCTCAAGAACCAATCACGATACAAGAAGTCTCTGTGTCCCAACACACGTAATACACTTGTCGATGTAACTAGTTCACAAGAGATAGTGAAATACAAGTAGTATGGATGTATATGAGTGGTACGGATGAAGCTCGGTGATCACATGGGTACGTGAGCACGCGCTCAGAAATCGACACGTGTCTAACAGTGTTAGGTTTCTCCGTTAGATGATCACAGGCTCTGACCGACTGGGTCTGCTTTTGCCTTATCTCTCGTCTTTGTCCTGCCATCCCACCGAACCATCTTCTTCCCCACTCGTCCCATCTAGACCGAGCGGCGCGCTTCCGCATGACACCCACCCGAGCAGCCCGCCTTTCCTGACCATCCACCCAAGAGCGCGACCTCCGCCCTCGCTCGTCGCCGGCGACGTCATCGCTCAGCTGCGGCACGGCCACGCCAAGAGATCTCCGTGGCAGGGTTAGCTTGCACATGCTTTATCCCCAATAGCGAAGAACCATGCTGGGGGAGCAGTTCTTCATGCCGCTCGTCGGCAGGGATGCCATATGCGGCAGCTCCCTCGCGCGGGCCTTGATGCTAGTCCTATCCAGCACACACGTTCTCAATTTCCAATCTATCGCGAATGCTTGATTCCCTCCTTTGATTCGTGCAGTTTTGTCCCAGGAAAAATAGGACCGTTTTTGCCTCTACTACTTCTATTTTGGGTCCTTTTGGTAGCTGATTTATATGGAAGTCTGTCCTAATTTACCGAAATACTTTTGGGATGGGGTGCGCGGATTTGGACGCTGATGTTGCCAATTTGGCCATTTTCTGAGCCGATTTAAATGCGCCCCCGAAGCTGGCCGCAGCTCGTTGTTTATCCCCTTTTCCATCTCCAAATCAGGAGAGAGAGAGGGGGGATTTTACTGTCGATTCTTGATAATCCAAGAGTGGCGTTGCAGCTGGACCAGAGAAAGGGGCAGAGGAGGTCGCCGATGCATCAGGGGAGGGCGCCGCCGCTCGCTGCCGCCGACCACACGAGGAGTAGGCGTCCCGGCCACGCACGCATCGGGGGAGGGCTGCAGCGTAGGGAGGCCGGCGTCGCCAACGACGCACGAAGTAGGCGCTCGCAGCTCGCGTGGCGGCACTGATGAGGAGCCTCGTCTGGGGAGGCTGCAGCCAAGAGCGTCGGGGGAGGTCGACTCCGCCGACCACGCAAGAAGTAGGCGCCCGCAGGTTGCGCGGCAACGCTGATGAGGAGCCTCGTCTGGGGAGGCTGAAGCCAAGCGCGCCGGGGAGGCGACTCTGCCGGCCACGCGAGGAGCAGGCGCCCGCACCTAGCACGGGGACGCCGCAGATGGTGGTGTGCGCGATTAGGCGATTAACCTGGCAATGAGGCTTAATTAATCTGACCATTAAACTTAATATTAAATAGAGCATGCTCAATACGAATTTGGCTCCCGTGTGTCTGACTGTAGAGTACCTTTTTAGTTTCATTCGCCAAGTACTAAGAGAGAGCATGGAGACAGAGTGCATCGGGCCAAGAGCAACACCCAACAGATAAAAATATTCTGTTTAACGCCGTTAGTTTAGAAAGTGGGTGTTACCCTCCAAAACCCCCCGACGGGCGTTGGTTAAGCAACACGAAGAGCCGGGAAGCTCCCAGGGCCGCTTAGTGGATCCTCGCACCTCGCGTCGTCCGCAAATCTTCGCCAACGTCCGGCGGTTGAGGCGTGCCACGACCGACCCGATCAGAAGGTGTTAGTGCTTCGATTGTTCGCATGGTAGACACGTAAACATTAAATACGAGCCCTATCGGCTCTCAGGTTTCGTGGATCGGCTCAAGGAGCCGATCGCCCCATGTTTCACGTTGGATTTACAATGGCATGGGGATCCCGCTTGATCAGACAAAGCTAAAACGATCCACGACAGTTTAGGGTTTTCACGCATAATCGAACGTCCTACGTGCGATCGGGCCTAGCACCTACGAGAGACGATGCAAACTACCCCTACGAGAGGCCTAAAAACCAACATAACGTTGATCGAACATCCTCGCAGGGGGTAACAACACCTAACGCACCACCGGATCCTCCGACCCCAACACAAGGCCTAACTATGCAGATATTAAACTAATCCTTGCGTAGCAAGGAGCAACTATAACGGATCGGATCTACTAAGTTACGAACAAGCAAGATGCTGCCTTACGTCGGGTAGACGTAGGGCAGCTAGGTGTCTAGGGACGGCATTGCCACGATATGCACGTGAAAGCATCAATGGCCCCTAAACACCTAAGGATAAATAGTACCGCTCGCCATCAACAAGGCTTCGCACGAGCAAGACAAGGTTAACGAATAAACGTGTCGCCTAGATCGCTAGATGCGATCTAGGCAGCATGGTGCTTACCCGGAGAAACCCTCGAAGAGAAGGGTGGCGATGCGCCCGATTTGTGTTGGTTGAACGATGATTGTCCTCTTTTTCCGATAACCCTAGATACATATTTATAGTCCAAGGGACTTTCTAATTGAGGCGTGCACCTAACCGTGCACGGGCGGACTCTATCTCTTTAATCTAAATACAACACAATCTACTAATTTACAGATACATGGGCAACTTAGCCCAAACTCTCAGCGCAAGGCCGCCTCGAAGATGCTCCATGTGTACGTCCTTCAAGCCCATCTTCACTTACGGCCCATCTCCTGATTTGGCCAAAATCGGGTGGTAACACATGCCCCCTGGTTTTGATAATGATAATTGCAAAACCATCTGCTTTCTTCGAAGGGTCATGTCGTGGCAAAACAGAATCGTCGCAGTATTCTTCATCATGACTCTTGCCTTCCCAACTTCTCTGCACGATTGGACGGCTTTGGCCTCACATCTTCGAGAACCGTCACGGCATTAAATCTTCACTGCATCCCCTTTATTTATCTGCGCCAAACGGTTCGCCACTGCATCCCCTCTGTTCTATCCACCAGCACCAAAAAACCCTCTTCCATTGCAGCAATGTCTTCGTCTTCTACCTCCTCAGATCTCTCCCTCCAAGCTCCGCCGAAAAATGAGGGCGACCCTCATTCCGGGGCAACCTCCTCCAACAAGAGGGAAGAACCGGTGAAGAAGGAAGAGGCCCCCTCCTCCGTGGGCACCGACGAAGCGCTCCCGCATGTGGGCGGACAGCGAGGACGATGATGATGACGAGGAAGGAGAAGAAGAGGAGGAAGATGATTCCTCCTCTTCCGCGGATATCCGCCCGAGCGCCGCAGTTGCGGACAGTGAGAATGATGATGATGACGAGGAAGAAGAGGCCACCGAGGACTGGGCAGCGGCGACGAAGAGGTCTCCGGGCGGCGATGATGGCTCCGGCCGACGATGAGGCAGCGACGATTAGCTCTGTAGGATTAGCAATTCCTGAGCAATCGGCTCTTCTTTTGTTCTTCCTTTCTTGAGCAATCGGCTCTTCCTTGTAAAGATCCTTTCTTATTAATGAAGAAAAAGTCACTGCTCAAGAAGCCGATGGCACAGCGTCGGCCTGCACTCCAAACGCGATTCCAGGCGAGATGCGCCTACCCTTTTTTTTTTACCGGCCGATTTCATATAATCGGCCCCCATTTACCCATTTTGTTGTTTTTTTTACTGGCCGATTTGTGTATCGGCCTCCATATCTTTACTGTCCATCATCCCACATACTTGGGAAATATTTCTTTAGATGCTGGCCGTTGACGGCTACCGGGAATCGAAACGAAGACCGAACCTCCATCGGTCGTAATAGTTTGGGGAATCCCGAACCTATGAATGACATGTTCCAATACGAACTTGATAACGTCTTCCGACGCTACTTTCTTCATAGGGACCGCTTCCACCCATTTCGTGAAGTAATCTGTGATGGCCAGAACCCATCTATGGCCCTTGCTCGATGAAGGATGAATTTCTCCGATCATGTCCATACCCCACCTCGAATGGCCAAGGCTTGATGATGGGATTCATTGCTGATGCAGGCACCATCTGAATGCTCCCAAACTTCTGACATGCTTGGCAACCCTTGTAATACTGGAAGCAATCTTCAAGCATGGTAGGCCAATAAAATCCGGAGAGCCTAATCAGCCATTTCATCTTATGGGCCGACTCGTGGGTTCCACAAGCACCCTCGTGTACCTCGTGCAAGAGCCGATTGGACTCCCAGACACTTGAGGAGTAATCCTTCCAACGTTCTAGAAAACATGTCATCGCCTATCACGTACTTCATGGCTCGTATCTTGTACGCTTAGGTGCCCCCGAGCCGGATCTTTCAAATAATTGAAGATATCGGCTCTCCAATCGTCGGTTCCTGTTGCACCTGAAAATCGGCTTCTCCCGCCGTGTCCTTGTACCCGACGCCGTTTGTGCGAGGTCGTTGGCTTCGTATTTTGCAACCTTGGGATCCAATTTAAGCTTATATACCTAAACTGTGCCATTAGCTCACGGCATTGTATCCAAAATGGGAAGAGTGACTCGCTTTCGCACTTTTATTCCTCCGTGATCTGAGAGATCACCAATTTGGAATCTCCAAAGATCTCGACTGCTTCGCCCCAGCTTCCAGGAGTAACTTCATTCCCTTGCGATCGCTTCATACTCAGCCACGTTGTTGGTGCAGGGGTCAGCTAACTTGATAGAGAAGGAGTATGTTGGCCCCCCGAGGCGACACGAGTAGCACGCCAATGCCGCAACCATCCTCACAAACCGATCCGTCGAAGAACATAGCCCATGCGCGCACCGATAGTGCCGCTACGTCCGTGTTTACTCGTTCGGCAATCAGATCTGCTAGCGCTTGCCCCTTGACTGCCTTTGCCGGTTGATACCGGATCTCAAACTGCGATAGTGCAAACATCCATTTGCCGAGTCGGCCTTTTAATACAGGAGCCGACAACATGTGTTTGATGACGTCCGATTTGCATATGACGATGATATCGGCCAACACAAGGATGTGTTGGATCTTGGTGCAGGTGAAGAACACAGAGGCACAACTTCTCAATTTCAGGGTACCTTGTTTCTCCAACATCCTTCTACCGAGGTAAAAAACCACTTTTTCTAGGCCATCATAAACCTGCACCACCACCGACGCGATGGAGGTGTCAGCCACCGACAAGTAAATATAGAATGGCTGTCCTGCCTTGGCGGAACTAACACGGTGGCTTGGTCGTATTCCTTAATATCGTCAAAGGCCCTCGTTGTTGCTCCCGGAACTCTTCATCGGGCTTGATTTTGACCAAGCCCATAAACGGCTCAATTCGCCCTGACAGTTGGAGATGAACCTTCGACGAAATTAATTTTGCCGATGAGACATTGGAGCTCCTTCTTTGTGGTGGGCGGCTTCATCGTTCGAACTGCCTCTTGACTTTTTAGGCCGATCTCAATCCCACGCTCGTGGACCAAGAATCCTAGGAACTGACCGGCCGTCACACCGAAGGCGCACTTCTTCATTCTCAGTCCGAACTTCCGAGTTCGGTCCAGGACTCGTCGCAAATCCTCTAAGTGTCCGTCCGTCGCAACAGACTTTACCACCACGTCGTCGATGTAAATCTCCACCAACTTGCCGATTAAGTCATGGAAGATGTAGTTCATAGCCCTTTGGTATGTCGCGCCGCTTCAGTCCGAACGTCATGACCACATATTCAAACAAGCCCACCGAGCCTGGCACTCGCAGCCTTGTGTATATCCTCCGAGCCATGAAAATTTGGTTGTATCCCATTGCCATCCATGAAACTCAATATCTTATGACCGGCAGCTGCATTAATCAGGGTTTCTACTCGGCATCGGATACTCGTCCTTCGGCGTGGCGCTGTTAAGGTTCCGAAATCTATGGCTACGCGCCATCGGCCGTCCTTTTCTCCGGGCACCACATTGGAAATCCATTCGGCGTACTGCATGGCCCGATGAATCCGGCGTCCAAGATCTTCTTGATTTCTTTCTTGACTTCTTCCAAGACTTCGGCCTTCATCGTCGTGCTCGCTGCTGGAACGGCCGAAATCCTTTCTTCGAGAGAGAGCGCTCAATGATGCTCCGTCTAACCCGGGCATCGTATAATCCTGTGCAAAACAACTGGGTACTCTTTTAATAGGGCTATCATCAGGCCCTCGTGTGGGTCTAGTTTCTTGCGATAAATGTTGGCCGGGCTTCCCCAGGACCAATATCAACTTCTTCTAGTTCGTCTGCGATGTAAACCCATAACCCAGCTTTCCATCGCTGATCAATGTTGAATACCGGCAAAGCGTATGTTGAGGATAATGCCCGATCGCTGAAATCGGCCTCCTTTTCCATTGTCATGCTTAATGAGGGTTTACAACTTCTTGGTCTCTTACTATGGTGACGTGGCTCGACGGAGGCATGCTCACCATGTCTTGGATCATAAATCTCCGACGAGATCCTGAACACCGTATTTGTACCAGCCGACGTCTCGCATCGGCATCCCGACGCGTGCATCGGCTTTCGTCTGCTTAGGGCGCCATACTCTCTTTGGCGGGCGCGCCTTGGTCTCCAACGTTTGCTGGATTTTCACGGCCGGACGGGCCGTGCTCTTCTCAACGTATACAGGTACCGTGCCTCGGCTTCTTCCAGTTTCGCAGCCGTTGCACCCACTTCTGAGAATGGCTGAGTCCATCGTGGCACCACCTTGGTCGGTGATACCTATCTTCTTCTCCATCGACTCCTCGAAGTCTTCTTCTCGAGAGGACTCAGCTCGTTTGTTATGTGGTGGGAGGGGTCCCAGACGCTTGAACACTGAAATTTCACTTGTCCTTTCCTTTGCTGTTTGCATTCGGCGTTCTCGATTGTTGGCAATCGGCTCATTCCTGAGTCCCACAATGTTTGAAGAATGGACAGTCCACTGCTTATCCACGTTGTCTTGTTCCATTGACCTCCTCCGCGCGACGTTCGTACCCGTCGTTGTTTCCATCGTACGACGATACCTTCGCTTGCATCGACCGACGATATCCTCCATCGTGGTCGTCGTAGCGGCGACGTCGGTCGTGCTGCTGTTCATATTGGTCGAGGAGATGCACGGAGAGTGGGCGCCGATACCGTGCTTCTCACCTCCTCCTCGGTTAGGTACCGTCTGTCATCATCTTGGGGCCGGCCGCATGGAACGGCCTCTTCTTTATCTTTGCCACGAGAGTGGCTACTCTCTGCTTTGTCCACGCTGTGGCATTCACCAGCCTGGCCATGTTGACATTAAAGGAGAACCCTGGCTCCCTTATGGAGTGGCTGAGATCTACCGTGTTGATGCCATGCGACGGACACGTGTTTCCTTTGAGCTTGATGTTGTGAGAACGGGTCGTCTCAAAGGAGCCGATGAGTTCGGCTTCACGGATGGCCTTCAGCTCATCGTATTTCTTCTCGTGCTCCGCAGGGAGATCCTTGTAGGTGATATGTTCTTCTCGCCATCTCGGATGTTGGTGTTGACGTGGATGTTGCGTAAGATTGTCCCACCGGGCGTGCGAGAATGTGTTACCCTCCAAAACCCCCGACGGGCGTTGGTTAAGCAACACGAAGAGCCGGAAGCTCCCAGGGCCGCTTAGTGGATCCCTGGCACCTCGCGTCGTCCCGCAAATCTTCTGGCCAACGTCCCGGCGGTTGCTAGGGCGTGCCACCGACCTAGACCCGATCAGAAGGTGTTAGTGCTTCGATTGTTCCTGCATGGTAGACACGTAAACATTAAATACGAGCCCTATCGGCTCTCAGGTTTCCCTGTGGATCGGCTCAAGGAGCCGATCGCCCCATGTTTCACGTTGGATTTACAATGGCATGGGGATCCCGCTTGATCAGGACAAAGCTAAAACGATCCACGACAGTTTAGGGTTTTCACCGCATAATCGGAACGTCCTACGTGCGATCGGGCCTAGCAGCTACGAGAGACGATGCAAACTACCCCTACGAGAGGCCTAAAAACCAACATAACGTTGATCCCCGGATCATCCTCGCAGGGACGGTAAACAACACCTAACACCACCGGATCCTCCGACCCCAACACAAGGCCTAACTATGCAGATATTAAACTAATCCTTGCGTAGCAAGGAGCAACTATAACGGATCGGATCTACTAAGTTACGAACAAGCAAGATGCTGCCCTTATGTCTGGGTAGACGTAAGGGCAGCTAGGTGTCTAGGGACGGCATTACGCAGATATGCACGTGAAAGCATCAATGCAGCCCCTAAACACCTAAGGATAAATAGTACCGCTCGCCATCAACAAGGCTTCAACACGAGCAACAAGGTTAATAAACGTATACCGCCTAGATCGCTAGATGCGATCTAGGCAGCATGGTGCTTACCGGAGAAACCCTCGAAGAGAAGGGGTGGCGATGCGCCTGATTTGTGTTGGTTGAACGATGATTGTCCTCTTTTTCCGATAACCCTAGATACATATTTATAGTCCAAGGGACTTTCTAATTGAGGCGTGCACCTAACCGTGCACGGGCCGACTCTATCTCTTTAATCTAAATACAACACGATCTACTAATTTACAGATACATGGGCAACTTAGCCCAAACTCTCAGCGCAAGGCCGCCTCGAAGATGCTCCATGTGTACGTCCTTCAAGCCCATCTTCACTTACGGCCCATCTCCTGATTTGGCCAAAATCGGGTGGTAACAGTGGGATGGCAGAATCTCAAAGCCAATCCAACGACGGCTGATGCGTGCGCACGTACCCATCTGAACACCGAATCCACTCTCATGAGTGGTAATAGTAATCTGAATAAAATATGGCAGCGAGTAAACATGCAACAGAACAGTAAATAAATGGAGATTCGATGTTTGGAAACAAGGCCTAGGGATCATACTTTCATTAGTGGACACTCTCAACATTGATCGCATAATAAATAATAACTTCTCTCATTTGTGCTACATATGCTCTTGTTGGATGACAAACACCATTCATTGTGTAGGGCTACAAGAGCTCCCTCAAGCCGGAGTTAACAAGCGCCACAACATTCAACATTCATATTTAAGTAACCTTAGGGCATAATAGATCTTTGCAAAATAGCCCGAGTACTAACATAGCATACACACTGTCACCATTACACTATGAAGGGGGATAGATCACATCAATACTATCATAGTAATAATTAACTCCATAACCTACAAGAGATTATGATCATAGCCTACGACAAGAACCACACGATGCACACACTGTCACCATTACACCATGCAGGAGGAATATACTACTTTAATAACATCACATGAGTAGCACATAGACTAATAGCGATACAAAGCTCATCATATGGATCTCAATCATGCAAAGCAATTCATGAGATAATTGTATTGGAGTATAGAGAGAGAGAGATTAACCACATAGCTGGGTGCCCTTAGCCTCGAGGGAGAACTACTCCTCCTCATCATGGAGCAGAAGGCGTTGATGGAGATGGCGGTGGTGTCAATGGAGAAGCCTTCGGGGCACTTCCCGTCCCCGGCGTGCGAACAGACTCCGTCCCCCGGATCTTGGCTTCGCGATGGCGGCGCTCCGGAAGGTTTCTCGTACCGTGGCTTTTTCGTATCGAGGTTTTAGGTCGGAGGCTTAAATAGGCAAAGAGGCGGAGTCGGAGGGTTCGGGGCCCACACGGTGGCGCGCCCCCTCTGGCCGCGCCGCCATGGTGTGGGGCCCCTGCCTCCCCTCCGGCCCTCTTCGGTGTTTTGGAAGCTTCGTGGAATTATAAGATGTTGGGCGTTGATTTCGTCCAATTCCGAGAATATTTCCTTACTAGGATTTCTGAAACCAAAAACACAACTGGCACTTCGGCATCTCGTCAATAGGTTAGTTCCGGAAAATGCATCAAAACGATATAAAGTGTGAACAAAACATGTAGGTATTGTCATAAAACTAGCATGGAACATCAGAAATTATAGATACGTTTGAGACGTATCAAGCATCCCCAAGCTTAGTTCCTACTCGCCCTCGAGTAGGTAAACGATAACAACAAATAATTTCTGAAGTGACATGCTACCATCATAATCTTGATCAACATTATTGTAAAGCATATGACATGAATGGAGTGATTCAAAGCAATGATCTATAGTTTGCTAAAAATAGATGACATATAGCAAAACTTTTCATGAATAGTACTTTCAAGACGAGCATCAAAAAGTCTTGCGTAAGAGTTAACTCATAAAGCAATAAATTCAAAGTAAAGGCATCGAAGCAACACAAAGGAAGATATAAGTTTCAGCAGTTGCTTTCAACTTTCAACATGCATATCTCATGGATAATTGTCAACACGAGTAATATGATGAATGCAAATAAGCAAGTATGTAAGAATCAATGCACAGTTGACAAGTGTTTGCTTATAAGATGGAAGGAAGTAGGTAAACCGACTCAACATAAAGTAAAAGATAGGCCCTTCGCAGAGGGAAGCAGGGATTAAATCATGTGCTAGAGCTTTTCAAGTTTTGAAATCATATAGAGAGCATAAAAGTAAAATTTTGAGAGGTGTTTGTTGTTGTCAACGAATGGCAATGGGTACCCTAACTACCTTATCAACCAGACTTTCAAGAGCGGCTCCCATGAAGGACGTTATCTCTACCAGCAAGGTAGATCATCCATCTTCTCTTTTGTTTACACATGTACTTTAGTTTTATTTATTAGATGACACTCCCCAACCTTTTGCTTACACAAGCCATGGCTAACCGAATCCTCGGGTGCCTTCCAACATTCACATACCATGGAGGAGTGTCTATTTGCAAATTTAAGTTGCTTACCGATATATCAGGGCAAAACATGTGAAGAGAATTATTAATGCAAGTTAATTAATTGGGGCTGGGAACCCCATTGCCAGCTCTTTTTGCAAAATTATTGGATAAGCGGATGAGCCACTAGTCCATTGTGAAAGTCTGCGAAGTAAATGACAAGATCGAAAGATAAAACACCACATACTTCCTCATGAGCTATAAAACATTGACACAAATAAGAGATAATAACTTTTGAATTGTTTAAAGGTAGCACATGAAGTATTTACTTGGAATGGCAGGAAATACCACACAGCAGGTAGATATGGTGGACACAAATGGCATAGGTTTTGGCTCAAGGTTTTGGATGCACGAGAAGTATTCCCTCTCAGTACAAGGCTTTTGCTAGCAAGGTTGTTTGAAGAAAACACAAGTATAAACCGGTACAACAAAATTTACATAAGAACATATTGCAAGCATTATAAGACTCTACACTGTCTTCCTTGTTGCTCAAACACTTTTACCAAAAAATATCTAGACCTTAGAGAGACCAATCATGCAAACCAAATTTCAACAAGCTCTACAGTAGTTCTCCACTACTAGATTTAAACTACATGATGCAAGAGCTTAAACATGATTTATGAGAGCTCAAAACAATTGCCAAGTATCAAGTTATTCAAGACCATATGAAGCATTTTCTGATTCCAACCAAATAGCAACAAGTGAAGCGATCAACTTTCGCCCTTGAACATTAAAAGTAAAGCTAAGAACACATGTGTTCATACGAAAAAGCGGAGCGTGTATCTCTCCCACATGAGCATGAATTTATTCAGAGAATGAACAAAACGAAAATAAAAGCACACAGACGCTCCAAGTAAAGTACATAAGATGTGACTGAATAAAAATATAGTTTCAGTAGAAGAAACCTGATAAGTTGATGAAGAAGGGGATGCCTTGGGCATCCCCAAGCTTAGACGCTTGAGTCTTCTTGAAATATGCAGTGAAGAACCACGGGGGCATCCCCAAGCTTAGGCTTTTCACTCTTCTTGATCATATATCATCCTCCTCTCTTGACCCTTGAAAACCTCCACACCAAACTTTAAAGCAAACTCATTAGAGGGTTAGTGCATAATCAAAAATTCACATGTTCAGAGGTGACACAATCATTCTTAACACTTCTGGACATTGCAAAGCTTCCAAAGTTAATGGAACAAAGAAACTCATTCAACATAACAAAAGCGGCAATGCGAAATAAAAGGCAGAATCTGTCAAAAAAGAACATCCGTAAAGACGAATTTTACAGAGGCACTTAACTTGCTCAGATGGAAAACCTCAAAACTAATGAAAGTTGCGTACATATCTGAGGATCACGCACGTAAATTTGCAGTTTTTTTTTGATTTTTTTACAGAGAGATCTGTGCGAATTCGTGACAGACAACAATTCTGTTTCTGCGCAGCAATCCAAATCTAGTATCAACTTTACCATAGAGACTTTACTTGGCACAAAAACATGATAAGGAGAGGTTGCTACAGTAGTAACAACTTCCAAGACTCAACAAAACAGTAGGAAAATAAACACATGGGTTATCTCCCAATAAATTCATGAAGAACAAAGTGGCAAGCATAGAAAAGCAACACAAGCGCAACTTCAAGATTCTCAACATAAAGAGGGGAAACTTAATATTATTAAGATGCATATAACCATGTTTCCTCTCTCATAATAACTTTCAGTAGCATCATGAACAAACTCAACAATATAACTATCACATAAAACATTCTTATTCACATGCATAAAAGTATCATTACTCTCCACATAAGCATAATCAATTTTATTAGTTGTAGTGGGAGCAAATTCAACAAAGTAGCTATCATTATTATTCTCATCAAGTGTAGGAGGCATAGTATAATCATAATAAAATTTACTCTCCATAGTAGGCGGCACCAAAAGACCACTATCATTATAATCATCATAAATAGGAGGCAAAGTATCATCAAAGAAAATTTTCTCCTCAATGCTTGGGGGACTAAAAATATCATGCTCATCAAAACCAGCTTCCCCAAGCTTAGAATTTTCCATATCATTAGCAACAATGGTGTTCAAAGGGTTCATACTAATATCATTGCTACTAGCATGCAAATAAGATTCCATAGGTTTTTTAATTTTCGCAGCAAACAATCCATGTCTTAACTCAGAAATAGAATAAGAAGCTCACTGTTGCTTTCCATTATACCTAACTAGTGTAAACAAGAAACCAAAAGATGCATTTGGATCTAAAGGAAATAGCTTCGAGCACTTACAACGGCAACATAAAATAACTTAGTTACCTGGGACCGGAGTATGAGTGCCTTTTACCTTTCCTCCCGGCAACCGCAAAAAATAGCTTGATGTCTACTCACGCTTCTTTCCGTAGACGTGTTGGGCCTCCAAGAGCAGAGGTTTGTAGAAGCAAGTTTTCCCTTAAGTGGATCGCGATGTCTATGGGTGCTTCTATTCTTGTAGAAGTGTTGGGCCTCCAAGAGCAGAGGTTTGTAGAACAGCAGCAAGTTTCCCTTAAGTGGATTACCCAAGGTTTATCGAACTCGGGGAGGAAGAGGTCAAAGATATCCCTCTCAAGCAACCCCGCAACCACAAAGCAAGAAGTCTCTTGTGTCCCCAACACACCTAATACACTTGTCGATGTATAGGTGCACTAGTTCGGCGAAGAGATAGTGAAATACAAGTAGTATGGATGTATATGAGTGGTAATAGCAATCTGAATAAAATATGGCAGCAAGTAAACATGCAGTAGAACAGTAAATAAACGGTGTTTGCAGTATTGGAAACAAGGCCTAGGGATCATACTTTCACTAGTGGACACTCTCAACATTGATTGCATAATAAATAAATCTTTATCTTATGTGCTACATACACTCTTTTGTTGGATGATGAACACATTGCGTAGGATTACACGAACCCTCAATGCCGGAGTTAACAAGCTCCACAATTCAATGTTCATATTTAAATAACCTTAGAGCATAATAGATCATTGCAAAATAAACCAAGAACTAACATAGCGCACACATTACACTATGAAGGAGGAATAGATCACATCGATACTATCATAATGACAATTAACTCCACAATCTACAAGAGATCATGATCATAGCATACGACAAGAACCACACGGTGCACACACTAATCACCTTTACACCATGCAGGAGGAATAGACTACTTTCATAACATCACATGAGTAGCACACAACTAGTAGCGATACAAAGCTCATCATATGGATCTCAATCATGTAAAGCAGCTCATGAGATCATTGTATTGAAGTACATAGGAGAGAGATTAACCACATAGCTACCGGTACAGCCCCGAGCCTCGATGGAGAACTACTCCCTCCTCATGGGAGCGGTGATGAAGATGGCGGTGGAGATGGCAGCGGTGTCGATGGAGAAGCCTTCCGGGGCAATTCCCGCTCCGGCGGGTGCCGGAACAGAGACTCCTGTCCCCGATCTTGGCGCGATGGCGGCGGCTCTGGAACTTTTCTCGTACCGTGGCTTCCTCCGTCGGGGTTTTTAGGTCGGACCTTATATAGGCGAAAGGGCAGCCTCGGAGGGGGCTGGGGCCACCACACCATGGCCGGCGCGGCCGGCCCGGCACCCTATCATCCGGGCCCACAGGCCCCCTCGCGGCTCTCGGGTTTTCGGATGCTTCCGGGCAAAATAGGAACCGGCGTTGATTTTGTCCAATTCCGAGAATATTTCGTTACTAGGATTTCTGAAACCAAAAACAGCAGAAACAGGAACTGACACTTCGGCATCTTGTTAATAGGTTAGTTCCAGAAAATGCATAATAATGACATATAATGTGTATAAAACATGTAAGTATCATCAATAAAGTAGCATGGAACATAAGAAATTATCGATACGTTGGAGACGTATCAATCACCCAAGGTTTATCGAACTCAGGGAGGAAGAGGTCAAAGATATCCTCTCAAGCAACCTGCAATCACGATAAAAGAAGTCTCTTGTGTCCCCAACACACCTAATACACTTGTCGATGTATAGGTGCACTAGTTCGGCGAAGAGATAGTGAAATACAAGTAGTATGGATGTATATGAGTGGTAATAGTAATCTGAATAAAATATGGGCAGTAAACATGCAACAGAACAGTAAATAAACGGAGATTCGATGTTTGAAAACAAGGCCTAGGGATCATACTTTCACTAGTGGACACTCTCAACATTGATCGCATAATAAATAATAACTTCTCTCATTTGTGCTACATATGCTCTTGTTGGATGACAAACACCATTCATTGTGTAGGGCTACAAGAGCTCCCTCAAGCCGGAGTTAACAAGCGCCACAACATTCAGCATTCATATTTAAGTAACCTTAGGGCATAATAGATCTTTGCAAAATAGCCCGAGTACTAACATAGCATACACACTGTCACCATGACACTATGAAGGGGGGATAGATCACATCAATACTATCATAGTAATAATTAACTCCATAACCTACAAGAGATTATGATCATAGCCTACGACAAGAACCACACGATGCACACACTGTCACCATTACACCATGCAGGAGGAATAGACTACTTTAATAACATCACATGAGTAGCACATAGACTAATAGCGATACAAAGCTCATCATATGGATCTCAATCATGCAAAGCAATTCATGAGATCATTGTATTGAGTACGAGAGAGAGATTAACCACATAGCTAGCGGTACAGCCCTTAGCCTCGAGGGAGAACTACTCCCTCCTCATCATGGGAGCAGCAGCGTTGATGGAGATGGCGGTGGTGTCGATAGAGAAGCCTTCCGGGGCACTTCCCCGTCCGGCGGCGTGCCGGAACAGAGACTCCTGTCCCCCAGATCTTGGCTTCGCGATGGCGGCGGCTGGAAGGTTTCTCGTACCGTGGCTTTTTCGTATCGAGGTTTTAGGTCGGGAGGCTTAAATAGGCGAAGAGGCGGAGTCGGAGGGGTTCGGGGCACACACGTAGCCGGCGTGCCTCCTCCGCGCGCCGCCATGGTGTGTGGGGCCCTTGGGCCTCCCCTCCGTCCCTCTTCGGTGTTCTGGAAGCTTCGTGGAATTATAAGATGTTGGGCGTTGATTTCATCCAATTCCGAGAATATTTCCTTACTAGGATTTCCGAAACCAAAACCAACAGAACTGGCACTTCGCATCTCGTCAATAGGTTAGTTCCGGAAAATGCATCAAAACGATATAAAGTGTGAACAAAACATGTAGGTATTGTCATAAAACTAGCATGGAACATCAGAAATTATAGATACGTTTGAGACGTATCATGGTCACGATCGCTAGACATTGTCTCGGGAACCGAAAACTGTGCGCTATAGCCCATAAAAACTAGGCAGAAAACATGAAAAACGCGAGTTTTCGCGATGCCCCTCAAAACCTGTATCGGTGGTCACCGTCATTGGAAATTGTCTCGGGAACCAAAAATTGCGCGCTATAGCCCATGAAAATGGGCTGAAAACTTGATAAAGTCGAGTTTTGGGGAGACCCGTCTAACGATGTATCGGTTGTCACCGTTGTTGGAAATCGTCATGGGAACTTAAAATTGTAAGCATTAGCCCACAAAAATGGAGGCAGAAAACATTAAAAACACGAGTTTTCGCAAAGCCTCTCAAACCATTTATCGGTGGTCACGATCGTAGAAATTGTCTCGGGAATCGAAAACTATGCGCTAGCCCACGGAAATGGGAAGAAAAGATGAAAAGGTGAGTTTTGGTGATGCCCCTCAAACTGTGTATCGGTGGTCATGCTGGCAGAAAATTGTCTAGGGAACCAAAAGTCGCGGGCTATAGCCCACGAAAAAGTGTAGAAAACATGAAAAAGGCATGTTTTGGTGACGCCCATCTAAAAATTTATCACTGGTCACTAGCGCTGGAAATCGTCCTCGGAACTGAAAACTGTGAGCTATAGCCCACGAAAACGGACATAGAAAACATGAACAAAACGAGTTTTCGTGAAGTCTCTCAAACAATGTATCAGTGGTCACGGTCGTTGGAAAATCGTCCTACTTACCAAGAAATGTGCGCTATAGCCCATGAAAATGTGCAGAAAACATGAAAAAACATGAGTTTTGGTGACACCACTCAAACGATGTAGCGGTGGTCACGATCGTTAGAAATTGTCTCGGGAACCGAAAACTATGCGCTATACCCCACGAAAATGGGAAGAAAACATGAAAATTGCGAGTTTTGACGGTGCCCCTCAAACCTTGTATGGGTGGTCACAGTCGTTGGAAATTGTCCCGGGAACCGAAAATTGCGCGTTACAGCCCACGAAAATGGGTAGAAAACATGAAGAAGGCATGTTTTGGCAAGACCTCTCTAAGCATGTATCAGTGGTAACCGTCGCTGGAAATCGTCACGGGAACTTAAAACTGTGAGCTATAGCCCACGAAAATGGAGACATAAAACATGAAGAACATGAGTTTTAGTGAAGCCTCTCAAACGATGTATCAGTGGTTACGATCGCTAGAAATTGTCCCAAGAACCGAAAACTGTGCGCTATAGCCCACAAAATTGGGCAGAAAACATGAAAAAGGCGAGTTTTCGCGATGCCCCTCAAACCTTGTATCGGTGGTCACCGTCATTGGAAATTGTCTCGGGAACCAAAAAATACGCGCTATAGTCCATGAAAATGGGCAGAAAACGTGAAAATGTCGAGTTTTGGGGACACCCTTCTAACCATGTATCTATTGTTACCATCGTTGGAAATTTTGATGGGAACTTAAAACTGTGAGCTATAGCCCACGAACATGGAGGCTGAAAACATTAAAAACACGAGTTTTGTGAAGCCTCTCAAACCGTGTAGACATTGTCTCGGGAACTGAAAACAACGCGCTATAGCCCACAAAACTGGGCAAAAAACGTGGAAAACGCGAGTTTTTGCAATGCTCCTCAAACCATGTATTGGTGGTCACCGTCGCTGGAAATTGTCTCGGGAACCAAATATTGCGCATATAGCCCACGAAAATGGGCAGAAAACATGAAAAGGCATGTTTTGCCGAGACTCTTCTAACCATGTATCGGTGACCACCACCACTGAAAATCGTCACGAGAACTTTAAAATGCGAGCTATAGCCCACGAAAATTGATGCAGAAAACATGAAAAACATGAGTTTTCGTGAAGCCTCTCAAACCATGTATCGGTGGTCACGATTGCTAGACATTGTCCCGGGAACCGAAACCAGTGCGCTATAGGCCACGGAAATGGCCAGAAAACATGAAAAAGGCAAGTTTTTGCGATGCCTCTCAAACCATGTATCAGTTGGTCGTTGGAAATTCTCTCGGGAGTTAAAAATTGCACGCTATAGCCCACAAAAATGGCCAGAAAATGTGAAAAAGTTGAGTTTTCGCGATGCCCCTCAAACCTTCTACCGGTGGTCACCGTCGCTGGGAATTGTCTCGGGAACAAAAAATTGCGCGCTATAGCCCACGAAAACAGGCAGAAAACATGAAAAACGCATGTTTTGCCGAGACTCGTCTAACCATGTATCGGTGGTCACCGTTGCTGGAAATCTTCACAGGAACTTAAAACTATGAGGCTCATGAAAATGGAGGCAGAAAACATGAGTTTTCGTGAAGCCTGCCAAACCATGTATCGGTGGTCACTACCGCTAGACATTGTCTCGGAAACCGAAAACTGTGCGCTATAGCCCACGAAAATAGACAGAAAACATGAAAAATGTGAGTTTTTGTGATGCCCCTCAAACCATGTATCAGTCCGTCGCTGGAAATTGTCCAGGGAACCAAAAATTGCGCGCTATAGCCCACAAAAATGGGTAGAACACGTGAAAAAGTCTAGTTTTCGCGATGTCCCTCAAACCATGTATCAGTGGTCACCGTCGCAGGAAGTTGCCCTGGAAACCAAAAATTGCGCGCTATAGCCAACGAAAATGGGCAGAAAACATGAAAATGTCGAGTTTTGGGGACACCCGTCTAACCATGTATCGATTGTCACCATCGCTGGTAATTGTCATGGGAACTTAAAACTGTGAGCTATAGCCCACGAAAATGGAGGCAGAAAACATTAAAAACACGAGTTTTCGTGAAGCCTCTCAAACCGTGTATCGATAGTGACGATCGCTAGACATTGTCCCGGGAACCGAAAACAGCGCGCTATAGCCCACAAAACTGGGCAAAAAAAACATGAAAAACCCGAGTTTTTGCGATGCCCCTCAAGCCATGTATCGGTGGTCACCGTCGCTGGAAATTGTCTCGGGAACCAAATATTGCGCGCATAGCACACGAAAATGGGCATAAAACATGAAAAGGCATGTTTTGCTGAGACTCTTCGAACCATGTATCGGTGATCACCGCCACTGGAAATCGTCACGGGAACTTAAAAATGTGAGCTATAGCCCACGAAAATTGATGCAGAAAACATGAAAAACACGAGTTTTCGTGAAGCCTCTCAAACCATGTATCGGTGGTCACGATTGCTAGTCATTGTCTCGGGAATCGAGACCAGTGTGCTATAGCCCACGAAAATGGGCAAAAAACATGAAAAAGGCGAGTTTTTGCGATGCCCCTCAAACCATGTATCAGTCCATCGTTGTAAATTCTCTCGGGATTTATAAAATGCACGCTATATCCCACAAAAATGGTCAGAAAATGTGAAAAAGTTGAGTTTTCGCGATGCCCCTCAAACCATGTACCTGTGGCCACCGTCGCTGGAAATTGCCTCGGGAACCAAAATTGCGCGCTATAGCCACCGGATAGGGGCAGAAAACATGAAAACGGCATGTTTTGCCGAGACTCGTCTAACCATGTATCGGTGGTCACCGTCGATGGAAATCTTCACGGGAACTTAAAACTATGAGGCCCACGAAAATGGAGGCAGAAAACATGAGTTTTCGTGAAGCCTCTCAAACCATGTATCGGTGGTCACTATCGCTAGGCATTTTCTCGGAAACCGAAACCTGTGCGCTATAGCCCACGAAAATAGGCAGAAAACATGAAAAAAGCGAGTTTTTGCGGTGCCCCTCAAACCATGTATCAGTCCGTCGCTGGAAATTGTCCAGGGAACCAAAAATTGTGCGCTATAGCCCACGAAAATGGGTAGAACAAGTGAAAAAGTCTAGTTTTCGCGATGTCCCTCAAACCATGTATCAGTGGTCATCGTCGCTGAAAGTTGTCTCGGGAACCAAAAGTTGCGCGCTATAGCCCTCGAAAATGGGGGAGAAAACATGAAAAATTCGCATTTTGGGGACACCCGTCTAACCATGTATCAGTGGTTACCGTCGCTGGTAATCGTCATGGGAACTTAAAACAGTGAGCTATAGCCTACCAAAATGGAGACAAAAAACATGAAAAACACGAGTTTTCGTGAAGCCTCTCAAACCATGTATCGGTGCTCACGATCGCTAGAAATTGTCCCGACAACCGAAAACCGTGCACTATAGCCCAAAACATGAGTTTTCGTGATGCCCCTCAAACCCTGTATCGGTGGTCACCGTCGTTGGAAATTGTCTCGGGAACCAAAAATTGCGCGCTATAGTCCACGAAAATGGGTAGAAAACATGAAAATGTCGAGTTTTAGGGACACCCTTCTAACTATGTATCGATTGTCACCATCGTTGGAAATTGTCATGGGAAATTAAAACTGTGAGCTATAGCCCACGAACATGGAGGCAAAAAACATGAAAAGCACGAGGTTTCGCAAAGCCTCTCAAACCATGTATCGGTGGTCACGATCGTAGAAATTTTCTCGGGAACCAAAAACTATGCGCTAGCCCACGAAAATGGGAAGAAAATATGAAAAAGGCATGTTTTGGCGATGCCCCTCAAACTGTGTATCGGTGGTCATGATGGCAGAAAATTGTCCTGGGAACTAAAAGTTGCGGGCTATAGCCCACGAAAAAGCGCAGAAAACATGAAAAAGACAAGTTTTGGCGACGCCCGTCTATATATTTAGGGGAAATTTGCTACAGGACACTGTTATTTTCTGGCGTTTGCCAAAACACTTCGCTCGATTGTGTCTTTGCCAGGTACCATTACAATTTTGTGGCATATTTGCCAGAACACACCACCTGGCCGAAAACGGAAAGTTATGCATTTTTTATTCAAAACCAGTCATCACAGGTAAAAGTGCAAAACTTTCCGTTTTCGGCTAGGTGGTGTGTTCTGGCAAATGTGCCACGAAATTGTAATGGTACCTGGCAAAGACACAATCGAGCGATGTGTTTTAGCAAACGCCGGAAAATAACGGTGTCCTATAGCAAATTTTCCCATATATTTATAACTGGTCACTGTCGCTGGAAATCGTCCTCGGAAGTGAAAACTGTGAGCTATAGCCCATGAAAACGGACATAGAAAACATGAACAAAATGAGTTTTCGCGAATCATCTCAAACCATGTATCAGTGGTCACGGTCGTTGGAAAATAGTCCCGGTTACTGAAAAATGTGCGCTATAGCCCATAAAAATGCAAACATGAAAAATATGAGTTTTGGTGACACCACTCAAACGATGTATCGGTGGTCACGATCACTAGAAATTATCTCGGGACCGAAAACTGTGCGCTATACCCCACGAAAATGGGCAGAAAACATGAAAAAAGCGAGTTTTCGCCATGCCCCTCAAACCTTGTATGTGTGGTCACCGTCGTTGGAAATTGTCTCGGGAACCGAAAATTGCGCGTTATAGCCCACGAAAATGGGCAGAAAACATGAAAAAGGCATGTTTTGGCGAGACCCATCTAACCATGTATCGGTGGTACCCGTCACTGGAAATTATCATGGTAACTTGAAACTGTGAGTTATAACCCACGAAAATGGAGGCAGAAAACATGAAAAATACGAGTTTTTGCTAAGCCTCTCAAACCATGTATCGGTGGTCGTAGAAATTGTATCGGGAACCGAAAACTATGCGCTAGCCCACAGAAATGGGAAGAAAAGATGAAAAAGGAAAATTTTGGCGATGCCCCTCAAACTGTGTATCGATGGTCATGATGGCAGAAAATTCTCCAAGGAACCAAAAGTTGCGGGCTATAGCCCACGAAAAAGCGCAGAAAACATGAAAAAGGCAAGTTTTGGTGACGCCCATCTAAACATTTATCACTCGTCGCTGTCACTAGAAATCGTCCTAGGAACTGAAAACTATGAGCTATAGCCCACAAAAATAAACATAGAAAACATGAACAAAATGAGTTTTCATGAAGTCTCTCAAACCATGTATCAGTGATCACGGTCGTTGGAAAATCGTCCCGGTTACCGAAAAATGTGCGCTATAGCCCATGAAAATGCGCAGAAAACATGAATTTTCGTGACACCACTCAAACGATGTATCGGTGCTCACAATCGCTGGAAATTGTCTCGAGAACCGAAAACTATGCGCTATACCCCACAAAAATGGGAAGAAAACATGAAAATTGCGAGTTTTGGCGATGCGCCTCAAACCTTGTATGGGTGGTCACAGTCGTTGGAAATAATCCCAGGAACCAAAAAGTGCGCGTTATAGCCCACGAAAATGGGCAGAAAACATGACAAAGGCATGTTTTGGTGAGACCTGTCTAACCATGTATTGGTGCTAACTGTCGCGGGAAATCGTCACGGGAACTTAAAACTGTGAGCTATAGCCCACGAAAATGGTGGCAGAAAACATGAAAACCACGAGTTCCGTGGAGCCTCTCAAACCATGTATCAGTGGTCATGATCGCTAGACTTTGTCCCGGGAACCAAAAACTGTGCGATATAGCCCACAAAACTGGGCAGAAAACATGAAAAACGCGAGTTTTTGTGATGCCCCTAAAACCATGTATAGGTGGTCACCGTCGCTGGAAATTGTCTCGGGAACCAAAAATTGCGCGCTATAGCCCACGAAAATGGGCAGAAAACATGAAAATGTCGAGTTTTGGGGACACCCTTCTAACTATGTATCGATTGTCACCATAGTTGGAAATTGTCATGGGAACTTAAAACTGTGACCTATAGCCCACAAAAATGGAGGCAGAAAACTTTAAAAACATGAGTTTTCGTGAAGCTTCTCAAACCGTGTATCGGTGGTCACGATCGCTAGACATTGTCCTGGGAACCACAAACAAAGCGCTATTGACGTGGGCATTACCCTTCAGGTAACTGGTATTGTCCTATCCCGTATAGCCCAACTGGAGGCCCATGAAGACAACCGATGGAGAGGTGGGCCACTAGGTCGGTGCCGAAGAAGATTCCTTGAAGACCAAGACAGAGATCAATCAAACAAGGAAAGTTTAGACCTAGGTCTCTTGTAAACCTAGTCGTACTCGTGCAGATCTCTTGGGACCTGGCCCCTTTATAAGGGCCAGGAGAGGGGCTGCCGAGGGACACAATCAATCTTAGCAACTTTAGCCACCGCAAGTCCGAGCTAGGTCACCGTAGCACTTAGCCTCTCGAGAACACAGCCGAAACCTTCGGCACCCCATTGTAACCCGATATTTTCATAACCAAGATCAGACAGGACGTAGGGGTGTTACCTCATCGAGGGCCCCGAACCTGGGTAAATTGCTCTCCCCGCTTGTCTGTTAACCGATGTCTCGTGTTAGCCTACAGGATTCCATCAACCCTAAGCCCCAATCGGAGGGCATTGTCGAGGAGCACCCTCGTCAGCTATATTCCACAAAACTAGGCAAAAAACGTGAAAAACGTGAGTTTTTGCGATGCCCCTCAAGCCATGTATCGGTGGTC
Organism: Lolium multiflorum; assembly: GCA_030979885.1. Classification (NCBI taxonomy): domain Eukaryota; kingdom Viridiplantae; phylum Streptophyta; class Magnoliopsida; order Poales; family Poaceae; genus Lolium; species Lolium multiflorum. The sequence goes on along the minus strand of CM061753.1, from coordinate 335,471,772 downwards.
ACCATCGCTGGAAGTTGTCTCGGGAACAAAATATTGCGCGTATAGCCCACGAAAATGGGCAGAAAACATGAAAGGGCATGTTTTGCCGAGACTCTTCTAACCATGTATCGGTGATCACCGCCACTGGAAATCATCATGGGAACTTAAAAATGTGAGCAATAGCTCACGAAAATTGATGCAGAAAACATGAAAAACACGAGTTTTCGTGAAGCCTCTGAAACCATGTATCGGTGGTCACGATTGCTAGACATTGTCCCGGGAACCGAAACCAGTGCGCTATAGCCCACGAAAATGGGCAGAAAACATGAAAAATGCGAGTTTTTACAATGCCCCTCAAACAATGTATCAGTCTGTTGTTGTAAATTCTCTCGGGAGTTAAAAAAATGCATGCTATATCCCACAAAAATGGCCAGAAAATGTGAAAAAGTTGAGTTTTCGCGATGTCCCTCAAACCATGTACCGGTGGTCACCATCGCTGGAAATTGTCTCGGAAACCAAAAATTGCGCGCTATAGCCACCGAATATGGGCAGAAAACATGAAAAAGGCATGTTTTGCCGAGACTCATCTAACCATGTATCGGTGGTCACCGTCGATGGAAATCTTCACGGGAACTTAAAACTATGAGGCCCACGAAAATGGAGGCAGAAAACATGAGTTTTCGTGAAGCCTCTCAAAGCATGTATCGGTGGTCACTATCGCTAGGCATTGTCCCCGAAACCGAAACCTGTGCGCTATAGCCCACGAAAATAGGTAGAAAACATGAAAAAGCGAGTTTTTTAGATGCGCCTCAAACCATGTATCAGTCCGTCGCTGGAAATTGTCCAGGGAACCAAAAATTGCGCGCTATAGCCCACGAAAATGGGGGAGAAAACGTGAAAAATTCGAGTTTTGGGGACACCCGTCTAACCATGTATCAGTGGTTACCGTCGCTGGTAATCGTCATGGGAACTTAAAACCATGAGTTATAGCCCACCAAAATGTAGACTGAAAACATGAAAAACACGAGTTTTCGTGAAGCCTCTCAAACCATGTATCGGTGCTCACGATCGCTAGAAGTTGTCCTGACAACCGAAAACTATGCGCTATAGCCTACTAAAATGGGCAGAAAACATGAAAAACACGAGTTTTCGCGATGCCCCTCAAACCCTTTATCGGTGGTCACCGCCGTTGGAAATTGTCTCGGGAACCAAAAATTGCACGCTATAGTCCACGAAAATGGGCAGAAAACGTGAAATTGTCGAGTTTTTGGGACACCCTTCTAACCATGTATCGATTGTCACCATCGTTAGCAATCATCATGGGAACTTAAAACGGTGAGCTATAGCCCACAAAATGGAGGCAGAAAACATGAAAAACACCTCTCAGCTAGGCCTAGCTGAGAAGCTCAAATCGAGCTTCACAACCCACCCAGTTTCAACTCATACCCGCAAAACATTATTGCAGAGCCCCGCGGCCCCATAGACCCCCACCCCACCTTTTCCCTCTCTCATTTTCCTGTCCTCTCCTGCGAGCATCGGGCCGAGCTGGAGGAAGGAGAACCATGAACTCGCGTCAGCGCCCTCCGGCCTGCCACTGTAGACGAGGCTGGACCTCCTCCCGCTCTGGCCCTCCTCCGCCTGTAGTGCCACGGGGACGAGGCGCCATGACCGCACCCGAGCTCCGCACGCGCCCGAGCTCTGCCTCGGCCAGATGCGCCATACCCGGCCGCGACCGAGCTCCCCTTCCCTCCGATGCATCGTGACCGCCTGTGCCTGAGCTCCGCCTTGCCCCATGCGCCATGGCCGCTCGTGTCCGGGGCCCTCTTTTCCCGACGCGCCATGGTGGCCGCGCCCGAGCTCCTTCTTCACGAGTTGCTGCTAGTCATTCGTGGACACCGCAGGGCGCCATGGCCATGGTGCCCGAGCTCCTTCTTCACGAGTTGCTGTTGGTCTTTCGTGGACACCGCAGTGCGCCATGGCCGCCGCGTTCGAGCTCCTTCTTCACGAGTTCGTGGACACCAGCCAAGGGAAGGCAGCGAGCTGCTTCTGGGCGGAGCTCCTCCCACCTCGTCGTAGCTCTCACCGGAGCTGCCTCACCGAAATCCAGCCCAAAGCTGCTAGGACCCGATTGTGTCTTTTAGGGTCCCGATTGCTTTTATTTCTGTTTATAGGGACTCAATTGCTTTTTATTTTGTATACAAGGATCCGGTCGTGTTTCATTTTTGTATGCAGGTTTTTTTCCAAATTTTAGACCTCCTCATCTAGTCTCACCACATACAGCCTACCAAACAACAGACGCACTCAGCACGTCTCCATTCGCCCGAGCTATCAAACACACGAAAAAAGTTGTGCTCATCTAAGCTAGGGTCAGCTTATATGAGGGTAGATAGCATTCCAACGCTACCTTTCCCCCGGGGGATCGCGCGATGATTTCCTCCGCCTCGTACGCGTGACGCGTGTCCAGGCAGTTACAGTGGCAGGTCCACCTTATCTCTTTCCTGAACCATCTTCTCCCCACACGGTTTTCTTCTTTCTCTAGTTTCTTCTCGCACCACCACGGCCACACGCCGCCGTTGTCCCTCGTCCTGCCTCCACCTTGACCCCGTGCGAACGCGCCGCCTCTCCACCGGCCTCCATCTCTGCGAGCGCGCCGCCTCGTCGCCGGTCTCCACCTCTGCGAGCGCGTCGTCCCCAAATCCCTCCCTCTTCGCGCCGCCGGCCGTTGCTGCGACTCGGGCCGCCGGCCGTTGCTGCGACTCGGGCCGCCGGCCGTTGCTGCGACTCGGGCCGCCGGCCGTTGCTGCGACTCGCGCCTCCGGCCGTTGCTACATGCCGCGCCACCGTTGCGAGTCGCCGCTCCGGGAACATCTCGCGAAGATGTGGTTGCTGCCATCGGCGGCCGGCCTTGCTGCTACCGGGGGAGACGGTTGCTACCGGCGGCGGCCGCCCTTGCTGCAAAGTGGTTGCTGAAGTTGCTACCAGCGGTGGAGGCAGTTGCTACCAATGACAGTCGGCATTGCTACAAAGGTAGCCTGGGCTTGCTACGAGGGGTTGGCGGCATTGCTACCAGTGGCGGAGGTAGTCGCTGCCGGCGAGCGGAGGCGGTTGCAGCCGGCGGTGGCCAGCGTTGCTACAAAAGGCTACTGGCCTTGCTACGAAGGGCGGGCGCTTGCTGCAACGGGGGCTGGGGCGTTGCTACCAGCCGCCGAGGTAGTCGCACCGGCGAGCGGACCCAGTTGCTGCCAGCGACGACCATCGTCGCTACAAAAGGCTACTGGCCTTGCTACGAAGGGCGGGCGGGCTTGCTGCGATGGGGCTGGCGGCGTTGCTGCCAAAGGTTCGCCGTGGTTTCTGCGAGAGGCGGCGGCGATGCGGCGAGGCATGGACGGAGATGCTACGATGCTGGTGCTGCCGACGACGGCAACGATGGTACGGGCGGCAGAAGGACGTGCTACTAGCCCTTGCTGGAGATGCTGTGAGCGGTGGCAGCGACGGTTCTACGAGCGGCGGCGGCGGCGATACTGCAAGCGGCGTCGGCGACGGTACTGCAAGCGGCGGCAGTCTCGTCGGACTTCCGTCCTTTTTTCCTTAGTTGCAGCATCCAGGCTCGTTGTGGAGACGACGACCTGTTCTTTTTTTTCCCTCCTAAGCTTGTGGATGCTGGGGTCCACCCACGTGGTGGAGCTGGAGGAAGTTTCTCATGTGCATGCTCTATATCGGACGGACGCGGTTGCTAAGTTGACTCAATCGGACGGTTTGTGACCTGGGGGATCCGGGATTTGATCCCCCGGGGGACGCCCAGCACGCCCCTTTCTTGGATGGTCCGGGCTACCAAACACCCCCTTAATCTCATGTTCGCGCCTCTCGGTATTGAGTTTGTAAATTTTTTTTGGATATTATCCTGGGATTAATCCGGGCTGAATTCTGTAATGTTATTTTGTAATCAATAAAGCAGTAGTCTAAATGTCCTTGCACATCTATCAGTCCGCGCCTCTCAGTGTTGAGTTTGTAATTTTTCTTTGTGGATATTATCCCGGGATTAATCCAGGCTGAATTCTGTAATGATGTTTTGTAATCATTAAAGCGTGGTGTTATTCCCTAAAAACACCTTGTCTTGCCCTTTGATTGTTGTTTTTCATGTTAGTTAGGAGCATTATAAGTACTGTAATTCTCCTGAGATGGGATACATGGTGTTGAAAAGAACTAGTTGTCATGAGATCTGTGTAGTTTCTCTAGCTACCAAGGATAATGTGACTTTTAATACTCGATATGATGCATCCATCCAATGGTGGAAGGGTAAAAAACACAACAAGAACAGTTTTTTCTAGAAAAATAGTTAAGAGGGGCATTCCGAGAATTGAACTCGGGACCTCTCGCACCCTAAGCGAGAATCATACCACTAGACCAAATGCCCTTTAGTTGGTGTAAAAAAAGAACATATTGATATACTTATTTTACTGCAGGTAAAACGTCTTTTGCTGTCCCTTGTGATATGCATACGTCCCGTGAGGTTGGAAGAAAGATGAAACACCAGTAGTAGTACCAGTATTGAACAGCCCGACGGCAGTACGGCACTACTCTAACAGCTATCTACTAAGAGCTCTAAGCTCCCAGGGTTGCCAGCCCCTGTGGTTGCTCCAGGCGTCGCTGTCGTGGGTCCCACTCGCGAAAACGTTGTGTTAGGGTGTGTTTCGTCGACCAAACTCGCACGACCCAACCTGCTCACGTCTTCCTCAGCTCACCGTCCTCTTCAACTGGCAGCGTGGCGGCGGCGAGTGTCAGGCTAGGTGGCGCCGGCGGGTACTAGGGGAGGTGGCCGCTCTCAGGGGATCAAGTGCGGCAGAGGCGGCAAAGGCGACGGGAACCATGGGCAGGGCGCCTGCTCGCAGATGCGGCGGCGCTGGGAATCTGGCTCAGCGGCGGTGCAAATCAAGTGCGGCGTCGGCGGGAATAAAGCAGCCATATCCACTTCGACCTGGCCTCCCCCAACTCCGATTTTGAACATGGTACCCTTCTCTGATATGTTCTTGATTGACCTAGCTTGTTTGCGCAGGAGCGCTGAGGAGCAAGTGGGGCGGGATCTGGAGGAGGCCACCACCGCCCTCGCCATGTGTCCCGGCGCCGATGAGGACGCGCTGCTGCTACACTGGACAAGACTTCCTCTTCCTGCAGGGATGGGTTGCCTATCTCGATCCTGTCATGGCCGGCAAGCAGGGCCGGCTCTAAGATTTCAGAGGCCCCGGGGCATACCTCATCAATGGGCCCAACAGACCTTAAAAAATATGAATGAACAGATAAACTAGTGTAAGGCCATAAATATTGACAAATGAATATGTATTCTCTTTATTCTTCACCATGTATCAGACTACAATCTACAAGCACGTAAAAAAAGAGAGATGGCATCTACTCAAAGCCTTGCAATACCGGCTATATGAATGACTGGTTATATTCTCCACGGATAAACTGAGTGAATTACGAACGATGATAGCTAGTGAACCAAAGCAGTTGCAGTTCTGCAAGTGTTGTAGAGAAAGACAAATCAGTCACCCGATTGACCACAAAAAAGTAGAGCCGACCAGTGTTTTTGATCCAAAACTAACCTGTCGCCTGTTGATCCCCATTTTCATGTCTAGCCGTAGCAACGGTTGCTCCCGTGCCTCCGTCTCCAACTCAGCGAGTCTCAGTGAGTGATGCCATGATCAGATCTGGGCAAGGCGAGGGCTTTAGGGCCCGTGCATGATTTGATCTAGAGAGAACGAACCGTCATGTGCTGATCGAGAGGAAACAAGCCGTTATCTGGTGCGAGCCTTACCTGGCTGTACGTATACCGGAAATAGATGGGCCTTTTTCTTCTATGTTCTATATACCTATACAACCAGATATGGGCCCCTTGTTTCGTTGGGCCCCGGACCGTCGCACTTTGCCCTGGGCCAGAGCCGGCCCTGCCGGCAAGGTCTCTCTAAGACAGCTTCCATTTGAATTGTCTTGCTCCGGGCCTACCCTACAAGCTCTGAAAACTCGATCGTGATCTCTCCCTCACCCCTATTTATATTCATTACTGCTTCATCTGCGCACTGCCAGTCCCCTATTTTTGACTCATGGAGGAATTAGCTGCGCTAAAGATGCTTACTATTACGTTTCTGGTTATTTTGGCTCTTACTATTATTTTCCTTGGAACTTCCATAGCATCGTAGTGGGAAGTGGAAATCTGGATGGACTCATAGGACGGTATCTTATTTATCACGGGGGCTACAGTAAAGTATAAACAGTAAGTTGTACGTTGGGACTTCTGAGTTCAGATGCAAACTACAAGTCGATACCATTTCTTGGTTTCACTTCCATTTGCATTGTTTTTTGCTCCTAGAATTTGTCCTACTAAATGCTGGGTAAACCAATGTAGAATGATCATTACAGTGATGTTCTGCTTTGGTTTGAGTTGTGGAACCCATACCATACATTGCTCCCTTAGTTTTTAATCTGCACTAAAGTTATGAACCTGTAGTAAGCTTCTGTTTGAAAACTGAAGAGGAATAGTAGCATCCCTACTTAAAAATGTTTTGCTAATGTAGTACACTGCCTCGTGCCAACTTCGGTGAAATTTGTAAATGTTTTTAAAAGGTAAACTATCATTAGCTTTTACCTCCAAATATTGTTTATTTACTGTTCATGGTTGCAATGGTGAATCTGCCAAAAAATATGGAACAATGGATAACCAAATAACAGGACTTCAACTCCACCATCCAGAAAGGAACTTCCAGGTAAATAATGGACATTGTACATTTGTACTGCCATTGTAGCAATAAGCGAATTTGGCATTTTAAAAGATTGATGGTAAATAATGGATTTACATTTTTATTATTATTACCTATTTTCTCTATTCGGAATAACAAGAAAGTCACCAGTCAGTGAATGGTTTCTCTGGGCACAATGGGCACAAGCTCCAAATATTCCTGTATCGAGTGACCTTTCCCTTTTTTAGGGAAGTGTCTACATGCACTTGTTTGAATTCAGTAATAACTCCATGGTGGAATGCTGTTCACCTAAGTACATGAAAGTAGTAATAAGATAACAAAATTGTTAGAAACCCAGTTAAGAGAGCAGAAACGAGAAAGTACTTGATATGTAGAACTTCTAGCTAGAGAAGTATGAGTACAAGCAGAATGAAAGTAGTAGCCTTAGCAAATTAGATTCTTAGAAGAATGCAATTTCATGTGATATGTAGGTTGCCTGTAAGGTTTCCCTGTTCGTTCGTAAAAATATTAAATTTATAATTTGCAAATCCTTTTTTCATTTTGTTACTTTTTGGTACATTAACTTGAATTAGGTGAGCTAAGGATGTTCTCTTTCCAAAACATTAGTGCAGGTTTGAGATACTATACAGTTTGTATTTCATCACTGACTTGATGTTGAGCTCCAGACTAAGTAATTTGCTTTATTTAGATCCTCTTATTTCCCAATGGGACAATCTATATTTGACCTTTCTCATTTTCCTTTCAAAATTAGTTACAAGTTATCCTTTTCTCATTTTCTTCTGTTTAGTTTATTTTCTTGACACCTGGTTTTGATGAGACATGGGCGTGTATTTTATGTTCTACATCTTATTTGGTGGTCCATATACTGCATCACTAGAGCAATAAAAATGCTGCAATATGCTAAATCAAAAAAAATCTAATATAGTTAACTGTGATCAATTACTACTGACTTAGAGAGAACTGTAGTACACACATATCGTAAGTAAATGCATAGGAAAACTTGGTTTACAAACGGTTGCACTTTAGAGGTTACCTTTGCTATGTCTTCAGACAATAGTTAATGATAGGTGCTAGAGAATAACATTGAATTAAAGTTAGGCGTTCATTATAGTTACCGGTCGAACAATAATTCTTGGAGGATGAACCGAAATACAACAATAATCTATTTTAAAAACTGTGGATTTGACTCTGAAATACAGAGCAGCCCTGATAGACAGAACTTCGAAAGAATCTCGCAGGTGCCTGAAGTAGTGAGGCAGACCAGGAATTGGCCCCACCTGTCCAGAGATTAACTCTTTAGACAAACTGTAAGGCCTTGCTGCTCATGCCTTTCTAGCTTTTCTAGCTGTTAGTTCGTGAAAAAACTGTAAACTAAAGTAGTCATACCTTTGGGAAATTCAATCGCAAAAATAAAATAAAATAATACCTCTGAACAATTTGCTAAAAATGGTTATTTCTTAGTCGCTGCGCATCCGTATCACTATTATTATCTATACCTTGATCGCATGATGACTGACCGTTCCCTTTTTGTTACAATTGACTTACCTGGCCATATGAAGAAGCGTAAAATGCATAGATTCTCCCAATTTTCCTTCTCTATTGTCGTGGAGGGTGGTTCTGTCTGCGTCGGCTGCTGTGTGGCTCTTAAGGCATATTGCTACATACAGAGTTGTAATGCCAAAATAAGGCAACAAAGAAAGCCAAAGGGAAATGGGGGAACCGCTCGGTCGTTCGTGTCTAGCTGGCATCGACCTGCTTGGTGTGTCCTCCAGTGATGTACTCACCACACTTGTGGTTCCATTGGGGATTGGTTTGCTGGTGGTACCATTGGGGGTTGGTTCGCTGGTGGTACCATTGGAGATGGGCCGGTCCGTCTCATGCCAGCCAATATGTATTTTTTGATTTCCACTTCGATTGATGGATGGTGTTTCCTGCATTTTGCAACTCATGTGGCGTTTAGGTGGTGGATTATGCAGTGCAAAGGTCCAATGGAAATCGACTACTTTCATTCATGGATGGATAGCGTGTACTGAGATCTGTTGCATGATTTGATTGTTAGTACTTTCGTTTCAATGAGATCCTCGATTGGGCAAGGCAAATAAACTCCTTGATTACTGTAAGATACATCATGGTTCGGACCAACAGAGTGATCTTCCTTTTATATTGTTTTATTTATATGCATATTTGAGCTAGCCGTTTTCAGTTTAGTCATGTACATCATCTACTGAAATATCGTGTACAATTGCAACCTGACCAAAAGTCGTAAAAATTGATGGGAAGAATTAAACAACAAAACCGAAGGATGGTGAGGCAGAGCGCGCTAGGTCCTTCTAGTACAGACGAAAAGAGGTAATGGCACATGAGCTCCAGTGATCCCGCCAGTTGGAGCTCTTCTCAGCCGTTCGCTCAGCAAAACTGGCCCATCCATCTGTCCGTAGCCTTGCAGTAGAGAGAAAGCTTCATTAGTACATGCAAGTATATGAGCAGAGCTGATGTATTTCCTGCCACTGCACATTTAATGGGCACCACTTACCACGTGCCCAGCACCGGTGCCAACATCACAGACATAACGTGTCTCCGTCTTGTCAACGCTGTGTTTATGTGCCCTGTAGCTGTGCCTATAGGCTGTAGCTGCAAGAGGGATAGCCGGATAGGTGTGGATATATCATCGCACCACGCATCTTGGTCGCTCCACCCATGGCATCGAAGGTCGAAGCGCGCCATGGTTATTTAAGGACATCTCTAGCAGAGGAATTTGCACAGAACAACAACAGTGGTTTATCGCTTTGCAAGCAAATTGGCACAACCTGCAACGCCTGGAAGTCCATCGGTCCCAGAAAAGAATACCCTCGGCCTCCTCCTGCGACGCACCGCCACCAGCTTCCATGTTTAAAATTGTAAAAGGTTTAAATTTTGATAAACAGTTTAAATTTTGAAGTTTTTTAGATTTAACAATGTTAAGATTTCAAAAAATAATCAAATTTTGAAAATTTATAAATAAAAGATTTCAATTCTTAAAAAAAATCAAAATTGCAAAGTTCCAGATTTTACATTTATTCAGATTAAAAACATGTTCATAGTTTAAATTTTGTTCATATTTTGAAAAGTTCATATTTAAAAAATCAGAAGTGAAAATTTTCTAGGTTTTAAATTTTTTTCAGATTTAAAAAATGTTCGGAACATGAAAATATTTAGATTTTGAAAAGTTTCCAAATTTTGGAAATATTCATATTTATTTTTTGAAAATATTCAACTATTACAAAATTCATGTTTACAAAAATGTTCAGATTTTTGAAAATAGCCAACTGACGATGCGGCGGATAACAGAGAGGAATTGCGACGCTAGGTCGCCTGACAGTAAGCCCGACTAACTAATTGGCCGTCAAGCTGCTTAATTACTTTTATATGTTCTGCGCAAATAATTATAGCAAAATGTAGTGTTTCTTGCAACAACAAACAACTGATGTGGTTCTTTGCGAGAAAGACACCAACAAGTCGTTCCGCTCTCTAGCAGCATGACACAAACGGGCGTAAAGTCATCGTTTGGCTATCCGCGGCGATGCAAATATGGCTCAAATTTGCATCATGCGTCGACGCGGATGTTGGACCGTCGCACCGGGTGAGCGCTCCGATCCAATCTTCCACGGGCCCACCTGGCAGCGACCCCGTACGCTTCGTCTTCTGGGCGGCGTGGCGTGGCAGTACCGGCAGGGCAACATCGCTTTTGTTTTCTGCACACGAAATTAATGGCGTCTAGCCGCAGGAATGCATGTTCCCTAGGCCTTGCCATGCGTGCAGACCTTAATGCGTGCCACTGCCCCATCAGCTACCTCTGACGTATAAATTGGGGCCTTGGCGCATCCACCCCGTCACACAACCCCAGCCACCTCCTGAATCTCCAATTCTAGCGCCGCCACCAACCTTATCTCTATCCACCTTCTTCCCACGAGCTGCATGGCTGGTCCTAGGGGGCGAGGTCGCGGACGCGGCCGGAGCAGGGGCGGTCATGTTGGATCTGCACCGCCTGCTCGGTCGATGTTTCCTGCCCACTCACCGCCGCTGGAGTGAAAGCACGACAGTTACTTCGCGTTCGTCGTCCACATCACCGAGGACCCGTTTGGTAGAAAGAAACTTCCGGATAACTTCGCGGAGCTTCTCGTTGAATGGGAGCCGGCGGCCCTGAACCTGTGGGAAGTCAGCTACATATTTTGTCTGTAGCCCGTCGAAGTCTTGTTCGACGGGCAAGGCAAGATGTACCTCGATGCTGGCTTTGATGAGTTTGCTCGTGCCCACGGCCTGGAGGTCAGGTGCTTGCTGCACTGCCTCTAAGAAGGCGGTGGCGACATGAGCATGAGGGTGTTCAACGACCCATCCTATCGCATGCACTAGCACAGGGCGTTGACAAAGAGGGGCAGCTGTAGGTTACAGGGTGTTCTTTTTTTTGCAGCGAAGATGATGAGTGCCAATTGAAGCCACAAGTTAGGTTTACTCATTTTACACTGTTTGAAATTTATATATGTCTCAAAACATATGTAATATGTGTTTATCTATCAATGAAAAAATACCTACAAAATAAGAAATATGCCAGGCCGTTGGGGGCACCCCCCCAGACGCAAACGATCAATCATTGCCCGACGATCAACTTCGTGTCCGCGGCCCGACAAAAACAGACACACGCGATCACTTTTGGTGAATTGACCGAAATGCATGGGACCGCTGAAGATGCCCTAAATGTAGTTACTAATTGCGTCTAGCCGCTGAAAATACCATACTCTAATCTTATGAACTTCAGACCATAGACATAGACGAAGGAGCAGTAGTGCGGGTCAAGTTCCCACCACCCCCAAAATTCAGAAGGTGGAACTCATATTTTGAATAAGGCAGTTGGCAGCAGGACATCAAATTGAATGCCACTGAGCACCGTTGTCCACACTATGTGCAGGCATAACAGCTGAGCAGCTGACTTCATGGGGACCGCACCCTCTTACCAAACTTCTGACCCGTGGCAGTGTAGTCCAATACGGAACACAAGGTATATAGGATTTTCAAGCGTGCGTATTTCCTGCTAAATATTTCTGGCACAACTACCAACACGAAAATCAGCGAATCACAGAGCACCAGCTGGGCGGGAGCACTGGTGCTCATGTGCATGAAATCCCCTTCCCTATACAGACGGCTACTCTAGCTACTGTAGTAGTAGGACCGATCAATCGCTCTGGAGTAGACACATATTCGTCATCGACACATACGTACTCGTCGTCGCACCACCGTCCCATATGTTAGTTATATACTTTCCAATTGATCGCTCCATGAAGTACGTTGCCGTCCCACTACACCACGGTTGATTATTAGGGGCACAAAAAAGTGCCTCAAAAAATAGCAAAAGTGCCTTTAATTTTTTATAAAGGCAATAAAAAAGTGATGTATCAAATGGTATAGGGAAAAATCATTTAAGGCACTATTTAAAAGTGTCCCTAAAAATAGTTCTTTTACAACACTATTAAAACTGCCTTTAAAAATAGATTTTTTGAGGCACTTTGAATACTGCCTTACATAATAATTTGTGGCACTATTGAAAATATCTTCAAAAATATTTTTTAAGGCACTATTGAAATGCCCTTAAAAACAATTGTAGGCATTATGCCATAATGCCTCTAAAATTAATTGTACGCACTATAGAATATGCCTCTAAAAACAATTTCAGGCGATAATTCTTAGGCACATTAAGCTCACATTGTAGTGTAGGTACATTTCATATTTATTATGATGAACAGCTGATGATTCTGCAGCTGACATATATGGCTTTTATCCATTCAAAACATCACTAACTCCATCATTTACACCATTCAATTCAAGTTACAGGACTGGATTCTATCTATTTGGAACTACAAAATTCCAAACTGTTGCGATTGTACAAGCTTCACGTTAGCATCTACGTGGTAGACTACATCTTTCGTGAGAAACCCATCTAAGTTGAGGCCCATCCTCAGGTTTACTGTCGCGAGCTTCATCAATAAGAACTGCAATATACATAGCTGAGTGTCAAATTTCTGCGGTCAAAAATTACTGACATACAATTTACAAGAAACATTATTCAGTTAACTGCATCAAGTGATTTAGTGATTAGACTTCTATCATTCCACAAGACAACCATGTTCAAAGCTGGAATCCTAGTTGGTACAAAGTTGGCTACACCTTGGGAAGATAACATCTACTTGTCTTTGCGAACATAGTTGATGATCTCGTCAAGCATCACCGCTCTCCTCGCATTTATCTTTGCATGTTAGGTGTGATTTTTCTGACTCACATGACCAATGAAAACATACTGCCAGATGCAATAGTATTCTAATAATCAGAATAGATGCGCTCAGAACAAAGCAATAGCAAGAAATAGATGTTAATCTGAACCCCATAACTTATCTATAAGCTATATAATTATACTTGAACGTATGCTGATAGGATGCAAGGGAGAGAGAAATGAAAAATGCCTGCAGATTATATACTCTGACTGGTGAAGAAAAACAGAGTTCACATGATCATATGACTTGTGATCTCTTTAAGCATTGCTTACATTGTGTATCCCTTGGAGAATGCATGATCTAGCTCGATGCACTTCTCGGCATCCTTGAGACCTTCCCAGCTTGGTGTAACAGGCAACCATGTTGCTGTACACCTAAATGCATGGAAGTTAACAACACGCCCGAAACAAAATAGAGGACATCGCCACTTTGATAATTAGAATAGCAAAAAAAAGAAGGAAAACACAAGCTGTATTAATCATCTCCGAGCACAACAAGTCAACAATCATGTAGAACTTCTGTAGCGCAGAAATAGTGGCAATCACATAATAAGCTGGGACAGAGAACCTTTCACCAGGAACCCCATCAAGTTACTCCGTAGCCTGGCCAAGAACCTAAGCTGGGCTGCAAAGCTAGCTTAAGCATATTCTTCTTCAAAAGTTAGCAGTGGACATCATTTAGAGTTAACTAAATACAGACAAGAACTAGAACAATGAGCTAGCAGTGGTAAACTAGTCACCAAGCGGGCAAGAGTATCCCCATCAAATTAATGGACAAATGGTACAAGGAAAAAAAATTCGTGTATGCCTGTGCCTTTAGCAAGCAATAGTACTCTGCACATAATCTAGTTGCAAGGTTGCAAGGAAATCGACTAGCAGCAATCCATGCAGGGCTCGATTTGTCACAGGCAAATCACCCAGGGGTCTCTACATCTAACTTGTAGAAGCTAACGAATTCAGGAAATAGTAACACGTTTTCCACCCAATCGGTAGTCAGTACATTCAGAACAAATCAAGTTTAGCCCCGCACCTTCATTCTGCAGCACATCACCTCCAGCCGCTTCGGTGTCAGGTTGTGGGGATGCCGCCATTGGGGTCAAGCGGGAAGCCAGATGCAGGCAAGCTGGCTCGCTCAAAAATCAGGAGCAAGAGGGGGCTCCAGAACCCGCCACATCGGGAGCAAGTGGGGCGGTGCGGCGCCGCCGCAGCGGAGATAGGACAAGCAGGGCCACGGGGGATCTAGATCTGCTGAATCGGGACCTAGTCGACGGCGGGAGGAGGGGCGCGCCATCCGCTTGAGTGGCGGGAGGGACCACGTCGTGTACGTCGAGCGAGCCAGGAGGGGCCTCGATGCCCACGCCGCCGTTGCGAGCCAGGAGGAGCCCCGCCTGCGACTGCCGAACTTGGAGAAGAAGCAGCCGCGCGCGCGGTGGCGGAGGAGCGAGAAAGGGTGTTCTGACGACGTGGGCTTAGCCCAGTGGTTGGGGTCGTAGTGACGCACCCCAACGACCGGAGTTCGATTCCTGTCAGGAACGAATTTCGGAATTGTCACGCCAAGTCCTGCTTCTACTATATCAAAAACGTGTCTAGTTCCTCCTAGACACGGTTTCATTTTTTGCCTCGTTTCAAAAAAGAAAGGGTGTTCTCTTCTCCGTTCGTTCGGCCAGCGAGTGATGGGGAAGGAAGAGGGCGACGAAAAGGGTGTTGTGGCGGAGACTTGTCACTAAGAGCTGAAGCGTAGGATGAACATCAGACGGCTCTAATGCAAGGATTATTGCAGGCACTTTTCAAATAATCGTATTTTTGGAGAGTGCCTCTAAAAATCCTATCTTTACAGGCAGTTTTGAAAAGTGCCTTCAAAAATCTATTTTTGCAGGCAGTAATTTAAAAGTGCCTTTAAATATAATTTTTTGAGGCATTTCTAAAAAAGGGAATGCCACCACAAAAGTGCATGCCCCTAAAAACCAGCTGTGACATACTGTCCGTCGGACTGGTCCAATATACCACACCACGCTCCTACTGCTACTCCGTCGGACCAGTATACTATACTACCATATACCTGCCGATATACTATTGTACAGTATGTATGTACGGAGTACAGCGCAAGCTAGCTAGCTGCATCTCGATTTGTTCGCTAGCTAGTACTATATATACTCCATGACCATCGACAGGCATAATAAGAATAATAAGAAATGTAAGATGCCTTTCCCGTCCATCGCTCCATCTGAAACGACGACCATGCATGTTGACGTGTTTGGTCCTCTACGTTTTGTGTCGACGTTGCGTTGCGCCCGTTCGAAACCCGCCCGTCGTTGGATCGGTCGTTTCTCAATCATCCAAGACATAGAAAAATAGACTGGTATGGTGTGTCCAGTCCAGTGGTACGTACTATAGTACACTTGCTCCCCGCTAGCAGCCAGCGTCGATCCGTTGGGGCTTTCGTCGGCACGCCGATCCGTGTGAGAGACTGATCCATCTGTCGCGGACCGTCCGATCGGGATCCATCGCATGCAGCGGATCGAGTTAGATCCATGCTCCAGGTCCAGGGTGGGAGACGAGACGAGATGAAGATGGGCACGAGATCGCATCAGCCTCTTCTCCGGCTGAATATAATAATGGAGGTTGACTGACACCATGCATGCATGAGGCGGGCCCCCTCTCCTTGCCTACCCCGTTCAGTTTTGTACTGCAACGGCCAAGATGGATCGATTTGCTAGCCAACCAAAATTCAAAGTTTTTTCCAAAAAGAACAAAATTTGCTGATGAACAGAACGTACGTACGTGGATCGATCATAGTCGACACCTCGTTTCGCTCTAATGTGGTGGCATAGTGTTGATCGCCCGTCTCATTTTAGTCTCTACTCTCTAGGCATCCAAATTAACCGCTCATCCTCTAACCGGTCTTGGGAGCAAATTTTGGCACTTCATCCAATCTATAATTAAGCAATGTTCAAGAAATCGTTTATCTTAACTTATCGGTCGGTCTTAACATGAAGATTAATCGCTTATCGATCGATTAATCAATCTTATCGGTCAGCCATTTATCGGCTTATTTTTATATAAATCCTAATTTTCGACACTAAATTTTCTATAATATGTTATGAAAAAAAAATTTAAGGATTGCACATAAGTATTACCTTGATTCCTTTCATTTGAATAAATAATGAAGGAAATTTTGAGTTAATGCATAATTCTACAAAACCATATAACAAAAATATCGACAACCATACCAAATTTCATTAAAATTTCACTAACAACCAGCCGAAATATCGGCCATGAGATTGAAAATCGGGCAAA
Source organism: Lolium multiflorum (assembly GCA_030979885.1). NCBI lineage: Eukaryota > Viridiplantae > Streptophyta > Magnoliopsida > Poales > Poaceae > Lolium > Lolium multiflorum. The sequence continues at coordinate 335,455,446 of CM061753.1, read as the reverse complement.
ATATCGGCTCTCGTGCAGAAAATCGGCCGAAATATCGGTGGAGCGATAAACTGGCCGATATGCTAAAATCTTATCGGTTACCACCCGATTCACGATAAATCGGCCGATAAATCGGTATCTCGGCCGATTTTTGAACAGTGTAACTAAGTATCTGGTTCTTAATTTAAATTAGCTCAAGTTTAAAGTGAACACCCGGAAGAAACATGCTTTCCAACTTCTGAAAGTAGGTTTGATGTTGTTGAAAATCCAAGAATTTCATTGCTTCCATATGCCCCAACAAGCCAAGATAACAACTTCAATATAGCAAGGACCACCAAAAGCCTTTTTAGCGGTAAGAAGATGAACACTGCTCTCCCCAGAAATCCATGGTATTTGCAAATAGTTCCAAATCCTGGTACTGAACATGCAGTTGAAGAATAAATGTCTCCAATCTTCCAAGGAGTTGCTATGACATAGCACCCAACTATGATTGTGTTGACGTCAGAAACCCACCGGCGGGCAGTGACTGGTCAACACCGTAGAGCCGGGAACAACTAGGGCTGCGGCTGGCCCCGCCCCTCGTAGCGACGGCCCGCAAAGCCTCCCCGGTCGCGCGCCGATGCAAATTGGGCGTGTACCTGACCTATACCCGGTCGAAGGTGTGGATGATGCCTCGCTTAGTTTCCTGCAGGCACACACGTACACGTTAAATACGAGCCTCGATCGGCTCTCAATCCTGTGAATCGGCTCATGGAGCCGATTCACCCATGATTCGTCCAATGTGGCCGAATATATGGTGGTCCTGCTTGATCAAGATAAAGCATATGAGATCCACGACGATTTGGGGTTTTCACCGCATAATCGGATCATCCTACTCACGATTGGGCCTCGCGCACGGTGATCGTAAGCCAGCCCTAGACAAGGCCTAAAACCAACACTAGGTTGATCCTCTGAACATCCTGTCTAGGGGCAAACTACACCCTACGTGCCGCTGGATCCTCCAACCCTTTGTAAGGCCTAACTATTGCAGATATTAAACTAATCCTTGATGAATCAAGGAGCAATCGTAACGGATCAGATCTACTAAATAACGATCAAGCGGGGTGCCGCCCCCGCACCCATGATGAGGTAAGGACGGCTAGATGCGCAAGGGTTGCACTACGACAGCATATGATACTAAGAACAATGCTAACCCTAACACATCTATGATAACTACGTTGCTCGCCATCAAAAAGGCTTCAGCACGAGCAACGCATGAACAACTAGGCAGGCTCGTGCTGCCTAGATCGCGAGATGCGATCTAGGCAGCATGGTGCTTACCGGAGAAACCCTTGAGAAGGGGTTGGCGATGCGCCGAGATTGGTTTGTGGTGAACGTTGGTTGTTGTCTATTCCATAAACCCTAGATACATATTTATAGTCCAGGGGACTTTCTAATGAGGGCGTACACCAAACCGTGCACGGGTAGAACTCTAACTTCTAAACTAAGATGCGATCTAATATGTTACAGATACATGGGCAGTTTAGCCCAACTTGGTATAAAAGGCCGATTCACGTATTTCTTCCATGTACAATCTTCACGTCCATCTTGATCGCGGCCCACCTCTGACTCGGTCAAATTCTGGTGATAACACATGCCCCCTGGTTTTGGAAATAACATTTCCAAAATCATTACGCTTTTCCTTCGTCGGGTCATGTCATGGCAGAGCAGAACCGTCGCAGATACTTCATGATGACGTCCTGCCTCCTCGCCTTCTCTGCACGATTTGACGGTTCTGGCACCACGTCCTCGCGATTTGACGGTTCTGGCACCACGTCCTCGGAAACTGCTTGGGCATTTAAACTTCCACTATATCCTCTTTTATTTAACCCCTCCGCACAGTTTATTCCTGCATATCCTTCGCATTAGCACCCCAAAAGCCCTCCTGCGCCACCATGTCCTCTTCTTCCTCCGCCTCATCGGGCCTTCCCATCGAGTCCTCCTCTTCCCGCGAGCCGACGCCGGAGTGGAACCCAGCGGAGGTCCACGCGGCCAACACTCGCCGCGCCATCGAGGCCGGGAATGAGCCCACCATGATTTTTCCATCCGGTCGAGGACGACAAGTCCCCGACCGATGGGGAGAGCGATCTCCGCTCCTCGCCGACAGGAAGCGGTGGAAGAAAGCGAGGATGATCGCTGGGATGGGGCCACCTCCGAGGAGGTGAAGGAGGAGGAAGAGGAGGACGACGACGACGACAGCCCCCCGACGAGCCGCCGGCCAAGCGCCATTGCCCCCGGCCGGGGAATCCGAGTGACTTGCGACGACGACGACGACGATGAGGAAGATGAGGACAATGAAGGTCCGCGGCGGCCGCCGGAGCACGACGACGAGCCGTCGGGAGCAGCGCCGACAGCGGCGATGACGGCGACGACGAGGGCAGCAATGGCCCGTAGATAGGGCCCTTAGCATAGGATCCGTAGAAGTAGACGGGGCAATGTACCCCTTAGTACTCCCTTTTGAGGGCAATCAGCTCTACTATGTAAGAAATCTCTTAATAAAGAACTTTCCCCAATCTGATTTTGCCGATTCCTTTTAGCTTATCTTAGCCGATTCCCTCTCATACTGATCTTGCCGATTCGTCCCCTTTGCCAATGCGTAACGAACCGATAGCAACGCATCGGTCCTTCGACCTTTACCCTTCCATCCTTCAACTGATGATTCTCTTTCCGGTAGATACTGTGGGATCTCCAGGAGAGCCCTTAAAAATTCCCCCCACCGGTTTCAGCGATCCCTTTCGGCGAGCGCTCATCATTTTGCGAAGAAGGTTGCGACGAAAGATCAGCCGATGGTACCCCAATCGGCTCCTCAATAGAACATCCACCAGGCCTTTCGCCCCTCGAGTCTTAGCCAAGGCAAAAACAGAAACGAGGACGCGCAAATTAGCTGAATAAGCATGGGCTTGATCATGCAGAGCCAGCCGATTTGCACATAAATCGGCTTCCGAAAGCAGAGAGCCTTCAAGGTGAGCTGCCCCCGAGTTTCTTCACCGTTCCTAGCGCCCTGCTGGTCAGATCGGCTCCTTTCCTTTGGCGGATCTAATGCGATCCATCCTTGACCTGATCTGCAGCTGCTCTTGAAGAGAGGATCCGAGCCCTTAAATTACTCCATTGAGGAGTTCTTCCATTAAAATCCCCCTTCGTGCTCCATTGACCCTCTGATCGTAACAGTTATTCTCCTTGAGTCGATGGCTGCGCATCGGCTACTTCTCAATTCTAAAGTCGATGCCCTTGCATCGGCTGTAAAATTTTTGAAATTTTTTAGGCCGATTTGTGTATCGCCCATACTTGATAGTATTATCTCATATCCTCATGTTTTATCCACCTAGGTGCCCCCGAGCCGATTCGTCAAGAGAATTGATGGTATCGGCTCTTAGTTCCTGTTGGGTCAAACGTTGATCCCAGGCAAAATAGATGGTGAGGATGATCTTGGCCGATTGCTGGAATCGGCCTCCACGTTGCTTGCTCGGTGAAGGTTTTGTACTATCCCTTCATAAATTTTTTGAGGGCCGATCGCAAGGATCAGCCTCGCCACGTTTGCTTACCGACGTAGTCCTGCTACTCGCCTGCCGGTGGATAAAACCAGCCCAATCTCCGATTTTATCACGTTGGTGCGCTTGCGTTGTCCCCCTCGGGTGCATCGTGTAATCGTGGAGCTCTACACTTCGCCGGACAAACGAGCACCATGTTTGTGCCACCGATGTTTCATCATCGGCTTTCCTTTGCTTGGGGCGCCACTCTTTTCTTTGCGGCGTCCCTCCTCATCCAGGGTCCTCTGGACTTTCGCAGCCCGATCGTCGTGCCTTCCTCGGCGTATGCAAGTATAACCTTTCGGCTTCCTCCGCACCGCGCAATCGCTGAACCCTGCGCTTTTGTGAATGGCGAGACCATCGGGCACCACCTTGGACGGTGGTACTGTCTTCTTCGTCTTCCCCTCGTCTTCCGAATCCTTGAGATCTTCCAACCGAGGTGTCTCAGCACGTCTGCTTTGTGGTGGGAGAGGCCCTAAGCGCTCGAACACAGACACGTTGGCTGCCTCCTTCCTTTTCTGGTTGCATTCTGGGCAGTTGCCGATTGTTGGTAATCGGCTCATTCCGAATCCCAGGTCGAAGAAGGGGCAGTCCCAATGCCTGCCCGTGTCGTCTTGCTCCGGCGTGGCGCTCCTGTCGCTCCTCATCGTGATTATGCCGATGATGCCTTCTGTCGTTTCTGGCCGACGATCTCTTTCATCATCGTCGCCGTGTCGCCGGCGTTGGTCATACCGACTCACATACTTGTTGAGGAGGTCAGAGAGGGGTCGTTGATATCTTATGTTCTTCACTTCTCCCTCTCGTGACGTAGCGCTTGCCATCTTGACTGAGCCGATCGCATGGAGCGGCCTCCTCGTGTCTTTGCGTGAGTGTAGCAGCCTCATCCCCGCCCTTCTCAGAGGGGTGTCCAAGCTCTACCATGCCGATGTTGGCTGAGAAATCTGGCTGGCACCCTCCGAGGTGGGTGAACTCCACCATGTTGACGGCGGGAAGGGGTGTGTGTCGACCTTCATGGCGTACTGGTTAAAAATTAGTCGCCCATTTTCTATCGCCATTTGGATCTGCCGACGCCCACCCTGCAGTCGTTAGTGGTGTGGGTGAACGTGTCATGCCACTTGCGTATGGCTTTCCGTTCAGCCTTGCACCGTAGGGACCTTGTGGCCTTCGGGTATCTTTATGTGCTTCTCCGCGAGTAAGAGATCGAAAATCTGCTCGGTTTTCGTCACGTCGAAGTCGAACCCTCTTGGAGGCCCTGGTGGCTTCACCCATTTGCAGGTTACTGGGCCTGCAGCTCGAGTCCACTCAGCCACCGCGACCTCTTGTTCTCCCGTAGCACCTTCATCTTCGCCTGCGTCAACCATGGTAACCACGCGCTTGAATTTGTCCTGGTAGACATCTGGGTGGCGTTGTTCATACGCTGACAGCTTCGCACCATGTGTGCTAATGAAGGGTAGTCCGCTTGGGAGGCCACGTCCTTGATCGATGATGATAGACCCACCACCGCCAACTCGACTGCTTCTTTTCGCTTACGTGAACCGAATAGCATCGGTTCCTAACGGTCCCGAAGCGCTGGATGTATTCCGCCACGTTTCCCGCGCTGTCGTACTTGTGCCAAATCGGCAATGCCAGCCTCGGAAGCCTCCGAGTGATATTGCTCATGGAACCGTTCTTCCAATGCTTCCAAGTCCGGATCGAGTTGCGATGTGTACCAACCGAAAGCCGATCCTGTGAGGGACCGTGAGAAGTACCTCACACGCAGCTCGTCTGACGCTGAGATCATGCCCAGCTGTGCCAAATATCGGCTCACATGTTCGATGGAGCTGGAACCATCTGATCCGCTGAACTTTGTGAAGTCCGGGAGCCGATACTTGGGTGGTAGCGGGATCAATTCGTACTCGTTGGGGTACGGCTTGGTATAGCCGACCGTCTTCCTTTTCGGCATCATGCCGAACTGATCTTTCAGAATCGTACAAATCTGATCCGCGGTGATGGCTGAAGGTGCCGAACCTTGAAGATTCGCCGGAGTGGCGTACTTAACCAGCCATGCTTGTTTTTCCGGTTCTGAGCCAACTGCAGAGCTGGCTCTGGAGTTGTCGGGGTGGCGTATTTAGCTAGCCACGTTTGCTTCTCAGGGTCTGCCTCCGACGTTCCTCCCGTTGCTCCAGAAGTCCCCGCTGTTGCAACCTGGTTCGAGGGTGCCAGTGCTGCCGGCACGTATGCGCATGCGTATCCGTGCGGGATCTCCTTGGGCGCGTCATGTAGGAATTGGTAGTCACGGGGTCACCACCAATCTTGTAGACGACGTAGGCCGATGAATTCGGCGCCTCGGGCGCTGCCAACGCGAACGGCAGCGGTGGACGGGACTGGAGTAGCAATTCCCCTTGGTGAGTCCCTAGGGCTGGTCCTGACGGAGAGTACCGATGGCTCATGATCTCCTGGATCACGCAGAGCGACGCGCTCCAACGTATTCACCAGGCTCTCGGCGGTGCAGCGAATGAGCCACCATGAAGTTGATCTCCGACGCAGCGACCTGGTGCGTTCTTCCGACGGGGTGGATAGGTCCACTCCATCAAGCGCGCCTTCAGAGAACCCCTTCCATCTGATGCCATGGGAACGGGTCCTGTGGAAAGAGCCGATGAGGTCGGCTTCGAGGAAGGCTTTGACCTCGTCATACTTCTTCTTGAGCTCGCCATTGAGCTCCTCGTAGGTGACCGGAGTTTCTTCCGCCATCTCCGATGTAGACGGCGATGTGGTTGATGTTGAGGATCGTCCCACCGGGCGTGCGAATGTGTTGACGTCAAACCCACCGGCGGGCGTGATCGGTCAACACCGTAGAGCCGGGAACAACTAGGGCTGCGGCCCCGTCCCTCGAGCGACGGCCCGCAAAGCCTCCTGGTCGCGCGCCGATGCAAATTGCAGGCGTGCCACCGACCTATACCTGGTCGAAGGTGTGGATGATGCCTCGCTTAGTTTCCTGCAGGCACACACGTACACGTTAAATACGAGCCTCGATCGCTCTCAGGTTATCCTGTGAATCGGCTCATGAAGCCGATTCACCCATGATTCGTCCAAGGTGGCCGAATATATGGTGGTCCTGCTTGATCAAGATAAAGCATATGAGATCCACGACGATTTGGGGTTTTCACCGCATAATCGGATCATCCTACTCACGATTGGGCCTCGCGCTCACGCACGGTGATCGTAAGCCAGCCCTAGACAAGGCCTAAAAACCAACACTAGGTTGATCCTCGAACATCCTGTCTAGGGGCAGCAAACTACACCCTACGTGCGCTGGATCCTCCAACCCTTTGTAAGGCCTAACTATTGCAGATATTAAACTAATCCTTGATGAATCAAGGAGCAATCGTAACGGATCAGATCTACTAAATAACGATCAAGCGGGGTGCCGCCCCTGCACCCATGATGAGGTACAAGGACGGCTAGATGCGCAAGGGTTGCACTACGACAGCATATGATACTAAGAACAATGCTAACCCTAACACATCTATGATAACTACGTTGCTCGCCATTGATGACCCACAAGTATAGGGGGTGTATCGTAGTATCTTCGATAAGTAAGAATGTCGATCCCAACGAGGAGCAGAAGGTGTTGGCAGCAGTTTCGATGAAGGATTCACTGTAAATGCTCACAGACAAGTATTCAGGGGGTTTTGATATTGCGGATAAATAAAGTACAAGTAAATAGAATGCGAGAGAAATAATTGCAGCGAGTGGCCCAATCCTTTTTAGCACAAAGGACAAGCCGGTTTGATTACTTATAATGACCAAACGTTCCTGAGGACACACGGGGATTTTAGTCTAGTGCTTTCGCTACATACAGATGATTAATCTTCATTGTTTTGATAAGTGTTGTGTGGGTGAACCTATGCTAATGCACCGCCCTTCCTAGGACTAATACATACTTGTGATTATACCCCTTGCAAGCATCCGCAACTACAAGAAAGTAATTAAGATAAATCTAACCACAGCCTTAAACTCTGAGATCCTGCGATCCCTCCTGCATCGAAATACTAACGGGGGCTTAGGTTTCTGTCACTCCGGCAACCCCGCAATTAGCAACCGAATACAAGATGCACTCCCCTAGGCCCATAAATGGTGAAGTGTCGTGTAGTCGATGTTCACACGACACCACTAGAAGAATGACACCACAACTTAAATATCATAACATTGAATATTACTCAACCATAATTCACTACTAGCATTTAGACTTCACCCATGTCCTCAAGAACTAAACGAACTACTCACGAGACATCATATGGAATACAATCAGAGGTGATATGATGATGAATAACAATCTGAACATAAACCTTGGTTCAATGGTTTCACTCAATAGCATCTACAACAAGTATAGAATAACACCGGGAGAGTTTCCCCTATCAAACAATCAAGATTTAACCCGAATTGCTACAGCGATGACGAGGTGCAGCGGTGGTGATGGCGGTGTAGATGGTGGAGATGATGATGATGATGATGGAGATGATGTCCCGCTCGATGACGATGGCGATGGCGTCGATTTCCCCCTCCGGAGGGAATTTCCCGGCGGATTCCTGCCCGCCGGAGAGCTCTTTCTCTCTGGTGTTCTCCGCCCCGCAGAGGCGTGTAACCCTTCGTGAGGTCCTCTCGTGGCTTAGGTTTTCGGGACGAAGGAGTACGCGAAGAAAAGGAGGCGAAAAGGGTCGTGGGCCCCAGAGCATAGGGTGGCGCGGCCAGGCCATGGGCCGCGCCGCCCTATGGTCTGGGCCCACAGTGGCCCCTCTCTTCTTCCCCTTCTGGCTCCCTCCGTTATCTGAAAAAAATAGGAATTTACGTGAAATTCCCTTCCACAGTTGATCTTCCGAAATATTGCGTTCTGACGGTGCTTTTTCCAGAATCCTGGCTCCGGTGCTTGATCCTTCAATGATGATGAAACATGCAAAATAGATGAAATAACATAAGTATTGTGTCCCAATATGAAATATATCAATGAATAACAGCAAATTATGATACAAAATAGTGATGCAAATTGGACGTATCAACTCCCCCCAAGCTTAGACCTCGCTTGTCCCCAAGCGAAACTGAGCTCGATAAACAAGACCACATGTTTATGGAGTGAAGAGTCGATAAATAAAATACGGACAAGAAGCATCATATTCATTCACACAAGACATTCTAGTAAACAACTTCCTCATATAACTCATCTTGAAATAAGTAAAGAGAAATCACAAATAAAGGTGCATAAGAAATCATAATTGGTGATGGCAAACTTTGTTCTTGGTCAGAGAACTACTAACGGATTGTACTTTTAAGCAAAGCTTTCATATTAGATTTTATAGCTGAGCTTTCATATTTAAGCATGACAATCTCTTCATAATCATTGATAACTTCAAAGTCATATTCATTCAGGTAAAATTGGTACTAAACAAGAAAGTATAAAAGACATGATTAACTGAATCATAGCATAAATGATTGGTTCACAACAACTCAATTGCTTGCTTGAGATAGAGGGAAATAGGTTTACTGACTCAACATAAAAGTAAAAGACAGGCCCTTCGCAGAGGGAAGCAGGGATTAAGTCATGTGCTAGAGCTTTTCAAGTTTTGAAATCATATAAAGAGCATAAAAGTAAGATTTTTGAGCGGTGTTTGTTGTTGTCAACGAATGGTAGCGGGCACTCTAACCCCCTTGCCAAACGAACCTTCAAAGAGCGGCTCCCATGAGGGACGGCATCTCTACCAGCAAGGTAGATCATCCCCCTTCTCTTTTGTTTACACATGTATTTTAGTTTTATTAAGGATGACACTCCCCCCAACCTTGGCTTTCTCAATCCATGGCTAACCGAATCTTCGGGTGCCTTCCAACATTCACATACCATGGAGGAGTGTCTATTGCAAAATTAAGTTGCTTACTGATGAATCAGAGCAAAACATGTGAAGAGAATTATTAATGAAAGTTATTAATTGGGGCTGGGAACCCCTTTGCCAGCTCTTATTGCAAAATTATTGGATAAGCGGATGTGCCGCTAGTCCATTGGTGAAAGTCCGCCCAACAAGATTGAAAGATGAAACACCACATACTTCCTCATGAGCTATAGAACATTGACACAAATAAGGAGTAGTATAGTTTGAATTATTTAAAGGTAGCACATGAAGTATTTACTTGGAATGGCAGAAAATACCATGTAGTAGGTAGGTATGGTGGACACAAATGGCATAGGTTTGGTCTAAGGTTATGGATGTATGAGAAGCATTTCCTCTCGATACAGGTCTTTGGCTAGCAAGGTTTGATAGCAAGCATAAAGGTTGAGGGAAACAAACAAATATACATATGATAGAAACAATCATGCATCTTTCTCATAAGCACAAGCAATTTTAACTCTAGAATACTAAGCATAGAGATAATAGAATAATGTATCTAAGTATATTTCTCTCGTTATTAAACATCAAGATGTTGTTGCTATTGACCAATGCTAAGTTTGCCAAAACCAAATAGATTTACTTGATGCTCCCAAAGTGATATCAATACTCATGTCAAGAGTAATCATATAATGGAGATTGCAAACTAAAATAAGGTGTGCAAAAAGTAAATGATAAGACTTCTCATTAATATTCCATAACGATAACTCATCTACGGAGCTTCTATTCTTGTAGACAGTGTTGGGCCTCCAAGAGCAGAGGTTTGTAGAACAGCAGCAAGTTTCCCTTAAGTGGATTACCCAAGGTTTATCGAACTCAGGGAGGAAGAGGTCAAAGATATCCCTCTCATGCAACCCTGCAACCACAAAGCAAGAAGTCTCTTGTGTCCCCAACACACCTAATAGGTGCACTAGTTCGGCGAAGAGATAGTGAAATACAAGTGGTATGAATGAATATGAGCAGTAGTACGGCGCCAGAAAATAGCTTACTGGCGTGCAGTTGATGGTAGTAATATTGTAGGAAGTAAACATGCAGTAGTAACGCAGCAGTAGTAACGCAGAAAATAAAAAGCGTGATAGTATTGGAAACAAGGCCTAGGGATCATACTTTCACTAGTGGACACTCTCAACATTGATCACATAACAGAATAGATAAATGCATACTCTACACTTTTGTTGGATGATGAACACATTGCGTAGGATTACACGAACCCTCAATGCCGGAGTTAACAAGCTCCACAATAATGCTCATATTTTAGTAACCTTTAGTGTAAGATAGATCAACATAACCAAATAGATCACATCAATACCATCATAGTAATAGTTAACTTCTCAATCTACAAGAGATCATGATCATAGCCTACGACAAGAACCACACGGGGCACACACTAGTCACCTTTACACACGTGCAGGAGGAATAGAACTACTTTAATAACATCACTAGAGTAGCACATAGATGAATTGTGATACAAAACTCATATGAATCTCAATCATGTAAAGCAGCTCATGAGATCATTGTATTGAAGTACATGGAGAGAGATTAACCACATAGCTACCGGTACAGCCCCGAGCCTCGATGGAGAACTACTCCCTCCTCATGGGAGCAGCGGTGATGAAGATGGCGGTGGAGATGGCAGCGGTGTCGATGGAGAAGCCTTCCGGGGCACTTCCCCGTCCGGCAGGGTGCCGGAACAGAGACTCTGTCCCCAGATCTTGGCTTCGCGATGACGGCGGCTCTGGAACTTTTCTCGTATCGTGGCTCTCCGTGGTTTTCGATGCAGGGGCTTTATATAGGCGAAGAGGCGGCGCAGAGGGTCGAAGAGGCGGCGAGGGGGTAAGGCGGCGCGGCCAACCCTAGGCCGCCGGCCACCCTCCTGGTCCTGTGGCCCCCTCCTGGTCCTTCCGGGTGTTCTGGAAGCTTCGTGGAAAAATAGGAACCTGGGCGTTGATTTCGTCCGATTCCGAGAATATTTCGTTACTAGGATTTCTGAAACCAAAAACAGCAGAAAACAGAACTGGCACTTCGGCATCTTGTTAATAGGTTAGTTCCGAAAACGCATAAATACGACATATAATGTGCATAAAACATGTAGGTATCATCAATAAAGTGGCATGGAACATAAGAAATTATCGATACGTTGGAGACGTATCAGCATCCCCAAGCTTAGTTCTGCTCGTCCCGAGCAGGTAAAACAATAACAAAGATAATTTCTTAAGTGACATGCCATCATAACCTTGATCATACTATTGTAAGCATATGTAATGAATGCAGCGATCAAAACAATGGTAATGACATGAGTAAACAATGAATCATAAAGCAAAGACTTTTCATGAATAGTAAGACAAGCATCAATAAGTCTTGCATAAGAGTTAACTCATAAAGCAATAAATCAAAGTAAAGGTATTGAAGCAACACAAAGGAAGATTAAGTTTCAGCGGTTGCTTTCAACTTATAACATGTATATCTCATGGATATTGTCAACATAAAGTAATATAACAAGTGCAATATGCAAGTATGTAGGAATCAATGCACAGTTCACACAAGTGTTTGCTTCTTAAGGTGGAAGGAGATAGGTAAACTGACTCAACAATAAAAGTAAAAGAATGGTCCTTCAAAGAGGAAAGCATCGATTGCTGTATTTGTGCTAGAGCTTTTATTTTGAAAACATGAAACAATTTTGTCAACGGTAGTAATAAAGCATATGAGTTATGAAAATTATATCTTACAAGTTGCAAGCCTCATGCATAGTATACTAATAGTGCCCGCACCTCGTCCTACTTAGCTTGGACTACCGGGTCTTTGCATGCCATGTTTCAACCAAGTGTCACAAAGGGGTACCTCCATGCCGCCTGTACAAAGGTCTAAGGAGAATGCTCGCATTTTGGATTTCTCGCTTTTGATTATTCTCAACTTAGACATCCATACCGGGACAACATGGACAACAGATAATGGACTCCTCTTAAATGCATAAGCATGTAGCAATGATTATTATTCTCATATGAGATTGAGGATATATGTCCAAAACTGAAACTTCCACCATGATTCATGGCTTTAGTTAGCGGCCCAATGTTCTTCTCTAACAATTTTGCATGCTCCAACCACTAAAATGATAGATCCTTCAGACAAGACGGACATGCATAGCAACTCACATGATATTCAATAAAGAGTAATTGATGGCGTTCCCCAGAAGCATGGTTATCGCACAACAAGCAACTTAATAAGAGATAAAGTGCATAAGTACATATTCAATACTACGATAGTTTTTAAGGCTATTTTGTCCCATGAGCTATATATTGCAAAGGTGAATGATGGAATTTTAAAGGTAGCACTCAAGCAATTTACTTTGGAATGGCGGAGAAATACCATGTAGTAGGTAGGTATGGTGGACACAAATGGCATAGTAGTTGGCTCAAGGATTTTGGATGCATGAGAAGTATTCCCTCTCGATACAAGGTTTAGGCTAGCAAGGTTATTTGAAGCAAACTCAAGGATGAACCGGTGCAGCAAAACTCACATAAAAGACATATTGTAAACATTATAAGACTCTACACCGTCTTCCTTGTTGTTCAAACTCAATACTAGATATTATCTAGACCTTAGAGAGATCAAATATGCAAATCAAATTTTAGCAAGCTCTATGTATTTCTTCATTAATGGGTGCAAAGCATATGATGCAAGAGCTTAAACATGAGCACAACAATTGCCAAGTATCACATTATCCAAGACATTTTAGAATTACTACATGTAGCATTTTCCAATTCCAACCATATAACAATTTAACGAAGAGGAAACTTCGCCATGAATATTATGAGCTAAGAACACATGTGTTCATACGAACCAGCGGAGCGTGTCTCTCTCCCACACAAGGATGAACTTATTCAGAGAACTAAGATAACAAAACAAAAACAAAAATAAAAGCACACAGACGCTCCAAGTAAAGTACATAAGATGTGACCGAATAAAAATATAGTTTCACTAGAAGAAACCTGATAAGTTGTCGATGAAGAAGGGGATGCCTTGGGCATCCCCAAGCTTAGATGCTTGAGTCTTCTTAAAATATGCAGGGATGAACCACCGGGGCATCCCCAAGCTTAGACCTTTCACTCTTCTCGATCACATTATATCACCCTCTTCTATTGACCCTTGAAAACTTCCTTCACACCAAACTTCAAGCAAACTCATTAGAGGGTTAGTGCATAATCAAAAATTCACATGTTCAGAGGTGACACAATCATTCTTAACACTTCTGGACATTGCACAAAACTTCTGAAAGTTAATGGAACAAAGAAACTCATTCGACTTAACAAAAGCGGCAATGCGAAATAAAAGGCAGAATCTGTCAAAAACAGAACAGTCCGTAAAGACGAATTTTAAGATGGCACCAGACTTGCTCAAACGGAAAAACTCAAAACTAATGAAAGTTGCGTACATATCTGAGGATCACGCTCGTAAATTGGCAGATTTTTTCGAATTTTCTACAGAGGCCTGTGCCCAGATTCGTGACAGACAGCAATGCTGTTTCTGCGCAGCGATCCCAAATATAACATCAACTTTGACATAGAAACTTTACTTGGCACAAAAACATGATAAGGAGAGGTTGCTACAGTAGTAAACAACTTCCAAGACTCAACAAAACAAAAATTGCTGTAGTAAAAAAACACATGGGTTATCTCCCAAGAAGTTCTTTCTTTATAGCCATTAAAATGGGCTCAGCAGTTTTAATGATGCTCTCATGAAAATAGACAATGAAGCAAAAGAGAACATCAAGAAGCAAATTCAAAACACATTTAAGTCTAACATGCTTCCTATGCATAGGAATCTTGTAAATAAACAAGTTCATGAAGAGCAAAGTAACAAGCATAGGAAGATAAAACAAGTGTAGCTTCAAAAATTTCAGCACATAGAGAGGTGTTTTAGTAACATGAAAATTTTTACAACCATATTTTCCTCTCTCATAATAACTTTCAGTAGCAACATGAGCAAACTCAACAATATAACTATCACATAAAGCATTCTTATCATGAGTCTCATGCATAAAATAATTACTACTCCCAACATAAGCATAGTCATTCTTATTAATTGTAGTGGGAGCAAATTCAACAAAGTAGCTATCAAATATAGGAGGTATATTGTAATCATAATCAAATTTATCCTCCATAACAGGTGGTAACAAAAGACTACTATCATTATAATCATCATAAATGGGAGGCAAAGTATCATCAAAGTAAATTTTCTCCTCAATGCTTGGGGGACTAAAAATATCATGCTCATCAAAGCCAGCTTCCCCAAGCTTAGAATTTTCCATAGCATTAGCAACAATGATGTTCAAAGCATTCATAGTAATAACATTCCCATTAGCATGCATATAAAGTTCCATGGGTTTCTTAATTCTTTCTTCAAACACATCATGTCCTAATTCAAGATAAAGTTCATAAAGATCTCTCATATTTTTGTTGTTTTCCATTATGCCTTAACTAGTGTAAACAAGAAACCAAATGTCGCAATTGCAGAGTCTAAAGGAAATAGCTTCGAGCACACACACAATGGCGCAGAAAAGTACTGTTACCTGGAACCGGAGTGTGAGTACCTTTTACCTTTCCTCCCCGGCAACGGCGCCAGAAAAGTGCTTGATATCTACGGGAGCTTCTATTCTTGTAGACAGTGTTGGGCCTCCAAGAGCAGAGGTTTGTAGAACAGCAGCAAGTTTCCCTTAAGTGGATTACCCAAGGTTTATCGAACTCAGGGAGGAAGAGGTCAAAGATATCCCTCTCATGCAACCCTGCAACCACAAAGCAAGAAGTCTCTTGTGTCCCCAACACACCTAATAGGTGCACTAGTTCGGCGAAGAGATAGTGAAATACAAGTGGTATGAATGAATATGAGCAGTAGTACGGCGCCAGAAAATAGCTTGCTGGCGTGCAGTTGATGGTAGTAATATTGTAGGAAGTAAACATGCAGTAGTAACGCAGCAGTAGTAACGCAGTAAAACAGTAAACAAGCAGTGATAGCAGTATTGGAAACAAGGCCTAGGGATCATACTTTCACTAGTGGACACTCTCAACATTGATCACATAACAGAATAGATAAATGCATACTCTACACTTTTGTTGGATGATGAACACATTGCGTAGGATTACACGAACCCTCAATGCCGGAGTTAACAAGCTCCACAATAATGCTCATATTTTAGTAACCTTTAGTGTAAGATAGATCAACATAACCAAATAGATCACATCAATACCATCATAGTAATAGTTAACTTCTCAATCTACAAGAGATCATGATCATAGCCTACGACAAGAACCACACGGGGCACACACTAGTCACCTTTACACACGTGCAGGAGGAATAGAACTACTTTAATAACATCACTAGAGTAGCACATAGATGAATTGTGATACAAAACTCATATGAATCTCAATCATGTAAAGCAGCTCATGAGATCATTGTATTGAAGTACATGGAGAGAGATTAACCACATAGCTACCGGTACAGCCCCGAGCCTCGATGGAGAACTACTCCCTCCTCATGGGAGCAGCAGCGGTGATGAAGATGGCGGTGGAGATGGCAGCGGTGTCGATGGAGAAGCCTTCCGGGGCACCCCGCCCGGCAGGGTGCCGGAACAGAGACTCCTGTCCCCCAGATCTTGGCTTCGCGATGACGGCGGCTCTGGAACTTTTCTCGTATCGTGGCTTTCTCCGTCAGGGTTTTCGATGCAGGGGCTTTATATAGGCGAAGAGGCGGCGCAGGGGGTCGGCGGGAGGGGGTAAGGCGGCGCGGGCCAACCCTAGGCCGCGCCGGCCACCCTCCTGGTGGGCCTGTGGCCCCCCTCCGGTCCTTCCCGGGTGTTCTGGAAGCTTCGTGGAAAAATAGGAACCTGGGCGTTGATTTCGTCCGATTCCGAGAATATTTCGTTACTAGGATTTCGAAACCAAAAACAGCAGAAAACAGAACTGGCACTTCGGCATCTTGTTAATAGGTTAGTTCCAGAAAACGCATAAATACGACATATAATGTGCATAAAACATGTAGGTATCATCAATAAAGTGGCATGGAACATAAGAAATTATCGATACGTTGGAGACGTATCAATAACTCACACCAACGGATACATAGATAACTAACTAAGAGAGATACTTCCACATTGCATACTATTTCATATGATAACTTCCCTATTCATGATATGACACTACTTGATAGTAAAAGATAAAGGTGGTGATGTGATACCGCGGCACTCCCCCAAGCTTGGAACAAACCAAGGGGATGCCAATACCGATGATGAATTACTCCTTCGGCGATGGTGGTGATGAATTCTTGACAAGCTTCTCAATAAGCTCCTGGAGCTCGTCAATCCTGTATATGAGATTGCGAATCATCTCTGAATTGTGCTCGACGCGGTTAAGGAGTCTGTCCGACGGTGAGTCCCAACTCTTGGAGTTATTTCCCCACTCTTCAGCCTCAGGCTCCTTCTCTCCTGCAGTGTTAGAGCGATCTATATCCCACTGGCTAGGCAATGCTGCCTTGGGAGTCCCTTCAATTTGATTATTGAAAATTAGATTGTGGAAGGGTTGATGAGTGCCTGATAAAGATGACTTTGGAGCTAGGTAATGACGTGGAACCGCTCCTCCAGTGCGAATTCTTGCGCTCTTGTTTGCGCTAAAAGGGTTGTCCACCACCTTGATGCTTGCGATAGTAGCACGCGGGTGTGTGCGCGAATCTTCATCCACCTCTTCTTCATCCTCTTCCTTGACGTCCTTGTCTTCCTCTTTCCGCCCAAGATCTCGATCATCTTCTTCCGGAAACTCCTTGCCCTTGTTCTTGGAGACCATGGCGCTTCTAAACTGAAAACAGATCTGGCAGAAAACAGCTCGAAACAAAACACGACGAGAAAACGATATTACGGACCTCCAGGGGTCCGGGGGATTATATAGCAAATATTTTTACGACAAAAGGAAGGTTCGGATCGAACCGAGTCGGAAAGGGGCAACGAGGCGGCCAGACCATAGGTCGGCGCGGCCAGGGTGGGGCCCGCGCCGGCCTATGGTGGCACGCCCTCGTGCGTCTTTTCCACTCCGTTTCGATTCCGTAATTTTTCATATTTTCTAAAAACAGCAGAAATAATGTTCGGAAAGGTAAACGCGGACTTTTTATTACCTATACTGTTACCTATTCAAAGTCCAGTTCTGGCGGACTGTCAATTTGTCCTTTGATGAAAGCCTCCGGTGTTTCCACTTGAATAATATCAACATCAACATTATAAGAATCGCCCGAGATATAATGCTTGAGTCTTTGTCCATTCACCACTTGCGTGGCATTGCCTTGGAGAGAGCTAATTTTAATTGCTCCTGAACGATACACCTCCTCAACAACATATGGTCCTTCCCACTTCGAGAGTAATTTCCCTGCAAAGAATCTGAGACGAGACCGATACAATAGAACTTGATCTCCAACATTAAATTCTCTTTTGATGATCCTTCTATCATGCCATTTCTTAACTTTTTCTTTAAAGAGTTTAGCATTTTCATAAGCTTCACTTCTCCATTCATCTAGAGAACTTAATTGCAACAACCTCTTATTACCGGCTAATTTAGGATCTTTATTTAGTTCTCTAACAGCCCAATAAGCTTTGTGCTCTAGTTCTAGAGGTAAATGACAAGCTTTTCCATAAACCATTTTATAAGGTGACATTCCCATAGGATTTTTATAAGCAGTTCTATAAGCCCATAGTGCTTCTTTCAATTTGCTAGGCCAATTCTTTCTAGATTTATTAACGGTCTTACCTAAGATAGCTTTAATCTCTCTATTTGATAATTCTACTTGACCACTAGTTTGAGGGTGATAAGGAAGCAATTCTATGATTAATACCATACTTAGCAAGAGTTTTTCTAAAACCTCCATGAATGAAATGAGAACCTCCATCAGTCATAATATATCTAGGTACTCCAAATCTAGGAAATATAATATCTACAAGCATTTTTATAGAGGTCTCACCATCAGCACTTTTTGTAGGTATAGCTTCTACCCATTTAGTAACATAATCAACAGCGACAAGTATATGAGTGTTACCGTCTGAAGAAGGGAAAGGACCCATGAAGTCGAATCCCCAACAATCGAATGGTTCAATAACAAGAGTATAATTCATAGGCATTTCATTGCGTCTGGAGATATTACCAACTCTTTGACATTCATCACAAGATAAAATAAATTTCCTTGCATCTTTGAAGAGTGTTGGCCAATAAAAACCTGATTGTAGAACCTTTTGCGCGGTTCTATCTCCAGCGTGATGTCCTCCATAAACACTACCATGACATTTACTCAATATCTCCTGTTGTTCATATTCAGGAACACATCTTCGCATAATACCATCCACTCCTTCTTTATATAAGTGTGGGTCATCCCAAAAATAATGCCTCAAGTCATAAAAGAATTTCCTCCTTTGCTGAGCTGAAAAGGTTGGAGGCAAATACTTCGAAACAATAAAGTTAGCATAATCTGCATACCAAGGGCTCTCTCGCGAGCTCACCTTTATTACAGCCAATTGTTCATTTGGAAAACTATCATTAACAGGAACAGGATCATAAGCAATATTTTCCAATCTAGACAAATTATCAGCAACAGGATTATCAGCACCTTTCCTATCTATAATATGTAAATCAAATTCTTGCAACAGAAGTACCCATCTAATAAGCCTTGGCTTAGCATCTTTCTTTGTCATAAGGTATCTAATTGCAGCATGATCAGTATGAATTGTAACTTTCGAATCAACAATATAGGGTCTAAATTTATCACAAGCAAAGACTACAGCTAACAATTCCTTTTCAGTTGTAGCATAATTTCTTTGAGCAGCATCAAGAGTCTTACTAGCATAATGAATAACATTTAATTTTTTATCTACCCGCTGTCCAAGAACAGCGCCTACAGCAAAATCACTAGCATCACACATAATTTCAAAAGGCAAATTCCAATCAGGAGGTTCAACTACAGGAGCAGTTGTTAAGGCTTTCTTTAGAGTTTCAAAAGCTTCCTTACAATCATCATCAAAAACAAAAGGTACATCTTTTTGAAGAAGATTAGTAAGAGGCTTTGAAATTTTAGAGAAATCTTTAATAAATATCCTATAAAACCCAGCATGACCAAGAACACTACGAATACCTTTAACATCCCTCGGATAGGGCATCTTCTCAATTGCTTCAACTTTAGCTCTATCAACTTCAATACCTCTCTCAGAAATTTTATGTCCCAATACAATTCCTTCATTAACCATAAAGTGGCATTTCTCCCAATTAAGAACAAGGTTAGTTTCTTCACATCTCTGCAAAACTTTATCGAGGTTTCGCAGGCAATTATCAAAAGAATTCCCATAGACAGAAAAATCATCCATGAATACCTCTACAATACTTTCGCAAAAACCATGAAAAATAGCAGACATGCATCTTTGAAAAGTAGCAGGAGCATTACATAAACCAAAAGGCATACGCCTATAAGCATAAGTTCCATAAGGACAAGTAAAAGTGGTTTTCTCTTGATCTTTAGCTTTAACAGCAATTTGTGAAAACCCAGAATAACCATCAAGAAAGCAAAAATGAGTATTTTTAGACAACCTCTCTAACATTTGATCAATAAAGGGTAAAGGGTAATGATCTTTCTTAGTAACTTTATTAACTTTTCGAAAATCAATGCACATTCTATACCCTACAACTATTCTTTGAGGAATGAGCTCATCATTATCATTAGGCACAACAGTCATTCCTCCTTTCTTAGGAACACAATGCACAGGGCTAACCCATCTACTATCAGCAATAGGATATATAATACCAGCTTCAAGAAGTTTTAATACCTCGTTCTTTACCACTTCCTTCATCTTCGGAATTAGACGACGTTGATGTTCAACAACAGGCTTTGCATCATCTTCCATATTAATAGCATGTTGGCAAATCGAAGGAGAAATCCCTTTCAAATCATCAAGGGTATAGCCAATAGCTCCTCGGTGTTTCTTCAATATTTCCAATAACCTTTCTTCCTCAATCTCTGAAAGCTTAGAACTAATAATAACAGGATATATTTTCTTATCATCAATATGAGCATATTTAAGATTATCAGGTAAAGGCTTTAAATCAAAAACAGGATCTTCCTTTGGTGGCGGTGTTGTACCCAAATCTTCCACCGGTAAATCATGCTTGAGAATAGGTTGGCGACGAAAAATTTCCTCAAGCTCATCTCTTTCTTTCCTAAAAGCTTCACTTTCACTATTCTCCAAATGTTGCTGCAAAGGATTATTAGGAACAAGAACAATAGATGCACACTGCTCCATTTTAAAATCATTACTAGGCAAGTCAGTTTTATAAGGAGTTTTGGTAAATTTAGAAAAGTTAAATTCATAAGGTTCACCAGCAAATCTAGTCAAAATTTTCTCTTTCTTACAATCTATAATAGCTCCACAAGTATTTAGAAAAGGTCTACCAAAAATGATAGGACAATGATCACTAGCAGCAGAACCAAGTACCAAAAAGTCAGCAGGATATTTAATCTTACCACATAGAACTTCCACATCTCGAACAATACCAATTGGAGAAATAGTTTCTCTATTAGCCAAATGAATAACCACATCAATATCTTCAAGTTCACAAGAACCAATTTCGTGCATAATCTCCGTATAAAGCTCATAAGGAATAGCACTAACACTTGCACCAATATCACATAAACCATAATAGCAATGATCACCAATTCTAACAGATAGCATAGGAACACTAACTTGTTTGGGTTTATTAGGATGTGAAACAATATTAGAAGCATCTTCACAGAAAATAATATGACCATCCTCCACATTTTCAGTCACAAGATCTTTAACTATTGCAACAGCAGGTTCAATTTTAATTTGTTCTTCAGGTTCTTTAGGTTTCTTTTCACTTTTATTAATAGCACTAGATATGACAGAGTACTCCTTCATTTTAGCAGGGAAAGGAGTTTTTTCAATATAAGCTTCAGGAATAACATTATCAACAGTTTCAATCACTACACATTTGTTTACAGATGAATCAACTTTATCTTTATACGGTTCATGATACTTATCAAAATTCTTCTTAGGCAGTTCATAATGAGAGGCAAAAGCTTTATAAAGATTTGCAACAACTTGGGAATCAAGACCATATGTAGCACTCATATTACGAAATTTATCAGTATCCATAAAAGCTTCAATGCATTTATAATCATAAATTATACCTGATTCTCTATCTTTGTCGTTCTCCCATCCTTCAGTATTTTCTTGGATCCGATCAAGAAGGTCCCTTTTAAACTCTTCATTCTTGCGTGTAAATGATCCAGAACAAGAAGTATCCAGCAAGGTCTTGTCTTGAAAAGAAAGTCTTGCATAGAAATTATCAATAATAACATTACCAGGAAGCTCATGAATGGGGCATTTGAGCATTAAAGACTTCAATCTCCCCCAAGCTTGGGCAATACTTTCTCCATCATGAGGCCAGAAATTATATATGCGGTTCCGATCTTTGTGAATTTCACTTGGAGGATAAAATTTGGAATAAAATAAAGGCACAATGTCCTCCCAATCAATAGAATCACCATTCTTCAGCAATTTATACCAGTGCGCCGCTTTACCAGACAGCGATATAGTGAATAGTTTCTTCCTAACTTCATTCATAGAAATACCTGCACATTTGAATAAACCGCATAATTCATGCAAAAACAGTAAATGATCACCAGGATGGACAGTTCCATCCCCTTCATAGCGGTTATCCATAACACGTTCAATAATTTTCATAGGTATTTTATATGGTACTACTTCCTCACCTGGCGCTTCATCCACTACCGTTGCAGTAGTAGTAGATTTCCCAAATAGAAATTGAAGAGAGGATCTCTCCATAATGATTTATAGCAGCAGGCAGAAATAAAATCAGCACAAACAGTAAATTTCCTTACCAATTCCACTTACCAATAGCGCTTCACTCCCCGGCAACGGCGCCAGAAAATAGTCTTGATGACCCACAAGTATAGGGGGTGTATCGTAGTATCTTCGATAAGTAAGAATGTCGATCCCAACGAGGAGCAGAAGGTGTTGGCAGCAGTTTCGATGAAGGATTCACTGTAAATGCTCACAGACAAGTATTCAGGGTTTTGATATTGCAGATAAATAAAGTACAAGTAAATAGAATGCGAGAGAAATAATTGCAGCGAGTGGCCCAATCCTTTTTAGCACAAAGGACAAGCCGGTTTGATTACTTATAATGACCAAACGTTCCTGAGGACACACGGGGATTTTAGTCTAGTGCTTTCGCTACATACGATGATTAATCTTCATTGTTTTGATAAGTGTTGTGTGGGTGAACCTATGCTAATGCACCGCCCTTCCTAGGACTAATACATACTTGTGATTATACCCCTTGCAAGCATCCGCAACTACAAGAAAGTAATTAAGATAAACCTAACCACCCTTAAACTCGAGATCCTGCGATCCCTCCTGCATCGAAATACTAACGGGGGCTTAGGTTTCTGTCACTCCGGCAACCCCGCAATTAGCAACCGAATACAAGATGCACTCCCCTAGGCCCATAAATGGTGAAGTGTCGTGTAGTCGACGTTCACACGACACCACTAGAAGAATGACACCACAACTTAAATATCATAACATTGAATATTACTCAACCATATTTCACTACTAGCATTTAGACTTCACCCATGTCCTCAAGAACTAAACGAACTACTCACGAGACATCATATGGAATACAATCAGAGGTGATATGATGATGAATAACAATCTGAACATAAACCTTGGTTCAATGGTTTCACTCAATAGCATCTACAACAAGTATAGAATAACACCGGGAGAGTTTCCCCTATCAAACAATCAAGATTTAACCCGAATTGCTACAGCGATGACGAGGTGCAGCGGTGGTGATGGCGGTGTAGATGGTGGAGATGATGATGATGATGATGGATATGATGTCCCGCTCGATGACGATGGCGATGGCGTCGATTTCCCCCTCCGGGAGGGAATTTCCCCGGCGGATTCCTGCCCGTCGGAGAGCTCTTTTCTCTCTGGTGTTCTCCGCCCCGCAGAGGCGGCTGTAACCCTTCGTGAGGTCCCCTCTGTGGCTTAGGTTTTCGGGACGAAGGAGTACGCGAAGAAAAGGAGGCGAAAGGGTCGTGGGCCCCCAGAGCATAGGGTGGCGCGGCCAGGCCATGGGCCGCGCCGCCCTATGGTCTGGGCCCACAGGCCCTCTCTTCTTCCCCTTCGGCTCCCTCCGTTATCTGAAAAATAGGAATTTACGTGAAATTCCCTTCCACAGTTGATCTTCCGAAATATTGCGTTCTGACGGTGCTTTTTCCAGCAGAATCCTGGCTCCGGTGCTTGATCCTTCAATGATGATGAAACATGCAAAATAGATGAAATAACATAAGTATTGTGTCCCAATATGAAATATATCAATGAATAACAGCAAATTATGATACAAAATAGTGATGCAAATTGGACGTATCAGCCATCAAAAAGGCTTCAGCACGAGCAACGCATGAACAACTAGGCAGGCTCGTGCTGCCTAGATCGCGAGATGCGATCTAGGCAGCATGGTGCTTACCGGAGAAACCCTTGAGAAGGGGTTGGCGATGCGCCGAGATTGGTTTGTGGTGAACGTTGGTTGTTGTCTATTCCATAAACCCTAGATACATATTTATAGTCCAGGGGACTTTCTAATGAGGGCGTACACCAAACCGTGCACGGGTAGAACTCTAACTTCTAAACTAAGATGCGATCTAATATGTTACAGATACATGGGCAGTTTAGCCCAACTTGGTATAAAAGGCCGATTCACGTATTTCTTCCATGTACAATCTTCACGTCCATCTTGATCGCGGCCCACCTCTGACTCGGTCAAATTCTGGTGATAACAGATTGATGGTGATATTCCGGTGTCCTCTTAACAACATGTCCTTGGTATGTAGTATTACCCATGCGAAAAACTTGTGCTTAGCAGTGCATTTACTTTTCCAGAGCCAGACAGAAGGAGGATGTGTTATGAGGGAGCCAAAATGCCTTTGATACACCCTACTAGGTTTGAAAATTCCATTCACATCAATAGGAATCCATTTATCGTTAGTATGACTCTGAAGATTATCCTCCTCAATCAAGGACTACAACTGCAATAACTCAGAATGTGCCTGAACAAAAAGGGGGAGATGAAACCCCTCTACTACCTGGTCCATATTTAAAAACTCTTTAACCGTTTGCAGTTGTCCCTTGCAAAGGAAAATAGCCTTGGGAATTTTGTGTCCAAACATTTGTCCTTCCAAAGATTAGACCAAAATAGGATGGAGCTGCCATTACCAATTTGATCATTAAGTTTGTTTTTTTGTAGCTCTTAAATGCATAGTAACCTAATCTTTAGACCATGAGATCATGTCAATCACTTTTGATCATTAAGTTTGTTTTGTTGTAGCTTTTAAATGCATAGTAACCTAATCTTTAGACCATGAGATCATGTCAATCACAAAACGTAACAACGTATTAGGGTGATTATAAAAGTGGCATTGCGTATTCTGAAAGTGATAGTTGATGCTCATAGATAAAGAGTGAGATTTGTCCATCCAAATGACGGAGATATATACTCTGGTCCCTCTCGGTGAGATCATATCCAATAAGCTTGCAAGCACGGGACTAGGTCATAGGGGATGCCATGTGACAAAACGAGTAAAGAGTACTTACCGGCAATGACATTGAACTTGGTATAGATGATACCGACGACTGAATTTCAGATAAGTAAAATATCACGAGACAAAGAAAAAACGGTCACAATGTGTATTGTTCATTCGATCACGAGGTCATCGTTGAATATGTAGGATCCATCACAGATCTCCAGATCATGATGATGGTTATTGATCGAAGAGGTGTCTCGATCATGTATGCATCATTCGTGAACCGTAGGGCGACACACTTAAGGTTCCTTGACGCTTATGGTAGGTACGAGAATATGAGTTGGAGAACGAATGTTGTTTAGAGTCTCAGATTGGATATAGGGCATCACAAGGAGGTTCGGAAGATTCCAGGAATAAGATTCATATAAGGCAAGTTACTTTCCGGTGTGTGACAAGAGGGTTTCTAGAAAGTGCGGAGCACTACACGGTTTCTTCTCCACCCCCACCACCACACAGTTGTGCTGCTAGGATTCTTGGAGGATCTACTACATCTGTTGCCCGCTGAAACAGGGAGAGGATGTCTTCATCAACACCATATGTGCGCCCGAGTACACAGATGGTGCCCACTTGTAGTGCCGGAAGGATCTTCACTACAATCTTGAGATCGGCAGGTCAACGACTACATCATCCACGAGATCTGATCTCATTAACGCTTTTGGTCTTCGAGGGTAAGACTCTAATCTATCTCGTTGCTCTCATCTAGTAGATTGGATATTGATTTTTGTTTATTATTGTGGTAGATATATTTTGTTTTCTATGCTACAAACCCATCACGCTCGAGCAAGCCCAACACCCTCCTCGAGTGGTTGCGAGGGCGAGAGGGGAGAGGGGGTGGTTGCGCACGAGAAACCCTAGTCGCCACAAGTGTTGCCCAAGCGGACAACGAGGAGGCTAGGGCTACGTCCCTAGTTGTCTAATACGAAATCGTAGTATTACTGTGAAACTTGTTCCACTTCAACCCTTCTTACACCTACACTCTAGCTCGCACAAACCTGAGCCTAGCCAGGTGGCCGGCCGAATATACCCAGTTGTAAGACCAAACCCTTTGTTTTCTTTAAAAAGTATAAGCACAAAAGTCTCGATTGGATAGGGTCCGAATATATTCGTAATATAGTGTGGAAATAATTATTCAACAGAAACATCACACGTAAAATGTGATGCCAAAGGCCCAAGCCCGTTCAAAACGCATGGCTTTGGGTTGGGCTGCCTAGACCCAGGCATATTTTTTTTAGAAAGACTTAAAAGTCCCGACGCTCGAAAATTAGGCCTAGACTTGCGTAGCCAAAAAGCTTGAAAGCCTGGCCCGACCAAAAATCTTAAGTGCGTGCCCTTAAGTGCCCACCGAGCCACGGGCCAGACCATATCGTTATTTCACCCAAATGCACTACACATGTCCACCAGATATAAAGAGTAAATGCATCAGCAGTGTCGGAACTTGGAGGCTTAAATCAATACGGTCACCGATCTTAGGAATACGACATATACAACTAGTACATATAGTGTAGCGTTCTTCTAGGTTATTGGATTATGATACAACTTTGTATTCATTGAGGTGGCATTGCGTGGACCCCATATGTCACTTGTACCGTTGATAAGCACATATTTATGAATAATAAAAAACAACTAGGCTAAAATGAAAAACTGCCAAAGAGATAACGTTCCCTTCGCCTCTTGCTCCGACGTGTCTCCATCAGCACCCACTAGCGGTCGCGCTCTAGACATATCACCGTGCTACCATTCCAGCGTAGTCTTGCACACTGGGCCTGCTCTGGCGGAGGTTCCATGCACATCACCGCCTCCTCGGCATAGTTTTAAAACCCGGACCATACCGGCGAAACCGGAACCAGGGCCTCCACCGGTTCTATAAGCGCACTGGACCGTCCGCGCAAGTGAACCAGGATAAACAGGGAAAACCGCGGTCAGACCTGTGGTTTTAGGCAATAAACCGGTCATGCGGTCTCATCTGGCTCGATGGTCAAGCCGTTGAAATATTATTTTGAGGAGAGAAGGGTTCGAACCTTCGAACCTTGAATCTGACTAGAAAGCGCACAGTGGAGAGACCTGCCTGCTGACCAGTTCGGCTTCCACTACGTTTTTTTTGTTTTGTTTTTGTTTTGCGAATTGGTTTCCACTACGTTCTTTTTTGCGTTGGTTGGGCTGTTTAGCTATTAGAGCAAGTACAAAAAGGTACAGTCAGCTGGCTATAAGATGTAAAATATTATAAATTTGTTTAGTTGGAGGAGAGAGATTGAGAGAGAGAAGAGAGTGAGCTCTTATCTTATAGCCAGCTCTAGCACGTGCTCCTAGGCACTATGTGAGACTAAAAGGTGGGCCATGTATTGTAAAAGT
Organism: Lolium multiflorum; assembly: GCA_030979885.1. Classification (NCBI taxonomy): domain Eukaryota; kingdom Viridiplantae; phylum Streptophyta; class Magnoliopsida; order Poales; family Poaceae; genus Lolium; species Lolium multiflorum. The sequence continues at coordinate 335,427,938 of CM061753.1, read as the reverse complement.
ACTACACTTTTATAGCTTACTATGGTATATATTGGCTCTAAGTTAGCTATAGATAACATGGCACTTGCCTTATAGCCAGCAGCTGACTACACTATTGGAATTGCTCTTACTAGCTATAGACTTCTTTCTAGGGCGCTACTAAACTTTTAGTTAACATGCGTGTTAGGCAGTTAGTCTGCTTGTCCTGGAATGGCAAATTACAGCTTGATTGCTAATCCTGCTAGTTAAAAAAACCACAACATGTAGTTTTGTAGTTGAAATGTATATACTACCCTGTCCATTTTTTGATGTCAAAAGTTTGTCTAAATTCAAGTGTATCTAGACACTCTTTAGTGCATACATACACTTAAATTTAGACGAACCATCGGACATCTATTAACGGACAGATGATGTATTATTTTGTTGCTTATGTATTTGTATGAGAATTATTATGTCAAGTTTGAAATATTTTTACATATTTATTTATTTATTGAAGATTTTTAGTTAAATATATATTATTTTATATTTTAGAAAACCAGATAATGAACCGGTGAACCAGTGGTCCAACCGGTAAGAACCTGAACCGACAACCTCGTTGGTTCGATCACCGGTCCGGTTTTTAAAACTATGCTCCTCGGGACCCTGTGTCGCTTGAACCACGTTGTCGGGCTCTTCCTCATCCCTGCCGCTAGATCCATGAGCCACCCACTCGGCGCACGCTCCTAGCCTCCCCACCCTAGCCTCCCTACACTAGCCATTCACACATACCTCCTCTGTATGGCCCCTAAAGTCGCACGGCCGCATCGGAGGCCGATAGGCGGAGTGGAGCACGCGACGTGGGAGCTGAAGGGGGAGGCCGCCACAATGGTACAACCATCCTCGCCCTCTCTAGCTGCCTCTGCTCCGAACGCCACATCACGCTGCTCGATGTCGATTCCGCAGTGGATGCAGCAGGCTGAGAAAAATGACTGAGCCTATGGGTGGCGTAGGTCTGGTTGGGGCTACGCGAGCGCGTCACGACGGCGCTGCAGAAGCTGAGGAAGAACGGTGGCGGCGTGCGAGGCAGGACTGCGACGGCACGCGGGTGGACTCAAGTGGGGAAGAGAGGAAGAGAAAGGAGAGGAAAGGATGCGGGTGGGCGAGGTTGATCTGATGCCGAGTCTCTAGGCTTTAAAAGCGAAACTATGATTCTTAGGGATTTTTTTTTTTTTGCAAAAAGTTGCATAGTTTAGACTACTCAGCCTTCAATACGTCATGAAATATAGAGCTATACGGCGAGTGAGTGACCTAAATGAGCGCTATGCCATATTTACGTACCGTACATTGCGTATTGGAAAAGTTGGTGATCATATTGGTTTGGCTCTCGAGTTTCACTACTGATGATTCATTTTACTCGCAGATAAACCTAGGGATCATCCACCCCATTCTTTTTTGAGAATTCGGCTGGTGAGCTGCTCGATATATTAATAGAAGAAGATTTGGCTCAGTTAATAAGGAAATCGGACCCAAAAACCATACAGGACGACCGAGTTTATGAGGAAAATCGGCCAAAAAACTGCACAAAAATCGGAGCCTCATCGCCCACACGATACCAGACTACCGACGACCAAACACACACCACCAAACCCGGAGCCGCTGCTCCGACGTCCCCTGCTCGGAGGCGAGCCGCAACGCCGCACGGCATGGACGTCTTGTAGCCCAAACTACCAAGGCGACCATCCGCAGACCACGAACGCCGCGCCAAAAGATCCGGGGCCGCCGCCCCGACATGCCAGCCACACCGACCGTCCCGTCGTGTAGGCCGGGCCGACGAGCTCGCTACCCACGTAGCACCAACACGCCACCCATGCCTTGCTAGACCATGACCACACCCCATGGAGTCATCGTTGCAAGACCTTCCGAGGCCGCCGCCTCGGCGTACGTCAACCGTCCGGGGCCGCCGCCCCGGCATCCACCACCCTCGACAACAGGGCAACCGTGCACAACTAGCACACATCTACCACACCACGAGGAACACGAACTCCAAAAGCGGCGCCTTCAGGAAGGTAACGACACAGTGTGTCGCTGTAACATCCCAAAAAATTCAAAAACAAAGAAAATGAATTTCCCAATTCCCAAATTTTGGAACCAACAAAAACTTTTATTAAAAGAAGTTTGATACATAGTGACCTTGCTTAATTCTTGTGCTATTGCCATGATTGCTTGTTAAAGTACTTTGAAATGATCTTAAACCCTAAATCCTACTCTTTTCACCATCCAAGTTAAAACAAAATAAAAAGGGAATTTAAATCAGAAAAGGGCATATGTGCCTATGGCTATTTTTGTGAAACTTTACCCTAAGCCTTTCTACTTTGTTTAGAAGATTGAAAAACCTTAATAAACCTTACCTAGTACTTATCAAAGCAAATCCAAGTTGAAACCAAAGATTATAAAAAGAAACTAAAAATGCCATAGAGGCATATGAGAGTAAATAGCAAATTTGTGAATTTGAGAATCTTGACCCTAAGACTTGTTGTGAATGGTTGGATCACTCATCTATACCATTTCAACACTCAACAACATCAATTGGGTCAAGCCAAGTCAAATTAAAAATCAAATGCAACATATGCATAGAGGCATATGTGGCACCTAGCCAATTTACCCAAACCTGACCTATGCACTTATACCTTACCCAAATGGTGTGAAACTCTCTCTAAACCTAATCTCACACTAATTGGACCCTAACCCATGCCCAAATAATACAAGATAAACAAAAGAGGAAAATAAGAAAAATAAGAATATCACCTCTTATGTGTTATGGCCATTTTTGCAAATCTTTGAGCTAGACCTTTTGGAATGGTTTCAATGGTTTGGAAATGTTCCTAAACTAATAAGAATCACTTTGGAGTCAAGAAAAATCGAATCAAATAGAGAGAAATCAAATGGTGAGAAAATTCCATTTTTCCTCACATACACTTTGGCCAATTTTGCAAATCTTCAACCAAGGCCACCATGGCTTGTGCCATTGTTTGTAAAACACTTATATACCAATAACACACCCTTTTGAATCAAAGAAACCCAATCCCAATCAGAGAAAATTGCAAATCCAACTTACATATGATAATGGTCATGTGACCATTTTATAACATCTTCACCACTTTGCACCCCTGGTTTTGACTTTTCTTAAACCAACCTTGGTCAACACTTGCCACCTCATCCAAGACCATGTCAAGATGAACCACTTTTCTGTTGACCATCAGAATTGACTTTGACCAGGTTGACCAGAATAGATGAGACAAGTAGAGACATTGAAATAAAGAGAAGATCAACCCCCATTTTGAATTCTTGCAAACCACCACCAAATTGACCACCACCACCACCATTCTACCTCTCTGAATATATGAATGAACTCCACCAAAAAGATTTCCAAAATGTGCCAAAAACCTTCATGCGGCCATTTCTTCAAACACCTTGCTGGCAACATTTGGCAAATGTGATACATCTATTTACCCACTGGTTTTTGGGCTAAACCACTTTAACTTTGTGATCATCACACCCTGGTACCTCCTCTGCCTCAAACCCAGCCCATTTGCCCTGATTAAAGTGAAGCAATGATCAGGAATGCATCCATGCCGAGTACCATGCCAACCTTCATGCCACTCAGGGTTTTCCTTCTTCTCTGATCAGCACCACCATGTCAGCCACCTCTCTCTTTCTCTCCTTGTTATCACCAGAATTTGACCAAGTCAGAGGTGGGCCGCGATCAAGATGGACGTGAAGATTGTACATGGAAGAAATACGTGAATCGGCCTTGTTTACCAAGTTGGGCTGAACCGCCCGTGTATATGTAACATATTAGATCGCATCTTAATTTAGAAATTAGAGTTTATCTCGTGCACGGTTTGGTGCCCACATTAGAAAGTCCCTTGGACTATAAATATGTACCTAGGGTTTATGGAATAAACAACAACCAACGTTCAACACAAACCAATCTCGGCGCATCGCCAACTCCTTCGTCTCGAGGGTTCCTCCGGTAAGCACCATGCTGCCTAGATCGCATCTCGCGATCTAGGCAGCACGAGCCTGCCTAGTTGTTCATGCGGTGCTCGTACTGAAGCCTTTTTGATGGCGAGCAACGTAGTTATCGTAGACGCGTTAGGGTTAGCATCGTTCTTAGCATCATATGCTTGCGTAGTGCAACCCTTGCGCGTCTAGCCGTTGTGCCTCATCATGGGTGCAGGGGCGGCACCCCGCTTGATCTTTATTTAGTAGATCGATCCGTTATGGTCGCTCCTTGATTCATCAAGGATTAGTTTAATATCTGCAATAGTTAGGCCTTACAAAGGGTTGGAGGATCCAGCGGCAGGGTGTAGTTTGCTGCCCCTAGACAGGACGTTCCGAGGATCAACCTAGTGTTGGTTTTTAGGCCTTGTCTAGGGCTGGCTTACGTTTACCGTGCGTGAGCGCGAGGCCCAATCGTGAGTAGGATGATCCGATTATGCGGTGAAAACCCTAGATCGTCGTGGATCTCATATGCTTTATCTTGATCAAGCAGGACCACCATATATTCGGCCACCTTGGACGAATCATGGGTGGATCGGCTCCATGAGCCGATTCACAGGACAACCTGAGAGCCGATCGAGGCTCGTATTTAACGTGTACGTGTGTGCCCTGCAGAAACTAAGCGAGGCATCATCCACACCTTCCGACCAGGTATAGGTCAGGTGGCACGCCCTGCGACCCGCATCGGCGCGCGACCGGGAGGCTTTGCGGGCCGTCGCTCCGAGGGAGGGCCAGCCGCAGCCCTAGTCGTTCCCGGCTCTACGGTGTTGGCCCACCGCCCGCCGGTGGGTTTCGACGTCAACACATTCAGCACGCCCGGTGGGACACATTCTTCAACGACAACCATCTCGCCATCCACATCAGAGATGGCGAAAGACACCATACCATCTTCATCGAAGTGGCAGAAGAAACTCCGGTCACGTACGGGGATCTCATGGCGAGCTCAAGAAGAAGTACGACGAGATCAAGTCTGCCCTCGAAGCCGACCTAATCGGCTCTTTCCACAGACCCGCTCCCACGGCATCAGATGGAAGGGGTTCACACTGAAGCGCACTCGATGGGGTGGACCTATCCACCCCGTCCGAAGAACGCACCAGGTCGCTGCGTCAGAGATCAACTTCATGGTGGCTCATTCGCTGCACCGCCATTCCGAGAGCCTGGTGAATACGTTGGAGCGCGTCGCGCGTGATCCGGAGATCATGAGCCATCGGTACTCTCCGTCAGGACCAGCCCTAGGGACTCATCAAGGGGAATTGCTACTCCAGTCCCGTCCACCGCTGCCATTCGCGTTGGCGGCCCGAAGCGCCGAAATCATCGGCCTATGTCGTCTACAAGATTGGTGGTGACCCCAGTGACTACCAATTCCTACGGGACGCGCCCAAGGAGATCCCGCACGGGTACGCATGCGCTTACGTGCCAGACTGCAGCACTGGGCACCCTCGAACCAGGTTGCTATAGCAGGGACTTCGGGGCAACGGGAGGAACGTCGGAGGCAGACTGAGAAGCAAACGTGGCTAGCTAAATACGCCACCCCGACAAGCTCCCGAGCCCAGCTCCTGCAGTTGGCTCGAACCGGAGAAACAAGCATGGCTGGTTAAGTACGCCACTCCGACGAATCTTCAGGGTTCGGCACTGCAGCCATCACCGCGGATCAAATTTGTACGATCCTGAAAGATCAGTTCGGCATGATGCCGAAAAGAAAGGCGATCGGCTATACCAAGCCGTACCCCAACGAGTACGAATTGATCCCGCTACCACCCAAATATCGGCTCCCGGACTTCACAAAGTTCAGCGGATCGATGGCTCCAGCTCCATCGAGCATGTGAGCCGATATTTGGCACACTGGGCATGATCTCGACGACTGCGCGTGAGGTACTTCGCAGTCCCTCACAGATCGGCTTTCGGATGGTACACGTCGCCACCGAACTCAATCCAGACCTGGAAGCAGTGGAAGAACGGTTCCATGAGCAATACCACTCGAGGCTTCCGAGGCTGGCATTGCCGATCTAGCACAAGTACGACGAAGCGCGGAGAAACAGTGTGAATACATCCAGCGCTTCAGGACGGTTAGGAACCGATGCTATTCGGTTCACGTGAGCGAAAAAGAAGCAGTCGAATTGGCGGTGGTGGGTCTATCATCATCGATCAAGGAAGTGGCCTCCCAGGCGGACTATCCTTCGTTAGCACACATGGTGCAGAAGTTGTCAGCGTATGAACAACGCCACCCGGATGTCTACCAAGATAAATTCAAGCGCGTGGTTACCATGGTTGACGCAGGCGAAGATGAAGGTCTTACGGGAGAACGAGAGGTCGCAGTAGCTGAGTGGACTCGAGCTGCAGGCCCAGTAACCTGCAAATGGGTAAAGCCACCAGGGCCTCCAAGAGGGTTCGACTTCGACGTGACGAAAACCGAGCATATTTTCGACCTCTTACTCGCGGAGAAGCACATAAAGGTACCCGAAGGCCACAAGTTTCCTACGGTGCAAGAGCTGAACGGAAAGCCATACGCAAGTGGCATAACACGTTCACCCACACCACCAACGATGCAGGGTGTGGCGTCAGCAGATCCAAGTGGCGATAGAAAATGGGCGACTAATTTTTAACCAGTATGCCATGAAGGTCGACACACACCCCTTCCCCGCCGTCAACATGGTGGAGTTTACCCACCTTGGAGGGTGCCAGCCTGATTTTTCAGCCAACATCAGCATGGTAGAGCTTGGACACCGCTCCGAGAAGGACGGGGATGAGGACAGCTGCTCTCAGAGCAAGGACACTGAGGGGGCCGCTCCATGCGATCGGCTCCGTCAAGATGGCAAGCGCTACGTCACGAGGGGGAAGTGAAGAACATAAGATACCAACGACCCCTCTCTGATCACCTCCTCAACAAGTATGTTAGTCGATATGACCAACGCCGGCGATACGACAACAATGATGAAAGAGGTCGTCGACCATAAACGACGGAAGACATCGCCGGCATAATCATGATGAGGAGCGGCAGGAGCGCCACGACAGGGAGCAGACGATACGGACAGCATTGGCACGCCTTCTTCGACACTGGGATTCAGGAATGAGCCGATTACCAACAATCGGCAACGCTGAATGCAACCGGAAAAAGAAGGAGACAACCAACGTGTCGTGTTCGAGCGCCTAGGGCCTCTCCCACCGCAAAACAGACGTGCTGAGACCCCTCCGTTGGAAGATCTCGAGGATTCGAAGACGAAGGGGAATACGAAGAAGACAGTGCCACCGTCCAAGGTGGTGCCCTGACGGTCTCAGCCATTCACAAAAGCGCAGGTTCAGCGATTGGTCTGGAGGAAGCGAAAGGATGTACTTGCATACGCTGAGGAAGGCGCGACCTGATCTGGTTGCGAAAGTCCAAAGGACCCTGGATGAGGAGGGACTGCCGCAAAGAAAGAGTGGCGCCCCAAGCAAAAGAGAGCCGATGATGAAACATCGGCTGGCACAAACATGGTGTTCATTCGTCCGGCGGAGTGTAGTGCTCCACGATTACAGTGCACCCGACATGGATAACAGCAAGCGCACCAACGTGCTAAGGTCAGAGATTGGGCTGGTTTTATCCGCCGACATGGACGAGTAGCAAGACTACGTCAATAAGCAACATGGCGAGGCCGATCCTTGCGATCGGCCCTCCGAAACTGATGAAGGGATATTACAAAACCTTCACCGAGCAAGCAACATGGAGGCCGATTCCAGCAATCGGCCCAAATTATCCTCACCATCCATTCTGCCTGGGATCAACGTTTGACCCAACAGGGACTACCTGAAGAGCCGATACCATCAATTCTCTTGACAGAATCGGCTCGGGGGCACCTAGATGGATAAAACACGAGGATATGAAATAATACTGAGTATGGGGGCCGATACACAAATCGGCCTAAAATTTTTAAACATTTTACAGCCGATGCAAGGGCATCGACTTTAGAATTGAGAAATAGCCGATGCGCGGCCATCGACTCAAGAGGATCAATGTTGCGATCAGAGGACCAATGAAGCACGAAAGGGGTTTTTCATGGAAGAACCCCTCAATGGAGTGATTTAATGGCTTGGTTCCCCTCTTCAAGAGCAGTCCGGACGTGCAGATCAGGTCGAGGATGGATCGCCAAAGGAAAGGAGCCGATCTGACTTGCAAGGGCGAAGAGGCGCAATGAAGAAACTCGGGGGGCAGCTCACCTTGAAGGTTCTCTGCAAGCCGATTTACGTGCAAATCGGCTGGCTCTGCATGATCAAGCCCAGGCTAATTCGGCTAAGTTTTTGCCTTGGCCAAGACTCGGGGGGCAGCAGGCCTGGTGGATGTTCTGCTTTGCTCTGTTTTCACGAACCGATTGAGTTATCATCGGCTGATCCTTCATTGTAACTTTCTTCATAAGTGATGGGTATTGAAGAAGGGAAGGACGCGTTTCAAAGGACCGATGCGGTGCTATCGGCTCATTACGCACTGGCGAAAGGGACGAATCAGCGGGGTCAGCAGAAGGGGGAATCGGCTCAATGAGCTTTAAAGAAATCGGCAAAATCAAAGTGGGGAAAAGTTCTTCATTAATAAGCGAAATTTCTTACATAAGGAGATGATTACTCTCAAAAGGAAGTGGGGGATACATTGCCCCATCTGCTACTACTGGCCCTATTCTAGGGGTCCTATCTACGGGCCGTCACGCCCTCGTCGGCGCCGGCGTCGTGCTGTCGGCGCCGCTCGGCCTGCTCGTCGTCGCTGCTCCAGCGACCGCCAACAGGGCCCTCGTTGTCCTCATCTTCATCATCGGCGTCGCCATCGTCGCTGTTGACGTCGCTGAGGTTCCCAGGCCAGAGGCAGTGCCGTTTGGCCGGCGGCTCGTCGGAAGAACTCTCGTCGTCGGCTTCCTCCTCCTCTCCCTGCTCCCCTTCCTCCCCGGAAGAGGTGAAGTCACAGGAGAAGTTATCGTCGTCACTCTCCTCCTCCGGTTCCCCAACGGCGAGGAAGCGGAGGTCACTCTCTCCGTCGGTCAAGGATTTGTCATCCTCGGACCAGATGAAAGAGTCATGGTCCTCTTTGTCCCACTTCGTTGGGGCGAGGATATCGTATGCCGCCTGCGTGCCCCACGAGGGCGTCGACTCTCGAATAGGAGAGGACACGTAGGAAAGACCCGATGAGGAGGAAGAAGAGGAGGACGAAGACATGGTGGCAGAGGAGGGTTTTTCGGAGGCTAGTGCGAAGGGGATGGGGAAGATGACTGTTTGCTGCGGTTAAATAAAGAGAGCATAGTGAAATTCAATGCCACAGCAGTTCCCGAGGAGGTGGTGCCAGAACCGTCTAATCGCGCAGAGAAGTTGAGAAGGCAAGTTATCATGATAAAGGACTCTGCAACGGTTCTGCTCGCCACGACATGACCCGACGAAAGGAGAGCATAATGATTTTGGAAATGTCATTTCCAAAACCAGGGGGCATGTGTTATCACCAGAATTTGACCAAGTCAGAGGTGGGCCGCGATCAAGATGGACGTGAAGATTGTACATGGAAGAAATACGTGAATCGGCCTTGTTTACCAAGTTGGGCTGAACCGCCCGTGTATATGTAACATATTAGATCGCATCTTAATTTAGAAATTAGAGTTTATCTCGTGCACGGTTTAGTGCACGCCCACATTAGAAAGTCCCTTGGACTATAAATATGTACCTAGGGTTTATGGAATAAACAACAACCAACGTTCAACACAAACCAATCTCGGCGCATCGCCAACTCCTTCGTCTCGAGGGTTCCTCCGGTAAGCACCATGCTGCCTAGATCGCATCTCGCGATCTAGGCAGCACGAGCCTGCCTAGTTGTTCATGCGGTGCTCGAGCCTTTTGATGGCGACCAACGTAGTTATCGTAGACGCGTTAGGGTTAGCATCGTTCTTAGCATCATATGCTTGCGTAGTGCAACCCTTGCGCGTCTAGCCGTCCTTGTGCCTCATCATGGGTGCAGGGGCGGCACCCCGCTTGATCTTTATTTAGTAGATCTGATCCGTTATGGTCGCTCCTTGATTCATCAAGGATTAGTTTAATATCTGCAATAGTTAGGCCTTACAAAGGGTTGGAGGATCCAGCGGCATGCAGGGTGTAGTTTGCTGCCCCTAGACAGGACGTTCCGAGGATCAACCTAGTGTTGGTTTTTAGGCCTTGTCTAGGGCTGGCTTACGTTTACCGTGCGTGAGCGCGAGGCCCAATCGTGAGTAGGATGATCCGATTATGCGGTGAAAACCCTAGATCGTCGTGGATCTCATATGCTTTATCTTGATCAAGCAGGACCACCATATATTCGGCCACCTTGGACGAATCATGGGTGGATCGGCTCCATGAGCCGATTCACAGACAACCCGAGAGCCGATCGAGGCTCGTATTTAACGTGTACGTGTGTGCCCTGCAGGAAACTAAGCGAGGCATCATCCACACCTTCCTGACCAGGTATAGGTCGTGGCACGCCCTTGCGACCCGCATCGGCGCGCGACCAGAGGCTTTGCGGGCCGTCGCTGAGGGAGGGCCAGCCGCAGCCCTAGTCGTTCCCGGCTCTACGGTGTTGGCCAGTCACTGCCCGCCGGTGGGTTTCTGACGTCAACACTCCTGAACCCAATGGTACCATCGCTGACTCAAAGCTTGCACGGCATTGGCCAGAACACCTCGCGCCCAGACACGCCAGAACCATGCCAAGCACGCGGTGAGCGCGCATGGGCACGTCCTGGACGCGCCAGAGCACGCGCGTGTGCCGTCGCTCTCGTCCTCCCCTGCAGCCCTACCTCTGCATCGAGCTTGGCCACCATCTCCTCTACCCCGTAGACACGCTCGCTAGCTCGCGGAGGACCTGTCGCTGTCGCAATGATCCGCGCCATTGCCGCCAGTACAGCACCCGTCGCGCCATGATTGTGAGCTGTCTTCTCCTCCTTTCTCTGCACCAGCTACACGTTGAGCATCTCCTAGCCGTCGCCTACCTCCTGCGTCCCCCTACCTTGCCCCTTCGCGCCCTGGAGCGCCATTGCCGTCGACGACCTCCACGGCACCCTAGCAGCACATGCGCACGTATAAATAGACCCTCTCCCGCACTGCATCCTCCACACCATTTCTGCTCCCCTCCTTCTCCTCGACCTCCTCAACCCCTGCTCCACTTTGATTAGGCCCTATAGAGCTCCAATTGCTCTGTCGATCACCGGAGTCCGCCGCAGATCAACCCGTCGAATTCGGCCATCATCGGAGTTGCCACTGGTACCAGTCGACTCCCCATCATCGACAACATCGTCTAGCATCAGCGCCGCCCGTCGCCGGAGCCCCAGCTCGCCGTCGACCCCCTACCTCCACCGTGCCCGCGTCTGCTTCTCGTCGACGATCTGCCGTTGGATCCGCCTCTGATCGCACGGCTTAGGTTAGGCGATACCGTTTCGGTAAAAATAAGTCACTGACGCATGGGACCCGCCGTCAGTTGGCCCGTGGCGCGCTGAAGCGTTATTGGGCTGGCCCTTCTGCGTTTTAAACCTTTCGGCCCATTCCTTTTCCCGCCTAGGCCCAAGTGTTGAATTTAACTAAATCTGTTCAGTCAATTTTGCTTGCAGATGCTTTGCTAGAATTTGAATAGTTTCAAATCTACAAACCCAAATTTAGTGATTCAAAATGTTCCAAAATCCTTATGAAATTATCTAGCTAACCCCACTGGTTTCAACCTCATAGATTTTGTAGAATTTGAATAGCAAAAATGACAAGTCAGAGACTTTTCAGCATTCAAATAAATCTAGAAAATAAAACATATTGAATTTTGAGGTGATTCCACCTCTCAGAATTCACATTTCACCAACTCTAATTTAATATGTAAAAATATGATATGGTTTCTGTACATGATCATGGGTTAGAATAAAATAATGGCTATGTAGTCATTACTAGCCCATTTAATTTTTTTTCAAATTTAGGATTTCAAATCTATGAGGTGTAGCACCTCATTTAAATCATCCTCCCAAGTGGTATGAGGTAATGTGATGACCCTTGAGGCATGGTCTCATACTTGCTCACTTGAGGATCTTAAACCAAAGTAGAAATTAAAATGCATGAGGTGAGGACATTAGTCTTCATGACCCATATGTTCTTATTTGAAAATATTAAATCATTTTCATAGTAGTATTTAAATGGTTCATAACTACTTATTAAATCATATGAGATGTATTGGCCTCATTTAAATCTTTGTCTCAAGTAATTCAACATGAGGTAGTGACCTGAGTCTAATAAACCCCATGTTGTATGAATTGATGATATTAAATTATTAATAAGATAGTATTGAATTGCATGAGGTGAATTCCCTCATTTAAGTCATGTTTCTCAAAGGATAAGTGTGAAGTGTTGACCTTGGTCAACATGTGATCATACCTTGTCATTTGAGGGGATTAAATCTTAACAAGGTTCAAAGAGAGGAAATTAATTCCCAAGAATAAATAAATAAAAACACTAATAAATATTTCAATGAGAGGAAATTATTTCTCAAAGAACTAAATAGAGACCCTAAATTAATATTTGTAATGAGAGGAAATTATTTTTCTTTAAAAGAAAAACAAGTCAACCAACATGTTAATAATGTGGTGATGCTAGAATAGCTTGTGTGAACCATTTGTGTGATTAGTCTAGCACTTAAGTATTGTTTGGTGATTGTATCCTCGTGTTCGTTTATAGACGCTAGTACCGGAGACTATCAAGAGGAGGAGGTTTTCTACCAAGAGGAAGAAGAAGAGAACTTTGATCACCTCACCAATCAAGGCAAGCTATTACCAATGCAAGCTAGACTAATACAAGTTATATTGTTGCAAGCTAATATTCTTGCAAAGTGCAAAGCTCTACTAGAGCAAGGCACACTCACCAATTATTTTATGCTTCATGATCCCATCCCAAGATTTATTCTTACAAGTTTTTACTTTGATTATTATAACTTACTTTTATAGTTAACTTTGGTCTAGAAATAGAGTATTACAAGAGTATCAAAGTTAGCCTAGAACCATCAAAGCTAGTTAGCACCCCTCATGACTAGTTGCTAGTGCTAATAAATAAAATTGACTACTTTAGATGGGAACATGTGAAATGAATTGACTTTGAAAACCTTGGAATGATGAGTCATTCTATTGGAAGATTTTGAAGGTGAATATGACGGATGAATGACATGGTGAATTTTACAAAAACTGATGGTTGGGTTCGGATGCGATACCATTCCAATTTGAAAGTACCCCCACAATACCCAACATGGGTAAGGGCTTAACTAGAAATTTATGTGCTTTAGTATGGGTTCCCTCTAAACAAGCGCCATAGGGGTTATGCCGAGGCTGCCTCCGTTGAACGTGAATTGATGTGAAATGACGTGAAATGAGGTGAATGTCCGGCCCAAGCCCTGTGCAGTTCCCAGGCTGACGATTTGTCTTCACTGGGAGGCCAAACTCATGGGGAGAGGTGCCTATACTAGGGTATGTAAGTGAAAGGTTATGGTTGGTAGTCCGCACACGGAGTGTGATAAATCAGGGCCAGTTAACCCTAACGGATTATTGCAAATATTGTGGCACAAGTGTACGACCTCTGCAGAGTGTAGAACTATTCGAATAGCCGTGTCCACGGTTACGGACGATTGGAAAGGCCATACTGTTCCGTCATCAGACCCTTTTCAAAAATATGATATGTGACTTGTGACTTGAATTTGAAAGGTGAATGGTGACGTTGAATTGAATCACAAGAGTTGTGGGAATGCCACTAATGTTTCCACTTGAGTTAGTCTAGAAATTCAAGCATCTTTACTAAATGTTTATGAACTAAACTTGGCTTTATGCAAATAAACCTAGAGCTTAGCAACCCCTAAAATTGATAATTACATTGGTATTAGTTTGCGAGTACTTAAAGTACTCATGGTTGTGTCCCTGGCTATTCCAATGCCAGACTATGAAGAGGAGCAACACTATGAAGATGACGGTCAGCAGGACGTCTACCAGAACTAGGATGCTTCTAAAGTCAAGCGTTGGCCTGTGGATAGATAGTCCACCTACTACGACGCTTCCGCTACTTGTTTATGTTCGTTGATCATTAGATCAACTATCTGTGTAATATTGGATCATGTGATCTATGATGTAAGACATTTATGTGTTGTAATAAATGATGACTCTATGGTATTCAACTGTTATGTCTCGCAACAACAATCTTCCTGGGATTGCGATGTACGACATAATAGGCATCTGGATTTAAAAATCCGGGTGTTGACAGTCGCCGCCGCTCGCTCCGAGGAGCAGAGATTTTCACCCGGAGAACGCAACGACTCGCGACAACAGAAGACCAAGCTCCCCGATGAAGCCCTCAACAGGGGAAACGGTACCTAGGGGCACCGCCAACATCGGCACCAAAGGTGCGAAGCTTTCGCCTGGAGTGTCAACGTTGTCGTCAGGCCTAAGTAGGCCCTGGCCGTAGGCGTGGCCAGCCTAGCAGGGGGCCTTGTTGCTGTCCACCAAACGCTCAACACTCGCCTGAGTAGCGCGTCCGGCCAGACCACGCGCGCTAGCACCAACGAAGCACTAGGCGGCCACCGGGAAGCCATGCAGCGCCACGCCAGGCGAACCGCATCCACCAGAAGCCAGATAGAAGCCGCGCCATGGCCGGACGGGGCGAGAAGCAGGACGAACGGCGAAGAGCAGCGAAGGCCGAAGCCGCCCCGCCAAACCGCCGGCAGGGCCGACGCGCAGGGGCCCCGAAGCGAGGAGCGGTCGGAGATGTGCCGCGGCATGGACGACGGCGAGCCACACCAAGGCTAGGGCGACGTGGGCAAGAACGTCTCCACCAGGGCGCGCAGCAGCAAAGTGCCACGGGAGGCCCCGGGGGAGACGGCAGGACAGGGCGCTCGCCGGGAGTGCCAGGGAGCGGCGCACAGGCCGCGGCCCTCCATGCCCAAATCGAGCCCAAACGGGCCCTGATCGGGCCCTCCCCAGCCAGACCGTGCCAAGGCTGTACGTCGATGGGCGGCGAGCTGCAGGAGGCAGCAGGCGAGGCGCGACGCCACAGCGAGGGCGCAGGAGGGGCGGCGGCCTCTGGGGTCCGGCATGGCGTCCTCCCTCCAGGACGGCCGTGCGAGAGCCCGAGAGGCATAGGTCCTCGCCGCCCCCTTCATCGGCGGCGGACGGCTTAGCCGCCGGCGGCCTTGGGAGGCGACGAGGGAGCGGGCAAGGGGCAAGGGGGTGGCGGCGGCGGGCTGGGGTTGGGCTCCCCCGTCGCCTGGAGGAGGCGACCGAGGGGAGCGTATTTTTTCAATAAGAGTATTGATTGATCTGATCCACCCCATTCCACAACAAAAGACAGCCTGTTTCATTTTTAGAAAAGTCGATAGGGTAGTAGGGTCCAAACAGTGTTTGGTAATAATATAGCGGGAGTAGCAGGTAGTGCAGGATGGATGTGTGGAGATCGCATCTGCATCTGCATCTGCATCACCACCTTGGAGATGCCCTTGGCCCTGATCCGATCTGTACCTCGATCCTCTCCTCTCGTGGTCTGGTCGTGGGTGGGGGGTTGGTTGGTGCCCACCATTGCATTGCATGTATAAAAACCCCGGCCGAAACAGCCGTTCGTTCCCCAGCAGTCCGTGCGTGCTCCCCGGCCGGCGTCCCCTTCCTTCCGTTTGGAGACGGGACGGACAAAGGTTGAGGTTGGTACCAACACACCAACGACGTTCTTCCTCTTCTTCTTCCGCCTTGGTCTCTCTATTCTCTACTGTCTCTACTTGTCCAGCCACAATCGTCTCCTCTTTCTTGCCTTGTACTAGTATCTTCTCCCTCCCAGCTGAAAATAAATTGAGTAACTTAAGGAAACGGTTTGTTTGTAGCGAGGGGGCAGTTTCGTCAGACTAGCATGGCATGGCAATTGGCATGGCCAGGTAGAGGTAGGTGACAAAATCGCCGTGAATTACTAATTAATTACGCCACCGCACCGCAGCAGCAAGGATAGCAGGCCACCAACCCCAAAACCTCTCCTCCTCCTCCGCTCGGCTTCTTCCCAAACCTCACTCCCCCTCCACCTCTCTCTCTCTCTCACTAGAGTATTTCTCCCCAAGAAGAAGAAGAAAAGAAGAAGAGGAAGAAGAAGAAGAAGAAGAAGAAGAAGAAGAAGAGATTCCTCCCCTGTTCCTGCCGCTGCTACCGGGTGGGAGAGGGGGGAGATCTGGTGGTCTCTTCCTCCGCTGCTCGCTTGGTAAGCACCTTGCTGCTTCGATTCCTCAATCTTCTTCCACTCCAGGTCCAGCGTGCTTGTCTTCCGACCGGCCGGATCCACCCCTCCCTCCGCCATCCACCTACTTCTCCTACTGCTACCACCGTCCACGGATACACGCTGCTGTAGATTTTTCTTGTTCCGGATTTGTTTGATTGATTGATTGATGCACAAAATCCCTGTCACTTGTCCCATCTTCCTTCCTAGAACTAGAGCAAGAATTATTTATACATACACTACTGTAGTAGTATATCACACAAAAGGCATCATCTTTTCCGGGGCCGCTCACTCTGCTCTGCTCTCATCTGCTTCGGAAGGCAAGGCAAGGGAGGCGCAGATCGCGTGCAATTGTTCCTTCCCCCACGCATTCCTCACTCACCGCACTCCGCAGATCTGACCTGGTGCCACGGCCTGCCTGACGCTCCCTTCCTCCAGCTGGTGCTCACTTGCGCGCACGCATCGGCATCGGTTCACTTCTACTTCTAGTGCCGGCCGACCCAGGATTCGGTTTCGGTTTCGGTTTCGGTTTGGTTTGGTTCCTGCCTGCATAATTTGTTTTCTCTTGACCAGCCCCCCTACCCGTTTAATTTGTACGAATAGTGAGTGAGGAATTACATCTTCTTGCCATGTGCTTGTTTTCTACACTAGTAGTATCTGGTCAGGATTGAAACTTCCGCGGATCTGGATCGGCCTGTCCAGATCCTAGCCCCTGCTCAGATACTAGGTCCTGCGTCTTGTTGGTTCATGTCAGGGTTCCAAATTCAGCTACTAGCTGGCTTGGCAGCTGCAGTAAACTCAACTGCCTGCCCGCCCACCCGCCTGCCCTATGTGTGTGTGTGTGTAACAGTTTGTAATTCCCTTCCACTGCTGTTTCTTATATCGATTGTCCATGCTCATATTTACGCATTTTCTTGTTAACATCATAATACATACATACATACATACATATATGGCGACTAAAATGGATGATGGGTTTCGTCCTCCTCATACAGCCAGCTCTTGGCCACACCCAGCCGTCAAAACACTATACTGTATTTTGTTATCTTTCGCACTTCCCTTTCTCTTGTTGTTATAAACTTACTTACTTACTTACTATTATTAAGTAGAGTTGTCATGAGGTATCATCTAACTGCCTGCTCTACTACTTCTCTGAGCATTGTCTTATTTCTCGCCACAACTTTCATTCCCCCCCTCACGTGTTACTGTCATTCTAACATCTCATCTAACTGTACGCTTTTCGTTTCAGAAGCCTGCGCGCCCTCCAGCCATGGCGGACCTGCAGGAGCCGCTGGTGCGAGGGAAGAGGAAGAAGAGTCTGGTGGACTACCTCGTGCAGTTCCGCTGGATCTTCGTCATCTTCTTCGTCCTCCCCGTCTCCTCGCTCATCTACCTCAACATCTACATCGGCGACATGTGGTCCGCCATCAAGTCCGAGAAGAAGCGACAGAAGGAGCACGAGGAGAACGTGCAGAAGGTCGTCAAGCGCCTCAAGCAGCGCAACCCCAAGAAGGACGGCCTCGTCTGCACCGCCAGGAAGCCCTGGATCGCCGTCGGCATGCGCAACGTCGACTACAAGCGCGCCAGGCACTTCGAGGTCGACCTCTCCGCCTTCCGCAACATCCTCGAGATCGACGCCGACAGGATGGTCGCCAAGGTCGAGCCACTCGTTAACATGGGACAGATATCCAGGGCCACCTGCCCCATGAACCTCTCCCTCGCTGTGGTCGCCGAGCTCGATGACCTCACCGTTGGCGGCCTCATCAATGGTTATGGCATTGAGGGGAGCTCCCACATCTACGGGCTCTTCTCCGACACAGTCGTCGCGCTCGAGATCGTCCTCGCTGACGGTCGGGTTGTCAGGGCCACCAAGGACAATGAGCACTCCGACCTCTTCTATGGTGTCCCATGGTCCCAGGGAACACTTGGCTTCCTCGTTTCAGCTGAGATCAAGCTCATCCCAGTCAAGGAGTACATGAGGCTCACCTACACCCCGGTCAAGGGATCTCTCAAGGACATTGCGCAGGGCTACGCCGACTCCTTCGCGCCCAGGGATGGCGACCCTTCCAAGGTCCCCGACTTCATCGAAGGGATGGTGTACACCCAGACGGAGGGCGTGATGATGACCGGCGTGTACGCCTCCAAGGAGGAGGCTAAGAAGAAGGGTAACACCATCAACAGCGTCGGGTGGTGGTTCAAGCCATGGTTCTACCAGCACGCTCAGACGGCACTGGACAAGGGCGAGTTCGTGGAGTACATTCCCACGAGGCAGTACTACCACCGCCACACACGGTGCCTCTACTGGGAGGGCAAGCTCATCCTGCCCTTCGGCGACCAGTTCTGGTTCAGGTACCTCTTTGGCTGGCTGATGCCGCCCAAGGTCTCCCTGCTCAAGGCCACCCAGGGTGAGGCCATCAGGAACTACTACCATGACAACCATGTTATCCAGGACATGCTTGTGCCCCTGTACAAGGTTGGAGAGGCTCTCGAGTTTGTTCACCGGGAAATGGAGGTATATATATATCATCATTTTTCTTCTCTTTTGATATTAGAAAATTCAAGTGTAGATGTCAATTGATGAGTCTGCTAGGCTGCAAATGCTTTTTTCTAGTAATTTTGCTATGAAATCACCATCAAGATCAATGTTAGCTACTATGGCTGTGGGTGTGAAATTCTGCTACATCTATTTTTGTGTATCCCAACCTGTTGCAGCTTTGCTTCTCTGAAAGAATGAATGTTAGTATAAGGTCACTTGAAATGTAAGTACGGATTTGCACCGAGTCTGCTAGGCTTGTAGGGGCTGCAATACTTTTGCCTAGGAATTATTTGCTATGAAATCATCATTTAAGGCTAGTCTGAGTTACTTATTGATCTAATTTTATAGGCTGTCATGTCATAGCATTATCGTACATGTATTTAAATGTTGTTTCAAGTGGCTGTAGGGTTGTGGATGTGAGTTTCAGTTTCTGCTCAGTTAAGAGCTATTTTTGTGTGGCGCAACTGCTATGTCTGAAAGAATGTTTGCTGAATGCAGAATGTTTGCTTCTTTTTTTTTATAACATATAAGGCCATTTGAAATTCAAGTAATATATCTGCATTTATGAGTCTGGCAGGCTGCAAATGCTCTTAGCTAGTAATTTTTTTTCATGAAATCATCTTCGAGATCAGTATTAGCTACTATGAGACGGTTGATATTAATGGGCTGTGGATGTGAATTTCTCCAACAGCTATTTTTGTTTTGCTGCTTACTCTGAAAGAAAGAATTTTGACTGAAGAACTTTTGTTTGTCTCAGGTGTACCCACTGTGGCTGTGCCCTCACCGTCTGTACAAGCTCCCAGTGAAGACGATGGTGTACCCAGAGCCGGGTTTCGAACTCCACCAGCGTCAAGGCGACACTAGCTACGCTCAGATGTTCACGGACGTGGGCGTGTACTACACCCCCGCCTTCATCTTCCGCGGCGAGGAGTTCAACGGCGTGGAGGCGGTGCGCAGGCTGGAGCAGTGGCTGATTGAGAACCACAGCTACCAGCCGCAGTACGCGGTGACGGAGCTGAACGAGAAGGACTTCTGGCGCATGTTCGACGCGTCCCACTACGAGCTCTGCAGGCAGAAGTACGGCGCAGTGGGCACCTTCATGAGCGTGTACTACAAGTCCAAGAAGGGTCGCAAGACCGAGAAGGAGGTGCAGGAGGCCGAGGCCGCCATGCTTGAGCCTGCATACGCCGAAGAGGCCTAAGTCCTTCTGGTCGTCCCTGGTTTCGTTGTCTTCAGGATGAGATGTGTTTGGCAGAATTGAGGACTATTTTGCTTGATTATTAGAACTCATCGTGTAGCATTAATTCGTAGCACTCGCTGCCGTCTGTACTCGGCAACTTCGTTTACCCCTTTGTTGTTGATTTGCTTAGAGAACTTAATCAGGAAGATGTATGTGGCTGTAATAATATGGATGCTTGTGATGAATTCCATGCCTGAACTTAATCAGTAAGATGCTTGATCAGGAAGTTGCGAATATGAATGCTGTTATTATGCTGTAGTTGTACACAGTATTTGTAATGGGGGGCATTTTTGCCTTTCATTTGTGAAGCACTTCTGTTTGTTTCAGTTTACTCCAATACTAACTTCTAAAACCTGATTTAATCTGCTTGGCACACTGAGTTGGGCTGCTCATAGTGCTCAGGGCAGCTTGCAGGATGAAATGGTGAACTGATTCACAGATGAAACTGTAGGAAAAAAAAACAGGTAGTGATGCAACTTTTTACTGGCAAGGAGTAGTACTGTAACTGTAATAATAATGGTCTAATAGATCCAGGGAGTGATGCAATTCATGGGTGGAGACAGGGCATGTGAGAGGCACAGTGAGATATGAGTAGCACCAAACGGCCCTGAATGCATGCACGTGCTCCTCATTATGCAAGGAGTATGAACTGTTTTTCTTGTCTTTAACTTTGTTTTTCTTGTAAAAAAACATGAGACGTGGACGGTTGTTGTTTGGCTAGCTGACCCTGACCGAGTAAGTGAATGTGAGTGGCACTCACTGGTCAGTCG
The DNA here is from genome assembly GCA_030979885.1 of Lolium multiflorum. Lineage (NCBI taxonomy): Eukaryota > Viridiplantae > Streptophyta > Magnoliopsida > Poales > Poaceae > Lolium > Lolium multiflorum. The sequence goes on along the minus strand of CM061753.1, from coordinate 335,407,150 downwards.
ATAAAAACAGAGACATGAATGATCCGTGGGCTGCCATGCTAGGTACACTGCATATTGCTCTGCTTCCTCTGCTTTCTTTGCTGTAGTGGTATACATAAGAGAGAAGCCCTCCTGGATCTCGACGCTAAAACCCTTGCAAACTCCTCCTACCTACCGCTCCCCCAAGCTCAAGCTCAAGCTCGGCAGGTCCATCAATGGCTGCGAACCAGCAGCTTGTCACTGGTCGCCATCTCCTTCTCCTTCTTCCTCCTCTGCTTGTGCTCCTCCTCGCTTCTCATCACCAGGCTGCTGCTTCCGATCCACTGGTAACTACTGTCTATACATGAGTAAACAAGCATGCGAATTCAGCCTCAGATCTGAAATATCTTTTGACTGCAGGTGACGACGATGCACGGCATGAGAGCGAGGTCCCTGCTCCAGGCCCCAAAACTAGGTAAGTAACTCTGAATTCCGTTGCCTTATTGCCATGGTGGTGTATACAATCAATAACTCGTGTGTGATTTCCCTCTGCCTCGCCGGCGACGTACGTACGACAATGGTGGATGGAAATGGATGGGGAGCAGACTGCCCGAAGGTGTGCTACGGCCGGTGCAGCAATAACTGGAAGAACGAGATGTGCAATGACAAGTGCAACGTCTGCTGCAAGCGCTGCAACTGCGTCCCTCCCGGCACCGGCCAGGACACCCGCCACATCTGCCCCTGCTACGACACAATGATCAACCCGCACAACGGCAAGCTCAAGTGCCCGTAGGCCGTAGACAGACATTCAGGTCGCACACCCCGGCAGCTAGATCTCGTCACCACTAGTCTCATAGATCATGTTCTGTGTGGTTTGCAGCAATCTCTCTCTCTCTCTCTCTCTCTCTCTCTCCTCTCGGGGACCGATAATGGTACTGCTAAAATAAGAAGTTTCTGCTAATTTACTTGGCTTGTACATGATAAGATCTACTTTATGTAGAATTCTGCTAAGAGCAAGTACAATAGAGTCCAGTCAGCTGGCTATAAGACATTAAATAATATATCTTAGATGAGTTGGATGAGAGAGAGAGAAAGAGAAGGCTAACAGCTCTTTTTTTTTTTTTTTGAATAACAGCAGGAGAACTGCTGTGTTCATTGCATTAGAAGAAAAAGGTACGGAGACCCGAACTGCTCAGTTTATTGAAGGAAAACCGGGCGAAAACCTTTACATCAACAAGAGCACCGCTAGACATAAAGAACGCCGGGAAGGCTAGGAGCGGCACAAACATAGAAGCACACCACCGGGGCAAGCAGCGTCACCGAACATCATCCCCGTGCTTACGGTGGGACGTCTTCGACTTCATTGCAACAGCCCCAAGGGCACTCCAAACATGTTGAATCGATCACCATTGCCACGAGCTTGTTCGCCGTCTTCAACAACATCGGAGAGAGAAGACATAACCGAAGGGAGGCGGCATGTGCCGCTCCGGTCTTGAGAGGGCGGAAAACAGGACTCGTCTGGCGCCGCCTGCATGTCAAGAGTGCTCCTGCTACCGCCACCACGAGGCAACCCCACGAGACCCAGCACCACAGACTCCAAGAACACCGCCATTGATAGTTCCCGACCAGCCGCTTGACCACAGCCCAGGTGCTCCCATCAGTACCATGTCTTCAAAACGATGCTTCCACCGAAGTAACGACATCGAGGATGCCGCCATCGCCAATCCTACATGCGGATTTAGGTTTTCACCCAAAGACAAGAACCAATAGCGGGAGAAGTGTTCGATCTCCTCGGTAATGCCTTCAGCAAGGCAAACGACACACAGAAGTGACGTCATCACCGGCATCGACGGAAGTCGAGCAAGATTTTCATCCGGAGAACTGCACACCTCGCTGGAATCTGAGTTTCCGGCACACCTCAGTCACACCCAACCTCTCCACCCGTACCTCGCCGGAGCAACATCAAGGGCGGCTTCATGACTAGCACCCCTGCTGGCCACCAAGAATCTGTGTGCACCCCACCTCCCTCCAGCCTTCAACTAGGCAGCCTCCAAACTGCCCGAGCCGCCAGGTCCCCGGAAGCAAGGCCGCTTGGCCATCCGCTGCCCTGGCCAGCAAAGGAAGCGGCGCTGCCACATCAGACTGGAGAGCAGCCGGGGCAGGGCGTCGTGCCACCGCGAAGAACGCGGCCCGCGCAGCCCAGATCCGGCCCAATCGGACCCGCGCAGCAAGGCGCGATGCAGCACGCCAGCGCCGCTCCTGCCGGCCTTCGCCGCCCCGCCAAGAACCGCCGCCCCTCGGTCCGCCACCGCGCCAACGCCCGCTTGGGCGAGGCCAGCCTCACCCGCGCCGACACCCGCTTGGGGCGACCAGCAGCGAAGCCCTCCGCGTCCACCGCGAGCTCCCCCCAAGCCGCCTTTGGAGGCCGGGGCCGCCGCCACCGCGGCGAGGCCAGCGGCAGCGGCGGAGAAGGAGGGCCCTAGGGGGAGGGCCTGGCCGGAGATGCTCGAGTTCCCCCGTGCCGCCCAGGCAGAGCGACGCGGGGGTCTTTTCTTCCCTTCCGCCAAAATTTTTCGCTCTCACTCACAGTGACTGTGTACTCGTATACTCTCAGACTCTCAACTCAGAGCATCTCCGCCAGCAGTGGCACCGGAAGCTTGCACGTGCTACTAGGCACTTTGTGAGAGTGAAAGGTGGGCCATGTGTTAGTAAAGTAGTCCATTCTTATAGCCAACTATTATACATGTTAGCTATATGGTGACTACAAATGATATGACATCTTGTTATAGCCAATAGTTGGCTATACTATTGGAATTGCTCTAAGAAGTTGCAGACAGAGATGCATTTGCAGTGCTACGACACTAAACTCTGGTCTGGTTGCGACTCTATATTCTCTCACTTCTTTCTCCAACAAATACCAAAGTGCGTGTCAAAATAATTGTAAAAATGAAAGATATTCGCAGCTTGCCGACAGCTTTGTTCTTGCGCGGATGCACTGGACGTGGAGCTAGCCGCTATGGAGGAGGGCCTTGGCTTGACGCTGAACTGGACAAATGAAGCTATCACTGCGCCGAGGCGATCAAGCTAGTCTCTTCTGACTTCTGAGTCTCCGAACCTGTCGTTGTATGCCAATAAAGTTAGTGTTATCAGAGAGAATTAAGGAAATAGAGATATGAATAAAGAATATTAATCGTGAGGCAAACCACGCAAGCCACGGGTTGGCTTCTCTAGGGAAAGGACAAAGTAAAAGTGAAATTTGGTTTCAGAACTTCCGGCCAGAAATCGCTGATGCGATCAAGGCTGACTGTAATATCCCTACATAAGAAATAACATCTCTTTTTCCCTGCAAAATAAAAATAAAAATGAAAGATATCAATTACAAGAAAATTACTTCCACCAATTCGTTTTCGATGTATTCGCCGACCCACGGTGTTAAGCTTCATGCGCTATCCTGAGCGGCGGTGGAGGCCCCCAAACACGTACACAACCCTAGCGGCCCCTCATCCCTCGCCCCTCAGGCCGCCGCTGCTGCCGACCCCTCCCGTCAGAGGACGAAGGGATGGAGAGGGCTCTGCGGCGGCGCTTCATGGGAGGCAGTGGGGCGCATGTTGAGGATGTCGGGCGGCACGGCCGTTGTGGCCTGGCCTGATACACTTCGCCGGTCGTCATGGAGGAATGGGTGTAGCATGGCGACCTCGCCTCCGGCGGCGGTTCGGCGGTGGCGGCGATCTGGGCAAGATTTGGGCCCTCTTGGACCCAATCGGCGCATGAACCATGGCTTCAGCCAAGCTGCCGTCGGTGCTTCGTGCCGCCTTTTACTTCTCCGGTGATCCGGCAGGAGTGACCGGCGGCGTGGGGGCTGGTGTTCTCACAAATAATGGTGGTGGTCCTAGGATTTCTCTCTCGCCAAGATGAAGATCTACTTGATGCATGTCCTTCTTGAATTTGCTGGAGTGTGGAGTTTCGGAAGGCTAAGTCGGCGAATGTAGCAGTGCGCCTTATACTTGGAGTTTTCTGGATCAGGTGGTATTTGGTCGTGCGCACCCATGTTTTTATTCCGACCGTTTGGTTATGAAGAGGGCGGTGCGAAGCTTTGTTATGTGTTGCCATCAGATGACTTTCTGCTCCATAGTGAAATCAGAAGCAGAGAATATCATGAATGCCGAATTGTAGAACTAGCCATGGAGGTTCGATTCTCTGCGATATTGAGGGACTTGCTTAGTATTCTGGATTTAGCGACAATAGTATACAAGTGGGGTGACATCACATCTAAAGTTTAGAGTCTAACTTAATTGGTTGTGGCTGAAGTCAGTTGGAAGTCGTGCTCTGAATTTAAGAATGCATTCATTCTTTGGTAGTCGTGCTCTAGATTTCTGTGTACGCAAATAAACTTGTTTCATGGAAGCGCGAGAAAAGTGAATCTGTTCATCCTATCATTTCTAATTACACAAATAAAGTAGCTTCCTGGACATGTGAAATAATGGTTAGTTGTGTGAATAACCACTCCAACGTGGAATATTCACTTTGGCTTATAGGAGCATTTGGTTTCATTATGTAAATCTACATTTCAAAGTGTCAAAAAATTCTAAAATAAAAAATTTCATGTACATCTACACATTTTATGTTCGTACATAAGTTTTCAAAAAAACTACAAAATTTTGTGGCTCCTGTAAAAATAACAAATTTTGATGCTATAACACGAGTACGTACAAGACATTTTTTTGTCTTTTTTGTACACACCACATAAATGTTGTTTCTCCATGAAAACTTATGTACTAACATAGAATGTCACGATGTACACCAAAAAAAATTATGTCAGAATTTTTTAATTTTTTAAAATTGTTATTTAATTATTTTGTATAATGAAATCATTTGCTCCTATGAGCCAAAATGCCGCCTCCCTCCAATATGGTTATATAAATCCATTGCTTGCTCCGTCGCAACAAGTCTCAGCCTAAATTAAACTTATCTAGTTGTGCAGATAACAACGGAAAAAATATGCAAGGTGTATCCTCCCATAACAAGTCACATATTTCCGAGCTGCAAGATAAGAGAAGCGCACATCACACTGTTCAAGTGGTTGTAAGATAACCTTGCGGATACCTGAAAGATATAACAGCCTAGACCTGAAATTGGGCATGGGGAGGCAGCATAGGTGAGGGTTCGACTTTTTACATCGATTTAGGCCTCCAATCATGCTCTTCATCGTCGTCATAGCAATAGCAAGGAACTCCGCGTGTGGATTTGTCGCTCCCCTAGTTGCGTGGTGCGGTGGTGGCATCCCAAGGCTGAGTTGCACGGAAAGAAAGGCTGAGTTGCACGGGAAGACACGGTTCAGAGAAAATGAATATGTCAACCATATTTTATCAGAGCTGAACCTAAAGAAATAGAAATAAAATATCAATAGTGACGGAAAGACATACTAATGCTAACTAATTTTGATAATATCACACATGATGAGCCTATTAGTTTGTATTGTGGAATGGAAAAATATTCTGAAATTGCATCTCTTATTTCTCTGTGTAGCAAATGCACCTATTGTTTTAAATTTCATATGAATAAATATTATTGTGAGAAGAATAATTTTCTTGTGTACCCCATATGCATCACTTGTGATAATATTGTTCTCATGAAGCTAGAAGTTTAAGAAATACTGATTGTATGCCGAAGAATCTTTCAAGTGAGACCACATCCACATTGGAGCACTATTTTACCTAACCATACGACATATAATGGTCCAAAAAAATTACTATCAATTGTAGTTAACATATTGGAGCTCATCAGCACAAATCAAAACGTTTTTTTTTCGGATAGTCACGGGTGCCTATAAGACTTTGCAGCCTATTACAAAATAGTTGGGTTCAAGTTGTTAGTTTGGCTGAAACGATGCCTCTCCCTGGCTCGTGTTCCGTGTTTATATAGGGTAGAAAGAACCTATACCGTGGCAATACATAGAGCGTATATACCATACCGTACAACGTGATACATAACATATGTCTAACAGCCCCCCTTAATCTAAACTTCTTTGAAGATTTAGATTACGTCTAAATTCTCTCAAGTTTGCAACCGGTAAAGCCTTGGTAAAACCATCAGCAATTTGATCTTTGCTTGATATGAACTTGACCTCAAGTTGTTTGCGTGCCACTCGTTCACGAACAAAGTGAAAATCAATTTCAATGTGTTTTGTACGGGCATGAAACATAGGATTTGCAGACAAATAAGTAGCTCCTAAATTGTCACACCAAAGTCGTGGGTGTTCTCTTAATCTCACACCAAGTTCTTTGAGAAGAGATTCAACCCAAATAAGCTCAGTGGTAGCATTGGCTAGTGCTTTATATTCAGCTTCTGTGCTTGACCTGGAGACTGTAGGCTGTTTTCTGGAACTCCATGAAACCAGATTTGGTCCTACAAAAATAGCAAAACCTCGTGTAGATCTCCTGCCATCCAAGTCTCCAGCCCAATCTGCATCTGTAAAGGCACTTAATAAAGTAGAGCGTGACTTCTGAAAAGTAATACCAAGCCTTGATGTATCAGAGATATAGCGAAGAATTCTTTTCACTGTTGTCCAGTGAGAGGTCATGTGAGCATGTAGATGTTGGCAAACCTTGTTAACCGAGAAAGACAAGTCTGGGCGAGTCAAAGTGAGATACTGGAGAGCACCCACAATGCTGCGCTATCGTGTGCTATCTTCAGTGCCGAGAGGTTCCCCCTCAGTGAGAGATAGCTTGTCGATGGAGGACAGAGGTGTGGGTGCAGCCTTGCAGTCCTTCATACCAACTTTGTCTAATAAATCAGAGACATACTTATGCTGAGTAAGGACTAACCCATCCGGTGTATGAGCAACTTCAATGCCGAGAAAGAAGTGTAATTGTCCAAGATCTTTGATTGCAAAGTGCACATTGAGTTCCTTGAGCAAGATGGTAATGGCTTGATCTGAGGAGCTAGTCACAATAATGTCATCAACATATATCAGGACATAAATCATAATATCATGCTTGTGATAAAGGAACAAGGATGTATCAGCTTTAGAAGGAATAAACCCGAGGAAATGCAGTTTAGAACTCAAACGAGAAAACCAAGCACGAGGGGCTTGCTTGAGCCCATATATTGCTTTGTCAAGCTTGCAAACGTGGTGAGGAGCACGAGGATTTTCAAAACCAGGGGGTTGCTTCATATACACATCCTCTTTCAGAACACCATGTAGGGACGCATTCTTTACATCTAGCTGCCGAAGACTCCAGCCTCGAGAGACAGACAGAGCTAAAACAGTGCGAATAGTGGCTGCTTTAACAACTGGACTGAAGGTGTCTTCATAATCAATGCGAAAACGTTGCTTGAACCCTACGAGGCGAGCTTTATATCGGTCAATAGAACCATCAGAGCGTCTCTTGATGCGATATACCCACTTGCAATCTATGATATTTCTGTGAGAGCCACGAGGAACAAGATGCCATGTATGATTATTTATGAGAGCACCATATTCTTCTTCCATAGCATGACGCCATTGAGGATGATCAAGAGCCTCAGAAGTAGTGCGAGGCTCCCCTGTGGATGTTAGAAGACCATAACAAACTGTACCATCTTTGTAAATTTTCGGGTTGCGTATACCTTGTTGGAGGCGAGTGCGCACTCCCAGTTGTGGCGGAGCCACAGGAATAGAAACCGCAGAGGATCCCGACGGTGGCGACGAGACCGCGCTGTCGCTGCTGGCGTCGGTGTCGGAGACAACGGCAGCAGAGGAGGGCGTGGCGGGCTCCGGTTGGTCCGGAGATGGGGCCGCGCTGACGCTGTCGGCCGGGCTGTCGGGTTCGTGGGGAGCGCTGTGGCTGCTGCTGTCCGAGGCGACAGCTGGGGACCCAGGTGGGGCAGGCGAGGCGCGTGGCGTGGCCGGACTGGAGGGAGCCCGGGGCGTGGCCGAGGGGGAGATTCTCCCGCCCTCGGGATCAGCAGCGACGCGGCGACCAGGTGCTGGCGGCGGGCGATCCGAGGTAGATCCCGGCCGCGCGTTGGCACGTAGTGGCGACGGCGGTGCAACTTCAGAGGACTCTCCCGAGTCCATTTCTTCACCGTTTTCAACAAAATTTGTATCAGACTGATCAGTAGGAAGAGTACTATCATCTGGGGGTGGAATATCTAAGGTTCCTGGCCAAGATTAGTCATCACATGTATAATAGGCAAAGGCATGTAATCATCAGTTTGTGCATCCCCAACAGTAGTAGGTGTATCATGAGGGAGCAAAAGAATGTCATTACGAAGACGACGACCTGCATTGGGGTGCAGGTCAGCAAAGGGGAAAATACGCTCATCAAAGACCACATCACGAGAAATGTAAACACGTCCCGTGGAGACATCTAGACATTTGACACCCTTATGAAGAGGACTATAGCCCAAGAAGACACTTAGTGTAGCGGAAGGCGAGTTTGCGCTTGTTGTAAGGTCTAAGATTGGGCCAACAGGCGCAACCAAAAACACGAAGGGATTCATAGGTGGGTTTGGAGTGCATAAGGTGTTCAACAGGAGTGTCCAAATTGATGACTTTGCTGGGTAGGAGGTTAATCAAAAAGGTAGCTGTAAGAAAAGCCTCATCCCAGAATTTTAATGGTATGGATGCATTGGCAAGAAGGGACAAGCCAACTTCAAATATATGGCGATGTTTGCGTTCAACGGAGCCATTTTGTTGATGAGCATGTGGACAAGAGACATGATGAACAATGCCACACTTTTGGAAGAAACTGTTGAGTTTTACATATTCACCACCCCAATCAGTTTGCATGGTTTTAATCTTTCTCTCAAATTTTCTTTCAACAAATTTCTGAAAATTAAGAAAGACTGGGAACACTTCAGAACGGTTTTTAAGCAAGAAAATCTAAGTAAACTTGCTATAATCATCAATAAATCTCACATAGTACTCATGTTTGCCAGCAGAAACAGGTGCATGTCCCCATACATCAGAGAATACTTGTTCCAAAGGAACAGTGGAGACACTAGTAGAGATGGGGTATGGCAACTGGTGACTCTTAGCTAGTTAACATGCATCACAGACATATGGATTTATTTCTGAAGAATAAGAGAGTTCATTTTTCCTAAGTATTTACTGCACCACAAAAGATGACGGGTGACCTAAACGACGATGCCATGTGGAGGAGGATGGATTTATTGTAACGAAGACTTCCTTGTGCCCCCCACTAGGAACAGGAACTAGCGGGTACAGACCACCAATGCACAGCCATTTAAACAGAACCGTCCTTGTTGCCTGGTCCTTAATCAAAAAGAAGAAAGGATGAAACTCAATGTAAACGCTGTTATCAAGGGTAAGTCTATGAACTGAAAGAAGATTTTTGGATGCAGCAGGCACATGTATCACATTTTTAAGATGCAAAGTACTATGTGGGGTATGCAAAACTGAATGACCAACATGAGAAATTTGCATACCATGACCGTTGGCGGTGTGAACTTGTTCGCGGCCCTTGCACTTGTCATGTGTGGTGAGCTTGTTCAACTCAGCAGTGATATGATCCGTGGCACCAGTGTCCGGGTACCAGTTGGTGTCAACACCATAGGAAGCAACATGAGCAAATTTTTCCTTGCGATCACTATCATCATCAGAATCATCACGGTCTTTGTCCTGGTAGCGCCACCAGCACTCATTGGCAGGATGCCCATATATCTTGCAGATTTGACACTCGACTTCGACAAACGGTGTAGGGGCACGGTTCTCGCGACGGCGACCATCACGCCGGCTATTTCCATCACCACGACGGCGTCGAGAGCCATCGTCGCCACGGCCACGAGGACCGCGGTCATCATCGCGGCGGTAGCCGCGGACATCATCGCGGCGGGGGCCACGATCATCAGTGCGGTGAGGGCCGCGGTCATCATCACGGCGGTTGCCGTCACCACGACCACATGGGGCGCGATCATCATCATCGGCACGGCCACGCGGGCGAGAGTCACCGCGTCCACGGCGAGCAATGTTCACGGAGGAGGTGAAGGTGTCACCAGTGTCGTGCAGCATGTTGTGGCGCTGATCATGTGTTAGCAGCTGGTCATAGAGATCATCAGTGGTGAGGCCGGGCTGGCCATTGGCAGAGGCCATGTCGTCATTGTAGGAGCCATCAAGGCCATTGAGGATGTAGTTGACGAGCTCGCTCTCATCGATGAACTTGCCAAGCGCAATGAGCTCGGCGCCAAAACCCTTCATCTTGGAAAAGTATTGTGCCATTGTGAGGGAGTTCTTCTTGGTGTTATTCAGGGCACCACGGAGTGCGTTGACCTTGGATGGCGAGGCAGTGGAGAACATCCTGGTGATGGCGGACCAGATGGCCGCGGTGGTCTCCAGGCCGAAGACGTGAGGAAGGAGCTCAGGCGATAGGGAGTTGAGCAAGTAGCTAGCAACAACCTGATCACGCGCAATCCATGCAGCGTAGGCAGGGTTGGCGATGGAGACTGTGTTGCCGTCGGAGTCCTTGGAGGATAGCATCTTGGCGGGGGAGCGGTCGGTGCCATCGAGGAGGCCCATGACCATGGCACCACGGATGGCGGGGAACACCAGCATCTTCCAGAAGAGGAAGTTCGAGCGGGTGAGCTTGGTTGTCAGCGGAGCGCCGAGCATGGCGCTAATGGAAGCCATGGAGGAGGACGCCATCGGAGATGGGGGAGCGGCGGCCGAAGACGGAGAAAAGGCGGCGGCTAGGTCGTAGATTGTAAGGCGACGGCCGTAGCGAGGCTAGGGCGGCGGCGGGATCGTAGGTTTTGGGTCGTGGGGGCCGCCGTAGATGGTGCTAGGCAGCGGCAGGCGGCGGCGGTGCAAGACACGGCAGCGGCAGGCGGCGGCGGTGCAAGACACGGCAGCGGCAGATCGTGGGTTTTGGGTCGTGGCGGCAGTGGTGCACATCACGGCGGCGGTGGATCGTGGGCGTGGTCGTGGGCGGCGGCGGTGGATTCTTTTGTCTAGGGATCGTGTTCGGCGGCTAGGGTTGGAAGAGGTAGCTCTGATACCATGTTTGTTTGGCTGAAACGATGCCTCTCCCTGGCTCGTGTTCCGTGTTTATAGCCGCCCCAATTTAGCCGGAGTTCGCCGCGGCAGTAGCCAGACGGAGGCAACGCTCCCGTCTACCTTTGCCGCTCCCTCGACCCTCGCTGGACTCGCCGTCGTCTTCCACGCCAGTTGCCCGCCTCGCCGAGCCTCGCCGGAGCCCCAGGTACCCCATAGCTACCCTCCTCGCCGCCGGTAGGGTTAGCACTCGCCGTCCTCATGTCGCGGATGGAGACGACCGTGCGCCGTCGATCCTGCTTTTAATCCTACGGCTCTCCTCGCTCATACCAATTCGGGTTTTAAAACTCGCTGACAGGTGGAGCCCCCTGTCAGGCGGCCCGCTGCGCACTAGAGCGTAGCTGGGCCGGCCCAGTTATTTTCCCGACGAAGCCCACAATTTGAATTCTGTTTAATTCGTTTAACTCAAATTTGAATACCGGTGCCTCATTCAAAATTGAATAAAAACAAATATACAAATCCAATTGAGTTGATTCAACTTTTGGGTGAAAGCTTATGAAATTATCTATCCAACACCACTGTTCTAAACCCTTGATTGATTCTAGAACCATTGCAATAAAAATAACAAGGCAATACCTTTGCCAAATTCAAACATTTTTATAAAATCAACCCTTATGTATTTTGAGTTGATTCCAACTATCATAATTCACATTTCAAATGCTCTACATGAATATGTAAAAATATAGCATTAGTGTTTACCATGATCATGGGCTAGAGCAAAATAATGTCTATGTGGCTATTTCTAGCCCATTTAAATTAATTAAAATAGTAGTTAAATATTATGAGAGGTAGCCTCTCATTTAAATCACTTTTCCCAAGTAAGTGAATGTGAGGTAATGACCTTGGTCTACCAAACCTCATATTTTGATTACTTGAGAATATTAAATCTTTTTCAAAGTAGTGTTTAAATTGTATGAGATGTTGTATCTCATTTAAATCATTTTACCAAATGGATAAATATGAAGTGGTGACTTTGGTCAACATGCTCTCATACTTTATTCTTTGAGAATATTAAATCTTGGAAATATTCAATGAGAGGAAATTATTTCTCAAAGGAACTAAATAGAAACCCTAGTAAGTATTTCAGTGAGAGGAAATTAATTTTTCAAAAGGAAGACAAAGCCAACCACCATGTTAAAAAGGGTGTGATGCTAGATCATCTTGTGTGAGCCATTTGTGTGTTAAGTCTAGTACTTAAGTATTGTTTGGTGATTGTATACCTCGTATCCGTTTATAGCCGCTAGTACCAAAGGCTACGAGGAGGAGGAGGTCTTTGATACGTCTCCAACGTATCGATAATTTCTTATGTTCCATGCTACTTTATTGATGATACCTACATGTTTTATACACATTATATGTCATATTTATGCGTTTTCTGGAACTAACCTATTAACAAGATGCCGAAGTGCCTGTTTTCTGCTGTTTTTGGTTTCAGAAATCCTAGTAACGAAATATTCTCGGAATTGGACGAAATCAACGCCTGGTTCCTATTTTGCCGGAAGCATCCGAACACCCGAGAGCCGCTAGAGGGGGGCCCTGTGGGCCCAGATGACATGGTGGCGCGGCCAGGGCTGGGCCCGCGCCACCCTATGGTGTGGGCGCCCCTTTGACCCTCCTGCGCCGCCTCTTCGCCTATATAAAGCCCCCATCGAAACCCTTACGGAGAAAGCCACGATACGAGAAAAGTTCCAGAGCCGTCATCGCGAAGCCAAGATCCGGGGACAGAGTCTCTGTTCCGGCACCCTGCCGGAGCGGGGAAGTGCCCCCGGAAGGCTTCTCCATCGACACCGCTGCCATCTCCACCGCCATCTTCATCACCGCTGCTGCTCCCATGAGGAGGGAGTAGTTCTCCATCGAGGCTCGGGGCTGTACCGGTAGCTATGTGGTTAATCTCTCTCCATGTACTTCAATACAATGATCTCATGAGCTGCTTTACATGATTGAGATTCATATGAGTTTTGTATCACAATTCATCTATGTGCTACTCTAGTGATGTTATTAAAGTAGTTCTATTCCTCCTGCACGTGTGTAAAGGTGACTAGTGTGTGCCCCGTGTGGTTCTTGTCGTAGGCTATGATCATGATCTCTTGTAGATTGAGAAGTTAACTATTACTATGATGGTATTGATGTGATCTATTTGGTTATGTTGATCTATCTTACACTAAAGGTTACTAAAATATGAGCATTATTGTGGAGCTTGTTAACTCCGGCATTGAGGGTTCGTGTAATCCTACGCAATGTGTTCATCATCCAACAAAAGTGTAGAGTATGCATTTATCTATTCTGTTATGTGATCAATGTTGAGAGTGTCCACTAGTGAAAGTATGATCCCTAGGCCTTGTTTCCAATACTGCTATCACTGCTTGTTTCTGTTTTACGCTACTTGCTGTTACTACGCATGTTTACTTCCTACAATATTACTACCATCAACTGCACGCCAGCAAGCTATTTTCTGGCGCCGTACTACTGCTCATATTCATTCATACCACTTGTATTTCACTATCTCTTCGCCGAACTAGTGCACCTATTAGGTGTGTTGGGGACACAAGAGACTTCTTGCTTTGTGGTTGCAGGGTTGCATGAGAGGGATATCTTTGACCTCTTCCTCCCCGAGTTCGATAAACCTTGGGTAATCCACTTAAGGGAAACTTGCTGTTCTACAAACCTCTGCTCTTGGAGGCCCAACACTGTCTACAAGAATAGAAGCTCCCGTAGATATCAAGCACTTTTCTGGCGCCGTTGCCGGGAGGAAAGGTAAAAGGTACTCACACTCCGGTTCAACAGTACTTTTCGGCGCCATTGTGTGTGTGCTCGAAGCTATTTCCTTTAGACTCTGCAATTGCGACATTTGGTTTCTTGTTTACACTAGTTAAGGCATAATGGAAAACAACAAAAATATGAGAGATCTTTATGAACTTTATCTTGAATTAGGACATGATGTGTTTGAAGAAAGAATTAAGAAACCCATGGAACTTTATATGCATGCTAATGGGAATGTTATTACTATGAATGCTTTGAACATCATTGTTGCTAATGCTATGGAAAATTCTAAGCTTGGGGAAGCTGGCTTTGATGAGCATGATATTTTTAGTCCCCCAAGCATTGAGGAGAAAATTTACTTTGATGATACTTTGCCTCCCATTTATGATGATTATAATGATAGTAGTCTTTTGTTACCACCTGTTATGGAGGATAAATTTGATTATGATTACAATATACCTCCTATATTTGATAGCTACTTTGTTGAATTTGCTCCCACTACAATTAATAAGAATGAATATGCTTATGTTGGGAGTAGTAATTATTTTATGCATGAGACTCATGATAAGAATGCTTTATGTGATAGTTATATTGTTGAGTTTGCTCATGTTGCTACTGAAAGTTATTATGAGAGAGGAAAATATGGTTGTAAAAATTTTCATGTTACTAAAACACCTCTCTATGTGCTGAAATTTTTGAAGCTACACTTGTTTTATCTTCCTATGCTTGTTACTTTGCTCTTCATGAACTTGTTTATTTACAAGATTCCTATGCATAGGAAGCATGTTAGACTTAAATGTGTTTTGAATTTGCTTCTTGATGTTCTCTTTTGCTTCATTGTCTATTTTCATGAGAGCATCATTAAAACTGCTGAGCCCATTTTAATGGCTATAAAGAAAGAACTTCTTGGGAGATAACCCATGTGTTTTTTACTACAGCAATTTTTGTTTTGTTGAGTCTTGGAAGTTGTTTACTACTGTAGCAACCTCTCCTTATCATGTTTTTGTGCCAAGTAAAGTTTCTATGTCAAAGTTGATGTTATATTTGGGATCGCTGCGCAGAAACAGCATTGCTGTCTGTCACGAATCTGGGCACAGGCCTCTGTAGAAAATTCGAAAAAATCTGCCAATTTACGAGCGTGATCCTCAGATATGTACGCAACTTTCATTAGTTTTGAGTTTTTCCGTTTGAGCAAGTCTGGTGCCATCTTAAAATTCGTCTTTACGGACTGTTCTGTTTTTGACAGATTCTGCCTTTTATTTCGCATTGCCGCTTTTGTTAAGTCGAATGAGTTTCTTTGTTCCATTAACTTTCAGAAGTTTTGTGCAATGTCCAGAAGTGTTAAGAATGATTGTCACCTCTGAACATGTGAATTTTTGATTATGCACTAACCCTCTAATGAGTTTGCTTGAAGTTTGGTGTGAAGGAAGTTTTCAAGGGTCAATAGAAGAGGGTGATATAATGTGATCGAGAAGAGTGAAAGGTCTAAGCTTGGGGATGCCCCGGTGGTTCATCCCTGCATATTTTAAGAAGACTCAAGCATCTAAGCTTGGGGATGCCCAAGGCATCCCCTTCTTCATCGACAACTTATCAGGTTTCTTCTAGTGAAACTATATTTTTATTCGGTCACATCTTATGTACTTTACTTGGAGCGTCTGTGTGCTTTTATTTTTGTTTTTGTTTTGTTATCTTAGTTCTCTGAATAAGTTCATCCTTGTGTGGGAGAGAGACACGCTCCGCTGGTTCGTATGAACACATGTGTTCTTAGCTCATAATATTCATGGCGAAGTTTCCTCTTCGTTAAATTGTTATATGGTTGGAATTGGAAAATGCTACATGTAGTAATTCTAAAATGTCTTGGATAATGTGATACTTGGCAATTGTTGTGCTCATGTTTAAGCTCTTGCATCATATGCTTTGCACCCATTAATGAAGAAATACATAGAGCTTGCTAAAATTTGATTTGCATATTTGATCTCTCTAAGGTCTAGATAATATCTAGTATTGAGTTTGAACAACAAGGAAGACGGTGTAGAGTCTTATAATGTTTACAATATGTCTTTTATGTGAGTTTTGCACCGGTTCATCCTTGAGTTTGCTTCAAATAACCTTGCTAGCCTAAACCTTGTATCGAGAGGGAATACTTCTCATGCATCCAAAATCCTTGAGCCAACTACTATGCCATTTGTATCCACCATACCTACCTACTACATGGTATTTCTCCGCCATTCCAAAGTAAATTGCTTGAGTGCTACCTTTAAAATTCCATCATTCACCTTTGCAATATATAGCTCATGGGACAAAATAGCCTTAAAAACTATCGTAGTATTGAATATGTACTTATGCACTTTATCTCTTATTAAGTTGCTTGTTGTGCGATAACCATGCTTCTGGGGAACGCCATCAATTACTCTTTATTGAATATCATGTGAGTTGCTATGCATGTCCGTCTTGTCTGAAGGATCTATCATTTTAGTGGTTGGAGCATGCAAAATTGTTAGAGAAGAACATTGGGCCGCTAACTAAAGCCATGAATCATGGTGGAAGTTTCAGTTTTGGACATATATCCTCAATCTCATATGAGAATAATAATCATTGCTACATGCTTATGCATTTAAGAGGAGTCCATTATCTGTTTTCCATGTTGTCCCGGTATGGATGTCTAAGTTGAGAATAATCAAAAGCGAGAAATCCAAAATGCGAGCATTCTCCTTAGACCTTTGTACAGGCGGCATGGAGGTACCCCTTTGTGACACTTGGTTGAAACATGGCATGCAAAGACCCGGTAGTCCAAGCTAAGTAGGACGAGGTGCGGACACTATTAGTATACTATGCATGAGGCTTGCAACTTGTAAGATATAATTTACATAACTCATATGCTTTATTACTACCGTTGACAAAATTGTTTCATGTTTTCAAAATAAAAGCTCTAGCACAAATACAGCAATCGATGCTTTCCTCTTTGAAGGACCATTCTTTTACTTTTATTGTTGAGTCAGTTTACCTATCTCCTTCCACCTTAAGAAGCAAACACTTGTGTGAACTGTGTATTGATTCCTACATACTTGCATATTGCACTTGTTATACTACTTTATGTTGACAATATCCATGAGATATACATGTTATAAGTTGAAAGCAACCGCTGAAACTTAATCTTCCTTTGTGTTGTTTCAACACCTTTACTTTGATTTATTGCTTTATGAGTTAACTCTTATGCAAGACTTATTGATGCTTGTCTTGAAGTACTATTCATGAAAAGTCTTTGCTATATGATTCAGTTGTTTACTCATGTCATTACCATTGTTTTGATCGCTGCATTCATTACATATGCTTACAATAGTATGATCAAGGTTATGATGGCATGTCACTTAAGAAATTATCTTTGTTATCGTTTTACCTGCTCGGGACGAGCAGTCTTCTACGAAGAAGAGGAGGAAAACTTTGATCACTGTACCAATCAAGGCAAGCTATACTCTTGCAAGCTACCCTAATGCAAGCTCTACTAGAGCAAGGCAGCATTGCAATATTATTTAGTGTTTAAGGCTTTTCCTTTCCAAGCCCAATTTTTTATCTTGAATCTTTCACTTTGAATATCAAGGTTTATTTTTATAGTTAACTTTGGTCTAAGTGTATAGTACCACAAGAGCATCAAATTTAGCCTAGAGAGCTAGAATTTAGTTAGCACCCCTCATGATTAGTCGCTAATGCTAAAACTACAATGGACTACTCTAGATGGGAACAAGTGAATCAAATGACTTTGAAAACCTTAGAATGACGAGTCATTCTATTGAAAGTTTTGAAGGTGAATATGATCTGTGAATGACAAGTTGAATTTGATAAAACTGATGATTGGGTTCGGATGCGATACCATTCCAATTTTAGAAGTACCCCCACAATACCTGATTATGGGTAGGGCTTAACTGGAAATTTATGCACTTTAGTATGGGTTCCCTCTAAACAAGCGTCATATATAGGGGTTATGCCGAGGCTGCCTCCGTGAAATGTGAAATGACGTTAAAATGAGGTGAATGTCCTACCCAAGCCCTGTGCAGTTCCCAGGATGACAGATTGCCATCACTGGGAGGCCAAGCTCATAGGGGTGGTGCCTATACTAGGGTATGTAAGTGAAAGGTTAATGGTTGATGATCCGCATACTGAGTATGAATATTCAGGGCTATCCCTGACGGATGCAATCAAAAGTTGTGGAACAAGTGTACAACCTCTGCGGAGTGTTAAACCTATTCGAATAGCCGTGTCCATGGTCATGGACGGTTGGATGGCCATACTGTTCCGTTGTCAGATGTTTACAAAATGACTTGTGACTTGAAAGGTGAATTTGACTTGATCACAACAGAGTTGTGGGAATGACACTAATGTTCCCACTTGAGTTAGTTAGGAAAAATAAAGAGTCTTTGCTAATAAGTGCTTATGAAATAAAGATGGCTTTATGCAAATGAACCTAGAGCTTTGAACCCCTCTTATAGCTGATAGCACTTACATTAGTATTAGTTTGCGAGTACTTTAAAAGTACTCACGGCTTTGTCCCTGGATATTCAAATGGCTAGACTATGACGAGGAGCACCAGTACCAGGAAGGTGGACAGCAGGACGTCTATGATCCCTTTTTGTAAGACGATTATGGTTTGTAATGAATGATGTTCTGTGATATCAACTGTTATGTCTCGCAAAAACAATATTCCTGGGATTGCGATGTGTGGCATAAAAGGCATCTGAAATTAAAAATCCGGGTGTTGACAACCCCTCCCGCTAAGCGGGTGAAGAAATCCGCCCTTGGGCCCCTTGGGCGGAATCTGAAAAGCAAGATCCTGACCTCCTCCGGGTAACAATTATCTTTACTTGCTCTTGTACTGGAATCCGGTATCTTTCCGTTTCCACAGCCGATTCTCTCTTTTTTTCTCTCAGAGCTGCCCTGGAACTCACCAGGAGCGCCACCGGAATGAAGCCGGAAACCTCTGCCGAAGCCGGGAAAGCTTCTCCCCCTCCTCCTTAGAGTCCGGTACCTTCGGGTGCCGGCAAATCTCCATCCTCCCTCCGGGGAGGAACCACAAGTTCGGGGCGCGCGGCCCCTAAACCGACCAACTCCCGCACGAAGGAGGAACTCACCTCCCCTCCAGACCAACAAGATACCGGCGCCAGCCGCATGGGCGCCGGCTCAGAAGATGTCGGGCGGTCGGAACCTTTTGGTTCCGCCCGTCCAAGACAAGAAGAAGCAGAAAGCTACTGCCTCCCCCTCCGAAGCTTCCGCAGCCATGCCTCCGCCCGCCAGCCGCGCAACGACACCGACACCAGCGGCCATCACCAAAACTCCTGCTGCGCCGCACAAGAACCCGCCAGTGAAGGTGACTACGGAGCAGCTAACCGCGGTGGTCAAGACCGCAACTGCGCCCGCATCCAGCTCTCAGGCACAGCCTCAGGCCCAGAGCCTGGTCCTTCATACCGGCCGCGCCGCCGTGGTTGCCGGCGAAAAGGCCTCAACCCAACTTGGGCGGGTCGTGGAGTTGACGCGCGGCGACGCCTCCCTGGGCGCGCTCCAGCAGCTAGTAGAGCGCTGGAACCTTGCCGATCTTTCTGACGCCACACTTGGTGTTGGGAAGGACGGCAAGCCGAAGCCCGACCCGCACGGCCCTCGCTCTACAGTGCAAAACTTTGGTCGGTTAAAAGCTGCAGTGAAGGAGTTCGACAGTGCCTGGCATGATGCCAATGGCAACGTGGTGGTAAGATATCCTTCCGGAACTCACAAATTTCTTTTACTTGACTTTTTATCTCTCAGAATCCGTAGGTATATCCTCAGTCCCCGAGTTTCGGGTTAAGCACGCAGTACTTGGCGTGAAACTTCCTTAGAAAACTTTCAAACTGTTCTCAAGAAACCGGCATAGATAGTCCCCGAGTTTCGGGTTAAGCACGCAGTACTTAGCGCGAAACTCAAAAAACCGGCATAGCTAGTCCCCGAGTTTCGAGTTAAGCACGCAGTACTTAGCGCGAAACTAAAAAAACGGCATAGCTTACACTGCTTCCCTCTTTGCAGAGCGTGCTGGACAACCGCAATCAGATCTTCGAGGAGCTGTTGTGGGAGCATCGGGGCCTTAACCAGGCGTTCTCCACGCTCAAGCTCGAGCACAGCCAGTGCCAAGGTTTGCCTGAACTTCCGGCTTCTTTCATACCGGTACCCATCGTTATCAAATTCTAATAAGTACTTCCTTTTGTGCAGCTGCTCTGCCGGAAGCTCCCGTGGAGGACCTTGCCGCCCAAGTTGCCGCGCTTAAGGGTAAGCTGCGCTTACCGGCTTGTGTGTCATTTGCGACCTTTTTTACTAAGTCAAAGTTTTCCGAATTGTAGTTGCCCAGGATGACCTTGCCATCAAGCACCAGTGCGAGCTCCAGGCCCAGCGGGAAGAAACCGCCAAGCTGAAAGATCAATTGATCCAGGCTAGGTATGAGCATGCCAAGGCTGTGAAGGAGGACATCAGCACCGTCAGTGCCCAGGTTGAGGAAGCCATCTTAACCTTGTGGTCGTGGGCGCCAACTGTCGTCGTGGTGAACAGACAGATGCCATGGGATGGCTTGAGTTGGGGCCGAATGTGCGCTAGAGGATTCGGGGGAGGGTTTTGGTAACACAAGGATGGATTTTGGGTGGAACACCGGTATCTTATTGATGAACTTGGCCTTGGCCAGAGGTTGAAGATGAATAGTACAAACTCTGATTCCTACTTGTGCTCTCTTGGAATCTCTCGCGCAGGGGTGTGCCCCCTCTCCTTATATAGGGGAGAGGGTGGCTTACAAGACAAGAAACCCTAATGGAATCTAGGATGAGCTAAGCTACTTTATAAAGCTACTTTGACCCCACTTGGCACCGGTTATGACTTTAATCAAGGAGCTATGACCTCCGCCGGTATCTTCAGTGGCGTCATCTTGCTTTGGCGCCAGGGCTTCATTTAAAGCTAACTTGTTTCGCTCATCCTTGTCCTCTTGCTCCCGAGGGAATCTTTGACCAGAGTGCCGATAGGCTACAGTGACCCCTGGTTCTGGTTCACCGGTATCCTATACCGGTATCTTCTTACTTAGCTGCATATTGCTTCTTGGAACTAGTACCCCGGCATACCCCTCTGGGATTCCGGTTAGTACCAACTCCGGTTAACCAAATTTAATGACCCTGGATCACTCTGTGATCCGGTTTAACATTACCCAAACATGGTGAATTTGCCATAGCCTTGGCCTACCGGGGGCCATCCCCCCAACAGGAGGGGTTCCAAAGATAAAGAGGAACATGCAAAGCATTTGAAGATAGTTTTGCAGATCCTGAGAGAACATCAACTGTATGCCAAGTTTAGTAAGTGCAAATTTTGGTTGGATAGTGTCGAATTTCTTGGACATGTCATAACCAAAGAAGGAATAGCTGCGAATCCAAGCAAGGTTCAGCGGTATTGGAGTGGAATTCACCCAAGAATGCAAAGGAAATAAGAGGATTTCTTGGAATGGCAGGATACTATCGAAGATTCATCGAGGGATTTTTGAAGATTGCAGGTCCGATGACCAAGTTACTCAAGAAAAACACTCCATTTGTGTGGACTGAGGAATGTGAAGCGAGTTTTCAGAAACTCAAGGGGAAGTTAACCACAGCACCAGTGTTAGCAGTTCCGGAACCTGGAAAGGATTAAACGGTATATTGTGACGCTTCCAAGAATGGACTTGGATGTCTTCTAATGCAAGACCGTAAGGTAATAGCTTATGGATCGAGGCAATTGAAACCACATGAACATAACTACCCAGTACATGACTTAGAATTGGCGGCAGCCGTGTATGCTCTAAAGAGTTGGAGACAATTTCTTTATGGATCCAAGTGTGAGCTATACACAGATCATAAAAGTTTGAAGTATTTCTTCACTCAGAAGGAATTGAACATGAGACAAAAGAGATGGTTAGAGTTGATCAAAGATTATGAACTAACGATCAACTATACACCAGGAAAAGCTAATGTAGTAGCAGATGCTTTAAGCAAAAAGAGTACCGATAACCAACCTACAGAATGGGAGATTCCAAAGGAACTTCAGAAAGAGTTATAAGAAGCTCAGATCTTACTCATTCAAGGTGATACAGTGGGAAGTGTAGCAACCTTGAGGATAATGGATGAGATGTACTCGGATTTGAAATATGAGATCATCCGAAAGCAGGTGGATGATCCATTTATTCAAGAAGAACTCAAGAGAATCGAAGAAGGAAAACCATCTGAATTCCATGTTGGTGAGTTTGATTCATTATACTTTTAGAAGCGAATGTGTGTACCGGATGATTCGGAAGTGAAGGCAATCATACTAAAAGAAGCAATGAAACACCTTACGCAATACATCCAGGAAGTACCAAGATGTACATGGACTTGAAAGAGATGTTCTGGTGGAACAACATGAAAAGGGAAATAGCCAAGTATGTCTCGGAATGTCACACCTGTCAACGAGTCAAAGCAGAACATCAGAGTCCTGCTGGACTACTTAAACCCTTGGATATTCCGGAATGGAAATGGGATGAAATCGGGATGGATTTTGTTACTGGTTTACCAGTGACCAGTAAAAAGAAGGATATGATATGGGTAATTGTTGATAGACTTAAAGAGTGCTCATTTTCTAGCGGTGAATCAGAAGGATACTTCTGAAAAGCTTGTGGATATATATGTCAAGGAAATAGTTAGCAAGCATGGAGTACCAAAGAAGATAGTCTCGGATAGAGGTTCAATCTTCACGTCAGCATTTTGGAAACAACTCCAAGAAGCTCTGGGATCCAAGTTAGATTCCATCACAGCTTATCATCCACAAACAGGAGGATAGACAGAAAGAACCAATCAAATACTTGAAGATATGCTTAGAGCTTGTGCGCTAAATTTTGGAGGATCATGGGAAGACCATCTACCATTAGCAGAGTTTTCATAAAACAATAGTTCTCAGAGTAGCATTCAAATCGCACCGTATGAAGCATTATACAGAAGGAAGTGCAGATCTCCAATCTGTTGGTTCGAGACGGGAGAAAACAAGGAGTTTGCACCGGATTACATCAAGGAGAGACAAGGAGTCATCGAGGTTATCAGGGATAGACTTAAGATAGCTCAGAGTCGACAAAAGAGTTATGTCGACCAGAAGAGAAGAGCATGGGAACCAAGGTGGGAGACATGGTATATCTGAAAGTTAGCCCAATGAAAGGACTCAAGAGGTTCGGATGAAAGGAAAGTTAAGTCCTCGCTATATAGGACCATTCAAAATACTCAGCCAGAACAGAGGAACAACTTTTGAGCTAGAACTACCTAAGCAGTTGAGTTTGATTCACAATGTATTTCATGTGTCTCAACTCAGAAAGTGTTTAAAAGCACTAGATGATCTAGTGTCACATGAGGAATTAGAGCTGCAATCAGACCTAACCTATGTCGAAAGACCGGAGAAGATATTGGAAGTACATTGGAAGAAGCTAAGGAATAGGACGATCAAATACTGTAAGATTCAATGGAAGCATCATCCTGAACGAGAAGCAACTTGGGAGAAGGAGGACGATCTCAGAAAATCCTACCCCGAGCTATTCAGGTACCTCAATTACAACATCAGGACGAAGTTTCTGTTAAGGGGGGGAGGCTGTAATAACCCAGAATATAGGATCATCGAAGGGTAGCTTTAGAATTGGGATGTGCATTTCATCGCAAAACGAGGGAAATTTTCGCGCCTTATTGCAACTAAACCTAAGAGGGATCGAGGTTCTCTCTCACTTGCAATTAGGGTTAGGCAATGTGAGTTATGAATTTCGACATGAACTCTTTTGTAACTTATGTATTTGGGAGTTGATTTTGATTTGACAAGGCATATTGAATGTATAACTCAATGAATAAAAGATAAACAATATAGAATATGAATTATGAAATTCATAATTCAAACACACTTCATAATTTAAATGCATTTCATAAATTCAATTCACTTTGAATTTCAAATTGAAATATAAATACACGAATCATTTATAAGTAAATAATACAAATACAAATTGAGCTCATAAGGAAAATTTGAGCTTTATTGATTTACGCACACATAGAATGTCTTTACATTATTCTTTATACAAGAATTAGATGAATAAAAAGCCAAATAAAAGAAGATTGCATGATTTTGAATCTACACTAAAAATCCTAAACTAATATCTTGGAAGGAGTTGTCCTAGATCATTTTCATCTTCAAAACCTGCAAAACAGATAGAAGAACTACATAGGGGGTTAAACAACAAGTTAGTAAAAGCCAGGGGTGAAGCCAAGTGTCAATGACACTTGTGCTTGTCCAAAACTTGGACAGCACAAGGATAAGATGCAGCAGACCAAACCTGAGCCTCACCACAGGGGCTCAAGTTTCACCAAAGTGGACACAGCTCATGGAGCTGCTATGCCACCAACAGCACATCAAGCACAGTTGAGTCACAAGCCAAGCCAGGCATGTGTGTCACAGCCAGAGGAGAAGCACAACAGAGATAAATAGGGTAGAAACCCTAGAAACAATGCACAGTCGACCAGATAACCATCTCTCAAGCAACCAGCCAAGAACATCAAGAGTTCATCTCTGTTCTTGCTCAAGAATAGCACAACAACCACTGAAACCATTTCACCATCCAGATTCACCAACCAAAACTCAACAGAAACCATGGGAACATAGACAAGATCATCAGGAGCTAGGAGGAGAAGGGCAAGTAACAAGAACATCAAGCAACTGCTCAACAGCAGTTGATCTTAACCATCTAGGAGCTGGAGCAAGGTATACTTGATACCTGGAAAGGATCCAGTGGATCCAATCCATCATTTATGCATGACACCAGTCATGGGTTGAGCAGATGCTCAAGCGTGATCATCACTTGGTGATTGACCAAGGATCACTGGTAGTAAAAAGAGCTACTAGAGCTAGAAACCATCCAGACACCATTTCTGTGCATATAAGCAAGAACAGATGCACACAGGTGCACACAAGCAAGAACACATGCACAGAGAGCACCAGTAGAAAGTTTACAAGTAATAGCAGCTACCAAGAACCACCTAGTGAAAACCCTAGCCTCTAAACCATCAGAAACACCTTAGATTTCTTCATAAGCTAGCATAAAGGCTTTCATATTATTTATGATTCCCTATTATGCAAGCAAAGGTGAACAACCAACTAGATCTAGCCAACTGTGTGAGCAACCAAGCTGTGGCAAGGCTACAGAGGTCACATCAAACACAAATCCGTCAAATAACAAAGAATATAAGTCATCATCATCCAGTAATGGATCCAGACTTGAATTATTTCCAAATGGATCATGGAAATATCAAATCATGCTCAGCAAGTCAAGTAATCAACACTGCATAAGCAGTTCATCAATAAATAATTTATCCAGGCATGAATACATCACAAATCCATGCATGAACCATGTCAGAGCATCACTGTGAGGCAACAGCAGCATGCACCATCACATCCTATCCACTGGAACAAGTCCGGTGAGCTATAGAAAGGAGCAACAACACACACACAGATGCATAAGCATCATAAGCATACCTATGTGACAACAATAGCTCATAATTCATTCATCTAGCAAGGAATTGATCAGTAATTAGCAACTAGCATCCAATTACTCAAGTAGATCAAGCACAAGGCCAAGCAGAGCATCACAGGCAAGCAAGGATCCAAGGATTGGACCAACTGAAGCCTACACAAGGCATAGGTGAGCATCACTGACACCACAAGTGCCAGTAATGCTAACCTATGTCAGCAACAAGTGCAATGAGCATATGAACAAACTAATAAGCATAGGAGCAAGCTAGTAAGCATATGAACCAGTCCAAGAGGCATATGAACATGAGTCGGTAAGCAATTGCACAACATATCGACATGAACACATAGGTTGAGAACAACAGAATGATGTTGGAGATATGCCCAAGAGGCAATAATAAAGTGGTTATTACAATATATCTTTGTGTTTATGATAAATGTTTGCATACCATGCTATAATTGTATTAACTGAAACATTGATACATGTGTGTTATGTAAACAACAAGGAGTCCCTAGTAAGCCTCTTGAATAACTAGCTTGTTGATTAATAGATGATCATGGTTTCGTCATCATGAACATTGGATGTTATTAATAACATGGTTATGTTATTGAATGAATGATATAATGGACATACACCCAAATAAGCGTAGCATAAGATCACGTCATTAAGTTCAATTTGCTATAAGCTTCCGATACATAGTTACCTAGTCCTTCAACCATGAGATCATGTAAATCACTTATACCGGAAGGGTACTTTGATTACATCAAACGCCACTACGTAAATGGGTGGTTATAAAGATGGGATTAAGTATTCGGAAAGTGTGAGTTGAGGCATATGGATCAAGAGTGGGATTTGTCCATCCCGATGACGGATAGATATACTCTGGGCCCTCTCGGTGGAATGTCGTCTAATTAGCTTGCAAGCATGTGACTGGTTCACGAGAGATGATATGCCACAGTACGAGTAAAGAGTACTTGTCGGTGACGAGGTTGAACAAGGTATCGTGATACCGATGATCGAACCTCGGACAAGTAGAGTATCGCGTGACAAAGGGAATCAGTATCATATGTAAATGGTTCAATCGATCACTAAGTTATCATTGAATGTGTGGGAGCCATTATGGATCTCCAGATCCCGCTATTGGTTATTGGTCGGAGAGAAGTCTCAACCATGTCTGCATAGTTCACGAACCGTAGGGTGACACACTTAAGGTTTGATGTCGTTTTAAGTAGATATGGAATATGGAATGGAGTTCGAATTTTGTTCGGAGTCTCGGATGGGATCCAGGACATCACGAGGAGGTCCGGAATGGTCCGGAGAATAAGATTCATATAGGAAGTCACTTTCCAAGTTTGGAAATGATCCGGTGCATTTATGGAAGGCGCTAGAATGTTCTAGAACCTTCCGGAAGAAATCATTATGGAAGGTGGAGTCCCGGTTGGACTCCACCAACCCTAACTTGCCAACCAAGTAGGAGGGTGGAGTCCATGGTGGACTCCACCTCCTTGGCCGGCCAAGAAAGGGGGAAAGGGAGGAGTCCCTGTCCCTCTAGGTTTCGTCCATATGGAAGTTTTTGAATTGGGGTCTTATTCGAACACTTTGGGAAAACCCTAGGGATTCCACCTATATAAAGAGGAGGATAGGGAGAGGGGCCAGACACACCAATCCAGCCGCACCCCCCAAGGGCTCCAAGGCCGGCGCCCCCTCTCCCAAACCCTAGCCGCCCCTCCTCCTCATACTACTCCCATAAGCGCTTAGGCGAAGCCCTGCCGGAGTTCTCCATCACCACCGCCACCACGCCGTCGTGCTATCGGGATTCCGAGGAGGATCCACTACTTCTGCTGCTCGCTGGAACAGGGAGAAGGACGTCGTGATCAACACCGAACGTGTGACCGAGTACGGAGGTGCTGCCCGACTGTGGCACTGTCAAGATCTTCTACTCGCCAGCGGCAAGTGATCGACTACATCCAGCACGAGATCTAATCTCGTTAACGCTTAGCGATCTTCAAGGGTATGTTGATCTTCACCTCGTTGCTACCATCTACTAGATTAGATATTGGCTTGTTGTTCGTTCTTGCGGTAGGAATTTTTTTGTTTTCTATGCTACGAATCCCATCAAATGAGCCAGTAGGCATAGGAATAGTATCATGAGGCTTAAGGTAGAGCATAACATGCACAGCCGCACAACATCATCACAAGAACAACAAGAACAGCAACATAGGATGCACAACAGCAAGGATAGCATGGCAGCAGCATACGCAGGGGTGCAGCAGGCACAGATCGAGAAGAAGGAGGAGGAGAAGAGAAGGTAGCCATAGGAGAAGGGGGTTACCTGGTGAAGGGCGAAGCGGCAGCCATGGAAGCACGGTGGCACGGCCAACCACGGTGGCGCCAGACCACGGCCAAGCCGTGCCAGGCCACGCACAACACCAGAGAGGGCGGCGAGCATCCAGGGTTGGCGAGGAACCCTAGATCGATGGAGACCACCACGAGTTCGTTGGCGACTGTGAGCGTCATGCACGCGCTCGAGCTTCCGAGGACGAGATCGACGCGGATGAATCAACGCGTTGTCGCGCGCTGATTCATCTGAGCATCACGGCGAGCCCTAGCTTGGCCGGAGATGGCCGGAGCAGGCGGCGACCATGGTGGCGGCGATGTCGCCACCGAATCGCCTTAGGGTTAGGGTTTCGCGAGTGAGCGCTGAGTGAGAGAGAGAGTGAGGTGGGCCGATGATTACGCGTTAAGCACACGTCCGTTGGGAACCCCAAGAGGAAGGTGTGATGTGTACAACAACAAGTTTTCCCTCAGAAAGAAACCAAGGTTATCGAACCAGTAGGAGCCAAGAAGCACGTGAAAGTTTTTGGTGGAGGAGTGTAGTGCGGCGCAACACCAGTGAAACCGGCGCCAACGTGGAACCTGCACAACACAATCAAGATACTTTGCCCCAACGTAACAGTGAGGTTGTCAATCTCACCGGCTTGCTGAAAACAAAGGATTAAACGTATCGAGTGGAAGATGATGTTTGTTTGCAAAGAACAGTAAAGAACAATGATTGCAGTAGATTGTATTCAGATGTAAAAGAATGGACTGGGGTCCACAGTTCACTAGTGGTGTCTCTCCAATAAGATAACTAGCATGCTGGGTGAACAAATTACAGGTGGGCAATTGACAAATAAAGATTCAATACATATCAATGATGATTACTATGAGATTTAATCAGGGCATTACGACAAAGTACATAGACCGCTATCCAGCATGCATCTATGCCTAAATAATCCACCTTCGGTTAGCATCCGCACCCCCGTATTAAGTTGTAAACAAGATAATTGCATTAAGTATGGTGCGTAATGTAATCAACACAAATATCCTTAGACAAAACATCGATGTTTTATCCCTAGTAGCAACAGACATCCACAACCTTAGAACTTTCTCACTGTCCCAGATTAAATGGAGGCATGAACCCACTATCGAGCATAAATACCCCCTCTTGGAGTTACAAGTATCAACTTGGCCGAGCCTCTACTAGCAACGGAGAGCATGCAAGAACATAAACAACACATATATGATAGATTGATAATCAACTTGACATAGTATTCTAGATTCATCGGATCCCACCAAACACAACATGTAGCATTACAAATAGATGATCTTGATCATGTTAGGCAGCACACAAGATCTAAACAATGATAGCACAAGCGGAGAAGACAACCATCTAGCTACCGCTATGGACCCATAGTCCAAGGATGAACTACTCACGCATCAATCCGGAGGCGGGCATGATGATGTAGAGCCCTCCGGTGATGATTCCCTCTCCGACAGGGTGCCGGAGGCGATCTCCTGAATCCCGAGATGGGATTGGCGGCGGCGACGTCTCTGGAAGGTTTTCCGCATCGTGGCTCTCGGTACAGGGGTTTTCGCGACGAAGGCTTTAAGTAGGCGGAAGGGTAGGTCAGGAGGCGGTGCGAGGGGCCCACACCATAGGGCGGCGCAGGCCCCCCTCTGGCCGCGCGGCCCTGTGGTGTCGGCGCCTCGTTGCCCCACTTCGTTATCCCTTCGGTCTTCCGGAAGCTTCGTGGAAAAATAAGACCCTGGGCGTTGATTTCGTCCATTTCCGAGAATATTTCCTTTGTAGGATTTCTGAAACCAAAAACAGCAACAAACTGGCGCTTCGGCATCTTGTTAATAGGTTAGTGCCGGAAAATGTATAATAATGATGTAAAGTATGTATAAAACATGCAAGTATTCTTATAAAAGTAGCATGGAACATAAGAAATTATAGATACGTTTGAGACGTATCAAGCATCCCCAAGCTTAGTTCCTACTCCCTCGAGTAGGTAAACGATAACAACAAATAATTTCTGAAGTGACATGCTACCAACATAACTTTGATCAACATTATTGTAAAGCATATGAGATGGATGGAGTGATCTGAAGCAAAAGATTGCTAACAAAAGATGATGACTAAACAAATGAATCATATAGCAAAACTTTTCATGAATAGTACTTTCAAGACAAGCATCAACAAGACTTGCATAAGAGCTAACTCATAAGCAATAGATTCAAAGTAGAATGCATTGAAGCAACACAAAGGATGATTAAGTTTCAGCAATTGCTTTCAACTTGTAACATGTATATCTCATGGATATTTGTCAACATAGAGTAATATAACAAGTGCAATAGGTAAACATGTAAGAATCAATGCACACAGTTAACACAAGTGTTTGCTTCTAAGATAGAAAGAAGTGGGTAGACTGACTCAACATAAAGTAAAAGAATGGCCCTTCGCAGAGGGGAGCATGGATTACTATTTTTGTGCTAGAGCTTTTGTTTTGAAAACATAGAAACAATTTTGTCAACGGTAGTAATAATTCATATGTGCTATGCATAATACTTCCTACAAGTTCCAAGCCTCATGCATAGAGTACTAATAGTGCTCGCACCTTGTCCTAATTAGCTTGGATTAACACGGATTATCATTGCATGACATATGTTTCAACCAAGTGTCACAAAGGGGTACCTCTATGCCGCCTGTACAAAGGTCCTAGGAGATCAATTGCATTTGATTTCTCATTTTTAACAGATCTTAACTTAGGACATCCATACCGGGACAACATAGACAACAGATAATGGACTCCTCTTTTAATGCATAAGTATTCAACAACAGATAATATTCTCATAAGAGATTGAGGTTGTATGTCCAAACTGAAAACTTCCACCATGATACATGGCTTTGGTTAGCGGCCCAATGTTCTTCTCTAACAATATGCATACTCAAACCATTTGATCATTAAAATCACCCTTACTTCAGACAAGACGAACATGCATAGCATCTCACAAGATATCCAACAAAGGTAAAAAGTTGATGGCGTCCCTAGAGACATGGTTACCGCTCAACAAGCAACTTATAAGAACTAAGACACATAACTACATATTCATCACCACAATAGTTTTTAAGCTATTTGTCGCATGAGCTATATATTGCAAAGATAAAGGAATGAAATTTTAAAGGTAGCACTCAAGTAATTTACTTTGGAATGGCAGAAAAATACCACATAGTAGGTAGATATGGTGGACACAAATGGCATGGGTTTTTGCTCAAGGTGTTTGGATGCACGAGAAGCATTTCCTCTCAGTACAAGGTTTGGGCTAGCAAGGTTGTTTGAAGCAAACACAAGTATGAACAGGTACAGCAAAACTTACACAAAAACATATTGCAAGCATTATAAGACTCTACACTGTCTTCCTTGTTGTTCAAACACTTTACCAGAAAATATCTAGACTTAGAGAGATCAATCATGCAAACCAAATTTTAACAAGCTCTATGGTAGTTCTCCACTAATAGATTAAACTACATGATGCAAGAGCTTAAACATGATCTATGAGAGATCAAAACAATTGCCAAGTTTCAAGTTATTCCAAACCATATGAAGCATTTTTTGATTCCAGCCAAATAGCAATCAACGAAGCAATTTTCAGCCTTCGCCATGAACATTAAAGCACAACTAAGAACACAAGTGTTCCATATGAAAAAGCGGAGCGTAATATATCCAATATAAGGATGGTGGGATCCAACTTTATTCAAACCAAAACAAAAATAAAAGCAAACAGACGCTCCAAGTAAAGAACATAAGATGTGATGGAATAAAAATATAGTTTCACTAGAAGTGACCTGATAAGTTGTCGATGAAGAAGGGGATGCCTTGGGCATCCCCAAGCTTAGATGCTTGAGTCTTCTTAAAATATGCAGGGATGAACCACCGGGGCATCCCCAAGCTTAGACCTTTCACTCTTCTTGATCATATTGTATCATCCTCTTCTCTTGACCCTTGAAAACTTCCTCCACACCAAACTTCAAGCAAACTCATTAGAGGGTTAGTGCATAATCAAAAATTCACATATTCAGAGGTGACATAATCATTCTTAACACCTCTGGACATTGCACAAAGCTTCTGAAAGTTAATGGAACAAAGAAACCCATTCAACATAGCAAAAGCGGCAATGCGAAATAAAAGGCAGAATCTGTCAAAACAAGTCCATAAAGACGAATTTTACAGAGGCACTTAACCTACTCAAACGGAAAAACTCAAAACTAATGAAAGTTGCGTACATATCTGAGGATCACGCACGTAAATTAGCAGATTTTTTGGATTTTTCTACAGAGAGTTCTATGCAAATTCGTGACAGACAGCAAATCTGTTTCTGCGCAGCAATCCAAATCTAGCATCAACTTTACCATAGAGACTTTACTTGGCACAAAAACATGATAAGGAGAGGTTGCTACAGTAGTAACAACTTCCAAGACTCAACAATACAGTAGTAAAATAAAAACATGGGTTATCTTCCAAGAAGTGTTTTTCTTTAACGCCTTTCAGCTAGGCGCAGAAAGTGCAAATCAAGTAACATCAAGAGAAGAAGCATCAACATCATAATTTGTTCTAATAATAGAATCAAAAGGAAACTTCATTCTCTTTCTAGGGAAGTGTTCCATACCTTTGTTGAGAGGAAATTGATACTTAATATTTCCCTCTTTCATATCAATAACAACACCAACAGTTCGAAGAAAGGGTCTTCCCAAGATAATAGGACAAGATGCATTGCATTCAATATCCAAGACAACAAAATCAACGGGGACAAGGTTATTGTTAACCGTAATGCGAACATTATCAATCCTCCCCAAAGGTTTCTTTTTAGAATTATCAGCAAGATTAACATCCAAATAACAATTTTTCAATGGTGGCAAGTCAAGCATATCATAAATTTTCTTAGGCATAACAGAAATACTTGCACCAAGATCACATAAAGCATTACATTCAAAATCATTGAATTTGTTCTTAATGATGGGCTCCCAACTATCTTCCAACTTCCTAGGAATAGAAGCTTCAAGTTTTAATTTCTCTTCTCTAGCTTTAATGAGAGCATTTGTAATATGTTTTGTAAAGGCTAAATTTATAGCACTAGCATTAGGACTTCTAGCAAGTTTTTGTAAGAACTTTATAACTTCAGTAATGTGACAATCATCAAAATCTAAACCATTATGATCTACAGCAATGGAATCATTGTCCCCAATATTTTGAAAAATTTCAGCAGTTTTATCACAAGCCAGCAGTTTCAGGCAATTTTGCACGCTTTGCACTAGGAGTAGAAGCATTGCCAACACCAATTATTATACCATTGATAGTAGGAGGTGTAGCAACATGTGTAGAGTCAACATTAATAGTGGTGGTAATAGTCCAAACTTTAGCTACATTATTCTCTTTAGCAAGTTTTTCTTTTTCTTCTCTATCCCACCTAGCATGCAATTCAGCCAACATTCTAATATTATCATTAATTTGAACTTGAATGGCATTTGTTTTAGCAAACCTAGCATCTTTAACTTCCTCAGGCATAACTTTCAGATTTAAAAGATCAACATCAAGAGCAAGACTATCAACCTTAGAAGCAAGAACATCAATTTTACCAAGCTTTTCTTCAACAATTTTATTAAAAGAAGTTTGTGTACTAATAAATTCTTTAAGCATGACTTCAAGACTAGAGGGTACACTCTTATTATTGTTGTAAGAATTACCAAAACCACTACCATTATTAGAAGGATATGGCCTATAGTTGTTGTTACCATAATTATTCCTATAAGCATTGTTGTTGAAATTATTATTCTTAATGAAATTCACATCAACATTTTCTTCTTGAGAAACCAATGAAGCTAAAGGAACATTATTAGGATCAATATGAGATCTACCATTTGCAAGCATAGACATAATAGCATCAATCTTATCACCCAAAGAAGAGGTTTCTTCAACAAAATTTACCTTCTTACCTTGAGGAGTTCATTCAGAGTAATTGATCATCATATCATCAAGAAGCTTCGTCGCGGCGCCTAAGGTGATGGACATAAAAGTACCTCCAGCAGCTGAATCCAATAGGTTCCTTGAGGAAAAATTCAATCCTTCATAAAAGGTTTGGATGATCATCCAAGTAGTTAGTCCATGGGTAGGGCAATTCTTTACCAAAGAGTTCATTCTCTCCCATGCTTGAGCAACATGTTCATTATCAAATTTATTAAAATTCATAATGCTACTTCTCAAAGATATAATCTTAGCATGAGGATAATATTTACCAATAAAAGCATCTTTACATTTAGTCCATGAATCAATACTATTCTTAGGCAAAGAAAGCAACCAATCTTTAGCTCTTCCTCTTAATGAGAAAGGAAACAATTTCAGTTTTATAATATCACCATCTATATCCTTATAATTTTTCATTTCACAAAGTTCAACAAAATTATTAAGATGGGCAGCAGCATCATCAGTACTAACACCAGAAAATTTCTCTCTCATAACAAGATTCGGTAAAGCAGGTTTAATTTCATAGAATTCTGCTGTAGTAGCAGGTGGAGCAATAGGAGTACTTATAAAATCATTATTATTTGTGCTAGTGACATCACACAACTTAGTATTTTCAGGAGTACCCATTGTAGCAGTAATAAAAGTAAACTAAGCAAATAGAATAAAATAAAGACAAGTAACTAAATTTTTTTGTATTTTTGATATAGAGCAAGTAAACAATATAGAAAGTAAAGCAACTAATTTTTTTGTGTTTTTAATATAAAGCAAACAAGACAGTAAATAAAATAAAGTAAAGCAAGACAAAAACAAAGTAAAGAGATTGGATGTGGAGACTCCCCTTGCAGCGTGTCTTGATCTCCCGGCAACGGCGCCAGAAAAAGAGCTTGATTACGCGCACACGTCCGTTGGGAACCCCAAGAGGAAGGTGTGATGCGTACATCAGCAAGTTTTCCCTCAGAAAGAAACCAAGGTTATCGAACCAGTAGGAGCCAAGAAGCACATGAAGGTTGTTGGTGGAGGAGTGTAGTGCGGCGCAACACCAGTGAAACCAGCGCCAACGTGGAACCTGCACAACACAATCAAGATACTTTGCCCCAACGTAAAGTGAGGTTGTCAATCTCACCGGCTTGCTGAAAACAAAGGATTAAACGTATCGAGTGGAAGATGATGTTTGTTTGCAAAGAACAGTAAAGAACAATGATTGCAGTAGATTGTATTCAGATGTAAAAGAATGGACCGGGATCCACAGTTCACTAGTGGTGTCTCTCCAATAAGATAACTAGCATGTTGGGTGAACAAATTACAGGTGGGCAATTGACAAATAAAGATTCAATACATATCAATGATGATTACTATGAGATTTAATCAGGGCATTACGACAAAGTACATAGACCGCTATCCAGCATGCATCTATGCCTAAATAATCCACCTTCGGGTTAGCGTCCAGTATTAAGTTGTAAACAACAGATAATTGCATTAAGTATGGTGCGTAATGTAATCAACACAAATATCCTTAGACAAAGAATCGATGTTTTATCCCTAGTAGCAACAACACATCCACAACCTTAGAACTTTCTGTCACTATCCCAAATTAAATGGAGGCATGAACCCACTATCGAGCATAAATACCCCCTCTTGGAGTTACAAGTATCAACTTGGCCAGAGCCTCTACTAGCAACGGAGAGCATGCAAGAACATAAACAACACATATATGATAGATTGATAATCAACTTGACATAGTATTCTAGATTCATCGGATCCCACCAAACACAACATGTAGCATTACAAATAGATGATCTTGATCATGTTAGGCAGCTCACAAGATCTAAACAATGATAGCACAAGCGGAGAAGACAACCATCTAGCTACTGCTATGGACCCATAGTCCAAGGATGAACTACTCACTCATCAATCCGGAGGCGGGCATGATGATGTAGAGCCCTCCGGTGATGATTCCCCTCTCCGGTGCCGGAGGCGATCTCCTCAATCCCCCGAGATGGGATTGGCGGCGGCGTCTCGGAAGGTTTTCGTATCGTGGCTCTCGGTACAGGGGTTTCGCGACGAAGGCTTTAAGTAGGCGGAAGGGTAGGTCAGGAGGCGGCGCGAGGGGCCCACACCATAGGGTGGCGCGGGCCCCTCTGGTCGCGCGGCCCTGTGGTGTCGGCGCCTCGTCGCCCCACTTCGTTATCCATTCGGTCTTCGGAAGCTTCGTGGAAAAATAAGACCCGGGCGTTGATTTCGTCCAATTCCGAGAATATTTCCTTTGTAGGATTTCTGAAACCAAAAACAACAGAAAACAGCAACTGGCGCTTCGGCATCTTGTTAATAGGTTAGTGCCGGAAAATGTATAATAATGATGTAAAGTATGTATAAAAAATGCAAGTATTATTATAAAAGTAGCATGGAACATAAGAAATTATAGATACGTTTGAGACGTATCAGCCGAGGGATGCGGTTCCACCGAACCGTTTTTGGACAGGCCCTGGTGGGCTGTCCAAATGGGCCAAGTTAGTGGGCCGGCCCAATTGGGCCAGGGGTATTTTTGTCTTTTCATTTTTGTAAATAACTTGTGAATTCTACCAAATAAAAATAAATGAAAAATACCTCTAAAAATCCAAGAAAAATAAGTTTAATGAATAAGAAATTATTCTTAACAAGAATAAAATAAGAAATGAAATTTACTACAAAATTTCAAATTATGAAATTTTTTAATTTAAATATGAACTTTAAATTTTAAATAGCAATTTTCCTTGGATTTAAAAATCAAAGAAAATTCTTAATAAATTCAAATGATTATTATTCAAATAATTTCAAAAAGGGATTCTATTATTACAAGTCATTTCTTTTAAAGATTAAGATTTTCCAAAAAGGGAAGTATCTTAATAATTCAAAATTCATTAATAATTCCAAAGTAAGGAAAACCCTATTTTTCAAATTCCTTATTCGAAATAAGTATTTTCCAAAGTAAAATATTAATTACTTTTCAATTCTTTTCTTATTAGAAAAGAAACACCATGTCAAGTACTTAAAGATTTATAAAGTACCGCCAAAGGCACCAATACTTAACTCAACTCTAAATCGTAATAATCATGTCGGGGTAAGGGATTCAACATGAAATGATACATCCATTCATGCATCATTTGGATCTTATAACATTGTATTTACCGTACAATGATGCTTCTTTACAGAACTCGAGGTTCAGGTTCAATCCAACACATCGAACTGCATTATCTCGCAGTCACCAGGCAAGTTCACTCTTGCTCATGTCACCTTGATTATTTTATATCAATTTACCGCAAAAGTACTATACTTATCATTCCTGCATTGAAAAGCAAATCTTACTTTTCCAATTATGAACATGACTATGTGGTGGGCAATGGAACCATGGTATGTGTTGATATGGTGGAGGTTCATTGCAAGGCTTCTATAAATCTAGGACTAATCAGCAATGATGTCTAGTGATTCTAGCGCCATACAATTCGTGTTAACCATAAGATCTATAATGGCTCTGGGGAAGTCAGATGTATCCTTTTCCTCTTGCATATCAACGGACTTGATGGAGCCTGGCTGGGTGTTGGGGATAACACTGCAGTAGGTTGGGAAATCCTTTAAAATCCCCATCCGTGTGGATGAGAGGCTCTATCGTCTATGAGGGATTGTCCATAGTACACCGGGGGTAAAGCCGTATGATCGGGAGATGTCTACCGGGGGTGTACGGATGGACAAAAGGTTGGGTATGCAAGGTCGCGGAGAAGGCAGTGATTGGCTTGGATCTTACACGTGGCCCCACACCAAGGAAGTGTGGACGAGAAACGCGTCTCGGTTGGTATCAGGGATAAGTTCTCTTATGGGAAAAGTAATGCACCTCTGCAGAGGGTATCAAACTGTGGCAGTCACTCCCTGTTCCGGGAAGGGAACTACGAACGAGGCAGGAAAGGAACTCCGTGAAGTTCTGTTCAACATGTGAAGACTGGCAGGCATAGTTTTTAGAATAAAATCAACCTTTTGAAGAAATGTTTTCGAAACATGCATTGACCTGATATTTTCTGATCAATGGTTGTAGTCAGTGCATCAAACACATTTTTTTCCATTTGAGCTTGCTGAGTACCTATGTACTCACTTTATTTCGACACCCTTGCTAGACTGTGAGAATGAAGTGGAGGCCACCAACGGAGCACCGGAAGGAGACTAAGAGCTGGTCTACAAGGAACCTGATCTGTCCGGAGGAGTGGAAGGTATGGACTATGGGATAATCTACGGGGCCGACAACAATGAGGCGGAGGAGTAGTGTCTTACTCTAATATCATAGAGCCGAGCAGCGTAGTAGCTTACCTAAATAAGTTGTTGAGCTCAGTTTACTATTTATGCTGGTTCGTAATGAAACTTAAGTAGTATCTTAGGGTGTTCTCATCGGACCTGTGAGAATACCAACTTGTTAAGATTGTGATTGTAATATAATCTCGAGTGTTATGACCTGCAATGTTTCTGTTGTACCACTCTGAGGGATGTGATATTTGTGAAGAAGTCCCTTCATCAAGATCATATCAACGACTTGTATACT
The DNA here is from genome assembly GCA_030979885.1 of Lolium multiflorum. Lineage (NCBI taxonomy): Eukaryota > Viridiplantae > Streptophyta > Magnoliopsida > Poales > Poaceae > Lolium > Lolium multiflorum. The sequence goes on along the minus strand of CM061753.1, from coordinate 335,368,931 downwards.
ACAACATGCAGTGGTATGCTGGGTCACCGCACCTTGTTACCAGTCGAGTCTAGTTCTTGTCCATACTTCCTTGGTGTGAGGCCAGGTATAAGTCATAGCCAATCACTAGGCCTTCCCGCGACCCTGCATACCCACCCTTTTGCAAACCACTGGCCTCGATCGACTCTATGATCAATCCTCATAGAATCCATCATAGATACATCCCGCAGTAGAAGCAAATGGGCTTCCTCCCTGCCTAAGCATGTACATGTTGGCCACCTGCAGTTGTATCCGTTGGTATGCGAGAGGGAAAAGAACAGCTGACTACTCCGTCCCACTCCAGATCGATCTTATGGTAAACACGGGTATTACGGCGCAAGAATCACTGCACGACATTTGTTGTTAAGTCCTATGTGAATATAAACCCATTGCAATGGAAGCTCCACCGAACTCATTCCATGGTTCCGTCGCCCACCACATAGTCATATTCATAATTATGAAAATAATACTTTGCTTTTGATGCAAGAGTGATATGTATAGTACTTTGCAAATAATTTGATAAAAATATTCAAAGTGGCATGAGCAAGTGATGAACTTGGCTGAATACTGCAAGGTATTGCGGTCGGATGGTGTAGACTGACCCTTGTCCTCAGTTTCTGAAAGATAGCATCATTGTTCGATAAGGGCAATGGTTAAAGATCCAATGGATGCATGCTTTTAGGGTTTTAGTAGCTTGTGTTTGGAAGCTCTGGTAATCATGTGATCTCCAATTGCTTGAAAATTACCTACTGCTATATCTATCTATGTATATTGCCTGATAAACTGTGCTGCTGCTTGATGTGTATAGCTTCTCACCATGTATTGGTGGTTGCTTATGCTTGGAAAAGCATATGTATGGATGCTGTGATGCTTGCCAAGCATCCCTGTTGCCTAGCAGTTGACTAATTCATTTATCTGTGAAACTTTATCTTGTTAATGTAGATAATTGAGATGAACTACTTTGCAGTAATGATTCTATTACTGTATTTACTTAAGCTAGATGGATGCCAACTATTGTTGGGGACCCTAGCTTCATTTTGAACCATGTTGGGTAATGATAATTGTGTATGCTTGATTGTTTGGATGGTTTGGTGGTTGAGTTGGCCTTTACGGTGATGAAATGGTGGTTTAGGTGGCTCCCACTGCTGTTGGCTGTTGGAAAATTGATATAGGCTTGCTGGGTGATTGCTGGCGTGGAAGACAACTCCTTGTGACGGTAAAGCACACGTCCATTGGGAACCCCAAGAGAAAGGTATGATGAGTACAGTAGCGAGTTTTCCCTCAGTAAGAAACCAAGGTTTATCGAACCAGTAGGAGATGAAGGCCACGTGAAGGTTGTTGGTGAAAGAGTGTAGTGCGGCGCAACACCAGTGATTCCGGCGCCAACGTGGAACCTGCACAACACAATCAAGCTACTTTGTCCCAACTTAACAGTGAGGTTGTCAATCTCACCGGCTTGCTGAAAACAAAGGATTAAACGTATGGTGTGGAGAATGATGTTTGCTTGCAGAAAACAAAAGAGAACAATGATTGCAGTAGATTGTATTTCAGATGTAAAAGAATGGACCGGGGTCCACAGTTCACTAGTGGTGTCTCTCCAATAAGATAAATAGCATGTTGGATGAACAAATTACAGTTGGGCAATTGACAAATAGAGAAGCATATACATATCATGATGACTACTATGAGATTTACTTAGGGCATTACGACAAAGAACATAGACCGCCATCCAGCATGCATCTATGCCTAAAAAGTCCACCTTCAGGTTAGCATCCGCACCCTTTCCAGTATTAAGTTGCAAACAACAGACAATTGCATTAAGTACTGTGCGTAATGTAAACAATACAAATATCCTTAGACAAAGCATTGATGTTTTATCCCTAGTGGCAACAGCACATCCACAACCTTAGGGGTTGTTGTCACCCCCAGATTCAATGGAGACATGAACCCACTATCTAGCATAAATACCCCCTCTTGGAGTCACAAGTATCAACTTGGCCAGAGCCTCTACTAGCAACGGAGAGCATGCAAGAACATAAATAACATATATGATAGATCAATAATCAACTTGACATAGTATTCCATATTCATCGGATCCCAACAAACACAACATGTAGCATTACAAATAGATGATCCTGATCATGATAGGCAGCTCACAAGATCTAAACATGATAGCACAAGAGGAGAAGACAACCATCTAGCTACTGCTATGGACCCGTAGTCCAAGGATGAACTACTCACGCATCAGTCCGGAGGCGGGCATGGTGATGTAGAGCCCTCCGGTGATGATTCCCCTCTCCGGCAGGGTGCCGGAGGCGATCTTCTGAACCCCCGAGATGGGGTTGACGGCGGCGGCGTCTCTGGAACTTTTCTCGTATCGTGGATCTCGGTACTAGGGTTTTCGCGACGGAAGGATTATATAGCGAAGGGGCAGCGTCGTGGGGTGCCCGAGGGGCCCACCCCATAGGGCGGCACCCCAGGAGGTGGGGCCGCGCCCCCCTATGGTGTGGCCGCCTCGTGTCCCCTCTTCGTCTCCTCTTCGGTGTTCTGGAAGGCTCCGTGGAAAATAGGACCGTGGGCTTTTGCTTCGTCCAATTCCGAGAATATTCGTAAACTAACTTTTCTGAAATCAAAAACAGCGAAAACAGAACTGGCACTGCGGCATCTTGTTAATAGGTTAGTCCCGGAAAATGCATAAAAACATTATAAAGTATGACTAAAACATGTTGGTATTGTCATAAAACTAGCATGGAACATAAGAAATTATAGATACGTTGGAGACGTATCAAGCATCCCCAAGCTTAGTTCCTACTCGCCCTCGAGTAGGTAAACGATAAAAACAATAATTTCTGAAGTGACATGCTACCAACATAATCTTGATCAATACTATTGTAAAGCATATGAGATGAATGAAGTGATTCAAAGCAATGGTATATAGTTTGCTAACAAAAAGATAATGACTAAACAACTGAATCATATAGCAAAACTTTTCATGAATAGTACTTTCAAGACAAGCATCAAAAAGTCTTGCATAAGAGTTAACTCATAAAGCAATAGATTCTTAATAAGAGGTTTTGAAGCAACACAAAGGAAGATTTAAGTTTCAGCAATTGCTTTCAACTTTCAACATGTATATCTCATGGATAATTTTCAACACAAAGTAATATAATAAGTGCAATAAGTAAGCATGTAAGAATCAACGCACATAGTTGACACAAGTGTTTTCTTCTAAGATAGAAGGAAGTAGGTAGACTGACTCAACATAAAGTAAAAGAAAGGCCCTTCGCAGAGGGAAGCAGGGATTACTCATGTGGTAGAGCTTTTTATTTTGAAAACATGGAAACAATTGTGTCAACGGTAGTAATAATTCATATGGGTTATGCATAAAACTTCCTATAAGTTGCAAGCCTCATGCATCGAATACTAATAGTGCCCGCACCTTGTCCTAATTAGCTCGGATTTCCATGGATTATCATTGCATTACATATGTTTCAACCAAGTGTCACAAAGGGGTACCTCTATACCACCTGTACAAAGGTCCAAGGAGATAAATCGCATTTGATTTCTCAATTTTGATAGATCTCAACTTGAGGACATCCATACCGGGACAACATAGAAAAGAGATAATGGACTCCTATTTTTAATGCTTTAAGCATTCAACAACAAATAATATTCTCATAAGAGATTCTGAGGATTAATGTCCAAGCTGAAACTTCCACCATGATACATGGCTTTGGTTGGCGGCCCAATGTTCTTCTCTAACAACATGCATACTCAAACCATTTCAACTCATGGCAAATCTCCTTTACTTCAGACAAGACGAACATGCATAGCAACTCACATGATATTCAACAAAGGTGTGACAAGTTGATGGCGTCCTAGAAACATGGTTACCGCTCAACAAGCAACTTATAAGAACTAAGATACATAAGCGACATATTCATTACCACAATAGTTTTTTAGGCTACTTTCCCATGAGCTATGTATTGCAAAGACAAGGAATGAATTTTTAAAGGTAGAACGCAAGCAATTTAATTTGGAATGGCAGAAAAATACCACATGTAGGTAGTTATGGTGGACACAAATGGCATAGGTTTTGGCTCAAGGTTTTTGGATGCACGAGAAGCATTTCCTCTCAGTACAAGGCTTTGGCTAGCAAGGTTGTTTGAAGCAAACACAAGTATGAACCGGTACAGCAAAAACTTACACAAGAACATATTGCAAGCATTATAAGACTCTACACTGTCTTCCTTGTTGCTCAAACACTTTTACCAGAAAATATCTAGACCTTAGAGAGACCAATCATGCAAACCAAATTTCAACAAGCTCTACGGTAGTTCTCCACTAATAGATTTAAACTACATGATGCAAGAGCTTAAACATGATCTACTTGAGAGCTCAAAACAATTGCCAAGTATCAAATTATTCAAGACAATATGAGGCATTTTCTATTTCCAACCAAATAACAACAAGTATAAGTGTTGCGGCTTTCAGCTTTCGCCATGAATATGAAAGATAAAACGAAGAACACAAGTGTTCAAATGAAAAAGCGGAGCGTGTATCTCTCCAACACAAGGATTGCTAGGATCCAAATTTATTCAAACATAAACAAAAATAAAAGAAAACAGACGCTCCAAGTAAAGCTCATAAGATGTGACGGAATTAAAATATAGTTTCACTAGAGGTGACCTGATAAGTTTTGATGAAGAAGGGGATGCCTTTGGCATCCCCAAGCTTAGACGCTTGAGTCTTCTTGAAATATGCAGGGATGAACCATGGGGGCATCCCAAAGTTTAGACTTTTCACTCTTCTTGATCATATGATATCATCCTCCTCTCTTGATCCTTGAAAACTTCCTTCACACCAAACTCAAAACAATCTCATTAGAGGGTTAGTGCATAATCAAAAATTCACTTGTTCAGCAAGGACACAATCATTACCAACACTTCTGGACATTAGCCAAGGCTACTGAAATTTAATGGAGCAAATAAATCCACTCAAACACAGTAAAAGTGGCAGTGCGAAATAAAAGGCAGAATCTGTCAAAACAGAACAGTCCGTAAAGACGAATTTTTTCGAGGCACTTAACTTGCTCAGATGGAAAATCTCGAAACAAATTAAAGTTGGGTACATATCTGAGGATCACGCATGAATTTTCGCAGATTTTTTAGATTCTTATACAGAGAAAAAAACGCGAATTCGTGACAGCTAAGAAATCTGTTTCTGCGCAGAAATCCAAATCTAGTATCAACTTTCTATCGGAGACTTTACTTGGCACAACAATGCAAGAAAATAAAGATACAAAGGTATTTCTACAGTAGTAACAAGCACCTTGACTCAAATATAAAACAAAAAATTGCAGAAATAAAATAATGGGTTGTCTCCCATAAGCGTTTTTCTTTAACGCCTTTTAGCTAGGCATGATAATTTCCATGATGCTCACATAAAGATGAGAGTTGAAAAGAGTGAATAAAGAAGCATATATAAAACATGTTTAAATCTAACACTCTTCCTATGCATAGGAGCCTTGTAAGAAAACAAGTCAATGAAGAACAAAGTGAGTAGCATAGGAAGACAAAACAAGTGTAACTTCAAAAATTTCAACACAAGGAGAGGAGACTTAATATTATTGTGATATATGAAATCGTGTCTCCCTCTCTCATAAGGACCAGTAGGTCTTAAAGTACCCAGCAAATAAAAGCAAATCAAGAGAAAGCTCAAAACATTCATCATAAAGAGAAGAAATTTAGTAACATGAAGATTTCTATACCCATACTTTCCTCTCTCAAAATAATTTTCAGTGGTATCATGAATAAACTCAACAATACAGCTATCACATAAAGAATTCTTATCATGATCCACATGCATAAAAGTATCATTACTCTCCACATAAGCATAATCAATTTTATTAGTAATAGTGGGAGTAAAACTATCACAACCATCATTGTAATCATCATAAATTGCAGGCATGGTATAATCATAATAAACTTTATCCTCCATAGTAGGTGGCACCAAAATACCACCATCATAAATGGGAGGCAAAGTATCATCAAAGAAAACTTTCTCCTCAAAACTTGGGGGACTAAAAATATCACAACCAGCTTCCCCAAGCTTAGACTTTTCCATAGCATTAAAAATAATAGTGTTCAAAGAATTCATGCTAAAAACATTGCTACAACTATTTTGCAAACAAACTTCCATGGGTTTTTTAATTCTCTCTTCAAACACATCATGTCCTAATTCAATATAAAGTTCATAAAGGTCTCTATTTTTTTTGTTGTTTTCCATTCAGCCTAACTAGTGAAGTCACACAACTTAGTGTTCTCAGGAGTACTCATTTTACCAATAATAAAAATAAATAAAGCAAAACCGAATTAAATAAAGTAAAACAAGTAACTAATTTTTTTGTGTTTTTGATATAGAGAAAGCAAACAAGACAGAAATAAAATAAAGCAAGACAATAAACAAAGTAAAGAGATTGGGTGTGAGAGACTCCCCTTGCAGCGTGTCTTGATCTCCCCGCAACGCCAGAAAAGTTCCGGCGTGGGAGGCAGCCTTGTGACGGTAAAGCACACGTCCGTTGGGAATCCCAAGAGGAAGGTATGATGAGTACAGCAGCGAGTTTTCCCTCAAGAAACCAAGGTTTATCGAACCAGTAGGAGATGAAGGCCACGTGAAGGTTGTTGGTGAAGGAGTGTAGTGCGGCGCAACACCAGTGATTCCGGCGCCAACGTGGAACCTGCACAACACAATCAAGCTACTTTGCCCCAACTTAACAGTGAGGTTGTCAATCTCACCGGTTTGCTGAAAACAAAGGATTAAACGTATGGTGTGGAGAATGATGTTTGCTTGCAGAAAACAAAAGAGAACAATGATTGCAGTAGATTGTATTTCAGATGTAAAAGAATGGACTGGGGTCCACAGTTCACTAGTGGTGTCTCTCCAATAAGATAAATAGCATGTTGGGTGAACAAATTACAGTTGGGCAATTGACAAATAGAGAAGCATATACATATCATGATGACTACTATGAGATTTACTTAGGGCATTACGACAAAGAACATAGACCGCCATCCAGCATGCATCTATGCCTAAAAAGTCCACCTTCGGTTAGCATCCGCACCCCTTCCAGTATTAAGTTGCAAACAACAGACAATTGCATTAAGTACTGTGCGTAATGTAAACAATACAAATATCCTTAGACAAAGCATTGATGTTTTATCCCTAGTGGCAACAGCACATCCACAACCTTAGGGGTTGCTGTCACTCCCCCAGATTCAATGGAGACATGAACCCACTATCTAGCATAAATACCCCCTCTTGGAGTCACAAGTATCAACTTGGCCAGAGCCTCTACTAGCAACGGAGAGCATGCAAGAACATAAATAACATATATGATAGATCAATAATCAACTTGACATAGTATTCCATATTCATCGGATCCCAACAAACACAACATGTAGCATTACAAATAGATGATCCTGATCATGATAGGCAGCTCACAAGATCTAAACATGATAGCACAAGAGGAGAAGACAACCATCTAGCTACTGCTATGGACCCGTAGTCCAAGGATGAACTACTCACGCATCAGTCCGGAGGCGGGCGCGCATGGTGATGTGATGACCCACAAGTATAGGGGGTGTATCGTAGTACTTTCGATAAATAAGAGTGTCGAACCCAACGAGGAGCAGAAGGTGTTGACAAGCAGTTTCGATGAAGGATTCACTGTAAATGCTCACAGACAAGTTTTCAGGGGGTTTTGATATAGCAGATAAATAAAGTACAAGTAAATAAAATGCGAGAGAAATAATTGCAGTGAGTGGCCCAATCCTTTTTAGCACAAAGTACAAGCCGGTTTGTTTACTTATAACGACCAAACGTTCTTGAGGACACACGGGGATTTTAGTCTAGTGCTTTCGCTTCCTATAGTTGATTAATCTTCATTGTTTTGATAAGTGTTGTGTGGGTGAACCTATGCTAATGCACCGCCCTTCCTAGGACTAATACATACTTGTGATTATACCCCTTGCAAGCATCCGCAAATACAAGAAAGTAATTAAGATAAATCTAACCACAGCCTTAAACTCTGAGATCCTGCTATCCCTCCTGCACCGATATACTAACGGGGGTTTAGGTTGCTGTCACTCCGGCAACCCCACAATTAGCAAACGAATACAAGATGCACTCCCTAGGCCCATAAAGGTGAAGTATCATGTAGTCGACGTTCACATGACACCACTAGAAGAATAACACCACAACTTAAATATTAAACCATTAAATATTACTCAACATAGTTCACTACTAACATTTCGACTTCACCCATGTCCTCAAGAACTAAGCGAACTACTCACGAGACATCATATGGAACATGATCAGAGGTGATATGATGATGAATAACAATCTGAACATAAACCTTGGTTCAATGGTTTCACTCAATAGCATCAATAACAAGTGGAAATCAATACCGGGAGAGTTTCCCCTATCAAACAATCAAGATCCAACCCAAATCGTTACAACGGTGACGAGATGCAGCGGTGGAGATGGCGGTGTAGATGGTGGACATGATGATGATGATCCCAATGATGCCCAGCTCGATGACGGTGGCGATGGCGTCGATTTCCCCCTCCGGGAGGGAATTTCCCCGACGGATTCCTGCCCGCCGGAGAGCTCTTTTCTCTCTGGTGTTTCTCCGCCCCGCAGAGGCGGCTCTGTCTATTCTCCGTAACTCTCTGTGGCTTAGGTTTTCGTGGAGAAGATGTACGCGAAGGAGAGGAGGTCACAGGGGGCTGTGGGCCCCCTCCCCACAAGGCGGCGTGGCCAGGGCAGGGCCCGCGCCGGCCTATGGGGGGCCCATGGCGGCCCCTCTCGGCCCCTCCTTTTGGATCCCTTCGTCTTCTGGAAAAATAGGATTTTTCATATAATTGCCGTCAATTGTTGATCTTCCGAAATATGGTGTCCTGACGGTGCTTTTTCCAGCAGAATCCTGACTCCGGTGAATAATTCTCCAATGATCATGAAACATGCAAAATAGGTGAAATAACATAAGTATCATCTCTAAATATGAAATATATCAATGAATAACAGCAAATTATGATATAAAATAGTGATGCAAAATGGACGTATCAACTCCCCCAAGCTTAGACTTCGCTTGTCCCCAAGCGAAACTGAGCTCAATAAACAAAAGACCACATGTTTATGGAGTGAAGAGTCGATAAATAAAATACGGACAAGAAGCATCATATTCACACAAGATATTCTAGTAAACATCCTCCTCATATAATTCAACTTGAAATCAGTAAAGAGAAATCACAAATAGAGGTGCATAGGAAATCATAAAGGTTATGGCAAACTTTGTTCTTGGTCAGAGAACTATTAACGGATTGTACTTATCTTCTAAGCAAAGCCTTTATATTAGAATTCATATGGCAGGGCTTTCATCCTCAATCATAACAATCTCCTCATAATCATTGATAACTTTCAAAGTCATATTCATTCAGATAAAATTTGTACTAAACAAGAAAGCATAAAAGACATGATTAACTAAATCATAGCATAAATGGTTGGTTCACAACAACTCGATTGCTTGCTTAAGATAGAGGGAAATAGGTTTACTGACTCAACATAAAAGTAAAAGATAGGCCCTTCGCAGAGGGAAGCAGGGATTAAATCATGTGCTAGAGCTTTTCAAGTTTTGAGATCATATAAAGAGCATAAAAGTAAGATTTTTGAGCGGTGTTTGTTGTTGTCAACGAATGGTAGTGGACACTCTAACTCCCTTGCCAAATAGACCTTCCAAGAGCGGCTCCCATGGAGGACGGCATCTCTACCAGCAAGGTAGATCATCCCCCTTCTCTTTTGTTTACACATGTATTTTAGTTTTATTATGGATGACACTCCCCCCAACCTTTGCTTTCACAAGCCATGGCTAACCGAATCCTCGGGTGCCTTCCAACATTTCTCAAACCATGGAGGAGTGTCTATTGCAAAATTAAGTTGCTTACTGATAAATCAGGGCAAAACATGTGAAGAGAATTATTAATGAAAGTTATTAATTGGGGCTGGGAACCCCGTTGCCAGCTCTTTTTGCAAAATTATTGGATAAGCGGATGTGCCGCTAGTCCATTGGTGAAAGTCCACCCAACAAGATTGAAAGATAAAACACCACATACTTCCTCATGAGCTATAAAACATTGACACAAATAAGGAGTAATATAGTTTGAATTATTTAAAGGTAGCACATGAAGTATTTACTTGGAGTGGCGCAAAATACCACATAGTAGGTAGTTATGGTGGACACAAATGGCATGGGTTTGGTCTAAGGTCATGGATGTATGAGAAGCATTCCCTCTCAATACAGGTCTTTGGCTAGCAAGGTTTGGTAGCAAGCATAAAGGTTGAGGGAAACAAACAAATATACATGTGATAGAAACAATCATGCATCTTTCTCATAAGCACAAGCAATTTTAACTTCAGAATACTAAACTCATTAGCAGAAAGATAATAAAGCAATATATCTACATGTATTTCCCTTTTCTATTTAAACATCAAAATGTTGTTGCTATTGACCAATGCTAAGTTTGCCAAAACCAAATAGATTTACTTGATGCTTCCAAAGTGATATCAATACTAATGTCAAGAGTGATCATATAATAGAAATTGCAAACTAAAATAAGGTTTGCAAAAAGTAAATGATAAGACTTCTCATTAATATTCCATAACGATAACTCACACCAACGGATACATAGATAACCAACTAAGAGAGAGATACTTCCACACTGCAAACCATTCTATATGATAATTTCCCTACTCATGATATGACACTACTTGATAGTAAAAGATAAAGATAGTGATGATGTGATACCGTGGCACTCCCCCAAGCTTGGAACAAACCAAGGGGATGCCAATACCGATGATGAATTACTCCTTCGGTGGTGATGGTGGTGGATTCTTCTCGCGCTTCTTAAAGATCTCCTTCAGCTTCAGCTTCTCAGTTTGGCAGTTCTGCACTAAAACTCGAAGAGATTCATTGTTATCCGAATGTGGCGGTGGCGGCCTTGTGATGGGAATCGAGTAATATTCCAGCATTCTGCGAAGTCGCTGGTTCTCCTCCTGAAGTATCTCCACTTCCCTTCTTAGAGCACGATATTGATCACAAAATTCATCGGTAACCCGTATTGCTTCCTCCACACAAGGGAAAGAGTCGAGGCTAAGAGCAGGCGGAAGAAGTCCCTGCAAGTTATGAGAAAAAGAACGCCCAGTGTTAACCGATCCCACCAAGATTGGCTTACTCTCCATAGCTTCCCGCTCTCTTTTTGCTGATGCTATCTTCTTCACTCCCTTATTGACCCCTTCATCCATCTCTTCCTCCCAAGGCTCCTTGTCTTTGTTGTTGGAGACCATGGTGCTTCTAGGTCAAAAACAGATCTGGCAGAAAACAGCTCGAAACAAAACACGACGAGAAAACGATATACGGACCTCCAGGGGTCCGGGGGATTATATAGCAAATATTTTTACGATAAAAGGAAGGTTCCAGGCCGAAAACGAGTGGAAACGGGACGCCGAGGGGCTGTCCCCATAGGGCGGCGCGGCCAGGTGGGGCCCGCGCCGGCCTATGGTGACGGGCCCTTGCGCGTCTCCTCCACTCCATTTCGATCTCGTAATTTTTTATATTTTCCAAGAACAGCAGAAATATTGTTCGGAAAGTTAAACGCGGACTTTTTATTACTAAAACTGTTACCTATTCAAAGTCGGACTCTGCAGAACTGTCAATTTGATCTTTGATGAAAGCTTCCGGAGTCATCACTTGAATAACATCAATATCTTCATTATAAGAATCTCCAGAAATATAATGCTTGAGTCTTTGTCCATTCACTACTTGTGTGGCATTACCTTCCAAAGTGCTAATTTTAATTGCCCCTGAACGATATACCTCCTCAATAACATATGGTCCTTCCCATTTTGAGAGTAATTTCCCTGCAAAAAATCTGAGACGAGACCGATACAATAGGACTTTATCTCCAACATTAAATTCTCTTTTAATAATTCTTCTATCATGCCACTTCTTAACTTTCTCCTTAAAAAGTTTAGCATTTTCATAAGCTTCACTTCTCCATTCATCTAAAGAACTCAATTGTAGCAACCTCTTCTTACCGGCAAGTTTAAAATCTTTATTAAGTTCTCTCACAGCCCAATAAGCTTTGTGCTCTAATTCTAAAGGTAAATGACAAGCTTTTCCATAAACCATTTTATAAGGAGACATTCCCATAGGGTTTTTATAAGCAGTTCTATAAGCCCACAATGCTTCCTTTAACTTACTAGCCCAATTCTTTCTAGATTTATTAACAGTCTTTCCCAAGATAGCTTTAATTTCTCTATTTGATAATTCTACTTGCCCACTAGTTTGAGGATGATAAGCTGAAGCAATTCTATGATTAATACCATATTTGGCAAGAGTTTTTCTAAAACCACCATGAATAAAGTGAGAACCTCCATCAGTCATAATATATCTAGGTACTCCAAATCTAGGAAAAATAACATCTAAAAGCATTTTTAAAGAAGTTTCACCATCAGCACTTTTTGTAGGTATAGCTTCTACCCATTTAGTAACATAATCAACAACGACAAGTATATGAGTGTTACCTTCTGAAGAAGGGAAAGGACCCATGAAGTCAAATCCCCAACAATCAAATGGTTCAATAACAAGAGTATAATTCATAGGCATTTCATTGCGTCTAGAGATATTACCAACTCTTTGACATTCATCACAAGATAAGATAAACTTCCTTGCATCTTTAAAAAGTTTTGGCCAATAAAAACCTGATTGTAGAACCTTTTGTGCGGTTCTATATCCGGCGTGATGTCCTCCATAAACACTACCATGACATTTGCTCAATATATCTTGTTGTTCATATTCTGGGACACATCTTCGCATAATACCATCCACTCCTTCTTTATATAAGTGTGGGTCATCCCAAAAATAATGCCTCAAATCATAAAAGAATTTCCTCCTTTGCTGAGCTAAAAAGGTTGGAGGCAAATACTTCGAAACAATAAAGTTAGCATAATCAGCATACCAAGGACTCTCTCGCGAGCTCACCTTTATTGCTGCCAATTGTTCATTTGTAAAACTATCATTAACAGCAACAGGATCATAAGCAATATTTTCCAATCTAGAAAAATTATCAGCAACAGGATTATCAGCACCTTTCCTATCTACAATATGTAAATCAAATTCTTGCAAAAGAAGCACCCATCTAATAAGCCTTGGCTTAGCATCTTTCTTTTCCATAAGGTACCTAATCGCAGCATGATCAGTATGAACTGTAACTTTTGAATCAACAATATAGGATCTAAACTTGTCACATGCAAAAACTACGGCTAATAACTCTTTCTCAGTTGTAGCATAATTTCTTTGAGCAGCATCTAGAGTTTTACTAGCATAATGAATAACATTCAATTTTTTATCTACTCGCTGTCCAAGGATAGCACCTACAGCAAAATCACTAGCATCACACATAATTTCAAAAGGCAAATTCCAATCAGGAGGTTCAACTATAGGAGCAGTTGTTAAGGCTTTCTTTAGAGTTTCAAAGGCTTCCTTACAATCATCATCAAAAACAAAAGGTACATCTTTTTGAAGAAGATTAGTAAGAGGCTTTGAAATTTTAGAGAAATCTTTAATAAACCTCCTATAAAAACCAGCATGACCAAGAATACTACGAATACCTTTAACATCCCTAGGATAGGGCATCTTCTCAATTGCTTCAACTTTAGCTCTATCAACTTCAATACCTCTCTCGAAAATTTTATGTCCCAATACAATTCCTTCATTAACCATAAAGTGGCATTTCTCCCAATTAAGAACAAGGTTAGTTTCTTCACATCTCTGCAAAACTTTATCAAGGTTTCGCAAGCAATTATCAAAAGAATTCCCATAGACAGAAAAATCATCCATGAATACCTCAACAATCTTTTCACAAAAGCCATGAAAAATAGCAGACATGCATCTTTGAAAAGTAGCAGGAGCATTACATAAACCAAAAGGCATACGCCTATAAGCATAAGTTCCATAGGGACAAGTGAAAGTGGTTTTCTCTTGATCTTTAGCTCTAACAGCAATTTGTGAAAACCCAGAATATCCATCAAGAAAACAGAAATGAGTATTTTTAGACAACCTTTCTAACATTTGATCAATAAAAGGTAAAGGGTAATGATCTTTCTTAGTAACTTTATTAACTTTTCGAAAATCAATGCACATTCTATACCCTAAAACTACTCTTTGAGGAATGAGCTCATCATTATCATTAGGAACAACAGTTATTCCACCTTTCTTAGGAACACAATGCACAGGACTAACCCATCTACTATCAGCAATAGGATATATAATACCTGCTTCAAGAAGTTTTAATACCTCATTTCTTACCACATCCTTCATCTTAGGAATTAGACGACGCTGATGTTCAACAAAAGGTTTTGCACCATCTTCTATATTAATGGCATGTTGGCAAATAGCGGGAGAAATCTCCTTCAAGTCATCAAGAGTGTAGCCAATAGCTCCTCGGTGTTTCTTCAATATTTCCAATAACCTTTCTTCCTCAATATCTGAAAGCTTAGCACTAATAATAACAGGATATGTTTTCTTATCATCAATATAAGCATACTTAAGATTATCAGGTAATGGTTTCAAATCAAATACAGGATCTTCCTTTGGTGGTGGTGTTACACCTAGATCTTCAACCGGTAAGTCATGTTTAAGAATAGGTTGACGAAGGAATATTTCATCAAGCTCATCCATTTCTTCCCTAAAAACTTCACTCTCACTATTCTACAAATGTTGTTGCAAAGGATTATTAGGAGCAAGAGCAATAGATGCACACTGTTCAACTCTAAAATCATCATTAGGCAAATCAGCTTTATAAGGAGTTTTGGCAAATTTAGAGAAGTTAAACTCATAAGATTCACCAGCAAATTTAGTAACAATTTTCTCTTTCTTGCAATCTATAATAGCTCCACAAGTATTTAGAAAAGGTCTACCAAAAATAATAGGACAAGACTTACTAGCAGCAGAACCAAGTACCAAAAAGTCAGCAGGATATTTAATCTTACCACATAGAACTTCAACATCTCGAACAATACCAATGGGAGAGATAGTTTCTCTATTAGCTAGCCGAATAACCACATCAATATCTTCAAGTTCACAAGAACCAATTTCATGCATGATTTCCGTGTAAAGCTCATAAGGAATGGCACTAATACTTGCACCAATATCACATAAACCATAATAGCAATGATCACCAATTCGAACTGAGAGCACAGGAACACTGGCTTTCCTAGACTTATTAGGATGCGAAACAATATTAGAAGCATCTTCACAAAAAATAATATGACCATCTTCTACATTTTCAGTCACAAGATCTTTAACTATTGCAACAACAGGTTCAACCTTTATTTGTTCTTCAGGTTCTATGGGTTTCTTTGCACTTTTATTAACTACACTAGTTATAACAGAATACTCCTTCATTTTAGCAGGGAAATGAGTTTTTTCAATATAAGCTTCAGGAAGAACATGATCAACAGTTTTAATTTCAATACATTTACCTTTAGGTGAATCAGTTTTATCTTTATAAGGTTCATGATACTTATCAAAATTCTTCCTAGGCAATTCAAAATGAGAAGCAAAGGCTTTATAAATATTTGCAACAACTTGAGAGTCAAGACCATATGTAGCACTTATATTACGATATTCATCAGTATCCATAAAAGTTTCAATGCATTCATAATCATAATTTATACCTGACACTCTACCTTTGTCATTCTCCCATCCTTCAGTATTTTCTTGGATTCGATCAAGAAGGTCCCATTTAAACTCTTCTTTATTGCGCGTGAATGATCCAGAACAAGAAGTATCCAGCAAGGTTTTATCTTGAAAAGAAAGTCTTGCATAGAAATTATCAATGATAATATTACCAGGAAGCTCATGAATGGGGCATTTGAGCATTAAAGACTTCAATCTCCCCCACGCTTGGGCAATACTCTCTCCATCATGAGGCCAGAAATTATATATACGGTTGCGGTCTTTGTGAATTTCACTTGGAGGATAGAATTTGGAATAAAATAGAGGCACAATATCCTTCCAATCAAGAGAACGCCCATCCTTCAGTAGTTTATACCAATGCGCCGCTTTACCAGATAGCGACATAACAAATAATTTCTTCCTAACTTCATCCATTAAAATACCTGCACACTTGAATAACCCGCATAATTCATGTAAAAACAGTAAATGATCTCCAGGATGAACAGTTCCATCCCCTTCATAGCGGTTATCCACAACACGTTCCATAATTTTCATAGGTATTTTATATGGTATTACTTCCTCACCTGGCGCCTCATCCACTACCGTTGCAGTAGTAGTAGATTTCCCAAATAGAAATTCAAGGGAGAATCTCTCCATAATGATTTATAGCAGCAGGCAGAAACAAAATCAGCACGTACAGTAAAAGTTTCCTTACCAATTCCACTTACCAATAGCGCTTCACTCCCCGGCAACGGCGCCAGAAAATAGTCTTGATGACCCACAAGTATAGGGGGTGTATCGTAGTACTTTCGATAAATAAGAGTGTCGAACCCAACGAGGATCATGATGGCGTGTAACTCACACGTTTGTTGGGAACCCCAAGAGGAAGGTATGATGCGCACAACAGCAAGTTTTCCCTCAGAAAGAAACCAAGGTTTATCGAACCAGGAGGAGCCAAGAAGCACGTTGAAGGTTGATGGTGGCGAAATGTGATGCGGCGCAACAACAGGGATTCCGGCGCCAACGTGGAATCTGCACAACAAAACCAAAGTACTTTGCCCCAACGAAACAGTGAGGTTGTCAATCTCACCGGCTTGCTGTAACAAAGGATTAACCGTATTGTGTGGAAGATGATTGTTTGCAAGAAAACAGTAAAACAAGTATTGCAGTAGATTGTATGCGATGTAAAGAATAGGACCGGGGTCCACAGTTCACTAGAGGTGTCTCTCCCATAAGATAAAAGCATGTTGGGTGAACAAATTACAGTCGGGCAATTGACAAATAGAGAAGGGCATAACAATGCATATACATGATATGATAAATATAGTGAGATTTAATCCGGCATTACGACAAAGTACATAGACCGCCATCCAACTGCATCTATGCCTAAAAGTCCACCTTCGGTTATCATCCGAACCCCATTCAGTATTAAGTTGCAAAGCAACAGACAATTGCATTAAGTATGGTGCGTAATGTAATCGACAACTACATCCTTAGACATAGAATCAATGTTTTATCCCTAGTGGCAACAGCACATCACAACCTTAGAACTTTCTGTCACTGTCCCAGGTGTCAATGAAGGCATGAACCCACTATCGATCATAAATACTCCCTCTTGGAGTTAAGAGCAAAAACTTGGCCAGAGCCTCTACTAATACGGAGAGCATGCAAGATCATAAACAACACATAAACAATAGATTGATAATCAACATAACATAGCATTCTCTATCCATCGGATCCCGACAAACACAACATATAGTATTACGATAGATGATCTTGATCATGTTAGGCAGCTCACAAGATCCAACAATGAAGCACAATTAGGAGAAGACGACCATCTAGCTACTGCTATGGACCCATAGTCCAGGGGTGAACTACTCACTCATCACTCCGGAGGCGATCATGGCGATGAAGAGTCCTCCGGGAGATGAATCCCCTCTCCGGCAGGGTGTGATACGTCTCCAACGTATCGATAATTTCTTATGTTCCATGCTACTTTATTGATGATACCTACATGTTTTATGCACATTATATGTCGTATTTACGCATTTTCTGGAACTAACCTATTAACAAGATGCCGAAGTGCCAGTTCTTGTTTTCTGCTGTTTTTAGTTTCAGAAATCCTAGTAACGAAATATTCTCGGAATTGGACGAAATCAACGCCCAGGTTCCTATTTTGCCCGGAAGCATCCAGAACACCCGAGAGCCGCCAGCGGGGGGCCCTGTGGCCCCAGATGATAGGGTGGCGCGGCCAGGGCCTGGGCCGCGCCCCCTATGGTGTCGTCGCCCTTCGACCCTCCGAGGCTGCCCTTTCGCCTATATAAAGCCCCTGCATCGAAAACCCTTAGAGGAAGCCACGGTACGCGAAACCTTCCGAGCCGCCGCCATCGCGAAGCCAAGATCTGGGGGACAGGAGTCTCTGTCCGGCACCCTGCCGGACGGGGAAGTGCCCCCGGAAGGCTTCTCCATCGACACCGCTGCCATCTCCACCGCCATCTTCATCACCGCTGCTGCTCCCATGAGGAGGGAGTAGTTCTCCATTGAGGCTCGGGGCTGTACCGGTAGCTATGTGGTTCATCTCTCTCCTATGTACTTCAATACAATGATCTCATGAGCTGCCTTACATGATTGAGATTCATATGAGTTTTGTATCACTATTCATCTATGTGCTACTCTAGTGATGTTATTAAAGTACTCTATTCCTCCTCCACGTGTGTAATGGTGACAGTGTGTGCACCGTGTGAGTACTTGGCGTAGGCTATGATTGTGATCTCTTGTAGATTATGAAGTTAACTATTGCTATGATAATATTGATGTGATCTATTCCTCCTACATATGCATGAAGGTGACAGTGTGCATGCTATGCTAGTACTTGGTTTAGTCTTTTGATCTATCTTACACTAAAGGTTACTAAAATATGAGCATTATTGTGGAGCTTGTTAACTCCGGCATTGAGGGTTCGTGTAATCCTACGCAATGTGTTCATCATCCAACAAAAGTGTAGAGTATGCATTTATCTATTCTGTTATGTGATCAATGTTGAGAGTGTCCACTAGTGAAAGTCTATTCCCTAGGCCTTGTTCCTAAATACTGCTATCACTGCTGCGTTACTACTGCATGTTTACTTCCTGCAATATTACTACCATCAACTGCACGCCAGCAAGCTATTTTCTGGCGCCGTACTACTGCTCATATTCATTCATACCACTTGTATTTCACTATCTCTTCGCCGAACTAGTGCACCTATTAGGTGTGTTGGGGACACAAGAGACTTCTTGCTTTGTGGTTGCAGGGTTGCATGAGAGGGATATCTTTGACCTCTTCCTCCTTGAGTTCGATAAACCTTGGGTAATCCACTTAAGGGAAACTTGCTGCTGTTCTACAAACCTCTGCTCTTGGAGGCCCAACACTGTCTACAAGAATAGAAGCACCCGTAGACATCACGGCGTCTCTGGAAGGTTTTCCGTATCGTGGCTCTCGGTACGGGGTTTCGCGACGGAGGCTATAAGTAGGCGAAAGGGCAGGTCAAGAGGCGGCACGAGGGCCCAGGGACAGGCCGCGCGGCAGGGCCTGGGCCGCGCCGCCTGTCACCTGGACACCTCGTGGCCCCACTTCGACTCTCCTTCGGTCTTGGAAGCTTCGTGCAAAAATAGGACCCTGGGCGTTGATTTTGTCCAATTCCGAGAATATTTCCTTACTAGGATTTCTGAAACCAAAACAGCAGAAAACAGCAACTGGCTCTTCGGCATCTTGTTAATAGGTTAGTTCCAGAAAATGCGTAAATACGACATATAATGTGCATAAAACATGTAGGTATCATCAATAAAGTAGCATGGAACATAAGAAATTATCGATACGTTGGAGACGTATCAGCATCCCTTAGTTCTGCTCGTCCCGAGCAGGTAAAACGATAACAAAGATAATTTCTGAAGTGACATGCCATCATAATCTTGATCATACTATTTGTAAACATATGTAATGAATGCAGCGATCAAAACAATGGTAATGACATGAGTAAACAAGTGAATCATAAAGCAAAGACTTTTCATGAATAGTACTTTCAAGACAAGCATCAATAAGTCTTGCATAAGAGTTAACTCATAAAGCAATAAATCAAAGTAAAGGTATTGAAGCAACACAAAGGAAGATTAAGTTTCAGCGGTTGCTTTCAACTTATAACATGTATATCTCATGGATATTGTCAACATAAAGTAATATAACAAGTGCAATATGCAAGTATGTAGGAATCAATGCACAGTTCACACAAGTGTTTGCTTCTTAAGGTGGAGAGAGATAGGTAAACTGACTCAACAATAAAAGTAAAAGAAAGGTCCTTCAAAGAGGAAAGCATCGATTGCTGTATTTGTGCTAGAGCTTTTATTTTGAAAACATGAAACAATTTTGTCAACGGTAGTAATAAAGCATATGAGTTATGTAAATTATATCTTACAAGTTGCAAGCCTCATGCATAGTATACTAATAGTGCCCGCACCTTGTCCTACTTAGCTTGGACTACCGGATCTTTGCAATGCCATGTTTCAACCAAGTGTCACAAAGGGGTACCTCCATGCCGCCTGTACAAAGGTCTAAGGAGAAAGCTCGCATTTTGGATTTCTCGCTTTTGATTATTCTCAACTTAGACATCCATACCGGGACAACATGGACAACAGATAATGGACTCCTCTTAAATGCATAAGCATGTAGCAACAATTATTATTCTCATATGAGATTGAGGATATATGTCCAAAACTGAAACTTCAACCATGATTCATGGCTTTAGTTAGCGGCCCAATGTTCTTCTCTAACAATTTGCATGCTCCAATCATTAAGGTGATAGATCCTTCAGACAAGACGGACATGCATAGCAACTCACATGATATTCAACAAAGAATAGTTGATGGCGTTCCCCAGAAGCATGGTTATCGCACAACAAGCAACTTAATAAAAGATAAAGTGCATAAGTACATATTCAATACTACGATAGTTTTTAAGGCTATTTTGTCCCATGAGCTATATATTGCAAAGGTGAATGATGGAATTTTAAAGGTAGCACTCAAGCAATTTACTTTGGAATGGCGGAGAAATACCATGTGTAGGTAGGTATGGTGGACACAAATGGCATAGTGGTTGGCTCAAGGATTTTGGATGCATGAGAAGTATTCCCTCTCGATACAAGGTTTAGGCTAGCAAGGTTATTTGAAGCAAACTCAAGGATGAACCGGTGCAGCAAAACTCACATAAAAGATATATTGTAAACATTATAAGACTCTACACCGTCTTCCTTGTTGTTCAAAACTCAATACTAGATATTATCTAGACCTTAGAGAGACCAAATATGCAAATCAAATTTTAGCAAGCTCTATGTATTTCTTCATTAATGGGTGCAAAGCATATGATGCAAGAGCTTAAACATGAGCACAACAATTGCCAAGTATCATATTATCCAAGACATTTTAGAATTACTACATGTAGCATTTTCCAATTCCAACCATATAACAATTTAACGAAGAAGAAACTTCGCCTTGAACATTATGAGTAAAGCCTAAGGACATATTTGTCCATATGCAACAGCGGAGCGTGTCTCTCTCCCACAAAGTGAATGCTAGGATCCATTTTATTCAAACAAAAACAAAAACAAAAACAAACCGACGCTCCAAGCAAAGAACACAAGATGTGACTGAATAAAAATATAGTTTCAGGGGAGGAACCTGATGATGTTGTCGATGAAGAAGGGGATGCCTTGGGCATCCCCAAGCTTAGACGCTTGAGTCTTCTTAAAATATGCAGGGGTGAACCACGGGGGCATCCCCAAGCTTAGAGCTTTCACTCCTCTTGATCATAGTATATCATACTCCTCTCTTGACCCTTGAAAACTTCCTTCACACCAAACTTCAAGCAAACTCATTAGAGGGTTAGTGCACAATTAATAATTTTCATATTCAGAGGTGACACAAACATTCTTTACACTTCTGGACATTGCACAAAGCTACTGGACATTAATGGATTAAAGAAATTCATCCAATATAGCAAATATGGCAATGCGAAATAAAAGGCAGAATCTGTCAAAAACAGAACAGTCCGTAAAGACGAATTTTAAAATGGCACCAGACTTGCTCAAATGGAAAAACTCAAAACTAATGAAAGTTGCGTAAATATCTGAGGATCACGCTCGTAAATTGGCAGATTTTTTCGAATTTTCTACAGAGACTTGTACCCAGATTCGTGACAGACAGCAATGCTGTTTCTGCGCAGCGATCCCAAATATAACATCAACTTTGACATAGAAACTTTACTTGGCACAAAAACATGATAAGGAGAGGTTGCTACAGTAGTAAACAACTTCCAAGACTCAAATATAAAACAAAGTACTGTAGTAAAAACATGGGTTGTCTCCCATAAGCGCTTTTCTTTAACGCCTTTCAGCTAGGCGCAGAAAATGCAAATCAAGTAATATCAAGAGTAGAAGCATCAACATTATTATTCTTCATGCAAACACAACTTATTGCAGAGGGTACTTTAGGTGCTCCATTATCTAAATTTTCTATGGTGGTGCTAGGAGTTTTAGCAATTTTAGGCCTATAATAATTCTTTTGTTTAGGCACTTTAGAGGCATACATGAATTTTTGCTCTTTACCCACATAAGCTTTCTCATTATACTTGAGAGAAGAAAAGGTTGAACCCAAGGTTCCCATAGCTTTTTCAAGTTCATCAATCCTATTGGTTTGATTATCATGAACAACACAAGTTCCTAGAACACTAATTCTTTCATCAATTCCTCCTAGGAATTTATCAAGTTCATCAGTTTTATCCAATAGCATTTCCAATTTAGTTTCAATACTTGGAAAAATTTTCTCTATGGTTTCCAATTTTTTCATAACATCCTCAAGAGAGATTTCAATTTTAACTTCATTAACAGGTGGTATTCCGACAAGACTCTCAATGATGCAACTAGCTTCTAAAGCGGGAGTACCTAGGAAATTACCTCCCGAAAGAGTATCAAGAACATACCTATTCCAACTAGATAAACCAACATAAAAGTTCCTAAGAAGGATAGTGGTGGAGTGTTTCTTAATGCACCTATGATGAGCATTACTAATTCTGTACCAAGCATCTTTAAAACTTTCTCCACCTTGTTGCTTAAAAGAACGAACTTCAACTTCAGGATTACTCATTTTAGTAGCAATAAAGTAAACTAGGCAAATAAAGTAAAGACAAGTAACTAATTTTTTTTTGTGTTTTTGATATAGAGAGCAAGACAGTAAATAAAGTAAAACTAGCAACTAATTTTTTTGTGTTTTGTTTAAGTGCAGCAAACAAAGTAGTAAATAAAATAAAGCAAGACAAAAACAAAGTAAAGAGATTGAGAAGTGGAGACTCCCCTTGCAGCGTGTCTTGATCTCCCCGGCAACGGCGCCAGAAAAAGAGCTTGATGGCGTGTAACTCACACGTTCGTTGGGAACCCCAAGAGGAAGGTATGATGCGCACAGCAGCAAGTTTTCCCTCAGAAAGAAACCAAGGTTTATCGAACCAGGAGGAGCCAAGAAGCACGTTGAAGGTTGATGGTGGCGAAATGTGATGCGGCGCAACAACAGGGATTCCGGCGCCAACGTGGAATCTGCACAACAAAACCAAAGTACTTTGCCCCAACGAAACAGTGAGGTTGTCAATCTCACCGGCTTGCTGTAACAAAGGATTAACCGTATTGTGTGGAAGATGATTGTTTGCAAAAAACAGTAAAACAAGTATTGCAGTAGATTGTATGCGATGTAAAGAATAGGACCGGGGTCCACAGTTCACTAGAGGTGTCTCTCCCATAAGATAAAAGCATGTTGGGTGAACAAATTACAGTCGGGCAATTGACAAATAGAGAAGGGCATAACAATGCATATACATGATATGATAAATATAGTGAGATTTAATCCGGGCATTACGACAAAGTACATAGACCGCCATCCAACTGCATCTATGCCTAAAAAGTCCACCTTCAGGTTATCATCCGAACCCCATTCAGTATTAAGTTGCAAAGCAACAGACAATTGCATTAAGTATGGTGCGTAATGTAATCGACAACTACATCCTTAGACATAGAATCAATGGTTTATCCCTAGTGGCAACAACACATCACAACCTTAGAACTTTCTGTCACTGTCCCAGGTGTCAATGAAGGCATGAACCCACTATCGAGCATAAATACTCCCTCTTGGAGTTAAGAGCAAAAACTTGGCCAGAGCCTCTACTAATAACGGAGAGCATGCAAGATCATAAACAACACATAAACAATAGATTGATAATCACCATAACATAGCATTCTCTATCCATCGGATCCCGACAAACACAACATATGGTATTACAGATAGATGATGTTGATCATGTTAGGCAGCTCACAAGATCCAACAATGAAGCACAATTAGGAGAAGACGACCATCTAGCTACTGCTATGGACCCATAGTCCAGGGGTGAACTACTCACTCATCACTCCGGAGGCGATCATGGCGATGAAGAGTCCTCCGGGAGATGAATCCCCCTCCGGCAGGGTGCCGAGGCGATCTCCTGAATCCCCCGAGATGGGATTGGCGGCGGCGTCTCCGGAAGGTTTTCCGTATCGTGGCTCTCGGCACTGGGGGTTTCGCGACGGAGGCTATAAGTAGGCGAAAGGGCAGGTCAAGAGGCGGCACGAGGGGCCCAGGACAGGGCCGTGCGGCAGGGCCCGGCCGCGCCCTCACCTGCCACCTCGTGGCCCCACTTCGACTCTCCTTCGGTCTTCTGGAAGCTTCGTGCAAAAATAGGACCTGGGCGTTGATTTCGTTCAATTCCGAGAATATTTCCTTACTAGGATTTCTGAAACCAAAAACAGCAGAAAACCTGGCTCTTCGGCATCTTGTTAATAGGTTAGTTCCAAAATGCGTAAATACGACATATAATGTGCATAAAACATGTAGGTATGATGTCTACGGGTGCTTCTATTCTTGTAGACAGTGTTGGGCCTCCAAGAGCAGAGGTTTGTAGAACAGCAGCAAGTTTCCCTTAAGTGGATTACCCAAGGTTTATCGAACTCAGGGAGGAAGAGGTCAAAGATATCCCTCTCATGCAACCCTGCAACCACAAAGCAAGAAGTCTCTTGTGTCCCCAACACACCAAATAGGTGCACTAGTTCGGCGAAGAGATAGTGAAATACAAGTGGTATGAATGAATATGAGCAGTAGTATGGCGCCAGAAAATAGCTTGCTGGCGTGCAGTTGATGGTAGTAATATTGCAGGAAGTAAACAAGCAGTAGTAACTCAGCAGTAGTAACGCAGAAAACAGTAACAAGCAGCGATAGCAGTATTTAGGAACAAGGCCTAGGGATTAGACTTTCACTAGTGGACACTCTCAACATTGATCACATAACAGAATAGATAAATGCATACTCTACACTTTTGTTGGATGATGAACACATTGCGTAGGATTACACGAACCCTCAATGCCGGAGTTAACAAGCTCCACAATTAGATGTTCATATTTAAATAACCTTAGAGTGCAAGAAAGATCGATACGACTAAACCAAGTACTAACATAGCATGCACACTGTCACCTTCACGCTTATGTAGGAGGAATAATACACATCAATACTATCATAGCAATAGTTAACTTCGCAATCTACAAGAGATCACAATCATAGCCTACGCCAAGTACTCACACGGTGCACACACTGTCACCTTTACACACGTGGAGGAGGAATAGAGTACTTTAATAACATCACTAGAGTAGCACATAGATGAATAGTGATACAAAACTCATATGAATCTCAATCATGTAAGGCAGCTCATGAGATCATTGTATTGAAGTACATAGGAGAGAGATTAACCACATAGCTACCGGTACAGCCCCGAGCCTCGATGGAGAACTACTCCCTCTTCATGGGAGCAGCGTTGATGAAGATGGCGGTGGAGATGGCAGCGGTGTCGATGGAGAAGCCTTCCGGGGCACTTCCCCGTCCGTGCGGAACAGAGACTCCTGTCCCCAGATCTTGGCTTCGCGATGGCGGCGGCTCTGGAAGGTTTCGCGTACCGTGGCTTCCTCCGTAAGGGTTTTCGATGCAGGGGCTTTATATAGGCGAAAGGGCAGCCTCGGAGGGGGCCTGGGGCCACCACACCATAGGGCGGTGATGTCTACGGGTGCTTCTATTCTTGTAGACAGTGTTGGGCCTCCAAGAGCAGAGGTTTGTAGAACAGCAGCAAGTTTCCCTTAAGTGGATTACCCAAGGTTTATCGAACTCAGGGAGGAAGAGGTCAAAGATATCCCTCTCATGCAACCCTGCAACCACAAAGCAAGAAGTCTCTTGTGTCCCCAACACACCTAATAGGTGTACTAGTTCGGCGAAGAGATAGTGAAATACAAGTGGTATGAATGAATATGAGCAGTAGTATGGCGCCAGAAAAGTGCTTGCTGGCGTGCAGTTGATGGTAGTAATATTGCGGGAAGTAAACATGCAGTAGTAACGCAGCAGTAGTAACGCAAAAACAGTAACAAGCAGTGATAGCAGTATTTAGGAACAAGGCCTAGGGAATAGACTTTCACTAGTGGACACTCTCAACATTGATCACATAACAGAATAGATAAATGCATACTCTACACTTTTGTTGGATGATGAACACATTGCGTAGGATTACACGAACCCTCAATGCCGGAGTTAACAAGCTCCACAATAATGCTCATATTTTAGTAACCTTTAGTGTAAGATAGATCAAAAGACTAAACCAAGTACTAGCATAGCATGCACACTGTCACCTTCATGCATATGTAGGAGGAATAGATCACATCAATATTATCATAGCAATAGTTAACTTCGCAATCTACAAGAGATCATGATCATAGCATAAACCAAGTACTAACACGGTGCACACACTGTCACCTTTACACACGTGCAGGAGGAATAAAACTACTTTAATAACATCACTAGAGTAGCACATAGATGAATAGTGATACAAAACTCATATGAATCTCAATCATGTAAGGCAGCTCATGAGATTATTGTATTGAAGTACATAGAGAGAGATGAACCACATAGCTACCGGTACAGCCCCGAGCCTCGATGGAGAACTACTCCCTCTTCATGGGAGCAGCAGCGTTGATGAAGATGGCGGTGGAGATGGCAGCGGTGTCGATGGAGAAGCCTTCCGGGGGCACTTCCCCGTCCGGCAGGGTGCCGGAACAGAGAATCCTGTCCCCCAGATCTTGGCTTCGCGATGGCGGCGGCTCTGGAAGGTTTCGCGTACCGTGGCTTCCTCCATCGGGGTTTTTAGGTCAGGGACCTTATATAGGCGAAAGGGCAGCCTCGGAGGGGCACCAGGGTGCCCTCACCACCAGGTGGCGCGGCCAGGCCCTGGCCCGCGCCCAAGTGTGGTGTGGGGCCCCCTGGCCCATCTCTGGCCCCTCTTCGATCTGGAAGCTTCCGGGAAAAATAGGAACCCGGGCGGTGATTTCGTCCATTCCGAGAATATTTCGTTACTAGGATTTCTGAAACCAAAAACAGCAGAAAACAGGAACTGCACTTCGGCATCTTGTTAATAGGTTAGTTCCAGAAAATGCGTAAATACGACATATAATGTGCATAAAACATGTAGGTATCATCAATAAAGTAGCATGGAACATAAGAAATTATCGATACGTTGGAGACGTATCAGCATCCCCAAGCTTCTGCTCGTCCCGAGCAGGTAAAACGATAACAAAGATAATTTCTTAAGTGACATGCCATCATAACCTTGATCATACTATTTGTAAACATATGAGATGAATGCAGCGATCAAAACAATGGTAATGACATGAGTAAACAAGTGAATCATATGACAAAGACTTTTCATGAATAGTACTTCAAGACAAGCATCAATAAGTCTTGCATAAGAGCTAACTCATAAAGCAATAATTTAAAGTAAAGGTATTGAAGCAACACAAAGGAAGATTAAGTTTCAGCGGTTGCTTTCAACTCGTAACATGTATATCCCATGGATAGTTGTCAATGCAAAGTAATATAACAAGTGCAATATGCAAGTATGTAGGAATCAATGCACAGTTCACACAAGTGTTTGCTTCTTAAGGTGGAGAGAGATAGGTAAACCGACTCAACAATAAAAGTAAAAGAAAGGTCCTTCAAAGAGGAAAGCATCGATTGCTATATTTGTGCTAGAGCTTTTATTTTGAAAACATCAAGAGAGTATAAAAGTAAAGTTTTGAGAGATGTTTGTTGTTGTCAACGAATGGTAGCGGGTACTCTAACCCCCTTGCCAGACAAACCTTCAAAGAGCGGCTCCCATTTTATTTTATTTTTGGGTGGCACTCCTTCCAACCTTTCTTTCACAAACCATGGCTAACCGAATCCTCGGGTGCCTGCCAACAATCTCATACCATGAAGGAGTGCCTTTTTATTTTAGTTTTATTATGATGACACTCCTCCCCACCTTTGCTTTCTCAAGCCATGGCTAACCGAATCCTCGGGTGCCGTCCAACAATCACATACCATGGAGGAGTGTCTATTTTTGTTAATTAATTTGGGACTGGGAATCCCATTGCCGGCTCTTTTTTGCAAAATTATTGGATAAGCGGATGAAGCCACTAGTCCATTGGTGAAAGTTGCCCAACAAGATTGAAAGATAAACACCACATACTTCCTCATGAGCTATAAAACATTGACACAAATAAGAGGTAATAACTTTTGAATTGTTTAAAGGTAGCACTCAAGCAATTTATTTTGGAATGGCGGAGAAATACCATGTAGTAGGTAGGTATGGTGGACACAAATGGCATAGTGGTTGGCTCAAGGATTTTGGATGCATGAGAAGTAATCCCTCTCGATACAAGGTTTAGGCTAGCAAGGTTATTTGAAGCAAACTCAAGGATGAACCGGTGCAGCAAAACTCACATAAAATACATATTGTAAACATTATAAGAGTCTACACCGTCTTCCTTGTTGTTCAAAACTCAATACTAGATATTATCTAGACCTTAGAGGGACCAAATATGCAAATCAAATTTTAGCAAGCTCTATGTATTTCTTCACTAATAGGTGCAAAGTATATGATGCAAGAGCTTAAACATGAGCACAACGATTGCCAAGTATCACATTATCCAAGACATTTTACCAATTACTACATGTAGCATTTTCCAATTCCAACCATATAACAATTTAACGAAGAGGAAACTTCGCCATGAATATTATGAGCTAAGAACACATGTGTTCATACGAACCAGCGGAGCGTGTCTCTCTCCCAAACAATCATTTATTCAAACAAAAACAAAAACAAAAACATACGTACGCTCCAAGTAAAGTACATAAGATGTGACCGAATAAAAATATAGTTTCAAGAGAAGGAACCTGATACTTTGTCGATGAAGAAGGGGATGCCTTGGGCATCCCCAAGCTTAGATTCTTGGGTCTTCTTGAAATATGCAGGGATGAACCACCGGGGCATCCCCAAGCTTAGACTTTTCATTCTTCTTGATCGTAGTATATCATCCTCCTCTCTTGACCCTTGAAAACTTCCTTCACACCAAACTTCAAGCAAACTCATTAGAGGGTTAGTGCATAATCAAAAATTCACATGTTCAGAGGTGACACAATCATTCTTAACACTTCTGGACATTGCACAAAACTTCTGAAAGTTAATGGAACAAAGAAACTCATTCAACAAAGCAAAAGCGGCAATGCGAAATAAAAGGCAGAATCTGTCAAAAACAGAACAGTCCGTAAAGACGAATTTAAAGCTGGCACCAGACTTGCTCAAATGGAAAAACTCAAAACTAATGAAAGTTGCGTACATATCTGAGGATCACGCTCGTAAATTGGCAGATTTTTCGAATTTTCTACAGAGGCCTGTGCCCAGATTCGTGACAGACAGCAATGCTGTTTCTGCGCAGCGATCCCAAATATAACATCAACTTTGACATAGAAACTTTACTTGGCACAACAATGCAACAAAACTAAGATAAGGAGAGGTTGCTACAGTAGTAAACAACTTCCAAGACTCAACAAAGCAAAAATTGCTGTAGTAAAATAAACACATGGGTTATCTCCCAAGAAGTTCTTTCTTTATAGCCATTAAGATGGGCTCAGCTTTAATGATGCACTCGCAAGAAATAGTATTTGAAGCAAAAGAGAGCATCAAGAGGCAAATTCAAAACACATTTAAGTCTAACATGCTTCCTATGCATAGGAATCTTGTAAATAAACAAGTTCATGAAGAGCAAAGTAACAAGCATAGGAAGATAAAACAAGTGTAGCTTCAAAAATTTCAGCACATAGAGAGGTGTTTTAGTAACATGAAAATTTTTACAACCATATTTTCCTCTCTCATAATAACTTTCAGTAGCAACATGAGCAAACTCAACAATATAACTATCACATAAAGCATTCTTATCATGAGTCTCATGCATAAAATAATTACTACTCCCAACATAAGCATAGTCATTCTTATTAATTGTAGTGGGAGCAAATTCAACAAAGTAGCTATCAAATATAGGAGGTATATTGTAATCATAATCAAATTTATCCTCCATAACAGGTGGTAACAAAAGACTACTATCATTATAATCATCATAAATGGGAGGCAAAGTATCATCAAAGTAAATTTTCTCCTCAATGCTTGGGGGACTAAAAATATCATGCTCATCAAAGCCAGCTTCCCCAAGCTTAGAATTTTCCATAGCATTAGCAACAATAGTGTTCAAAGCATTCATATTAATATGTTCCATGGGTTTTTTAATTTTCGCATCAAACCATCCATGTCTTAAATCAGGAAATAAATAAAAAGGTCATTGTTGTCCATTATGCCTAACTAGTGTAAACAAGAAACCAAATGTCGCAATTGCAGCGTCTAAAGGAAATAGCTTCGAGCACACACACAATGGCACCAGAAAAGTACTGTTACCTGGAACCGGAGTATGAGTGCCTTTTACCTTTCCTCCCCGGCAACGGCGCCATAAAAGTGCTTGGCGCGTAGTTGACGAGGGAGGAAAAGTGCTTAGTTGCCGGGCTTGCCAATGTGTGAGTGCCGTTTACCTTCCCTCCCCGGCACCGAAAAGTGCTTGATGTCTACGGGTGCTTCTATTCTTGGAGTGTTGGGCCTCCAAGAGCAGAGGTTTGTAGAACAGCAGCAAGTTTCCCTTAAGTGGATTACCCAAGGTTTATCGAACTCAGGAGGAAGAGGTCAAAGATATCCCTCTCATGCAACCCTGCAACCACAAAGCAAGAAGTCTCTTGTGTCCCCAACACACCAAATAGGTGCACTAGTTCGGCGAAGAGATAGTGAAATACAGGTGGTATGAATGAATATGAGCAGTAGTATGGCGCCAGAAAATAGCTTACTGGCATGCAGTTGATGGTAGTAATATTGCAGGAAGTAAAAGCAGTAGTAACTCCAGTAGTAACGCAGAAACAATAACAAGCAGCGATAGCAGTATTTAGGAACAAGGCCTAGGGATTAGACTTTCACTAGTGGACACTCTCAACATTGATCACATAACAGAATAGATAAATGCATACTCTACACTTTTGTTGGATGATGAAAACATCGCGTAGGATTACACGAACCCTCAATGCCGGAGTTAACAAGCTCCACAATTAGATGTTCATATTTAAATAACCTTAGAGTGCAAGAAAGATCGATACGACTAAACCAAGTACTAACATAGCATGCACACTGTCACCTTCACGCTTATGTAGGAGGAATAATACACATCAATACTATCATAGCAATAGTTAACTTCGCAATCTACAAGAGATCACAATCATAGCCTACGCCAAGTACTCACACGGTGCACACACTGTCACCTTTACACACGTGGAGGAGGAATAGAGTACTTTAATAACATCACTAGAGTAGCACATAGATGAATAGTGATACAAAACTCATATGAATCTCAATCATGTAAGGCAGCTCATGAGATCATTGTATTGAAGTACATAGGAGAGAGATTAACCACATAGCTACCGGTACAGCCCCGAGCCTCGATGGAGAACTACTCCCTCTTCATGGGAGCAGCAGCGTTGATGAAGATGGCGGTGGAGATGGCAGCGGTGTCGATGGAGAAGCCTTCCGGGGCACTTCCCCATCCCAGGGTGCCGGAACAGAATCCTGTCCCCCAGATCTTGGCTTCGCGATGGCGGCGGCTCTGGAAGGTTTCGCGTACCGTGGCTTCCTCCGTAAGGGTTTTCGATGGGGCTTTATATAGGCGAAAGGGCAGCCTCGGAGGCTGGGGCCACCACACCATAGGGCGGCGCGCCCCTCTGGCGCGCTGGTGTGGTGTGGCCCCCAGGGCTTCCCTCGGCTCTCGGTGTTCGGATGGTTCCGGGAAAATAGGAACCCGGGCGTTGATTTCGTCCGATCCGAGAATATTTCGTTACTAGGATTTCTGAAACCAAAAACAGCAAAAAACAGGAACTGCACTTCGGCATCTTGTTAATAGGTTAGTTCCAGAAAATGCACGAATATGACATAAAGTGTGCATAAAACATGTAGGTATCATCAATAAAGTAGCATGGAACATAAGAAATTATCGATACGTTGGAGACGTATCAAGGTATCATCAATAAAGTAGCATGGAACATAAGAAATTATCGATACGTTGGAGACGTATCAGAGCAGAAGGTGTTGACAAGCAGTTTCGATGAAGGATTCACTGTAAATGCTCACAGACAAGTTTTCAGGGGGTTTTGATATAGCAGATAAATAAAGTACAAGTAAATAAAATGCGAGAGAAATAATTGCAGTGAGTGGCCCAATCCTTTTTAGCACAAAGTACAAGCCGGTTTGTTTACTTATAACGACCAAACGTTCTTGAGGACACACGGGGATTTTAGTCTAGTGCTTTCGCTTCCTATAGTTGATTAATCTTCATTGTTTTGATAAGTGTTGTGTGGGTGAACCTATGCTAATGCACCGCCCTTCCTAGGACTAATACATACTTGTGATTATACCCCTTGCAAGCATCCGCAAATACAAGAAAGTAATTAAGATAAATCTAACCACAGCCTTAAACTCTGAGATCCTGCTATCCCTCCTGCACCGATATACTAACGGGGGTTTAGGTTGCTGTCACTCCGGCAACCCCACAATTAGCAAACGAATACAAGATGCACTCCCTAGGCCCATAAAGGTGAAGTATCATGTAGTCGACGTTCACATGACACCACTAGAAGAATAACACCACAACTTAAATATCAAACCATTAAATATTACTCAACATA
Organism: Lolium multiflorum; assembly: GCA_030979885.1. Taxonomy (NCBI): domain Eukaryota; kingdom Viridiplantae; phylum Streptophyta; class Magnoliopsida; order Poales; family Poaceae; genus Lolium; species Lolium multiflorum. The sequence continues at coordinate 335,335,898 of CM061753.1, read as the reverse complement.
GTTCACTACTAACATTTCGACTTCACCCATGTCCTCAAGAACTAAGCGAACTACTCACGAGACATCATATGGAACATGATCAGAGGTGATATGATGATGAATAACAATCTGAACATAAACCTTGGTTCAATGGTTTCACTCAATAGCATCAATAACAAGTGGAAATCAATACCGGGAGAGTTTCCCCTATCAAACAATCAAGATCCAACCCAAATCGTTACAGCGGTGACGAGATGCAGCGGTGGAGATGGCGGTGTAGATGGTGGAGATGATGATGATGATGATCCCAATGATGCCCAGCTCGATGACGGTGGCGATGGCGTCGATTTCCTCCGGAGGGAATTTCCCGGCGGATTCCTGCCCGCCGGAGAGCTCTTTTCTCTGGTGTTTCTCCGCCCGCAGAGGCGGCTCTGTCTATTCTCCGTAACTTCGTGGCTTAGGTTTTCGGGGAGAAGATGTACGCGAAGGAGAGGAGGCCGAGGGGGCTGTGGGCCCCTCCCAACAAGGCGGCGCGGGGCAGGGCCCGCGCCGCCTATGGGGGCCCATGGCGGCCCCTCTCGGCCCCTCCTTTGGCTCCCTTCGTCTTCTAAAAAAATAGGATTTTTCATATAATTGTCGTCAATTGTTGATCTTCCGAAATATGGTGTCCTGACGGTGCTTTTTCCAGCAGAATCCTGACTCCGGTGAATAATTCTCCAATGATCATGAAGCATGCAAAATATGTGAAATAACATAAGTATCATCTCTAAATATGAAATATATCAATGAATAACAACAAATTATGATATAAAATAGTGATGCAAAATGGACGTATCATGATGTAGAGCCCTCCGGTGATGATTCCCCTCTCCGGCAGGGTGCCGGAGGCGATCTTCTGAACCCCCCGAGATGGGGTTGACGGCGGCAGCGTCCCTGGAACTTTTCTCATATCGTGGCTCTCGGTACTAGGGTTTTCGCGACGGAAGGATTATATAGGCGAAGGGGCAGCGTCGAGGGCGCCCGAGGGGCCCACCCCATAGGGCGGCGCGCCAGGAGGTGGGGCCGTGCCCCCCTATGGTGTGGCCGCCTCGCGTCCCCTCTTCGTCTCTTCTTGGGTGTTTTGGAAGGCTCCGTGGAAAATATGACCTTGGGATTTTGTTTCGTCCAATTCCGAGAATATTCGTAAACTAACTTTTCTGAAATCAAAAACAGTAGAAAACAGGAACTGGCACTGCGGCATCTTGTTAATAGGTTAGGCCCGGAAAATTCATAAAAAATTTATAAAGTATGACTAAAACATGGTGGTATTGTCATAAAACTAGCATGGAACATAAGAAATTATAGATACGTTGGAGACGTATCAGTGATCATATTTGATTGCCAGTAGCCATTTGATGTTGAAAATACTTGCAGATATGTATATAATCTGCCCATCTGATGGTTTTAAAATGGCTAGTGTTGTCTTCGATGGTTTCTTTCCTAATTCCATTTGGAAGATGCTACAGTTTATCTGGTTGGCATAACCATGGTCTTGGATTGATCAAATCCCTGGTATTTGCCATTTGTAGGCTTCACTTGGTCTATTGACCAAGTGATGATCGAACATGGTAAATCCACCCTATATGCTTGTGTTTGATATGTCTGTGCAAATTATGAACAAAACCATATGGTTTGTTCATGATTGTTGGTATACCTCACTCCAGCTCCTAGATTTGTGTTGATGTAGAGGATGGCTTCAGTGTTGTTGGCTTGTGCTTGCCCTTCTCCTCCTTACTGGCTTGTGCTTGTGCTACTTCACCATGACTTTGGTTCAACAGTGTCTTGTTCTTGGTGGACTAAGCACTAGAACTGTGTTGTTCTTCCTGTTCTAGCTGTTGGTGCTTGTTTGTGCCGATGGATATCTAGGATTTGCTGCTAGAAAGGTTTTATACTGCCTGTCCACTGCTTTTCTGGTCAACATCAAGGTGTTGTAGTGGTGCTGACTAGCCTAGATGGCTGTGTGTTGTGCAGCATGCACACTGCCTTGTGAGCAGTGTGTGTGTTCCATGTTGGAACTTGGGTTTTTGGTTGGATCAGCTCAGCTGGTTTGAGCTTATCCTCCCTAGGGATTCAAGATGATCAAGGTTTACTGAATGATCAAGAAGATCAAAGACAGTAGCTAGGTTTTAGATTAGTTCACTTTATTAACTTGTAATTTTCCTTTTTATTTTCCATTTCTGAAATGGTTTATGTAATATAAGTGGATATTGTAATTGACAATGTATCCTATGTGATGACCAATAAAGCTCAAGGTTTCTCTATTGAGCTAATTGTAAATTATATCTTTATTTGTCTTTTATTTCTATTTGTATGAATTTAATATTATGGTTTGAATTATATATTATCTTATTCAATTTGAATTGTTCGAGTTTGAATTTGAATTCAAACTCATCTCTTTTCTCAAGTTTCATTACCACTCTAAATGATGATCATCTAATATGCAAAACCCTAAATGCAAAGAGGTCATGTCAAAGTTTATCGCACTCTCGAAACCCTAAACCCTAGATGGTGTCTAGAGAGAAACTTGATCCCCCTTAGGTGTGTTATGCAATAAAGCGCGAAATTTCCCCAGATTTTATGATGAGATGCACATCCCTTTCCTAATTCTACGCCACAACTGTCTGGAATCCTGGGATGTTACATAGATTGAGAGGCAAGGATGGACATGACAAGCGTGGTGCGTCCCGCCAAGTTAATAAGTTTCCCATTCCAAGAGGGGATTTTCCGGGCCGCTTTGTCCTCAAGAGATTGGAAGTCCGCTCTACGGAGGCACCAAATGGAGAGGGGTAACCCGAGATACTTCAACGGGAATGAATTCCTAAGAACCAGGGTGTCATGAAGGATGTCATCAACGTCGATGTTGCGGCAACAAATAGGCACGACGGAGCTCTTGTGGAAGTTAGTGCAAAGGCCCGTGACCTCTCCAAAACCTTGAAGGATGGTGGTGAGAGGTTTTGCACGTCATGCTTGGAGGGCGCAATGAAGATTGCCGTATCGTCGGCGTAGAGAGAGGTCCTCAAAATGGTAGTCCGCCTAGAAATCTTATGAAGCAAACCGTGAGCGGAGGCGAGCTCGAGGATTTGGGTAATGGGGTAGATAGCGAGGATAAAAAGGAGGGGTAATAAAGGGTCCCCTTGGTGAAGCCCCCGGCCATGCTTGATTGGCGGGCTGGCCACCCCATTAAGAAGGACCCTCAAGGAGGCGGTAACAATAAAGGCAACAATCCAATTCCATAAGCGGGGTGGGAAACCCTGCTTTTGGAGAAGGTCAACAATGTAGTCCCAATGCACGGAGTCAAACGCTTTTCGGATGTCAAGCTTAAAAAGGAGGGCCAGTGTTTTTCTCTTGCGAAGCCTCGTAGCAAGATTCTTGACGTAGAGAAAGTTATCGTGAATGCTCTTTTTCTTGATGGAAAGCACCTTGCGCCTTAGAGACAAGGTCATCCATATGCGGAGCAAGCCTTAGGGAAAGAATTTTGGCGATGATCTTGGCAATGCTATGAATGAGGCTAATTGGTCGGAAATCGGAGATCTCCTTCGCCCCATCCTTCTTGGGCAAGACGGCAATGTTGGCAGAATTTAACCAATGGAAGTTGGCCGCATGAAGATCCCCGAATAGATTGATCACTCTCAATAAAGTCGTGACGAATTTTTTTTCGAAAAGGGGGAAAATCGCCCCAGCTTCTGCATGCGAATGATGCACACGGCTTTTTATTAGATTATTCGCAAACCTTACAAGAAGCAATACAAAATATCAACCTCGAAGCCACCTCACTAGACCTACAGTGGGATGAAGGGGGTGCCAATACACCAACTGACATCATCCAAAAACCAAATGCCTTCCCAAACCGCCCAATAGCAGGTGAGAAGCAAATCCAGTCAAGCAAACTCTCCGCGCACACCAACGCACACGCCACAGAAGTTGCTACCGCCGTCTTCCTCAACTCCATCTTCAAGAGAGATCATCGCATTAACCTTGCAAGACATGTCATCGATGCCACCATGACGCCAAACGGCTCCACCATCCTGCACGCATACATCATCCCGCATCTGTCGTCGATACCCCGCAGGACCATGCCACCGATTCTCAGCGCCAACAATGTGGTAGATGAATACCACTCCACCGACATCCGCCAACGTCCAGCAGCTGCTCCAAAAACAATGCCCCAGGAGGTAGAACGACGCAGGGCGCGCCGCCATCGTCCGATCCGGGAGACCCAGATCTAGGGTTTCCCCCGGAGCAGCGCGAGAGTGTAGATGCAGGCTGCGACAACGATGCCTTCAAGAAGGTTACGACGTGTAGCGCCGCCATCGCCCGCCAAGACCGGAGTCGGAGCACGGTTTTCACCGGCAGTCGCGCATCCCCACATCGCCGAGCGTAGTGCTGAGGCAAGCAACATGGCGCTGAGCCACCACCACCATTGCTCAGATGCTCCGCAGAGGACCAGCCCGCAGAGATCCGCCGCCGGCCCCCCACGCAGCCGCCGTCGAGCCACCTTCCTCGCAGAAGTCGGCCGAGCAGCCACCACCGCCCTTGCCGCCACCTGCCCGCGCCGCCCGGAGACGCGCCGCCGCCACCGTCGTCCGTCGCATCGCCGCAGCAGGCCATGCCCGCGCCGTGTCCCCCGACGAAACGCCACGCCCTATCCCGGAGAAGACTTCCCGCACCCCTCCATCCGAGCCAGAGGACGAGAGGGCCTCGCCGCCGCCGACGCCAACCAGGCTTTGCCCGGCCGCGCCCTCAGGCAGCGGCGAGGGAGGAGAGGGGAGGGAGGAGGGGAGCCGGGCGGCAGCGCGATCTAGGGTTCCCCTGGTCGCCGCGCGGGGGCGACGCAGGGTTTTTTTTTTCTACACTTAGGTTTTAGTTGACGCAGGCCCATCGTGACGAATTATATCCCAACAATGCTTATAGAAGGCGCCCGTAAAGCTGTCCGGTCCGGGGGCCTTGTCATCCTGAAGGACGTTGATGGCGTTCTTAACTTCATCCTCCGTGAAAAGGTCATCGAGAGATGCCAAATCCGGCACATCAAAGTGGAGTCCGGCCTAATTGAAGTCTGTGTTGCGATGTTGCCCTTTCCCATGACGTCTCTGAAGTGATCGGAGATGATCTTCTCTTTGTGGTTGTGGTCGGTTGATGTTTTGTGTTATGTTGCTACTCTTTGAGATATGTTCTAGTTTTCCTCTTCTTATTTTGGGTTGTCGACTTGACCGGAGCAGTGATCCTGCCATTTCATCGTGAATATAGTCAAGCCAGCTCAGATACTGAAACATTTGGCTCTTGCATCTGAAAACATCAACTGGGATTGAAAATACTCCCATCTCGAGTGATCTTGCTGTCACAGGATATATTCCTACTACTATGTCATTTTTATCGGACCATGCTGAATCTGAGGGCGCTGGCAAACTCGACCAGTGTCGACGAACAGTCCTATGCTACCTACGTAGGGGCACGTCCTGGTGTGCAGCGACTCCAGCCTGGACGCCACCCCAGCAGCAATGCGATGTACGTGGCAAGGTAAGGGTTTATGCAAGTACGCTGAAAATTCAAAAACATGGCATGTAAATTTGATAGAAGCACGAAAGCATTTTTAAGGCTAAACAGTGGGTTTTCCGCTGTGTTTTTTTGTTACTCCCTTCGATCCAAATTAATAAACTCAACTTTAACTTTTTTATAATGGGCATTTTATTAATTAAAAGGTTTAAGCATTACACCCGACCTCTGCATACCCGACCTCTGCATAATGAGCATACACATTGCCGTACAAACTAGTCTCGAACTGTTGAAAAGAAACAATCATTCAAAAAATAAAACAACGCTGAGCAAAAGTAACACGCCTAAGTCGTTGGACCAATTCGGAGACTATGCGGCCACCCATGTTGGAAAAAAGTATCCCTCGTTGTAGCCTCCAAGCATGTATAGACCTTCGTAAACAGGTTGCGATTGTCCATTTTTTTAAGAGACGACTGTGAACGAAGCGTACTGGTGCACCGGTAGATAACCTGCATAAGAGAAGCATTTTTGTTATTAAAAACTTTATCATTTCTACATAGCCAAATCGACCAAATAACAGCAAATGCTCTCACCCTAATAAATGTTCTAAACCTGTGATCAATATCGTGAAGCCAATTCCCAAAAATGTTGGCTACACTACGTTGGAGGATACATGTTAGAAGCTACTTAGATGACTAGCCATATAGATCTTGCAAACTACCACCAGAAAAATAAGTATTTGATTGTCTCATCATGATGATAGAAAACACACTTTGTACTCCCATGCCAGTTTCTCTTAGCAAGATTATCTTTGGTAAGGATCACACCTTGACGAAGATACCAAGCAAATATTTTAATCTTTAATGGTATCTTCATCTTCTAGATTTTTTAGTACTATCAATCCGCCGGCGATTGGATCAAAGCTTTGTACATGGAATGATGGAATCAACCAAGAAAAATACCATTCTCATGGAGATTCCAACGAAATTCATCCTTCCTTTGCGTTAGCTGAACAACAGCCAAACGCTGAAGCAAAGCATTCTAGGGTGCTAGCCTAGGACCGATTAAATCTCCCATGTACTTCATATTGGGAGGTGATGACTCCATGGCAATAGTATCATCTTTATGACATACAATATTGTACAAAGCCATGTTATCGGAGTGTGGTATTTTGTTACCACCTATAATTCCATAAATGTATTTCTGACCCATCCTTAATTGAAAATGATCCGAAGCGAGAGAAATGTTTCTTCGTTTCTATTAGATCAGCCAAAAATGTGAGTCACCGGGTTTACAAAAGACCTGAGACAAGGCATATGAACCAACATATTTTATTTTCAGGAGCGTTTTCCATACACCCTTATCAGTAAGTAGTTTGAAAAGCCACTTACCTAGAAGGGAAGTATTTTTAGCCTCAAGGTCATGGAAACCAAAACCACCCTGGTCTTTAGGTTGATAAACCGGCCACACTCCACTTTTCCAGTCGATACTTCTTTTTTTCTCACTATCCCCTTGTCAAAAGAATCTAGATTTGTATGTATCTAATTACGTGTTTAAACTAGATTTATGTGTATTTACAAAAAAAAATAGAGTCCGCTAATATAAATTGGATGGAGTATTTTTATATTGAATAAAAGTTTGTACATAAAGAAAAGTTCCTTGAGAGAAGCAACTAGCTAAGGCAATAAGCCCAAAGAAAACGAAGCCCTATCTAAAATTAACAGATTGCACTCAGTATCTACAACAAGGATATGCCCTAAAGATATTTCGGATGCATAAAAAGAAGAAGAAAAAATTAAAAGATCCGGTTATATTGATTAATTATTTGTAGCTGCAGCAGCACAAATCACTGCCAAGACAACACATGGAGTCCAAATTCTCCAAAAAATGATGCATTCAAGAAGAAAGCAGTGCACAAGCTAGCGTCATTATGGCGTCATTATGTCCGATCATAGATCTTAGATTTTCATCCTAGAAAAATCCACGCTTTCAAATAATATCTTCAAAAATGCTATTGACACAACCAATTAAAGCCATACATTAGATTTAACACCGAAAGATAAGACTTTGTACTCCTCCTGTGTTGCTGCCCCCACTTGTCGATGTCGTTGCTACAAGTCACGAATCACCAAGAACATTCCTTATTTCTAGACCTCAGAACCTCCGCTGACATGATATTCCCTGCCACTGACTTCACCATGGGATTCGAAAAACATGTCCCATGACGACAACAAGCAACAAAGCTTCACGCCTCACCCTCCTAGAACCGCATGGACAAAAATTAGATGCACACGACCAAATCCCATATGATCCAACAATTTACATGCAATGGTTCAATGGAGATCGTCGATGGAGCCTTCTAAAACTCGTCACCAACCATATCAAAAATAAAGGTAGCAAGAAAAACACAATCTTGACGCGAGAAGAATCCTAGGACAGCTCCTTACTCAAGCACACCAATAGGCCCTCACGTCGCTGTTCAAAGCAACAAAGAAAGAGGTAGCCTCAGAAGCATTGACGAAATCCATCCATGGCAGTTGGCCAGCCAGACCAGTCCCTAAGAGCATCACTAGCAGTACCCTTAAAACTAAACCCTTAAAACCAGTTTACAAGTCTAGAAAAACGACTTTTGAGGGCCGAACATAGAGGGCACAGATCAGTGCCCTCAAACCCAACTAGTAAAACATAAGTATTCTGTTTCAAGGGTTAAGTTTGAGGGTATTGTTCCGCGGCAGCACATTTCAACTTGTAAAATGGGGTATTGGTTGTTTTATCCCTATTTGCACACAATATTGAACAAAATAAAACAAAACACCTTGCAAATACAACATTCAACAACAAGAAATAATAGCTTCAACCACGGTTTAATCATTCTAGTTATTACAACAATGTTTCTTGCAAATTTCAACAATTGTTCGATTCAAATAAGACATGGAAAAGTAAAACAAAGGTAGATTATTGGGGATGACCATGAAGCTGCCAATGGTGCTCACCGGATCATTGAGGAGCTGGTTATGAGTGTTGGCATTTTCAATTTCCCGATGTGTTTGAAGAAAAGCTTGAAGGCAATCGGCTCTCCGGGTGCACTCGGGTACCAACATTGTCGTAGAAACACCGCAAGTTTAACCCTCTCTCATCCTCGAGGTTCATGTTGTGTAGAATCACACAACATTTTATGATGTTCACAAGGGTTTTTGTCCCAAAAAACGAGCTAGACCCGAACAAGGGCAAATCTTACTTGCAAACCACCAAAAGGTCTCTCAATATTCTTGCGGGCTGCCTCTTGTGCCTTGGTAAAAACAAAATATTTTGTTGTTAAGGGTTGGCCTTTCTCTTTAATGGACTTCACAAGAATTGCCCATTCAGGATAAATTCCATCGACGAGATGGTATCCCAGTGTGTACACATTGTCCATGATTTTTTTGCTGTAAGTTGGGGCATCACCAGCAGCTAGTCTTGCAAATAAAAGTGATCTTTGAAGCACGTTAATGTTATTGAGTGTTCCCGGCAAACCAAAAAAATCCATGCCAAATCCACAAGTCCTCCGATGCCACGGCCTTAATCACAATTGTGGGATCATGGATTTTTCCGCAATATATACATTCCATACCATGCCTTTGGACAATATTTCAATATCCAATGCGTTAAATCAAGACTACCAAGCATGCCCGACCAACCCCTTTTTTATTCATCTCCATCAATCTCATCAATCTCTTGGTATCTTTCTCGTTGGGAGCTCGGAGATACCAATCACCATGCAACCGGATGACCATCTTGGAAAACCTACGCATGGACTCATTGGTTGTATCTTGGTCAATGCAAAGATACTCAGTGATTGTATCTTTTTTTTACACGCAAGACTGTGAGGCAAAAAGCCCCACAGCAATTTTCCTTTTTATTTAAATCTCAAAAAAGTCCAAAGTTATGTACAAAGAAAAAGAAACTATACAAAACCTACAAGAATAAGGCTCTAAGGCAGAGACCTAATCCAAGAAAGAAGTCTATCCTTATGCTTCAATTTAATCCTATATTGCAGCAAAGATATGTCATGTATGAACTTTGTCTTCCACTTAATGAAAGAACTTCTCTCAGCACTGAATATTTTCCCATTCCTGATCAGCCATATATTCCAACAAGCCAGAATCATGACTTCCATGAAGAAAGGTTGAGCAAAACTTCTTCTGGCCTTATTCAGCACTACTTGCATATCATCATCAGCATCCCAGGTAATCTGTAGATAATTCCATATTCTGGAACTAAAATTGCATTCAAAAAACAATTGTATCCGATCCTCATACCTTCTTCCTGGACACAACACACAATGCTCATCCTCAGTCACTTTCCAATGCCTCCTCTTTAACAAATCCCTTGTATTCAATCTGTCTGACAGAAGCAACCAAGCAAATACCTTATGTTTCATCACACGGCTAGACTTCCAAATCCATTTATACACATTTGATACCTGAAGATGACTATGGATGTGTCTGTAAAAATTAGCTGAGGAATATTTGTCTCCCCAACTATAATCCCACTGATCATTTCCTTGTGTCAAAGGATTATCCTGCATTAATTGCTTAAGTTGAGCTAGCTCCTAGTAAGCCTGAGCAGACAAGGGCAAATAAAACAGAGAGGTAATTTCCTCCTCCTGATACACCTGGGGCTACTGAATTATTGGGGAATAAAGCATAAGAAAATAATCTGGGATATCTCTAGCCCATAGGCACAGATGATCCATTCACCTTCCAATTATCAGACCAGAATAGCATAGTATCCCCTTTACCATGAATGATAGCAGCCACCCCTCTATAATTATCAACATGTTTCATAACATCTTTCCACCAAAAAGATCCACATAGTTTCTCTTCATGAGGTATTTTCCATCCATAATATGCAAACCAAACCAGATTCACCCATGGCAACTCCTTTTTATTATAGAACTTATCCAGAAACTTCAGTAACAGAGCAGCATTTTGTTTCTGGAAATTTACTATCCCTAAGCCTCCCTTGAGCTTTGGCTTACAAATCATATCCCATGCTGCCAGGGATTGCTTAGGCATACCATCTTTATCTCTCCACAAGCACTGTCTCAAGATTCTATCCAACTGATTGGTCAGCCCCACTGGTAATTGCAATGAGCACAAAAAGTGCAAAGGCATAGAAGCCAAGGCAGAATTGATTAACTGCAAACGAGCTCCTTGTGATAAAAAACTTGAACTAGAGGTCAGCTTCCTCTCCAACCGACATACTAAAGGGGATAGTTCAGTAATGGTTGGTTTGGTAGTACCCACAGGTAAACCAAGGTAAGTAAACGGCATCTTACCTATTTGACAATCAAACACAGCAGCTAACTCCAGTAGCAAATCATCTGGCACATTGATGGGAAGCATTTGAGACTTATCAAAATTGATCTTTAAACCAGTGGACATAGAAAACTTCCTTAAAACCTCCTTAACCAGCATTAATTGGTCCTTATCAGCAGGAAGTATTAGCAAAGTATTATCAGTATATTGAACAACAGGAAAGTCTGGATCATTAGTGATAATTGGTAGAGATAATAATCCTTGCATCACTAAATCATTTAGCACAGACTGTAAAAGGTCAGAGCCAAACAAATAAAACAAAGGAGATATTGGGTCACCCTGCCTTACACCCCTTTTGCACTCAAATTGCTTTCCAGGTATTCCATTCAACAGAATAGATGATGTCCCAGTAGATAAAATAATTCTGGCCCAATTAATCCACTTGGCATTAAACCCCTTATACTGCATTACTTTCAAAATTGCCTCATGCTCAATAGTGTCAAAGGCCTTAGCAAAATCCAACTTGAGTAGGATAATTGGTTTCTTAGATGCATGGCATAAAAACAAATATTCAAACGACCATGCCAAACAATCTTGTATAGATCTATTTCTCAAGAACCCATATTGATTCTTATGAACACAAGCAAGGATCTTATCCTGTAATCTGTTAGCAGCCAGCTTTGTCAAAAATTTGACACACACACTGGTTAAGGAAATGGGTCTAAAATCATTAAATTGCACAGGGCTTGCTTTTTTGGCACCAAGGTAATAAAAGATCCATTTATATTCTTCAATTGTATAGTCTCATCATGAAAATCAGCAACTAACTTATAGAAATCCTGCTTTATAATGGGCCAGCATTTTTTCAGAAAGAGACCATTAAATCCATCAGGTCCAGGTGCTCTATCCACAGGCATATTCTTTATGACTTCATCCATTTCTTTTTCCTCAAAAGGCCTAGTGAACTAATGTAATCCATCCACAACCTGCAAAATTCTAGGCAAATCAAACTGCATAGAGATTGGCTCAGATCTACTCATTCTGTCTTTATATTCTCTCCAAAGCAAACCAGCCATACCCTGATGATCTGTTACTTCATTTCCATCCACACCTCTCAGCATAGCAATAGCATTTTTCCTATACCTCTCTGTAGCCATGGCATGAAATTTTTTTGTGTTATCTTCACCCTGCTGTATCCAACGTATGGTACATATTTTTTTCCAATAATTACACTCTGCCAAAAGCAAACCATCCGAATGGATCTTCGCAACATTCCTGAAGTTGAATTCAACTATATACAATGGCCTCTGTTCTTCTAAAGAATCCATGGTTAGAATGACATGATTACAATTTTTTATCAGCTGCTTTAACTGAGCCAAGCTGACATGCCATTTTTTCAATTCATGTCTCAAAGTTTTAAGTTTATCAGCTAGAATAGCAGAACTATATTTCTTTACAGACCCTTTATCCCAAGAATTTTTGACACACTCTATGAACCCTGGCATGCTAACCCAATAATTATCAAATCTGAAGATTGAGGCTTTAGGTATATCAGTGTCAACATTCAACACACAAGGCACATGGTCATATCCAATTTTGGCCAAAGGCAGTACCATAGTATTTGGATAATTAGCAATCCAATTGGCACTGGTGAAAAACCAATCCAACTACTCCAAGAGTGGATCCTTCTGCATATTAGACCAAGTATACACTCTGCCTTTTATGGGCAATTCCAAGAGGCCTAAATGCCCAATTATTTCATTAAACAAGAACATGTCATTGACATCACCACCAGGTTTATTCCTATTATCTTGTGATCTCATAAAATTAAAATCCCCCAAGATAATCCAGTTATCATCAGCAGGTATGTGCAAATTATACAGCCATGACACAAAATTATCTCTCTCTTCACCTTGACAAGGTCCATACACACAAACCAAACTCCAAGAGTTATTGTTATGTTTTGAGGTGAAATTAACTTGCACACCATATTTCACAGACTGCACCAATAACCCTGAGAAAACTGACGAATATCATATGACAATAATACCCCCAGAAGCTCCCACCGAAGGTGAGAAAACAAAATTATCAAACCTCTTAGGACAGAATTGCCTAATCAACTTCCAGTCAAAAGACTCACATTTTGTTTCTTGCAAACATATGATATCACACTCACTTTCCACAATTTTTGCTCTTACTTCCCTTTGTCTGTTTTCAGAATTTAAACCACGAACATTCCAGCATAAAACACGCCATTTCCTTCGAGACAACTTATTCATAAGCAATAAAAAAGCAGAGCATATAAGACTGACACATAATGCCAATCACAGCCATAAGCACATACCACAGAAATAACCCAGGAAAGCTAGCCACATTTCTGACAGAAGCATTAAGGTCTTTAACAAAATTATCATTCCACACACCAAAATCATGACAGCTAGCCATATTACTGACAGGAGAAGCAAGAGCTTTAGCAAAAGCAATAACCAGCACCCACACTAGGCCCCACACCACACTCCACAGTCTAGATTCACCTGGTACATCAAAAGCATTACATAGAGACCACCAATGAACCCATATATATAACATGCACCACAGCTTATGCATCAGAAGGCTTCTTCTTCTTCTCCTTTCCAGGTGCGGCTTCAGCTGCTCCTTGCTTAGCTTGTCTGCAGCAATTCCCAATGCCTGCTGATGGCGTGTAACTCACACGTTCGTTGGGAACCCCAAGAGGAAGGTATGATGCGCACAGTAGCAAGTTTTCCCTCAGAAAGAAACCAAGGTTTAATCGAACCAGTAGGAGCCAAGAAGCACGTTGAAGGTTGATGGTCGCGAAATGTGATGCGGCGCAACACCAGGGATTCCGGCGCCAACGCGGAACCTGCACAACACAACCAAGTACTTTGTCCCAACGAAAGTGAGGTTGTCAATCTCACCGGCTTGCTGTAACAGAGGATTAAGCGTATCGAGTGGAAGATGTTTGCAAAGAAAACAGTAAACACAATTGCAGTAGATTGTATGCTATGTAAAGAATAGGACCGGGTCCACAGTTCACTAGAGGTGTCTCTCCCATAAGATAAAAGCATGTTGGGTGAACAAATTACAGTCGGGCAATTGACAAATAGAGAAGGGCATAACAATGCATATACATGATATGATAAATATAGTGAGATTTAATCCGGGCATTATGACAAAGTACATAGACCGCCATCCAACTGCATCTATGCCTAAAAAGTCCACCTTCGGTTATCATCCGAACCCCATTCAGTATTAAGTTGCTAAGCAACAGACAATTGCATTAAGTATGGTGCGTAATGTAATCAACAACTACATCCTTAGACATAGCATCAATGTTTTATCCCTAGTGGCAACAGCACATCACAACCTTAGAACCTACTGTCACGATCCCAGTGTCAATGAAGGCATGAACCCACTATCGAGCATAAATACCCCCTCTTGGAGTTAAGAGCAAAAACTTGGCCAGAGCCTCTACTAATAACGGAGAGCATGCAAGATCATAAACAACACATAAACAATAGATTGATAATCACCATAATCATAGTATTCTCTATCCATCGGATCCCGACAAACACAACATATAGAATTACAGATAGATGATCTTGATCATGTTAGGCAGCTCACAAGATCCAACAATGAAGCACAACGAGGAGAAGACGACCATCTAGCTACTGCTATGGACCCATGGTCCAGGGTGAACTACTCACTCATCACTCCGGAGGCGATCATGGCGATGAAGAGTCCTCCGGAGATGAATCCCCTCTCCGGCAGGTGCCGGAGGCGATCTCCTGAATCCCCGAGATGGGATTCGCGGCGGCGGCGTCTGGAAGGTTTTCCGTATCGTGGCTCTCGGTACCGGGGGTTTCGCGACGGAGGCTTTAAGTAGGCGGAAGGTCAACGCGGGGGCCACACGAGGGCCCAGGGGCGGGCCGCGCGGCCAAGGGCTCGGCCGCGCCGCCCTATGTCCTGGCTGCCTCGTGGCCCCACTTCGTTATCTCTTTGGTCTTGGAAGCTTCGTGCAAAAATAGGACCCCGGGCGAAAGTTTCGTCCAATTCCGAGAATATTTCCTTACTAGGATTTCTGAAACCAAAAACAGCAGAAAACAGAACTGGCTCTTCGGCATCTTGTTAATAGGTTAGTTCCGAAAATGCATAAATATGACATATAATGTGCATAAAACATGTAGGTATCATCAATAAAGTAGCATGGAACATAAGAAATTATCGATACGTTGGAGACGTATCAGCATCCCCAAGCTTAGTTCTGCTCGTCCCGAGCAGGTAAAACGATAACAAAGATAATTTCAAGTGACATGCCATCATAATCTTGATCATACTATTTGTAAACATATGTAATGAATGCAGCGATCAGAACAAAGGTAATGACATGAGTAAACAAGTGAATCATATAGCAAAGACTTTTCATGAATAGTACTTTCAAGACAAGCATCAATAAGTCTTGCATAAGAGTTAACTCATAAAGCAATAAATCAAAGTAAAGGTATTGAACCAACACATAGGAAGATTAAGTTTCAGCGGTTGCTTTCAACTTATAACATGTATATCTCATGGATATTGTCAACATAAAGTAATATAACAAGTGCAATATGCAAGTATGTAGGAATCAATGCACAGTTCACACAAGTGTTTGCTTCTTAGGTGGAAGGAGATAGGTAAACTGACTCAACAAGAAAAGTAAAAGAATGGTCCTTCAAGAGGAAAGCATCGATTGCTGTATTTGTGCTAGAGCTTTTATTTTGAAAACATGAAACAATTTTGTCAACGGTAGTAATAAAAGCATATGAGTTATGTAAATTATATCTTACAAGTTGCAAGCCTCATGCATAGTATGCTAATAGTGCCCGCACCTCGTCCTACTTAGCTTGGACTACCGGATCTTCGCATGCCATGTTTCAACCAAGTGTCACAAGGGGTACCTCCATGCCGCCTGTACAAAGGTCTAAGGAGAATGCTCGCATTTTGGATTTCTCGCTTTTGATTATTCTCAACTTAGACATCCATACCGGGACAACATGGACAACAGATAATGGACTCCTCTTAAATGCATAAGCATGTAGCAATGATTATTATTCTCATATGAGATTGAGGATATATGTCCAAAACTGAAACTTCAACCATGGTTCATGGCTTTAGTTAGCGGCCCAATGTTCTTCTCTAACAATTTTGCATGCTCCAACCACTAAATGATAGATCCTTCAGACAAGACGGACATGCATAGCAACTCACATGATATTCAACAATAGTTGATGGCGTTCCCCAGAAGCATGGTTATCGCACAACAAGCAACTTAATAAAATATAAAGTGCATAAGTACATATTCAATACTACGATAGTTTTTAAGGCTATTTTGTCCCATGAGCTATATATTGCAAAGGTGAATGATGGAATTTTAAAGGTAGCACTCAAGCAATTTACTTTGGAATGGCGGAGAAATACCACGTAGTAGGTAGTTATGGTGGACACAAATGGCATAGTAGTTGGCTCAAGGATTTTGGATGCATGAGAAGTATTCCCTCTCGATACAAGGTTTAGGCTAGCAAGGTTATTTGAAGCAAACTCAAGGATGAACAAGTGCAGCAAAACTCACATACAAGACATATTGTAAACATTATAAGACTCTACACCGTCTTCCTTGTTGTTCAAAACTCAATACTAGATATTATCTAGACCTTAGAGAAACCAAATATGCAAATCAAATTTTAGCAAGCTCTATGTATTTCTTCATTAATGGGTGCAAAGCATATGATGCAAGAGCTTAAACATGAGCATAACAATTGCCAAGTATCACATTATCCAAGACATTTTAGAATTACTACATGTAGCATTTTCCAATTCCAACCATATAACAATTTAACGAAGAAGAAACTTCGCCATGAACATTATGAGTAAAGCCTAAGGACACATGTGTCCATATGCAACAGCGGAGCGTGTCTCTCTCCCACAAAGTGAATGCTAGGATCCATTTTATTCAAACAAGAACAAAAACAAAAACAAAATGACGCTCCAAGTAAAGAACACAAGATGTGACTGAATAAAAATATAGTTTCAGGGGAGGAACCTGATGATGTTGTCGATGAAGAAGGGGATGCCTTGGGCATCCCCAAGCTTAGACGCTTGAGTCTTCTTAGAATATGCAGGGGTGAACCACGGGGCATCCCCAAGCTTAGAGCTTTCACTCCTCTTGATCATAGTATATCATACTCCTCTCTTGACCCTTGAAAACTTCCTTCACACCAAACTTCAAGCAAACTCATTAGAGGGTTAGTGCACAATTAATAATTCACACATTCAGAGGTGACACAATCATTATTTTCACTTCTGGACATTGCATAATGCTACTGGACATTAATGGATCAAAGAAATAAATCCAACATAGCAAAAGAGGCAATGCGAAATAAAAGGCAGAATCTGTCAAAAACAGAACAGTCCGTAAAGACGAATTTAAAGCTGGCACCAGACTTGCTCAAATGGAAAAACTCAAAACTAATGAAAGTTGCGTACATATCTGAGGATCACGCTCGTAAATTGGCAGATTTTTTCGAATTTTCTACAGAGAACTGGGCCCATATTTGTGACAGACAGCAATGCTGTTTCTGCGCAGCGATCCCAAATATAACATCAACTTTGACATAGAAACTTTACTTGGCACAAAAACATGATAAGGAGAGGTTGCTACAGTAGTAAACAACTTCCAAGACTCAACAAAACAAAAAATTGCTGTAGGTAAAAACATGGGTTGTCTCCCATAAGCGCTTTTCTTTAACGCCTTCAGCTAGGCGCAGAAAGTGCAAATCAAGTAACATCGAGAGTAGAAGCATCAACATCATAATTTGTTCTAATAATAGAATCAAAAGGCAACTTCATTCTCTTTCTAGGGAAGTGTTCCATACCTTTCTTGAGAGGAAATTGATATTTCATATTTCCTTCCCTCATATCAATAACAGCACCACAGTTCGAAGAAAAGGTCTTCCCAATACAATAGGACAAGATGCATTGCATTCGATATCCAAGACAACAAAATCAACGGGGACAAGGTTATTGTTAACCGTAATATGCACATTATCAATCCTCCCCAAAGGTTTCTTTTTAACATTATCGGCAAGATTAACATCCAAATAACAATTCTTCAATGGTGGCAAGTCAAGCATATCATAAATCTTTTTAGGCAACAGAAATACTTGCACCAAGATCACATAAAGCATTACATTCAAAGTCATTGAATTTCATTTTAATGATGGGCTCCCAACCATCTTCTAACTTTCTAGGAATAGAAGTTTCAAGTTTTAGTTTCTCTTCTCTAGCTTTTATGAGAGCATTTGTAATATGTTTTGTAAAGGCTAAATTTATAGCACTAGCATTAGGACTCTTAGCAAGTTTTTGTAAGAACTTTATAACTTCAGAGATGTGGCAATCATCAAAATCTAAATCATTATGAGCTACAGCAATGGGATCATTGTTCCCAAGGTTGGAAAAAATTTCAGCAGTTTTATCACAAGCAGTTTCAGGCAGTTTTGTTCGCTTTGCACTAGGAGTAGAAACATTGCCAACACCAATTATATTACCATTGATAGTAGGAGGTGCAGCAACATGTGAAGAATTAGCATTACTAGTGGTGGTAATAGTCCAAACTTTAGCTACATTATTCTCTTTAGCTAGTTTTTCATTTTCTTCTCTATCCCACCTAGCACGCAGTTCAGCCATTAATCTTATATTCTCATTAATTCTAACTTGGATGGCATTTGCTGTAGTAGTGATCTTACTATCAATATCATCAGCTTTAGCAGCCATTTTATTAATTAAAGAAGATTGTGATGGACATGTATGAGATTCGGGTTTCAGCATTTGAAATTTTAGTTTGCAGACCAGAAATCTCCCTATTCAAGTTTTCAAGTTGATTTCCTATATTTTTCAACAAGGTAGATTGTTCATTCATAGTTTTAGTAAACAATTGATTTTGCTCATATTGTGATTGCATAAAGTTTTTAGTGGATCTTTCAATTCCTAGCATCCTTTCCTCATATCTACCATAATCATTACCACTAGCAGGATATGGCCTATAGTTATTACCAGAGTTGTTCCTATAAGCATTGTTGTTGAAATTATTATTTTTAATGAAATTCACATCAACATTTTCTTCTTGAGCAACCAATGAAGCTAAAGGAACATTATTTGGATCAACATTAGATCTACCATTCACAAGCATAGACATAATCACATCAATCTTATCACTCAAGGAAGAGGTTTCTTCAGAATTTACCTTCTTACCTTGTGGAGCTCTTTCCGTGTGCCATTCAGAGTAATTTATCATCATATCATCAAGAAGTTTTGTAGCCGCCCCCAATGTGATGGACATAAAGGTACCTCCAGCAGCTGAATCCAATAAATTCCGCGAAGAAAAATTTAGTCTGCATAGAAGGTTTGGATGATCATCCAAGTAGTCAGTCCATGGGTTGGGCAATTCTTTACCAAAGTTTTCGTTCTCTCCCATGCTTGAGCAACATGTTCAGTATCTAATTGTTTAAAATTCATTATGCTACTTCTCAAAGATATAATTTTAGCGGGAGGATAATATCTACCAATAAAAGCATCCTTGCATTTAGTCCATGAATCAATACTATTCTTAGGCAAAGATAGCAACCAATCTTTAGCTCTTCCTCTTAATGAGAAAGGAAACACTTTCAATTTAATAATATCACCATCTACATCCTTATACTTTTGCATTTCACAAAGTTCAACAAAATTATTGAGATGGGCAGCAGCATCATCAGAACTAGCACCAGAAAATTGATCTCTCATAACCAAGTTCAGTAAAGCAGGTTTAATTTCAAAGAATTTTGTTGTAGTAGCAGGTGGAGCAATAGGTGTGCATAGGAAATCATTATTATTTGCATTTGTGAAGTCACACAACTTAGTATTTTCAGGGGTATTCATTTTAGCAATGGTAAATAAAACAAACTAGATAAAGTAAATGCAAGTAACTAATTTTTTTGTGTTTTTGATATAGAGAGCAAGACAGTAAATAAAGTAAAACTAACTAATTTTTTTGTATTTTGATTTAGTGCAGCAAACAAAGTAGTAAATAAAATAAAGCAAGACAAAAACAAAGTAAAGAGATTGAGAAGTGGAGACTCCCCTTGCAGCGTGTCTTGATCTCCCCGGCAACGGCGCCAGAAAAAGAGCTTGATGGCGTGTAACTCACACGTTCGTTGGGAACCCCAAGAGGAAGGTATGATGCGCACAGTAGCAAGTTTTCCCTCAGAAAGAAACCAAGGTTTAATCGAACCAGTAGGAGCCAAGAAGCACGTTGAAGGTTGATGGTCGCGAAATGTGATGCGGCGCAACACCGGGGATTCCGGCGCCAACGCGGAACCTGCACAACACAACCCAAGTACTTTGTCCCAACGAAACAGTGAGGTTGTCAATCTCACCGACTTGCTGTAACAAAGGATGAATCGAGTGGAAGATGTTTGCAAAGAAAACAGTAAACACAATTGCAGTAGATTGTATGCTATGTAAAGAATAGGACCGGGGTCCACAGTTCACTAGAGGTGTCTCTCCCATAAGATAAAAGCATGTTGGGTGAACAAATTACAGTCGGGCAATTGACAAATAGAGAAGGGCATAACAATGCATATACATGATATGATAAATATAGTGAGATTTAATCCGGGCATTACGACAAAGTACATAGACCGCCATCCAATGCATCTATGCCTAAAAAGTCCACCTTCGGTTATCATCCGAACCCCATTCAGTATTAAGTTGCTAAGCAACAGACAATTGCATTAAGTATGGTGCGTAATGTAATCAACAACTACATCCTTAGACATAGCATCAATGTTTTATCCCTAGTGGCAACAGCACATCACAACCTTAGAACCTCCTGTCACGATCCCGTGTCAATGAAGGCATGAACCCACTATCGAGCATAAATACCCCCTCTTGGAGTTAAGAGCAAAAACTTGGCCAGAGCCTCTACTAATAACGGAGAGCATGCAAGATCATAAACAACACATAAACAATAGATTGATAATCACCATAATCATAGTATTCTCTATCCATCGGATCCCGACAAACACAACATATAGAATTACAGATAGATGATCTTGATCATGTTAGGCAGCTCACAAGATCCAACAATGAAGCACAACGAGGAGAAGACGACCATCTAGCTACTGCTATGGACCCATGGTCCAGGGGTGAACTACTCACTCATCACTGGAGGCGATCATGGCGATGAAGAGTCCTCGGGAGATGAATCCCCTCTCCGGCAGGGTGCCGGAGGCGATCTCCTGAATCCCCCGAGATGGGATTCGCGGCGCGTCTCTGGAAGGTTTTCCGTATCGTGGCTCTGTGGGGGGTTTCGCGACGGAGGCTTTAAGTAGGCGGAAGGTCAACGCGGGGCCACACGAGGGCCCGGGGGCCGCGCGGCAAGGGCCTGGCCGCGTCGCCCTATGCCCTGGCTGCCTCGTGGCCCCACTTCGTTATCTCTTCGGTCTTCGGAAGCTTCGTGCAAAAATAGGACCCTGGGCGAAAGTTTCGTCCAATTCCGAGAATATTTCCTTACTACCAAAAACAGCAGAAAACAGCAACTGGCTCTTCGGCATCTTGTTAATAGGTTAGTTCCAGAAAATGCATAAATATGACATATAATGTGCATAAAACATGTAGGTATCATCAATAAAGTAGCATGGAACATAAGAAATTATCGATACGTTGGAGACGTATCACCTGCCCAACTCTTTGAAGCACTGCAATAGGTATGGCTGGTGCATGTGCTTGACTCTCCTCATCATAGGTTTCTGGTGGCTCATCCTGCCCTGGAGACTGATCTTTCTCCTCTTCTGTCACTAGCAGGTTCCTTGCCCTAGACTTCTTCTTGATCTTTGGATGAACAGACAGTATTGGGGCTGGTCTATAACCATCCAACTTAAGGCAGCTCCTAGTGAATCTTCTCTCAGATGACTGCACTAGTGGTGTAGCATATTTTTTCCTACCCCTACTCTTGACAACCACAGACCTAGATTTTACAGGGGTTTGCTCTTCCATCTCTTCTATCACACCCACCTTCCCTCCACTATGCCAAGAGGAACTCCATGGCTGCTTAAAGCATGCCACCATACTACCTTCTTTCTGCAGCTCAACAACTGACAGAGCAGTACCAGACAACTTTGCAAGAAACCCAAAAGGTGCCCTCTTCATAGCCTCTGGAACAGAACTGCTGCACAAGTAGGGTAACACCAATTGAAGAGCACGTGCACACAACATCTCATGAGGCAAGACAGGTCCAAAAACTGTCTGGACCATTCCAATATTCAGCTCATTATAGAAAACCTGCATATTATTATACTGCTGTTGTGGCTGTACCTCCATCATATTGACAGAAGAACTGGAACTATCTGAGAGGTTGATCACCATCGATTCCTGCATCTCTTGCAGCACTCCCTGGTCTTCTTGCACATCCAACACCTGTTCCTCCACCTGATTCAACAGATTCACCTGATGCCAGCCACCTTGCTGCCCCAAATCACCTCCTTGCTCACCTTGCATGCCTTGACCCAGATTCTCCACTGCATCCCATCCAATTTCTGGGAATTTAGGATTGAAAAACATATTGTTATTGTGCTGCTGCAGCTCTCCTGGGAAAGGATGAGGATTCCCATCAGGAGGCATCTGATCCTCATCAGCGGGCAAAGCATCCGCAAAGTCAGCAGACAAGATGTAAACAGGTGCAGTCCAAGACTCCTTGACCCCTCCAACTGTTGCAAACTTGTTAAAAACAACATCTCGAGGCACCAATTGAGGGGAGGGGAAGGATGCATAGACTAGCACTCTATCCTTGACCGGATCATTGTTGTTCCAGGCATGAAACTGTCCAAAAGTAGCAACAGCATGCGCGATATCATAGTCATTGCGATAATCTGGATGCACACCAAGCATCATCAGCCATCCACGACGAAAACCTAGTGTTGCGCGATGATTCTGTGGAGCCTCACCAACATGCACAAACCTAAGCAGCCTATTCTGAATCTGGTAATGTCCGTGCTGAACCAACGCATTGACAGAGTCCCACACCAAACAAGCTAGGCTGAGAAGTTACCACATTGCGTTGCAGCGGGCCGATGACGAAGTCACGTACTTGCTCTCTCCAGAGCGCCAATGCCGCCGGCAGTGACGTCGGCTCCACCAAGGCGATGCAGTAAGAGAGGTGCCGCGCTGGAGGATCTTGTGCCGGGTAGTAGAACATGCGCGGCAATCGAGTTGGACCTCCATCGATGATCTCATGCCCCCATGGAAGCCATGGGGTTGGATCGACCTCAAAAACCGCCATCGCCTGGGAAGAAGACGGAGCAGCCGAGACAGAGGAGAGAATAGAATTAATGTGGTCGGGAGGTTGCTGTAAGGGCTCCACGGGCTTATTAACCAGAATAGAATTCGAATCGGCAGCTCCTGATAAGCGCACCTCCTTATCAACTATAACCCGTGGCGTCGTGTTAGATTGATTTTCCTTTGGGACCCAAAACTTCCCTTTTGATCGAATAGCTAAGCAATTTTTCCTGACATGACCGTAGCTGTAACACGATCTACATCTTACCTCATTTGTACAATCTTTAGTAAGATGACCCATATTTAGACATTTACCACATGACCATACTTTATATGCCATATCATCAATCATACTTTCAAAATCATCCACCTCTGCCTGCACATTACCTTGAGTACCCACCGTACCACTAGATGAGCTTTCCTCCCCAACCCCCACACGCTGCTGCTTAAAAGGGTATGGATTCGCTGCTACAAAAGTTATATTTGGCACAGATGATGTCACAAATTCTTCAACAGGAGCCTTTTCCTTGTCCCTTACTAATTTTGGATCCTGATAACCCAAACATGCTTCATAATCAATGGAAGGAGCAAAAGACAGTTTCTTACCAAGCCCATTAGATTTCCCCAAGATTGGCCTAGACGTATGTTTCTTTAAAGCAGCTAGGCCATGTTGCAAAATTTTCCTCGAAGGACTAACCATGGTCCACTCCTCATCACATTCCTTCTGCCATCTCTGAAATTCCCACTTCCAATTAGGTCCACCACGACCCCAAAGATGGAAGAAACATTTAAATTGCTCACAAGAGAATTTCCTCAATTTCAGAATATGAAAACCCACTTCTTTACACGACACACAGAAGGAGAAAACTCGATCTCGTATCATAGAAACCTTTAGCTGTCCACAGAACCCACCAATGACTGCCTCCAAAGCTATACCAACCGAATCATCTTCCAATTTAAAAGAGGCAAGTCCAAAAGAAACCACCATGATAAAATTACCAAATCGAGCTCTAGGGTGAACCTCTTTATTGAATTTAGAGAGAATATCCTTAGCAAAATTAATGCCATGTGAGAAATCCAAACCCTTAAAAAGAGCTGCATGAACTGAGCTTGCCGAAGAGGAATCCTCTTGTCCTTTAATTTCATTCTCAGTTGTCTTCGTGAGTAAAGGCATTACTGTATCATGCACTGACTCGGAGCTGTTGACTCCATGATGAATATCATTAAGAACCCCCTCAGACATGATCACATCCACTGCCGGACCAGATTTAATTAATTTGCCCATTCGGACCACATGCTTTGAGAAATGAATTTTTGCCCCAGCATGGAACATATCCCTAGACGACATGCGTTGACATCCAATGGGTGCACTCTTTGCATTAAATAACCTCAGGAAATTATCCTTGGACAAACTGAGAGAACCATCATAGGCTTTCATACGCCCTCGATGCGAAGATACTCACCGGCATAGTCCGCGGGTATGCCATAGGCGATCACCTGCATTGCAGCCGATATTTTTTGGAATGCACTAAATCTCACGGTGCCGGCAGCGTTTCTACGATGCTTGAAATAGTTTGAGTTGGCCTCGTAATCTTTGAAGATTTTCTCGAGCAAGCTATGGTGCATTTGGTACCTTCTACGGAAGAGGTAGGGTGGGTATGTCCGTACCTCAGCAAAGTAGTCTTGCATCAGTTGCGCGTGGCCGAGAGCGCGATTCCGCAGGATGCAAATGCGACCCATCTATGACCCCTTCTTCTGATCCACTAGCTTCGCGTAGTCCTCCTGCTCCTTCACGGCGAGGACGACGACCATCATCTTCGTGTCGTCGTCTTGGAGCAGCTCATCGATGTCTGAATCGTCCGAAGATGAACAATCGGAACAATCCAACATCGGATCGACCGCGTCATCCATGCTCACCTCCGCACTCATCTACAGGTCATCCATGTTCACCTCCGCACTCATCTACATACGCGAAGATGCAATTGGTTCTATGTTCCGTTTGGGACAAAAGGAAAAACGAAAATGAAAAAAAAATGAGGAAAAAGTCATACCTCGATCCGGTCGGGACGCGGCACGACGAGGGCGTGCGAGGGGTGGCCGAGGGCGGCGGCCACCACTGGCAGCGTGCGACGGCCAAATCGGGGCGGGACGGGTGGCAGGGTGGCATGTGGCCTCCGAATTCCGAGGCGGCGTGCGGCGGCCGAACCGGGCCGAGGCGGGGCGGCATCTGGCCGCCGAATCCCGAGATGGTGTGCGGCGACCGAACCAGGCCGGGGCGGGTGGAGGGGAGGTGTGCGAGTGTGGCGTGCGACAGCGGGGGGTTGCGAGGATGTGTGGGAGGAGGGGAGAGGTGCAGGGAAGAGGAGATGAACTTTCAGCCCGGGCTCGTGAAGTAGTGGTCGGCAGGAGCATGCACGTAGAAGTGAGGATCGACAACGGGCCTCTAAATTTTTAAGGGTTTACAGTTTTAAGAGCATCTCTACCAGATATGGCATATCGGCCTGCAAACGCGGTGGCGAGCTGATATGCGAATTTCAAACGTTTTTTGGGCTAGACCAGACCTCGCATCGGTGGTCTGGCTCGGAAAAACTATCCCGGTCGCAGCCCAAATCGCCAAAACGCCTGGATATATAGTGGTCGGCGAGGCGGATGAGGGTCAAACCCCATCCGCTCCTCCGCCTCCCGCCGACGAGCAATCGCCGCCTCCTTCGGTGAGAAATCGACGCGTAGAGTGTAGATCCAGCGTCTCCACCTCCCGCCGGCGATGATGGCGGCAGGGCGCGGGGGCGGCTAGGTGGGCCGCGGCGGAGGCTCCACCGGGCGCGGTGGGAGCTCCACTCCTCCTCCCGCTGGCGAGAAGACGGCGCTGGTGGTGAAGATGGAGGTCGAGCCGAAGCCGAAGCCACCGCGCCTCACCCACTTCGCCGAGGGCGACTACCTCGACAACGAGCAGTTCAAGAAGCTCCTCCCGCAGCTCGGCGTCAACGCGGGCCTCGCGCTGGGAGACTTCATCGCGGAGCGGGAGATCGACACAGTCGGCGGCCTCATCACGCGCTCCAGCCAGAAGGATGCGGCGAAGGCCGCCGAATGGAGGTGCATCGCCGTCGAGCAGGACCGCGTCTTCGTCGACCTCGTCAGTGACGAGGAGTGAGCCGACCCGCCGCTGCCACGGCACAGGGCTCCGGTGAGCCGATTTTGCTTCACTGTACTGCCGTGGCGGATTGTGTTTACTTTTGCTTTTTGCTGTAATGTAGTGCTGCAATGCAGCTAAATTTAGAATGAATTGAGCTGCAAGAATCGAACTGTTTTATCTTGTTTTTTTTTAATATACGGTTTCATAATCGAACTGTTTTCTCTTGCGCGCGTTTTTTATTTTTATTTATTTACTGATGTGCTTTTCGAACCCTAAATCCGCGTTGAGGTGCCCTGGATACGCGGAAGGTTTGGGTATCTACTAGAGATGCTCTAAGGACACTCATCTGCGCCGCCCCTTAAAAAAACAGTTATTTTGAAGGTTTGGCGCTCTAAGGGTTGGATCCTTGACCCACCCCCGAAGGATCTTAACAGAGCTCACCGTCCGCAGCCAACTGACCACCCCGGCTTCAGGCCCCGACCATCAAGGCCGCGCCGCCTAGCTAGTACCTACCGCAGCCACCACCCCACCAGCAGCCGTGGAGCACCACCACGTTACTTGCCGACACAGCAGGGGGCTGGCGCGGAGGCGCCGGCCAGGATCTGCTGCAAGGTCAAAGATCGCCTCCGGGGTCGACAGGCTCAGTTACCTAGTATCTTCAGTAGTTAATCTCCAATTTTGAAGAGCAATCAGCAATAGCAGCCAACGTGGAATCTCATCTCTTTTTTTTTTTTTGACCTGGGCTACGGCGGGCTTACGCCAGCCTGAACGGATATATTAAACTGCTCCGGAAAGGAGCGAACCAGGGGGCATTACAACAGTTTTAGAGGGCAGAGGGAGGAGAAAAAAGGGGGGGAGTTCAGGGGGGGTCATAGTTATTACACCAAAAATTTAGAGCATCAGAGGAGGAGGGGGTGTTACAGCGATAGGCCCAAAGCCTAACATCTTCAATGCAGCGGCGGGACACGAGGGAGAGGTCTTCCACAATTCCATCAAAGGCAAGCGCATTCCGCCTCTTCCAGATGGTCCAAGCGATGGCAGTATTGATCGAAGCTTCCTCGTAAGAGTGGTCTTGAGCCAACCAAATGTCTGTAAAGCGGGTGATCCCGCGGGAGCCGAAGTTGTTGTGGAAGAAAAGCCAAACTTCTTGAGCACGGGGACATAAAAGCAGGAGGTGATCAATGTCTTCATCTTCAGGGCATGAGAGGCAGGTGGCGGAGGTGGAGAGGTGGTGCCGGAACCGTCGCTCATTGGTTGGGAGGCGCCAACGTCTAGCAAGCCAGCAGAAAACCTTGCACTTCAGGGGGGCTGCACTCCTCCAGATCCCCACGGCCAGCTCGTCAGTCTGCAGGTGCCTGAAAGAATTGGCATAGAAACTTTTGTTTGAAAGCTTTTTGTTAGTGAGGCGGCTATCGCGAAAGTCCGGGTTGTCACGGAGCTCCAAGGAGCTAAGCTCGGAGGTAAGCACACGGAGCTCAGTCACGGCAGCGGCCGAAAGGCGCGGCCCAAGGTTCGAAGGGAGGCCAGAGCGAAGGATGGCGGCAACATTCGCATGGGGGCGGATGGAGTGGGAGAAGAGGCAGGGGAAGCGAATACTAAGAGGGGTGGACCCAAGCCAGAGGTCAAACCAGAAGGCAGTAGAGTCACCGTTTCCAACAGCGACCTTGGAGACGGAGCGGAAGGTATCAAGCCCGGCGAGAATATCCTTCCAAACGGGAGTGTCAAGATAGTGGTGATCTCCTAGATCTCTGGATGTCCCCCAACCATACATCCGGCGAAACCAGCAAGCCCAAGGAGCGGCGGAATCAGAGTGGAGCTTGGTAAGGAATTTAGCAAGAAGCGCAGTGTTTTGGGCAGGGATAGATAGAATGCCGAGACCCCCAAGAGTTTTTGGAGCACAGACGTCGGCCCAGGCGACCTTGCATTGCCCACCATTACAAGTTTCGTTGCCGGTCCACAGAAACGCCCGACGTCGCTTATCAATAGCCTCAATGACGCCAGCCGGAAGCAGTCCGGCTCCCATAGCGTGGGAGAGCATGGAGGTTAGAACAGAGTTTACAAGAAGCAGGCGCCCACCAATGGGGAGAGAGCGACCTCGCCACCCTGAGAGGCGTTTGTCGCTCTTGGAGATGATGGGGGCAAAATCGACGAAGCGAAGCTTATGGGTGGACAGGGGCAGGCCAAGATAAGTCTGGGGGAAGGAGGAGACGGCACACCCAAAGGAAGCAGCCATATTGAGAGAGATAGCCGGGTCAGTCTTGATGGGGACGTAAGTACTTTTGTGGAAGTTTATGGTAAGACCCGTGGCTGCGGAAAAGGCGTCGAGGACTCTTTTAAGGTGGACTACATGTTCGGGGATAGCCCTGATGATGATGAGGGTATCATCCGCATACTGGAGGATGGGGCAAGGGAGATCGTCCACTAAAGGGTGAAGGAGGAGACCCTCCCTGGAAGCTTGGAGGAGCATTTGCTGAAGGACATCAACAATGATGTCGAAGAGGAAGGGGGACAGGGGGTCCCCCTGGCGGAGCCCTCGACGACATTGAATCCATCGTCCAGGGACTCCGTTAAGGAGGACAGCTGTATGGCTGGAGAGATTTAGAAGCTTAATCCAGGAGCGCCAAAGGTCTGGGAACCCTTTTGCCGCAAGGATCCTGTCCAGGGCATCCCAGCTGATAGAGTCAAAGGCCTTGCGGAAGTCCAGTTTGAAGACAGCCGCGGGGGCCGATCTGCGGTGGCAGGTTTGGACGATGTCCGCAGCGTAGACAAAGTTTTCAGCAATGGCACGCCCAGAGATAAAACCAGTTTGGTCAGGATGAACAAGGTAGGGAATAAGGTCATGAAGGCGAAGGGTTAGGCACTTTGAGTGAACCTTGAGGCAGCAATTTTGAAGGGAGATAGGGCGAAAACTATCCGCTTTGTTTGCGCCCTCTTTTTTTGGAAGAAGAACGATGTAGGATTTGTTGATGGGGCGGAGGTCAGAGTTGAGGGAGTGGAAATCAACAAGAGATTGCTGCACGCACAACATGCACTTCGGTAGACTATATATTACACCTGGTAGACTATATTACACCTGGTATTCCAGGTTGCTGCAGAGGGTTGCAACATCAGGACTAACATAGAGGGAGGGTTGCAACAACAGGACTAACATAGAGAGAGGGTTGCAAAACATTCACCAGTACATGACGGCATTAGGAACTACTACTACTATTTACACACGCTACGTACATCTAGCTGCTTGCTGTGTCTCTGCCACTTAACACCAGTAACTACCTGAACAAGACATGTTCCCACCAAACTCACCTTAACGCGCGCCGAGGCGGATACTTCTGACCGAGTTCTAGCTCGCTTGCTTGGCTTTTGAGTCTTGAGATCTCTGTAGCATTGCTTATCTTCTGGGAAACAGCGGACCGCATCATGTCACGCACGAGACTGGCATATAGCCCCAACTGATGGAGAGCCACAGCCAGCACGCGCATTCGCGCGCCGAATTCTCTGTCCTCGGCTTCTTTCTGAGCAATCTTCTCCTCCAACGTTTTCATCTTAGCATCACCATTATGTGGCTCGGTGTGGTGCATATTCTTTCTGCATAGCAAAGCTTCCAACTGCGGCGATTTAGGCAGTACTCCCATTGTCTCGATATGTGGCCACAGCGGAGAGGTCTTCACAAATGGAAGATGCTTGATTGCCAAGGATTCTGAAGGCCGGTTGTCCATGGTTGAACCACCACCTTGCTGTGACACGGCATGTTGCGAACCTGTAAAATGGAAGGTACGATGATTATGGAAATGCTAGTAACATAGTGGCCGACTCTTCTTTAAGCAGTAGTCACATACCTCCAGCATCCTTTGGTGTCATTGATGGGTCAACACAATTCGTTGTATTTATTTCTGAAATGATTCCAGGTCGAGCAGTCACATTATCACGGACTTCAATATCATTAACAGCATCTTTCAGCCTGGCCACTTCAAAAAAAAATTACTACTAGTTAGTACGTTGCAGTGTTTTTTTGTACCATGAGAAGTTACTAGTGCAGAACTCACGGTCTTCCGGCATAGAAACAATGTTTCTGGCTTCCTCGATACTTGTAGCAGCTATCACTTCCTTTTGCTACATATATACAAATACAAGACTTAACTAAGAACAAACGGCAATTTAAATGATCTTAGGAGTAGTTTAAAAGTATGAAGACAATGTTTTAAAAGTAAATAACTCACACTCTGAGGGTTAGGGAGAGGCCTTGTCTGTCCAAAAGTTCCAAACAGCAAACCATGTAATTGTCGACTTTGCGGTACCGGTGCACACGGCTTGATACTCTTCTGAGAATATGCTTGTTTTATATGAGTACTTTGAGCAAGTGAAGAACCACTTAGATGTGAAAGTCCAGCCATTAGCAGCAATGAAGGAGGTGCGAACATTGCGTTTCCTTGTTTCGTTGTTTCTTTGGGATAAGAGCTGAAATGGCACTTGATTTCAGAGCTTTGATTAGAAACAACCGAGACAGGGGGAATTGTTTCTGATGCTAACTCTGCATTCTTCAACTTTTTTTCACGATGAGAACCATGTTCATCACTGGTTTCACCAGCTTCCTTGTGTAATGACAAGCCTGAAGAAATTGGCCTTTTTCGAGAAGCCAGCGTAGGTACAGCAGCAGATTGCTGAAATGGAAAGACATCGCATCATCATCATTGATATATTTCTCAGTTCCAAAAAAATAATCGTCGTTCACATAATTTACTTCAAAGTAATCATCACGGACATGATTTTGCTTCAAAAAATTAAGAAAGAGGAAAAAAACACATGAGTACAATGCTACACTTACGGAATTATTTTACGGACTAGACTTAAGGACGGGACGTGGGATCGTGTGATTGGAGAAACAAGGTGCGGCGGTTTCAGAAAAGTCTGTCCGGGCAAATCTGCGATCCACAAGTCAGCCCGTAACAAAATTCCGTAGGATTTTTATCCGTAGAAGTAGCATTATTGCAATCAGACATTACTCAGTGCTGACTCTACAATCTCCAAGACAGGTCAAGTGACATTGAATAACATCTTTGTAGTTTCAACGGAAGAATAGGCATGTCATTCTTTGTAGTTTGTAGATATATTTTTTGGCGAGATGATTCTGGTTTTTATGTAGACGTACAAGATGCAGACACAGTAACATGATCAGTTAGATGAAAGGAGTCATTAATTAGCTCGGGAACAAGCATTGCAGGATAAACTATAGATTGACTTGAAGATTTCTACTCCTTGAAACATATGAAAAAATCTATGAAATAGTACAATTATAAAAAGAGTAATATTCCCTCTGTTTGGAATTAACCGACTCACAATTGTCTAGATCTGCATGTATCTAAATGCATTTAGATACATGTGAATCTAGACAAATGTGAGTCGGTCTATTCCGGACAGAGGGAGTAACTAACAGTTCATGTCCCATCAAATAAAAGAAGCAAAGAATAACAGCAGACATATGTGGTAGCTATGTGTACCTTTTCCAGGGAGAGTAACCAGTTTTTACGGTCCCAGCAAAATGGTGGCCTTAGCTGCGTATTTTCAACCGTCAACACATCTATGTCTGTCTCATGGCTCTTCAGTTTTACTACATACTTGTTCCTGACTCCACTAACTGGAACCTCCATAATAACACCAGGCCACCAGCTACCTTCATGCATTACCTCAACACGAGAAGATGGAGAAAATCTATACTTACGAGCGGTGCGCCGGCCGAATATATTGGGAATCTAGAATCTCAGTGGCCAATGCCCCGTTGTTTCCAACATGCGTGTACTTCACTAAGAAATTTGTAGCACCAATCACTTTAAGGACAGAAGCTGGACGCCAGGATTCACCAAAGCTTTTTTCGGACCGGCTCACTTCCACTTGGGTTCCCTCGTGAAACAAAGGTTGTCCATCGCCCTGCACAAAGAAAAACATCCAACAGCATTAGGAATCCTGTGTTTCTATTCTAAGGGCGCTCTTGTTTGTACTGTTCACTTCATTTTTCAAACAGACGTCAAAAGAAAAACAAGTACATATGAGCACTTCAAATTCCAATTTCAGTTAACAAGCGAATTCCTCCGCGCGCATGTGAGCATTTGAAATGCTGATTTGCGAACTTGGTTTTAACAAAAGCAATTAGCCAGTGAAACAATTTATATATATATATATATATATAATATATATATAATTATATATAGGTTGATCCACAATACCTTAATTGATACTTCAAAAATTGAGCCGGCCTGCACAACTCCTTGGTCTCAGTAGATTTAAGTGCATACAAATTCTATAGTACCATGGCGCTAAGGCAAGATTCCAACAAGGACTACATTTGTTGAGGAGACAAAGAGAAGTTATGAGCATGCAATGTTCTGAATCCGTTTCTAATATCACTTGTGAAGATAAGGTTGAACATACAGAGGTAGTGCTGACGCGCGCTGTTACAAATGTTGTAAGTGCAGAGCATTTGAACGTACACCGAAGAGTTTGCAGAAGAGAGGGATAGGGAGCCCGTGCACGTACTGCAACACAGTGCACTTACCAGTTGCGCAGCTGGGATCCAGCGGCCAGCTTGGAAGACGCGGTGCGGCCGCAGCGCGGAGGCTGGGAACTCCATCGTCTCCCGCGACGTGGGGAACGCGACCTGGTACACCGTCGGCGCGGCGCCGGCCAGAACGGCGGCGACCACGCCGGCCCACCACCCGTCGTTGTGGAGCGCCTCCACGGCCTCGTGGACCGCGAACTCCCGCCTCTCCTCCCGCGGCGGCCGCGGGCGCACGTCGGCAGCGGCCGCGGCCTCCTCGAGCGGGCCGCCGTCCTCGGCCACGAGCGTGGAGTAGAGCACCGTGTAGCCGCGGCCGCGGTGGCCGGTGACGGTGACCTCGTAGAAGGAGCCGGCGAAGCCGGGGTCGTCGCTGCTGCGCACCTCCGCCTCCGCGCCCACCGGCAGCATCGGCCCTGTCTCGGACGACTCCTCGTCCTCGTCCTCCGGATGCTTGGGAAGGCGGACGCGCACCATTGGAGATAGGTGGTGGCGGTCGGAAGAAGCTAGCGTTTTGAGTGGGCAAGAAGGGTGGCGGAGGCGACGATGCGGTGCTACTCCTACTCCTACTCCTAGCTAGTTGTAGAGTGACTCACTAGACCCCAGAAAAGCGGCGACGCGTGGTGACCCGTTGGCAGTGACGCTCTTGTGCTCGGCCACGTAGTTTCTCTTTCAATTTCAACTTGGAATTTCTTTTCTTTATGAAACTTCCGTCGGCAATTCAGATTCGGTATATATGTAAATAGTATTGTGATTTTGATCTACTAAACACGCAAGCTAAGGCTGGACTGAAAATATGTGACACGTGTTGGAGATATATACATGCGTTGTGGCCACGGCCATGCGCACACCTTGGATTTGGGCGACATGAACTCATCCAAGAAATCTAGTAATCTATATGTTGAACAGAGGAATAAAAATAAGTCAAGAAACACAATATGAACGTTTTGAACCACTAGATTGGTCCCGACCCCGCTCCCGTCGCCCTCCCCGTCGGGCGGCCGGGGCGCCTCCGCCTCCCCCCCCAGGCCCGCCCCCTCCTCCTTCCCCCGCCGCCGCCGCCGGCGGGAGCCGCCGGGCAAAGCCCCGGCGGTGCTGGCGGCGGCGGATCTCCCTTCCTCCGCGCGTTTCGAGGGCCCGACGGGGCGGTTCCCCTCCTAGCCGCGAGGAGGCTCGCCGGCAACCTCCCGGACCGGCGCAGCTCCGGCCGTTGGGGGCCGTGTGGGCGGCGGCCGGCGCTGCGTGGCCTCGCCCGACGGCAGGGGTGGCCGGCGGCGGCTTTGGTCGGATCTGGGCTTGTGGGCCCAGATCTGGGCCTAGCAGGGCCTGGCCGGTTCCGCTCGAGCTCAGGGTGGCCCGGGGTGAGCGGCTGCGTGCCCGACGCGCCACCTCTGCTGTCTCTTGCCGGCTGTTTTCGGGCTGGTTCTGGGCCAGGCGGGCCTAGACCTAACCCTGGCCGTTCGGGGCTGTCGGAGTCCGGCAGTCCTTCGTCGCTGCGGGCGACGTCCTGGAGTCGCTGGGGCGACGTCCTTGCTAGCTATCTGGGACGGGGTCCTTGGGCTGGCTCAGTACTGCAGCTCCTCCGGCGGCTGCGGTCTGTTCTCCCTCCGACCAATTTGGTCGTGCTTGTGCAGGTGTGCTCCCGCGCTGGGGATGGTGGACTTCGTGGTGCCGCCAATCTAGGGTCTTGGACGCCTAGAGAAGGGTTTGGCCGAACCCTCCGCCAGCCAGCACGTGTTTCCTGCGGATGAGTCGAGTTGGGGCTTGCTCATAGTGCGACTTAGGTTAGAGGCGCGGCAGTGATCTCCGCCTTGTTCGCTCTACGTCCTCGCGACGGCGTCCGGATTTTCTATCCAGGTTTGGACCTCGGCGAAAGCTGCGCATGGCTCTGGCCTGTGCCGGCGACGGCGTCACCTGCGGGTGTCGTTCCCTTGTTGAAGGCGTCCCGATGATGGCCCTCCTGTTCGAAATGATGGATTCCATCCCTCCGTCTCAATCTGCTCCTCTTGGAGGCCTCGCTTCGTGTAAGCTCCTCTGATAGTGCCTTGTGGAACACCGTGTGACCTCTCGATGGTGTCGCAGCCCTCTCACAACGTCGGCCTGGCTGCTTTTACACGGTTTGCTGCGGTAGCTGATCTCCTTCCTAGCGCCTTGGGGGGCTTTGCTAGGTCGGCATCTGGTCGCAGCTCTTGCCGGTGTGCGTATCCCAATGCCAGGGGATGATGTTGTGTGTTTGGTCTGGACCTAGCCTGAGCTCCATGGGTGGTGGTTCTTGGGTCTGGGTGAAAACTTTGCAGGTCCTTCTCTGCCGACGACGATGACGCATTCTTGTGCCATTCACCTTCTTGGAGGCGTCGCCGCAAGACCCTCCCTCCTTTGGTTCCTCAAGCTCTGCCAGGTGGCCGGCCCGTCGCTGAGTTCCCCCTTGAGTTGCAGTCTTGGTGCGGTGGAGGTTTGTTGGCGTGGACACGGCCGCGATCGCTCCGGTGCAACAGAAGACAAGGCTCCCTCTTCCTAGATCATATGGCGCTTCGGCTTGCTTTTCTGTGTTGTCTTTTGTTGCGGTTTGGGTTGTGCGCTTGGCGCGTGTGTGTTGTAATCTTGGTGTAACTCCTGGCCGGTTGATGGCTTCGTTAATTCAAAGCCGGGCTCACTTCGAGCCTTCCGTCTAAAAATATGAATTCAACCATTTGTGTGGTCATAAATTTATATTTGCATAGTATCAGTGATGCTCCTTAATTTCTTTTTCTTAAGAAAACGCGATGCAAAATGCAAAAGCTTTTATCCAACGGTAAATGAACCTGTAATGTTTTATATCAAATGCCTATATAGTATTTTTTTTGAATTTTGGCTCATTTTGGATCAGCCTATTTAATATTCCATAAATTCCTAATAAATCCTAGAACCTCACTTGGCCCATTCATACATGGCAAAGGGTGGGACAAAAGTTTAGTCCCACATTGCTAGTTGAAGAAGAGTTTGAGCAGCTTATAAGGAAAGTTCTTCATACCACTTGTAAGAGAGAAATAATAGGAGGAAATAGGAGCTAACCACACGCGCGCTCCTCCTCCGACGCGGCCACTCGCTCGCCTCATCACGACACGTCGGGCCGCGGGTTGCGGTAATGTCTCGAGCCGAGAGCCTCTCTCATTCTTTTTGCCACACAAGAACGGGTATATGCAAATACACAAGAAACTTTGGCTGCTGCCTGTTCGGTTCACCTCCCTTACCCTTTGTTTCATCTCCTTGCGTGGCATGTTCGGCTCCTCCCTCTGTGCCTATAAAAGAGATGTCTCTCCTCTCTAGAGATACACACATATACAGCCACCACTGCATATGCGCCTACCTCCTGGTTCTAGAGTTTTACGCCGCCGCTCAAGTCTTTCCCATCCCGGCCTGCGGCATGCACCGCTGGTCGGGACAGTAGTCCTCCAGAACCGCGCTGCTTCAAATCCTGTACGAGAGAAGGGCGATAAGATTTTTGGGGAGCGCTCTCGCGTGACTACTGGCTTCATCACAGACGTCTGTGATGCCTTCCCCAACGACGAATTCTTCCCGGACGTCGACGACCTCTTCGAAGACATGGAGAACATGGGCAGTCGGAGTCTGCGGTGATCCAGCATACCACTGCATGTTGTAGTATACAAGTAGTTGATATGACATTTATGAAGGGGATTTTTCACAAATATCACATCCCTCAGAGTGGTACAACAGAAACATTGCAGGTCATAACACTTCATATATAATTACAAACATGGTTCTTAACAAGTTGGCATTCTCACAGGTCCGATGAGAACACTCTACGATATTACTTAAGTTCGTTACAAACTCAAACTAAAGAAGACATGATGAGCTGAACAACTTATTTAGGTAAGCCACTACGCTGCTTGGATACGAGATGTCTAAGGTAAGACTCTACTCCTCCACCTCGGTGTCATATGCTCCGTACACTATCCCATAGTCCACGCCTTCAACTCCTCTGAAAAGGTTTGGCTTTTCGTAGACCAACTCATAGTCCCCTTCTGGTGCTCTGGTGTAGGCCTCCTCTTCATGATCACAGTCTAGCAAGGGTGTCGAATGAAAGTGAGTACAGAGGTACTCAGCAAGTTCAAAAGAGAAAATGTGTTTCATGCACTAGCTACGACCATTGATCAGAAAGTCTCAGGTCAATGCATGTTTCGCAAATATTTCTTCAAAAGGTTTATTTTATTCTGAAAACTATGCCCGCCAGTCTTCACAGGTTGACCAGAATTTCATGGAGTTCCTTTCCTGCCGCGTTTGTAGTTCCCTTTCCGGAATAGGGAGTGACAGCCACAATTTGTTACACTCTGCAGAGGTGTGTTACTTTTCTCATAAGAGAGTTAACCTTGTTGCCAACTGGGCGTACTTTCCCGTCTACACTTCTTTGGTGTGAGGACCAGTATAAGAACCAAGCCAATCAGTGCCTTCTCCGCGACCTCACATACCCACCCTTTTGTAAGTCTGTCATGTCCTTTATCTATAGGTAGTCTGACCTAGGTATTTGTTCTCTCCTTTACTATTAAGATAGACTGATCCGAACAATCTACATGTCTTGTTATGTACACTATAGATAGACTAACCCAGACAACCCTTACAATCCATCATAGGCCTTTAACAAGTTTGCCCTCTCATGTATCTATTGGTAGATTGTTCTGGACCAATGTCCTCACCTTTACCAAATAGATAGACTGATCTAGGCAACCCTTATTACTAACCCGTTGATATGCGAGAGGAAAAAGATACAACTGACTTCCCAGAGCCATTATAGATCTCATGGTTAACGCGACATGTACGACGCTAGAATCACTAGACGATATTGGTGATTAGTCCTATATGAATAGAACCCTTACAATGGAACTTCCACCATCAACACAAAATATGGTTCCATTGCCCACCACATAGTCATATTCATAATTGGAAAACTAACATTTTATTTTCAATGCAGGAGTGAAAGTATATTGCTTTGTGAGTAAATTGATAGAAAATAATCAATATGGCATGAGCAAGAGTGAACTTGCCTGGAGACTGCGAGATAGTGCAGTTCGAAGGTTTGGATGAAACCTGGACCTCGGATTCTGAAAAGAAGCATCATTGTACGATAAGGACAATGTTATAAAATCCAAATGATATATGTATGATGGATTTTTTTTAGTTTAATCCCTTTCCCCGGACTATTTATTAAAATTTGTGGGATTAAATTTCTATTGGAATATTTATTCCTTAAACAATAATTTATAATCCTTTAATATTATTTTGTTAAGGATTTTCCTTAGAAGAAACATTTGGAATAATAGAAAATTTTCCCTTTTTAAAATATTTACTTCAAAAGAAAAGATTTGAAATAATAGAATTTTATTTTTGGAAATATTTATTTCAAATGAAAGGATTTGAAATAATAGAATTTTCTATTTTTGAAAATATTGGATTTAGAAAATATTTAAAGTCATTTGGAATTTTCCTTGATTTTTATTTCAAAGGTTAATTTCAAATTTTTTGAATTTCAATTTGGAATTCATTTTAAAATTCCAAATTTAAATTTGCATTTTTTATTTCATTTCATATTTTATTTTGGTTAAGGAATACTTTTTATGAATTATTCTTATTTTTCTTGAATTTTTGGAGTTATCCTGGATTTATTTGCAACTTTTTAAGTGGAAATGTTAAACTAATATGTGAATGGACAGGAATATCCCTGGGCCCACCTGCTAGGTCAACCCACGGGTTGAACCGGACCGGCCCAGCTCGGTCAGCCCACCGGCCTCACTCTTCTCTCTCACTCTCTCCGAACCCTAACCCTAATCGTCTTCCTCTCACGCGATCCCCAAATTGCTTCCGCCGTCTTGCTCCGGCCGTCTCCGGCAGTCCTAGACCTCGCCGTTGGTCGCGTTTGAAGCGGAACACGAAGGCGTGTCGTTCTGTCCGTGTCGATTTGAAAGTCTCCGCCTCTCATGCTCGTGCGCAAGCCCTACTACGCCTAGTGTTTGCGGGTTGGCATCGATCTCCCACGAACTGGCACCCCTGGACGTGCGGGTGCTGCTCGCCGCCCTTGCTGGTGGTGGTGCTTGGCTGGCACCGGCATGGCCGCGGTTTGGCGCCGCCGTGGCTTCACCTGGCACATCATTTCTACCCCTCTCTGCTCTCCTCTCTCCTTCTTCTACCTTGGCTCTAGCTACGGATTGACCTAAACCTTGTGCTGCTGTTGCATATTGACCATGCTCTGCTACGCTAGTGCTCTTCCTAAGCCTACTGCTGCTATGTCAAATGCTTGATTATGTTCTACTGCTTGATGTGCTAGCCTAGCTATACCTCATGTTGCTCCTGTGCTTGATCACATGCTTATTTGTTCCTTACTG
The DNA here is from genome assembly GCA_030979885.1 of Lolium multiflorum. Classification (NCBI taxonomy): domain Eukaryota; kingdom Viridiplantae; phylum Streptophyta; class Magnoliopsida; order Poales; family Poaceae; genus Lolium; species Lolium multiflorum. The sequence continues at coordinate 335,296,670 of CM061753.1, read as the reverse complement.
TTAGCAATGGCTAATTGACTAGTGCTTGTGGTGATTAATGTGCTCTCCTATGGATTGCATCTGCTCCAAATGCTCCATTTGGATCACACCTTGCTAGTGGCTAGGTTATTGGCTCCTTGCTTAAGTGATCTTGATGATTATCTTAGGCTACTGCAATTGTATTATCTTGTACTGGTGAGCTATTGTTGCTTCTAATAGCACATTGACCTTGGATCAATGACTATGGTTCCTTTGGATATCGTACTGGTTGCCTCACTGTGTTGATGTTTGATGACTGATGATCCACAAGTATAGGGGGTGTATCGTAGTACTTTCGATAAATAAGACTGTCGAACCCAACGAGGAGCAGAAGGTGTTGACAAGCAGTTTCGATGATGGATTCAATGTAAATGCTCACAGACAAGTTTTCAGGGGGTTTTGATGTAGCAGATAAATAAAGTACAAGTAAGTAAAATGCAAGAGTAGTAATTGCAGCGAGTGGCCCAATCCTTTTTAGCACAAAGGACAAGCCAGTTTGTTTACTTATAATGACCAAACGTTCTTGAGGACACACGGGGATCTAGCCTAGTGCTTTCGCTTCATATAGTTGATTTATCTTCATTGTTTGATAAGTGTTGTGTGGGTGAACCTATGCTAATGCACCGCCCTTCCTAGGACTAATACATACTTGTGATTATACCCCTTGCAAGCATCTGCAAATACAAGAAAGTAATTAAGATAAATCTAACCACAGCCTTAAACTCGAGATCCTGCTATCCCTCCTGCATCGATATACCAACGAGGGTTCAGGTTGTTGTCACTCCGGCAACCCCACAATTAGCAAACGAATACAAGATGTACTCCCTAGGCCCATAAAGGTGAAGTATCATGTAGTCGACGTTCACATGACACCACTAGAATAATAACACCACAACTTAAATATCAAACCATTAAATATTACTCAACATAGTTCACTACTAACATTTAGACTTCACCCATGTCCTCAAGAACTAAACGAACTACTCACGAGACATCATATGGAACATAATCAGAGGTGATATGATGATGAATAATAATCTGAACATAAACCTTGGTTCAATGGTTTCACTCAATAGCATCAATAACAAGTATTAATCGACACCGGGAAAGTTTCCCCTATCAAACAATCAAGATTCAACCCTAGATGTTACAGCGGTGACGAGGTGCAGCGGTGGAGATGGCGGTGTAGATGGTGGAGATGATGATGATGATGATCCCAATGATGTCCAGCTCGATGACGGTGACGATGGCGACGATTTCCCCCTCCGGGAGGAATTTCCCGGCGGATTCCGCGAGAGCTCTTTTCTCTCTGGTGTTTCTCCGCCCCGCGAGCGGTTGTGTCTATTCGGATTCTCCCCGTGCCTTAGGTTTTCGGGACGAAGAAATACGCGAAGGAGAGGCGGCGAAGGGGGCTGTGGGGCCCCTCCCCACAAGGCGGCGCGGCCAGGCCTGGGCCCACGCCGGCCTATGGGCGGGGCCCATGGCGGCCCTCCTCGGTCCCTCCTTTTGGCTGGCTCCGTCTTCTGTAAAATAAGATGTTCTGTATAATTTTTGTCAATTGTTGATCTTCAGAAATATGGTGTCCTGACGGTGCTTTTTCCAGCAGAATCCTGACTCCGGTGAATAATTCTCCAATAATCATGAATCATGCAAAATAGATGAAATAACATAAGTATCATCTCTAAATATGAAATATATCAATGAATAACAGCAAATTATGATATAAAATTGTTATCACCAGATTTTAACCGGATCAAGAGATGGGCCGTAATTGAGATGGGCTTGAAGGATATACACGTGGAGTATTTCTAAATCGGCCTCGTGTATGAATTTGGGCTAGATTGCCCGTGTATATGTACATTATGGTAGATTGCATCTTAGTTTAGAATTAAGAGCTAGAGTTTAGCCCGTACACGGTTAGGTGTATTTCCAAAGATAGAAAGTCCACGGACTATAAATATGTACCTAGGGTTATTGAGAAAGGAGGACGATCACGTTCACAACAAACACAAACCAGGCGCATCGCCACCCCTTGTTTCGAGGGTTTCTTCCGGGTAAGCATCATGCTGCCTAGATCGCATCTTGCGATCTAGGCAGTTTATTCGTTATCTGGTATTGCTCGTGTGAAGCGTTGTTGATGGCGAGTAGTACTGTTTATCTTAGGTGTTTTGGGGCTTGCAATGATGCTCTTATGATCTGCTTGCTTAGCTATGCCCTCGATATCTAGCTGCCCTTACACCTATCTTAGGTGTAGGGGCAGCGCCTTGCTTTGTCTTTATTTAGTAGATTCGATCTGTTACGGTTGCTCCTTGTTCTTCAAAGATTAGTTTAATATCTGTATAGTTAGGCCTTGCAAACGGGTTGAACGATCCAGTAGTGCGTAGGGTACGGTTTGCTGATCCTAGAAGGGACGTTCCGGGAATCGACACCATGTTGGTTTTTAGGCCTCTTCTAGGGTTAGTTTTCTGTTATCTTATCTGCCAGGCTCAATCATGTGTAGGATGTTCCGGTTATGCGGTGAAAACCCTAAACTGTCGTAGATCTAATTAGCTTAGTATTGATAAAGCAAGAAACCCATGTTATTGCATATCATGGGTTGATCGGCTCCTTGAGCCGATCTACAGGGGAACCTAAGAGCCGATCGAGGCTCATTTAATGTTTACGTGTCTACCATGCAGGAAGCTAATCAAAGCGATCCAACACCTTCCTGACCAGGTATAGGTCAGGTGGCACGCCCTTGCATCCGCCAGCACGTGTGCCAGAGCACTGCGGGCCGTTGACCGAGGGACCAAGACCCACCAGCAGTCTTGGGAGCCTCCCGGCTCTTCGTGTTGCTTAACCGCTGCCCGCCGGTGGGTTTTGGCAGGCAACAAAAATAGTGATGCAAAAAGGACGTATCAACTCCCCCAAGCTTAGACTTCGCTTGTCCACAAGCGAAACTGAGCTCAATAAACAAGACCACATGTTTATGGAGTGAAGAGTCGATAAATAGAATACGGACAAGAAGCATCATATTGATTCACACAAGACATTCTAGTAAACATCCTCCTCATATAACTCAACTTGAAATAAGTAAAGAGAAATCACAAATAGAGGTGCATAAGAAATCATAAACGGTTATGGCAAACTTTGTTCTTGGTCAGAGAACTATTAACGGATTGTACTTATCTTCTAAGCAAAGCCTTTATATCAGAATTTATATGGCAGGGCTTTATCCTTAATCATAACAATCTCCTCATAATCATTAATAGCTTTCAAAGTCATATTCATTCAGATAAAATTTGTACTAAACAAGGAAAGACATTATTAACTAGATCATAGCATAAATGATTGGATCACAACAACTCAATTGCTTGCTTAAGATAGAGGGAAATATGTTTGCTGACTCAACATAAAAGTAAAAGATAGGCCCTTCGCAGAGGGAAGCAGGGATTAAATCATGTGCTAGAGCTTTTCAAGTTTTGAAATCATATAAAGAGTATAAAAGTTAGATTTTGAGCGGTGTTTGTTGTTGTCAACGAATGGTAGTGGGCACTCTAACCCCCTTGCCAAACAGACCTTCCAAGAGCGGCTCCCATGAAGGACGTCATCTCTACCAGCAAGGTAGATCATCCCCCTTCTCTTTTGTTTACACATGTATTTTAGTTTTATTATGGATGACACTCCCCCAACATTTGCTTTCACAAGCCATGGCTAACCGAATCCTCGGATTTCTCATACCATGGAGGAGTGTCTATTGCAAAATTAAGTTGCTTACTGATAAATCAGGGAAAAACATGTGAAGAGAATTATTAATGAAAGTTATTAATTGGGGCTGGGAACCCCGTTGCCAGCTCTTTTTGCAAAATTATTGGATAAGCGGATGTGCCACTAGTCCATTGGTGAAAGTCCGCCCAACAAGATTGAAAGATAAAACACCACATACTTCCTCATGAGCTATAAAACATTGACACAAATAAGGAGTAATATAGTTTGAATTATTTAAAGGTAGCACATGAAGTATTTACTTGGAGTGGCGCAAAATACCACATAGTAGGTAGTTATGGTGGACACAAATGGCATGGGTTTGGTCTAAGGTTTTGGATGTATGAGAAGCATTCCCTCTCAATACAGGTCTTTGGCTAGCAAGGTTGGGTAGCAAGCATAAAGGTTGAGGGAAACAAACAAATATACATGTGATAGAAACAATCATGCATCTTTCTCGTAAGCACAAGCAATTTTAACATCAGAATACTAAACTCATTAGCAGAAAGATAATAAAGTAATATCTACATTTATTTCCCTTTTCTATTTAAACATCAAAGTATTGTTGCTATTGACCAATGCTAAGTTTGCCAAAACCAAATAGATTTACTTGATGCTCCCAAAGTGATATCAATACTAATGTCAAGAGTAATCATATAACAGAAATTGCAAACTAAAATAGGGTAACCAACATTAATGATAAGACTTCTCATTAATATTCCATAACGATAACTCACACCAACGGATACATAGATAACCAACTAAGCGAGAGATACTTCCACACTGCAAACCATCTTATATGATAACTTCCCTACTCATGATATGACACTACTTGATAGTAAAAAGATAAAGATAGTGATGATGTGATACCGCGGCACTCCCCAAGCTTGGAACAAACCAAGGGGATGCCAATACCGATGATGAATTACTCCTTCGGTGGTGATGGCCCGTTCCCGCGCTTCTTAAAGATCTCCTTCAGCTTCAGCTTCTCAGTTTGGCAGTTCTGCATCAAAACTCGAAGAGATTCATTGTTATCCAAATGTGGCGGTGGCGGCCTTGTGATGGGAATTGAGTAATATTCCAGCATTCTGCGAAGTCGATTGTTCTCCTCCTGAAGTATCTCCACTTCCCTTCTTAGAGCACGGTATTGATCACAAAACTCATCGGTAACCCGTAGTGCTTCCTCCACACAAGGGAAAGAGTTGAGGCTAAGAGCAGGCGGAAGAGGTCCCTGCAAGTTATGAGAAAAAGAACGTCCAGTGTTAACCGATCCCACCAAGATTGGCTTACTCCCCACAGTTTGCCACTTCCTTTTTTATTGATGACACCTCCTTCACTTCCTCCTTGGATTCTTCTTTCAACTCGAGGCCTTGAATATCTTCCTCCAAAGGCCCCTTGTCTTTGTTGTTGGAGACCATGGTGCTTCTAGATCAAAAACAGATCCTGGCAGAAAACAGCTCGAAACAAAACACGACGAGAAAACGATATACGGACCTCAGGGGTCCGGGGGATTATATAGCAAATATTTTCACGACAAAAGGAAAGTACCAGGCCGAAAACGAGTGGAAATGGGACGCCGAGGGGCCATAGGGCGGCGCGGCCAGGGTGGGGCCCGCGCCGGCCTATGGGGGCACGCCCTCGTGCGTCGCCTCCACTCCGTTTCGATCTCGTAATTTTTCATATTTTCCATAAACAGCAGAAATATTGTTCGGAAAGTTAAACGCGGACTTTTTATTACCAGAACTGTTACCTATTCAAAGTCGAACTCTGCAGAACTGTCAATTTGGTCTTTGATGAAAGCTTCCGGAGTCATTACTTGAATAACATCAATATCTTCATTATAAGAATCTCCAGAAATATAATGCTTGAGTCTTTGTCCATTCACCACTTGTGTAGCATCATCTTTCAGCGAGGCAATTTTTATTGCTCCTGAACGATACACCTCCTCAATGACATATGGTCCTTCCCATTTTGAGAGCAATTTCCCTGCAAAAAATCTGAGACGAGACCGATACAATAGGACTTTATCTCCAACATTAAATTCTTTTTTAATAATTCTTCTATCATGCCACTTCTTAACCTTCTCCTTAAAAAGTTTAGCATTTTCATAAGCTTCACTTCTCCATTCATCTAAAGAACTCAATTGAAGCAACCTCTTCTTACCGGCAAGTTTAAAGTCTCTATTAAGTTCTCTTACATCCCAATAAGCTTTGTGCTCTAATTCTAAAGGTAGATGACAAGATTTTCCATAAACCATTTTATAAGGAGACATTCCCATAGGATTTTTATAAGAAGTTCTATAATCCCACAATGCTTCCTTCAACTTACTAGCCCAATTCTTTCTAGATTTACTAACAGTCTTTCCCAAAATAGATTTAATTTCTCTATTTGATAATTCTACTTACCCACTAGTTTGAGGATGATAAGCTGAAGCAATTCTATGATTAATACCATATTTAGCAAGAGTTTTTCTAAAACCACCATGAATAAAGTGAGAACCTCCATCTGTCATAATATATCTTGGTACTCCAAATCTAGGAAAAATAACATCTAAAAGCATTTTTAAAGAGGTCTCACCATCAGCACTTTTTGTAGGTATGGCTTCCACCCATTTAGTAACATAATCAACGCAAGTATATGAGTGTTACCTTCTGAAGAAGGGAAAGGACCCATGAAGTCAAATCCCCAACAATCAAATGGTTCAATAACAAGAGTGTAATTCATAGGCATTTCATTGCGACTAGAGATATTACCAACTCTTTGACATTCATCACAAGATAAGATAAACTTCCTTGCATCTTTAAAAGTGTTGGCCAATAAAACCTGACTGTAGAACCTTCTGTGCGGTTCTATCTCCGGCGTGATGTCCTCCATAAACACTACCATGACACTTACTCAATACCTCTTGTTGTTCATATTCTGGGACACATCTTCGCATAATACCATCCACTCCTTCTTTAGATAAGTGTGGGTCATCCCAAAAATAATGCCTCAAATCATAAAAGAATTTCCTCCTTTGCTGAGCTGAAAAGGTTGGAGGCAAGTACTTGAAACAATAAAGTTAGCATAATCAGCATACCAAGGACTATCTCGCGAGCTCACCTTTATTACAGCCAATTGTTCATTTGGAAAACTATCATTAAGGAACAGGATCATAAGCAATATTTTCCAATCTAGACAAATTATCAGCAACAGGATTATCAGCACCTTTCCTATCTACAATATGTAAATCAAATTCTTGCAAAAGAAGCACCCATCTAATAAGCCTTGGCTTAGCATCTTTCTTTTCCATAAGGTACCTAATTGCAGCATGATCAGTATGAACTGTGACTTTTGAATCAACAATATAGGATCTAAACTTGTCACATGCAAAAACTACGGCTAATAACTCTTTCTCAGTTGTAGCATAATTTCTTTGAGCAGCATCTAGAGTTTTACTAGCATAATGAATAACATTTAATTTTTTATCTACTCGCTGTCCAAGGACAGCACCTACAGCAAAATCACTAGCATCACACATAATTTCAAAAGGCAAATTCCAATCAGGAGGTTCAACTACAGGAGCAGTTGTTAAGGCTTTCTTTAGAGTTTCAAAGGCTTCCTTACAATCATCATCAAAAACAAAAGGTACATCTTTTTGAAGAAGATTAGTAAGAGGCTTTGAAATTTTAGAGAAATCTTTAATAAATCTCCTATAAAAACCAGCATGACCAAGAATACTACGAATACCTTTAACATCCCTAGGATATGGCATCTTCTCAATTGCTTCAACTTTAGCTCTATCAACTTCAATACCTCTCTCGAAATTTTATGTCCCAATACAATTCCTTCATTAACCATAAAGTGGCATTTCTCCCAATTAAGAACAAGGTTAGTTTCTTCACATCTCTGCAAAACTTTATCAAGGTTTCGCAAGCAATTATCAAAAGAATTCCCATAGACAGAAAAATCATCCATGAATACCTCAGCAATCTTTTCACAAAAGCCATGAAAAATAGCAGACATGCATCTTTGGAAAGTAGCAGGAGCATTACATAAACCTATAAGCATAAGTTCCATAGGGACAAGTGAAAATGGTTTTCTCTTGATCTTTAGCTCTAACAGCAATTTGTGAAAACCCAGAATAACCATCAAGAAAGCAGAAATGAGTATTTTTAGACAACCTTTCTAACATTTGATCAATAAAAGGTAAAGGGTAATGATCTTTCTTAGTAACTTTATTAACTTTTCGAAAATCAATGCACATTCTATACCCTACAACTACTCTTTGAGGAATAAGCTCATCATTATCATTAGGTACAACAGTTATTCCTCCTTTCTTAGGAACACAATGCACAGGACTAACCCATCTACTATCAGCAATAGGATATATAATACCAGCTTCAAGAAGTTTTAATACCTCATTCCTTACCACATCCTTCATCTTAGGAATTAGACGACGCTGATGTTCAACAACAGGTTTTGCATCATCTTCCATATTGATGGCATGTTGGCAAATAGCGGGAGAAATCCCCTTCAAGTCATCAAGAGTATAGCCAATAGCTCCTCGGTGTTTCTTCAATATTTCCAATAACCTTTCTTCCTCAAAATCTGAAAGCTTAGCACTAATAATAACAGGATATGTTTTCTTATCATCAATATAAGCATACTTAAGATTATCATGTAATGGTTTCAAATCAAATACAGGATCTTCCTTTGGTGGTGGTGTTACACCTAAATCTTCAACCGGTAAGTCATGTTTAAGAATAGGTTGACGAAGGAAAATTTCATCAAGCTCATCCCTTTCTTCCCTAAAAACTTCACTCTCACTATCCTCCAAATGTTGCTGCAAAGGATTATTAGGAGCAAGAGCAATAGATGCACACTGTTCAACTCTAAAATCATCATTAGGCAAATCAGCTTTATAAGGAGTTTTGGAAAATTTAGAAAATTTAAACTCATAAGATTCACCAGCAAATTTAGTAACAATTTTCTCTTTCTTGCAATCTATAATAGCTCCACAAGTATTCAGAAAAGGTCTACCAAAAATAATAGGACAAGACTTACTAGCAGCAGAACCAAGTACCAAAAAGTCAGCAGGATATTTAATCTTACCACATAGAACTTCCACATCTCGAACAATACCAATGGGAGAGATAGTTTCTCTATTAGCTAGTCGAATAACCACATCAATATCTTCAAGTTCACAAGAACCAATTTCATGCATGATTTCCGTGTAAATCTCATAAGGAATGGCACTAATACTTGCACCAATGTCGCATAAACCATAATAACAATGATCACCAATTCGAACAGAGAGCGTAGGAACACTGGCTTTCCTAGACTTATTAGGATGCGAAACAATATTAGAAGCATCTTCATAGAAAATAATATGACCATCTTCTACATTTTCAGTCACAAAATCTTTAACTATTGCAACAGCAGGTTCAACCTTTATTTGCTCTTCAGGTTTTATAGGTTTCTTTGCACTTTTATTAACTACACTAGTTATAACAGAATACTGCTTCATTTTAGCAGGGAAAGGAGTTTTTTCAATATAAGCTTCAGGGAGAACATGATCAACAGTTTTAATTTCAATACATATACCTTTAGGTGAATCAGTTTTATCTTTATAAGGTTCATGATACTTATCAAAATTCTTCCTAGGCAATTCAAAATGAGAGGCAAAGGCTTTATAAATATTTGCAACAACTTGAGAGTCAAGACCATATGTAGCACTCATATCACGAAAATTATCAGTATCCATAAAAGTTTCAATGCATTCATAATCATAATTTATACCTGACACTCTACCTTTGTCATTCTCCCATCCTTCAGTATTTTCTTGGATTCGATCTAGAAGGTCCCATTTAAATTCTTCCTCATTGCGTGTGAATGATCCAGAACAAGCAGTATCCAGCTAGGTTTTATCTTGAAAAGAAATTCTTGCATAGAAATTATCAATGATAATATTACCAGGAAGCTCATGAATGGGGCATTTGAGCATTAAAGACTTCAATCTCCCCACGCTTGGGCAATACTCTCTCCATCATGAGGCCAGAAATTATATATACGGTTTCGGTCTTTGTGAATTTCACTTGGAGGATAGAATTTAGAGTAAAATAGAGGCACAATATCCTTCCAATCAAGAGAACGCCCATCCTTCAACAGTTTATACCAATGCGCCGCTTTACCAGACAACGACATAACAAATAATTTCGTCCTAACTTCATCCATTGAAATACCTGCACACTTGAATAACCCGCATAATTCATGTAAAAACAGTAAATGATCTCCAGGATGAACAGTTCCATCCCCTTCATAGCGGTTATCCACAACACGTTCAATAATTTTCATAGGTATTTTATATGGTATTACTTCCTCACCTGGCGCCTCATCCACTACCGTTGCAGTAGTAATAGATTTCCCAAATAAAAATTCAAGAGAAGATCTCTCCATAATGACTTATAGCAGCAGGCAGAAACAAAATCAGCACGTACAGTAAAAGTTTTCCTTACCAATTCCACTTACCAATAGCGCTTCACTCCCCGGCAACGGCGCGGAAAATAGTCTTGATGACCCACAAGTATAGGGGGTGTAGCGTAGTACTTTCGATAAATAAGAGTGTCGAACCCAACGAGGAGCAGAAGGTGTTGACAAGCAGTTTCGATGAAGGATTCACTGTAAATGCTCACAGACAAGTTTTCGGGGTTTTGATGTAGCAGATAAATAAAGTACAAGTAAGTAAAATGCGAGAGTAATAATTGCAGCGAGTGGCCCAATCCTTTTTAGCACAAAGGACAAGCCGGTTTGTTTACTTATAATGACCAAATGTTCTTGAGGACACACGGGGATCTAGTCTAGTGCTTTCGCTTCATATAGTTGATTAATCTTCATTGTTTTGATAAGTGTTGTGTGGGTGAACCTATGCTAATGCACCGCCCTTCCTAGGACTAATACATACTTGTGATTATACCCCTTGCAAGCATCCGCAAATACAAGAAAGTAATTAAGATAAATCTAACCACAGCCTTAAACTCTAAGATCCTGCTATCCCTCCCGCATCGATATACCAACGGGGGTTCAGGTTTCTGTCACTCCGGCCCCATAATTAGCAAACAAATACAAGATGTACTCCCCTAGGCCCATAAAGGTGAAGTATCATGTAGTCGACGTTCACATGACACCACTAGAAGAATAACACCACAACTTAAATATCAAACCATTAAATATTACTCAACATAGTTCACTACTAACATTTAGACTTCACCCATGTCCTCAAGAACTAAACGAACTACTCACGAGACATCATATGGAACATAATCAGAGGTGATATGATGATGAATAACAATCTGAACATAAACCTTGGTTCAATGGTTTCACTCAATAGCATCAATAACAAGTATTAATCGACACCGGGAAAGTTTCCCCTATCAAACAATCAAGATTCAACCCTAGATGTTACAGCGGTGACGAGGTGCAGCGGTGGAGATGGCGGTGTAGATGGTGGAGATGATGATGATCCCAATGATGTCCATCTCGATGACGGTGACGATGGCGATGATTTCCCCTCCGGGAGGGAATTTCCCAGATTCCTGCCCGCCGGAGAGCACTTTTCTCTCGGTGTTTCTCCGCCCCGCGAGGCGGCTGTGTCTATTCCGCTTCTCCCCGTGCCTTAGGTTTTCGGGACGAAGAAGTACGCGAAGGAGAGGCGGCCGAGGGCTATTGGCCCCCCACAAGGCGGCGCGGCCAGGCCAGGCCGCGCCGGCCTATGGGGACCTATGGCGCCCTCCTGGTCCCTCCTTTTGGCTGGCTCCGTCTTCGGAAAAATAAGATGTTCGTATAATTTCCGTCAATTGTTGATCTTCGGAAATATGGTGTCCCGACGGTGCTTTTTCCAGCAGAATCCCGACTCCGGTGAATAATTCTCCAATAATCATGAATCATGCAAAATAGATGAAATAACATAAGTATCATCTCTAAATATGAAATATATCAATGAATAACAGCAAATTATGATATAAAATAGTGATGCAAAATGGACGTATCAATGACCTACAAGTATAGGGGATCGCAACAGTCTTCGAGGGAAGTAAAACCCAATTTATTGATTCGACACAAGGGGAGCCAAAGAATATTTGTAAGCCTTAACAGCGGAGTTGTCAATTCAGCTGCACTGGAAACAAACTTGCTCAATAGTTTATCGTAGCAACGTTTTATAGCGTAGCGATGTGAAATATAAGCAGTAGTGTAATAAGGACAACAGTAGTGATTATAGTAAACAACAGGATTAAAATACTGTAGGCATAGGGATGAATGGGCGCTGCATGGATAAGATAACTCATCTAATAATCAAGGCTAGGCAATTGCAGATAATAATAAAACGGTATCCAAGTACTAAACAACCATAGGCATGTGTTCTGTATATAGTCGTACGTGCTCGCAATGAGAAACTTGCACAACATCTTTTGTCCTACCAGCCGGTAGCCGGGCCTCTAGGGAAACTACGGTAATTAAGTACTCCTTTTAAAAAGTACCGAGCAAAGCATTAACACTCCGTGAACACATGTGATCCTCATATCACAACCTTCCCCTCCGGTTGTCCCAATTTCTGTCACTTTGGGGGTTCCGGACAGCAATATGTGTATACAACTTGCAGGTAAGATCATAAAACAATGAATATCATCATGAATAAATAACATGTTCAGATCTAAAATCATGGCACTCGGGCCCTAGTGACAAGCATTAAGCATAACTGTCGTCGTGGGGAACAAACAGATGCCATAGGATGGCTTATCTTGGGGCCGAATGGACACTAGAGGATTCGGGGGAGGGTTTGTGACTAGATGGACGAACTTTCGGATGCTTTCCTCAAGAACTGGCCAAGGCCAGAGGTAGAAGAAGAAAGACACAAGGATGAACTCGCTCTAGATCACCATGTTTATTGATCTTAACAGGTTACAGGTTTTTCTCTTCTCTGGATCGCGCGTATGAAAGAGGCTGCCCCCTCTCCTTATATAGGGGAGAGGGTGGCTTACAGGACAAGAAACCCTAATGGGATCTTTGACTAGACAAACTACTTTACAAAGATACTTTATAAAGCTACTTTAATCACAGATGACGCCGGGGTCTTCTTTAAACAGGGAGGCTGACGTCCTCCGGCTTCTTTGGCCGTCATCCTCTTATTTGTCTTCAAGCCTTCGTTTAAAGCTACTTTGCTTAGCTCATCCTTGTCCTTTAGCTCCCGACGGAATCTTTGACCAGCCAGCCGACATGCTCTTCCTTCCGGTGCGCCGGTATCTTTCCTTCCTGGTTCCGGTATACCCCTCTTGGGGATACCGGCTTAGCTTTACTTAGCCAAACTCTATCTTCTTATTCCGGTATGAACATTAAACCGGTATCTTGAAGGGTGAGACCATCCGGTTTGGCATACCTTTGGCATACCGGGGGTCATCCCCCCAACATTAGTCCCCGAAGCTGGTATAGTCTGGCGGATTCTATCCAACAGACCATGCCAGGTTTCCGTATCTTTGGATACCGGTTTAACTTTCCTAGTTCTTGGCTCAAATCCGGCATCTTTGCTCGGACTTACGTTTTCTCTGCTCGCAAGGCATTTTCCGGCATCTTACTCTCCGGCATCTTAGTCATTAAGTGTCTCCTCGGTGGGGTCGAGAATATATCGGGTCCCGTGCTGTCAGAGACATGCGCACTGTGACTGTCGCGCCGTGTCAGTTGTCACTTCGCTTTGACCCCCGCGCGCCCATTTAATGCACCGCTGCAGATCCCACTTGCCGCTTTGGATTCCGTGTGTGCCTCCGTGTGGCCTCCCTTTTTCGCGTGTACCTCTCTGCCACGTGGTGACCTGCGGTGCGAACCGTCGCGGGCCGCGAGGCGAACCGCGTAGGCCCAGCGGTTTTCAGCCCATCTCCTCTCCCCTTTATAAGCACAACTGCCCCTTCTTCTTCCTCTTCTCCGCATTCCCCTATCTTCGCGCACAGTGCTCCTCGCCTCTGCGCCTTCGTCGCTCTCCGTTCGCCGTTGCTTCCTTGAGCTTCGCCGCCCGGCGAACTTTCGCCGCGCCTCCGCCGGACTTCGTCGTGCGGGAGTCTTCTGCAGCACCTTCTTCGAGTGCGCTGCATTCTTGCTTCTTCGCGACCTTCTCCGCCTCGCCGTCGGCGGTGCTCGTCGGCGACCGCAGGTTCTTTCTTTCGCCGGTGATAGCCTTCCTCAGCGACTGCGACGCTCAAGGTTAGTCCCAATCTTACTTTGCTCGCCATCTGCTTGCTTTTCAGATCTTGGGTCTACGGTGTTCTTATTTCCTCCTTTTTCTTTGATTTTCCTCTTACTCGTAGATCTTCACGCGGGGTCCAAGTGTGGGATTTCTGTTTCTTTCACCTTCCCATCCAATGTCTGACGAGGAATCTTCCTCCGCATCTTCTTCTTCCTCCGTTAGACATCGTAGACAATCTCCCGGCGAATCTACAGCTTCAGATCCGATGGAGACCGATTCCGGCAACCAGCAGGGATCCGGTAGCCACCAAGATTCCGGTAGCCATTTAGAATCCGGTAGCTTTAGCCAAGCATCCGGCAGCCACCTTGAAGCAAGTAGCTCTGGTGAAGCCTCGAGTAGCTCCAGCCAATCATCTGGCGAAGAGCCTTCCCCAATCACCCGTGGAGCCTGGATGGGCTCCAACGTCACTGAATACGAGATCGATTGGTTGTACCGGTCCCGCAGGATTCCGGAAGGAGTCACTTGCCGGATTCCTGGTGACGAAATAGTACCGGACCCCCAGCCCGGTGAACGTGTTGTTTTTCTTGCTCACTTTGAGCGTGGCTTTGGCCTTCCTCCCTCCTCTTTTTTCCTGGATCTTCTAGATTTCTATAAACTCCAACCTCACTACCTTCCTGGCAACTCCATCTTTTACCTTTCTTGTTATGCCACCTTCATGGAGGCCTATATCGGCATTCGTCCCACTCTTGAGACGTTTGCCCGCTTCTTTGCTCTTCGGATTAACTCCGTTCAGGGCTTAGGTATCCCCAAGCCCAAACCTCCCGTGCAATGCGGGTCTTGCATAATCAGCTCCCGTCAAGGGAGCCCCTTTTTTAAGTTCTCCGGCCTCGAGTCTTGCCGGTTATGGCAAGGGACGTTCTTCTATGTGAAGAACAACGGCGCCGCAGATCTCATTGGTCTGCCTCCTTTTGATCCGGCGCCGCCCACAAAGACCAACTGGGGCTACAATCCGAAGGAGTCTCACAACGAGACCAACCGGATTATACGCTTCATGAGACAGAAGATGAAGGACACCGGCATCTGCTCCGACGATATTGTTCGCACCTTTATTTCGCGCCGGGTGCTTCCTCTGAAGCGCCGTGCGCATAGGATGAGCGAGATGTATGGCCCTGGCGATCCTACCAAGATCATAGGCCATCCCCTTAGCAAGAAGGATGTTGTTCTCAAGGCTAAGCAGATTTGCCAAACTGCTATGCCATTTAACTGGGAATGGGGCCTCCTTCCCTTCAGCACTACTAACCCTCCAACCCAAGAAGTAAGGGATTATGCGATTGGGGTTGTTTTTGCCGGTGACTTTCTGCTTTTGCTAATCTTCTTTTTCATGTTTCAGGCCAAGGACCGCTTCCCCCTTATTGAAGCAGAGCGGCGAGGAACTTGCCGGAAGCGCGCCCTTGACTCCTTCGACCCAGATCCCTACATCTTTTGGAAGGATCTGAAGATGGGCAAGACTCCGGCTGCGCGTCTGGGCCGGTCTCCGCCAAAGCCAACCGGGTCCTCTGATGACCTGACCATGCTTGAGGTATTTTCTTTTCCGGTTTCTTTTACTTTTCCACTATTGTTTTCCTCCGAATTGCCTCTTAGCCTTATTCAATTCATAGATCCACGAGCACGTGCCGCCCTTGCGCGCCGAGGCCGGCTCTGAGTTTGTGGACAAACTCATGGCCCAGGGCCAAAAGAACAAGCGGCCGGCATCTGATGACGGTTCCAGCCAGGCCCCTCCCTCCAAGCGCTTCCGGACTGAGCCTTTGGGGGAGAAGAAAGTGGGCATGCGCCGCTACGGGCGCAAGCAGACTGCTTCCGGGTAAGTTTTTCATTTTCCTGCCTCTTTTTTGCCAAGTTCTTTTTCCGGCTGCTCTTTTCCAACTATCTTTCTTTCTTTTTCTTAGCCCTGCGCTCAAGCTTGGCCCAAGGCCATCAGGCTCTGAGGGTTCCGCAAGGACCTCAACCCCTCCTCCTCGCTCAAGCCCGGCACCACCTGGTGCCGGTAACACCTCTGCCTCCCTTTCGGGGGGCACAACAAATTCGGGGCGTGCGGCCCCTTCAACGTCAGATCACCGCACGGAGGAGGATCTTTCCTTCTTCCCAGAGAACCAGGATACCGGCGCCAGCAATATCGGTGCCGGAGAAGAAGAAGCTGCCGGGCGGACGGAGCCTCCGGCTCCTCCCGTCCCTGAAAAAACGACAACCTCCGCGCCAGAATCTTCTGCGCCGGAAAGTTCCAACCCGGGTGATGTGCCTAGCGCTCCCCATTCTCCACGAACCATCCTCATGCCGCCGCCAGGTGCTCCTCGCGCCAAGCCTTCCGTGGCCGCTCCTACCGCGCCACCGCCCAGGACTTCCAGGCTCATCAAGGGGAAGGCGACGGCCTCCAGCGCCCCTTCTGCCGGCCAGCAGCCTCTGGTGCTGCATGTCTCCAAAGCCGCCAGGGATACTGCCACTAAGGCCACCGGTCTTCTTGGCCGTATCACTGAGTTCAAGCGCAGAGGCCAGGATCTGGGGCATCTTCTGCCCTACGCCCAGAAGTGGAACGCCGCGGACGTGACTCCGGCGACCGCGGCAGGCAAGGGGGCAGTTGATACGTCCAAACGTATCTACTTTCCCGAACACTTTTGCTATTGTTTTGCCTCTAATTTGTGTATTTTGGATACAACTAACACGGACTAACGCTGTTTTCAGCAGACGTGTCTCGTTTTTGTGCAGAAATCCAACTTTCGGAAAATCCTCGGAATTTCTTCGGATGGCCCTATTTTACCAAAATATTGACGGAGCCGAAGGGCGAAGGAGGTGGAGGCCCGAGGGCCCCACACCATATGGCGGCGCGGCCCGGGGGCCCGCGGCCCATGGTGTGCCCTCGGCTGGCCTCCGCCCCCCTTCGGACTACTTATTGGTTTCGACCGAAAACGCACGGGGAGAAGTCGACATCGCCGAAACCCTCCAGAGAGCCGCCACATCGCGAAACTCCGTCGCGGGAGCCAGAAGTCTCCGTTCGGCACTCCGCCGGGACGGGGAATTGGAGGAGATCTTCACCGCCATCACCGCCAACGCCTCTCCATCAACCAGCAATGTTTCCCCCATCCATGTGTGAGTAATTCCCCCGCTGTAGGCTGAAGGGGATGGTAGGGATTGGATGAGATTGGTCATGTAATAGTCATAAGATTGTTAGGGCATAGTGCCTAGTATCCGTAGATGTCACTTTTATGATATTGTTGCAACTTGTTATGCTTAATGCTTGTCACTAGGGCCCGAGTGCCATGATCTCAGATCTGAACATGTTATTGATTCATGAAGATATTCGTTGTTTATGATCTTACCTATAAGTTGTATACACATGTCGCTGTCCGGAACCAATGGCCCCGAAGTGACAAGAATCGGGACAACCGGAGGGGATGGTAGTGATGTGAGGATCACATGTGTTCACGGAGTGTTAATGCTTTGCTCCGGTACTCTATTAAAAGGAGTACCTTAATATCCAGTAGTTTCCCTAGAGGCCCGGCTGCCACCGGCTGGTAGGACAAAAGATGTTGTGCAAGTTTCTCATTGCGAGCACGTACGACTAAATATGGAACACATGCCTATTGATTGATTAGTACTTGGATACCGTTTTATTATTATCTGCAAATGCCCATGCTTTGATTGTTACATGAGTTTCTCTCATCCATGCAACGCCCGTTAAATCCGTCCCTGTGCCTACGTATTTTAATCTGCTGTTTACTATAATCACTACTGTCTTTATTTCACATTGCTGTTATTTCACTATTTCCACGCCATAAAACTGTTACTACTGATAAACTCTTGCGAGCAAGTCTTTCCAGGTGCAGCTGAATTGACAACTCATTGTTAAGGCTTACAAGTATTCTTTGTCTCCCCTTGTGTCGAATCAATAAATTGGGTAATACTTCCCTCGAAGACTGTTGCGATCCCCTATACTTGTGGGTCATCAGGACTGATCCAGTTGGGGACCGGTCTTCCGAAGAGCACTTCATGCGGCTCCGCGACGCCGTGAAAGAGCTTGACAGCGCGTGGTACGATGCCACGAACAACCTGATGGTACGTTCTACTAACTTTTCTCAATTGTTACCGGTTTCCTTACTTCCGGATTTGTTCTATCTTTTAGTTTCATGCCGGTTTCTCTCCTGTCTATCTTCCCAGTCCCCGAGTTTTGTGGTGAGAGCGCAGCTTTCAGGACAAAACTTGAACTTGAAAACTTAGCGCGAAACCGGCACTGCCACCCCGAGCTTCGGGTTAAGAACTTTGTTCTTAGCGCGAAACTTATCTTAGAACGCGCGTCCCCGAGCTTCGGGTTAAGAACTTTGTTCTTAGCGCGAAACTTATCTTAGAACGCGCGAAACCGGCACTGCCAGTCCCCGAGTTTCGGGTTAAGAACTTTGTTCTTAGCGCGAAACTTCACTAACCTCTTTTTCTTTGAACAGCTCACGGCTGACGCTCGGAAGGCCCTCTTTGAGGAGCTCTTATGGGAGCATCGGGAGCTCGCTGAGGCACACGATAAGTGCCAAGGTAAGTTTTTGTTCTGCCGGCGTCTTTCTTACCAGAATCTTTTTTCCTTCTAACATTCACAATTTCTGCTTAACAGTGATCCCTGAATCTTCCATTGATGCTCTCAAGGAGCAGCTCGCCGCCGCTCAACGTACAACTTTTTCTTTTCTCCTGCTAACTTGGTTTCATTTTCAACGTTACAAACACAATCTTGTTTACACCTTCTTTTCTGTGTTGCAGGGGAGAAGGACCAGCTCATTCAGCAGCATCAGGAGGAGCTGAGCGCCCACAAGACCAGCTACCAGGAGCTCAAGTCCCAGCTCATTCAGCTAGGTCTTGACCATGCCAAGGTCCTCAAAGCCGCTGAAGCTGATGCAGCGGCCAAGATGAACGAGGCTCTGGAGGACGCCAGCAATGCCACCGTGGTGTTGCGAGCTGAGCTGGAGGAGCTGGCCAAGGCCCGGAAAGGTGCCGAGGAGAAAGCCGCGCGGCTGGAGGAGGAGCACAAGGAGTGCAACCAGCTAATCCTGCAAACTGACGCACTTGCCTATCGTGAGTCTTTTGACTACCGCATACGAGCCATTTTTTCTCCGACCCCATTTTCTTTTCGCTATCTTTTCTTCCGGTCTTTTTTCTTCCGGATTCGTTTTCTTCCGGATTCTTTTCCTTAGCCCTTTTTCTTTGCACAGGCCTCTTTCCGGACTCCCAGACGTACGCTGTCAAGAAGGTTAACGCGCGTCGCACTACCCAGGGCCAGGCGAATCTTGCCGTGCCATGGACGCCCAACGACCATCTGGTCGCGCTTAACGCGCGGGTGTCTCACATGCGCGCCATAGATCGCAATCTATCTGACATTCCTGATGTAGCTACCCAGCTCTTTAGGACCCTTTGGCCTGGCGAGGAGGTGCCGGATACTTTCTCCTTAATCGGTGATCGTCTCAAGGGCGCAGGGAGGATCCGCGAGTGGCAGTGCTCTGCTGCCTGGAGCAGATTCCGCCCTCCGCGTCGCTTGTTCCTGGTACCGGAGCTTGACCTGGATGCCCTCACCGGAGTGCGCGAAGGCGCGGAAACCGATCTGGACCCGATTCTTACCGCTAAGCGGCAGGATCGCGCGTACCGTATCGCGGAGTACGCCGAAATGCGCACCTTCATTCCTCCCCCTCCTGACATCCAAGATTATCTTGATGAGGAAGAGGATGAAGCCGAGGAGGAGCCTCTAGACGATGCTGGTACTGGCGACGCTCCTCCGGAAGCCCCTGCTGCCTGATTATCTACCTTGAGATTTACCCTGTTATGCTGTTTGGCCCTGCGTGCCTCAAGACAATGTTCTGTTAAATTCTGCCCCGGTATGCCGGGGCTTATGATGTAAAACCTTAAGTTTGCTTGTGGTTGACGTACAACATTTTGTGCCGGTAAGTTATACCGGTAGCTAATTATCTTAAGTTTGCCTTAGCATTTTTGCGTTTTGGTTCTGCTTTTATCCTGCAAAGATTTCCAAATTGTTTCTGCATCCAATTTGATGCATACTTGGTTCTTTTGCCTTGGCTCTGCCTGCCTTCTTTGGGCGTTCTTTGGCGTATGAGCACAAGGTTCTTTCACCAAACAAGCATTTTCTTGAACTTAGAAACAATTCGAAATTTTGCAAAAAACCGGTATAACCGGGGTTAGTTAATTTTTCCGGATTGTTCTTTCCCGGTTTCCCTCTCCACAGTTCATGTGCTTATCCCCTACCGGTTTATCTTGCTTGCCATGAAGCCAAGTTATGGACGACAGCAGAGTCGAAGACTCCGGTAGGGTTTAGCACACTACTAAACCGAAAAGAAAAAACGTTCAATAAGCAACCGGTAAACAGAAAAAATAAACATGTTTCATGCAACTTAATAAGGCAAGTCCCCGAGACTCATTCGAGGTTCCGACATCTTTTTATTCATAGCAATTAAGGTACAAAAAAGGAACTCTTACAGCACCACTTCAAGAGTAGAAAGGACACAACAAAGCTACATTCCATGGGCGTTTGGTCTCCTCTCCTGACTTGTCCGCCTTTCCTTTCTTCCATTCCTGTGCATCAATCAGGTAATAGGCATCATTGTGGAGCGCCTTGCTCACAATGAAAGGTCCTTCCCATGGAGGGGAAAGCTTGTGCCTGCTTCAGTGCGCTGCACCAGGCGTAGCACCAGGTCTCCTTCTCGGAATACCCTCGGGTTTACCTTCCGGCTATGATAGCGTCGGAGGTTTTGCTGGTAAATGGCTGTTCTTGCCAGAGCTAGTTCTCTTGCTTCTTCTAGCAAGTCCACATCATTTTCCCGGGCCTCCTTTACCTCTTCTTCGGTATAGAGCTGCACCCTTGGGGAATCATGGAGAATGTCGGTTGGTATGACCGCTTCTGCTCCATAAACCATGAAGAATGGTGTGTATCCGGTAGATCGGTTCGGAGTTGTTCTTAGACTCCACAGCACTGATGGTAGCTCATCGATCCAACATCCCGGCGATTTTTCCATTGCATCAATGAGTCTTGGTTTGATACCGGAAAGTACCAAAGCATTTGTTCTTTCAACTTGACCATTGCCTTGCGGGTGCGCCACTGAGCACAAATCCAGCCGGATGTTTTTGCTTTCACAGAACCGCTTGAATTCTCCTTGGGCAAAGTTTGAGCCATTGTCGGTTATGATACTATGTGGGTATCCATATCGCAGGATTACATCTTTCAGGAATTTACTGCTGTGTGGCCATCACACTTTGCGATAGGCTTCACCTCCAGCCACTTGGTGAATTTATCCACCATTACTAAGATGTGGGTCATGTTTCCCCTTGCGGTTTTGAACGGTCCAACCATGTCCAGGCACCAAACAGCGAAAGGCCAAGTTAGCGGTATGGTTTTTAAGCCGGATGCTGGGGTATGGTTTTGCTTAGCGTACCTCTGGCAGCCATTGCATTTCCTTACCAAATCCTCAGCATTATCTAAGGCTGGGCCAGTAGAACCCATGCCGGAACACCTTTGCTACCAACGCCCTTGAAGAAGCGTGGTGCCCGCATTCTCCTCGATGAATTTCCTCAAGCATTTCTCTTCCCTCTTCCGGCTCCACACATCTTTGGAGGACACCGGTAACACTTCTCTTGTATACCTCGCCATTGATGATGGTGTAAGCTTTGGACCTTCTCTGTATCCTTCTTGATTCATTTTCGTCAACCGGCAAGGTGCCGTTGATCAGGAATTCCTTAATAGGTTCGACCCAAGATGGTGCCTCTCTAACCACAAATACCGGCATGTCTATGTCCATGCTATCCACAAGCATTGCCTCTTCCGGCATGGGCGTCGTAGTCCCCGAGTTTACCGGTACAGTCCCCGAGTTTGCCGGAGTAGTCCCCGGGTTTCCTTCGTCAATCTCCATTGGCACCACATGTGATTCCGGTACGAAAATTGATTCCGACTCCGGACTTGGCTTGATTGATGGAACTCTCAAGTGCGCCAGAGCTATTCCGGGAGGAATTTCTTGCCTGGACGAACCTAGCTTGGACAAGGTATCCGCGGCTTCATTTTCTACGCGCGGTACATGGTGAAATTCACATCCTTCGAAGAAGCCGGCAATCTTTTGCACATGGAACCGGTACGAGGCCATGTTTGCATCCTTTGCATCCCAATCTCCGGAACACTGTTGCACCACGAGATCTGAATCACCATAGCAAATGATCCTGAGTGCCCCGATTTCTTTTGCAACCTTGAGCCCATGTATCAGAGCCTCATATTCAGCAACGTTGTTTGATGCCCTGAAGTGCACTTGTAAAACATATCGGAGGTGATCTCCCTTAGGTGAGGTGA
This sequence comes from Lolium multiflorum, assembly GCA_030979885.1. Lineage (NCBI taxonomy): Eukaryota > Viridiplantae > Streptophyta > Magnoliopsida > Poales > Poaceae > Lolium > Lolium multiflorum. The sequence continues at coordinate 335,274,327 of CM061753.1, read as the reverse complement.
GTACCACACCGGCACCCAGACCTTCTTTGAGTTTGGATCCGTCAAAGTGCATCTTCCAGTATTCTATTTTGTGCTCTGGCGGCTTGTATTGTATCTCCGCCCAATCGACCAAGAAATCAGCTAAAGCTTGCGACTTTATGGCATCTCTTCTTTCATATACCGGTACATACGGTGATAGCTGAATTGCCCATTTTGCAATCCGGCCGCTGGCATCCTTGTTACCCATGATATCGGAGATAGGTGCCTCACTTACCACTTTCATGGGGTGCTCCTCAAAGTAATGCTTGAGCTTTGTGGCGGCCATAAACACGCCATAAGTCATTTTTTGGAAGTGTGGGTAGTTTTGCTTTGATGAGGAGAGCACCTCGCTCAGGTAGTATACCGGCCTCTGGACGGTTTTTCCTTCCTCTTCTCTTTCCACCACAACCACAACACTAACCACCCGGTTTGTCGCCGCTATATAAAGCAACATAGGTTCTTTTTCCAAGGGTGAGGCCAAAATTGGGGCCGTTACGAGCATGTTTTTCAATTCTTTAAACGCTGCGTCTGCCTGTGTGGTCCAGACGAAAGTATCCGATTTTTTCATCAAAGCATAGAGTGGCAAGGCCTTTTCTCCTAGCCTGCTTATGAACCGGCTTAGCGATGCCAAGCTTCCGGTAAACTTTTGCACATCTTTCAGTTCTCGCGGATAGTCATTCTTTCTATCGCCCGGATTTTTACCGGATTAACCTCAATGCCCCGGCTTGACACAAGGAAACCAAGCAGCTTGCCGGCAGGGACACCAAAGGTGCACTTTGCCGGATTGAGTTTCATCCGGAACCGCCTTAGGTTATCAAATGTTTGCCGGATGTCATCGATTAAGGTATCTTTTACTTTGGTTTTTATCACAATATCATCCACATAAACTTGCACATTTTTTCCGATTTGATCAAACAAGCATTTTTGCATACAGCGGTACGTTGCACCAGCGTTGCGCAAACCAAAAGGCATTGTAACATAGCAATAAGCCCCGTGCGGTGTAATGAACGCAGTTTTTATTTGATCTTCTTTTTTCAGGGATTTGGTGGAAACCGGAATACGCATCCAGGAACGACAACAACTCACACCCAGCAGTAGAATCAATCACTTGATCGATTCGGGGTAAAGGGAAAGGATCTCTTGGGCAAGCTTTGTTGAGGTTGGTGTAGTCGATGCACATGCGCCACACCTTTGGAACTTGTGCCTCCAGGTTCTCATCTTTTTTCTTCTCGACCATCACCGGATTAGCCAGCCACTCTGTGTGACCTCCACGATGAAACCGGCAACCAACAGCTTTGTTACTTCTTCTCCAATGATTTTCCTCCTATCTTCAGCGAACCGGCGCAAAGGTTGCCGCACCGGCTTAGCATCTTTTCGGACGTTTAGAGAGTGCTCAGCCAGCTCCCTCGGAACACCCACCAAGTCATCGATGACCAGGCAAAGATGTTCCGATTCTCACGGAGGAAGGCGACGCGCGCTTTCCTATGCTTGGCGAGGCCGGCACCGACACGAACGGTGCGCTCTGGGTAAGCCGGATCCAGCACAATGTCCTTTGTCTCGTTTGTCGGCTTGAATGCCGGCGAAGCCAAATTTCCACTCATTGCCGCTAAACTCAACTTTGAGGACTGAGCCAGCGCAACAGCGGTTTGCATTCTTTTCTTTTCTTCCGCTATCACCGGTGATTCTGCCAGGTTTGATCCGGCGGAAGCAGTTTCTATTGAGACTTTATAGTTTCCCACTACAGTCAAGGGTCCACGAGGTGCCGGCATCTTCATCTTGAGGTAAGCCGTATGAGTTGATGCCATGAAAGCTGCCGGTCTCCCCCAACAAGGCATGGTAGGGCTATCTAAGTCCACCACCTCAAACTCAATGTTCTCAACACGACAATTGTCACGTCCTCCAAACGACACATCCACCCGAACTTTTCCTATCGGGGCGCAAGACAAACCGGGAACAATCCCATGGAAAGTTGTGAGTTGGCTGCAGCATATTCTCTGTTATGCCCAGCGTACGCATGGTGTGCTTGTACATGATGTTTATGCTGCTACCATTGTCTATCAGCACCTTGCTGAATTTTACTCGAGTTTCCGGCCCCTTCATGATTGGGTCCACAACGAGAGCGTATCCACCCATTCGGCATGATTTTGGGGTGATCCTTGAACGACCAGGTGATTTCCCGATCTGACCACAGATGTATTTTGGAACTGCCGGCATCACGGCGTTTACTTCCATGGAACGGCGATGCACACTTTGCTGTCCATTGGCTCGTTGACAAAGACAACACAGCACAGATGCGGGTCCTCGTAAACATTCCGCCCAAAGGTGCCGGTGGAGGTGGTTGGTCATTGTTTTGCTCCACCCGGTTAACTTGTGGTATTGTTTCTGTTTGGTGAGGCTGCACCGGTAAGGCGTTTGCTCCGTAAGTGGTGGTGGAGGTGGTAATTGCTGTTGTTGCTGCACGGGGCCCCCTGGCGCCTGCGCATCTTTTACCGCTCCCTTTTGCATCAAGAACTTGGTCCAAGAACAATCCTTCGTCAAGTGGTTCGACGGGTGATCCGGGTTCGGCGTGTGCCACCGGCAAGGTTGATCCATGGTGTATTTCACTGGTTCCTGCCAGTTCTTTTTCTGCCCCAGGGTTTCTTTTCTACCCATTCTTGGACCCGCCCATGGCTGCGATCCGGTTTTTTGTCGGCGACGCCGCGGCGTCATAATTTCTTCCTGCAAGCAACTTGCTGTGATGCATATCTTCGATCCGGGAAATCTTCCCTTCTTTTGTTGTTCCGGTTATCCCGGTATTGCTGATGCGGATTTGATTGCTCCGGCTCAGCTTGCACTGCGGTTGCATTGGGTCTCCCAATGCATAGCTATCTGCCACACGTATCATTTCGCTAAGGTTGTGGGCATGCTTCTCTGCAGCCTTTGCCACAAAGGTGATCCTCTCCGGCATCCCTGACTGAACCAAGCAATGGCTTGTGCCTCAATCACTCCTTCACATGTGTTTCTCATTGAGTTCCACCGGGAGATAATCCAGTCTGTTCTCCCACGCTGTTGGCACAGCAAGCTGGGGCGGTTTGGCCTTTTGTAGGTACTGCTGAAGTTGTTCACAAATGCTTCCTCAAAGTCCAACCATCCGTAATACTTCCTGCCGGCAAGTTGTTAAGCCAAATCCTCGCAGGACCCACGAGGTAGGACGGTATGATTCTTACCGCCCAACGCCGATTTACTCCACTACCAGCCACATAAGCAGTGACATAATCTGCCAGCCGGTCTTCCGGCTTGGTCGTACCATCATACGTTCTTGTGTCCCGGGGCAGCTGAAATTGCGCACCGGTGGTTCTTCTCTCATGATTCGTGGGCCAAAACACCTTGGGCCAGGAGGTCCTTCACATTCAACTATCGCAGAAAGATGTACCCTGTCCAACCTATGCCTCGCATCCCGTCAAACATCTTTCCCCCAGCGTTCCCCCAAAGGTTCCGGTGGACTCTTGCGTTCCACCTCGGAATCGATTCGTCATATTCTTCCGGTTCCGCGGCTCTTGCCTGCCGGGGCACTGGTGGTGGCATTTCTTCATCCACATATGCCACTCTTGCGCTCGATAATTTTGCCCGGTCTCATATCTACCGGCATGATTGTTCCGGCATAGCCTCCTTGGCGTAGCCAGATCTGCCTTGGCTTTCTCACAGGCATCATGTTGCCCGCTTTTTGCTTCCGGCAAGTGGATCATACAGTCATCTGCCGTCGTTCTTTCTTTCCCTTCTTTTGTCCGGATGAGGGACGATGCACCTTACTGGACTTGCTTCCGGCATTCTTTGTTGAATGCGCGGATTTTGAGGCCACTGCCTCGTTCAGCTTAGCTAGCTGCTCAGTGATACGTCTCCAACGTATCGATAATTTCTTATGTGTTATCACCAGAATTTGACCAAGCCAGAGGTGGGCCGCAATCAAGACGGATTTGAAGATATACATATAGAAGAGATATGTGAATCGGCCTTGTTTACCAAGTTTGGGCTAGTTAGCCCGTGTATCTTTATAGTAGGTTATGTAGAAGTTAGAATTTATCTCGGCACGGTTTGGTGCATTGATCAGAAAGTCCATTTGGACTATAAATATGTATCTAGGGTTTATGGAATAAACAACAACCAACGTTCAACACAAACCAATCTCGGCGCATCGCCAACTCCTTCGTCTCGAGGGTTTCTCCGGTAAGCACCATGCTGCCCTAGATCGCATCTTGCGATCTAGGCAGCACGAGCCTGCCCACGTTGTTCATGCGTTGCTCGTCTTGAAGCCTTTTTGATGGCGAGCAACGTAGTTATCATAGATGTGTTAGGGTTAGCATTGTTCTTAGAATCATATGCTGTCGTAGTGCAACCCTTGCGCATCTAGCCGTCCTTGTACCTCATCATGGGTGTAGGGGCGGCACCCCGCTTGATCGTTATTTAGTAGATCTGATCCGTTATGGTTGCTCCTTGATTCGTCAAGGATTAGTTTAACATCCGCAATAGTTAGGCCTTACAAAGGGTTGGAGGATCCAGCGCGCGTAGGGTGTAGTTTCTGGCCCTAGACAGGACGTTCAGGATCAACCTCGTGTTGGTTTTTAGGCCTTGTCTAGGGCTGGCTTACGATCACCGTGCGTGAGCGCGAGGCCCAATCGTGAGTAGGATGATCCGATTATGCGGTGAAAACCCAAAGTCGTCGTGGATCTCATACGCTTTATCTTGATCAAGCAGGACCACCATATATTCGTACACCTTGGACGAATCATGGGTGGATCGGCTCCATGAGCCGATTCACGGGATAACACGAGAGCCGATCGAGGCTCGTATTTAACGCGTACGTGTGTGCCTGGGAAACTAAGCGAGGCATCATCCACACCTTCCGACCGGGTATAGGTCGGGTGGCACGCCCTGCAATTTGCATCGGCGCGCGACCAGGAGGCTTTGCGGGCCGTCGCTCGAGGGCTGGGGCCAGCCGCAGCCCTAGTTGTTCCCGGCTCTACGGTGTTGACCAGTCACTGCCCGCCGGTGGGTTTCGACGTCAACACATTCTGGCACGCCCGGTGGGACAATCCTCAACATCAACCACATCGCCGTCTACATCGGAGATGGCGGAAGGAACTCCGGTCACTTACGAGGAGCTCAATGGCGAGCTCAAGAAGAAGTATGACGAGGTCAAAGTCCTCCTCGAAGCCGACCTCATCGGCTCTTTCCACAGGACCCGCTCCCATGGCATCAGATGGAAGGGGTTCTCACCTGACGGCGCGCTTGATGGAGTGGACCTATCCACCCCGTCAGAAGAACGCACCAGGTCGCTGCGTCAGGAGATCAACTTCATGGTGGCTCATTCGCTGCACCGCCATTCTGAGAGCCTGGTGAATACGTTGGAGCGCGTCGCTGCGCGTGATCCAGGAGATCATGAGCCATCAGTACTCTCCGTCAGGACCAGCTCTAGGGACTCACCAAGGAGAGGTGCCACTCCAGTCCCGTCCACCGCTGCCGTTCGCATTGGCAGCGCCCGAGGCGCCGAACTCATCGGCCTACGTCGTCTACAAGATCGGTGGTGACCCCAGTGACTACCAATTCCTACATGACGCGCCCAAGGAGATCCCGCACGGATACGCATGCGCATACGTGCCAGACTGCAGCTGGGCACTCTCGAACCAGGTTGCAACAGCGGGGACTTCTGGAACAACAGGAGGAACGTCGGAGGCAGACCTGAGAAGCAGACGTGGCTAGCTAAATACGCCACCCCGACAAAACTCCGAGCCCAGCTCCTGCAGTTGGCTCAGAACAGAAAAACAAGCATGGCTGGTTAAGTACCACCCCGGCGAATCTTCAAGGTTCGGCACCTTCAGCCATCACCGCGGATCAGATTTGTACGATTCTGAAAGACCGTCGGCATGATGCCGAAAAGGAAGACGGTCGGCTATACCAAGCCGTACCCCAACGAGTACGAATTGATCCCGCTACCACCCAAATATCGGCTCCCGGACTTCACAAAGTTCAGCGGATCGGATGGTGCCAGCTCCATCGAGCATGTGAGCCGATATTTGGCACGCTGGGCATGATCTCAGCGTCGACGAGCTGCGCGTGATACTTCTACAGTCCTCACGGATCGGCTTTCGGTTGGTACACGTCACTGCCACCGAACTCAGTCCAGACTTGGAAGCAGTTGGAAGAACGGTTCCATGAGCAATATCACTCAGGCTTCCGAGGCTGGCATTGCCGATTTGGCACAAGACAGCGGGGAAACAGTGTGGAATACATCCAGCGCTTCAGGACCGTTAGGAACCGATGCTATTCGGTTCACGTGCGAAGCAGTCGAGTTGGCGGTGGTGGGTCTATCATCATCGATCAAGGACGTGGCCTCCCAAGCGGACTACCCTTCATTAGCACACATGGTGCAGAAGCTGTCAGCGTATGAACAGCGCCACCCAGATGTCTACCAGGACAAGTTCAAGCGCGTGGTTACCATGGTTGACGCAGGCGAAGATGAAGGCGCTGCGGGAGAACAAGAGGTCGCAGTGGCTGAGTCGAGCGGCAGGCCCAGTAACCTGCAAGTGGGTGAAGCCACCAGGGCCTCCAAGAGGGTCGACTTCGACGTGACGAAAACCGAGCAGATTTTCGATCTCTTACTCGCGGAGAAGCATATAAAGATACCCGAAGGCCACAAAGTTCCCACGGTGCAAGAGCTGAACGGGAAGCCATACTGCAAGTGGCATAACACGTTCACCCACACCACTAACGACTGCAGGGTGTGGCGTCAGCAGATCCAAATGGCAATAGAAAATGGGCGACTAATTTTTAACCAGTATGCCATGAAGGTCGACACACACCCCTTCCCCGCCGTCAACATGGTGGAGTTTACCCACCTCGGAGGGTGCCAGCCAGATTTCTCAGCCAACATCAACATGGTAGAGCTTGGACACCACTCTGAGAAGGACGGGGATGAGGGCAGCTGCTCTCATAGCAAAGATACAGAGGAGGCCGCTCCATGCGATCGGCTCCGTCAAGATGGCAAGCGCTACGTCACAGAGGGAGAAGTGAAGAACATAAGATATCAACGACCCCTCTCTGATCACCTCCTCAACAAGTATGTGAGTCGGTATGACCAACGCCGGCGACACGGCGACGATGATGAAAGAGATCGTCTGGCCAGAAACGACAGAAGGCATCGTCGGCATAATCACGATGAGGAGCGGCAGGAGCGCCACGCCAGGGAGCAAGACGACACGGGCAGGCATTGGGACTGCCCCTTCTTCAGACACTGCTGGGATTCAGGAATGAGCCGATTACCAACAATCGGCAACTGCCCAGAATGCAACATAAGAAGAAGGAGGCAGCCAACGTGTCCGTGTTCGAGCGCTTAGGGCCTCTCCCACCACAAAGCAGACGTGCTGAGACCCCTCGGTTGGAAGATCTCGAGGATTCGGAAGACGAGGGGGAAGACGAAGAAGACAGGTACCACCGTCCAAGGTGGTGCCCTGATGGTCTCAGCCATTCACAAAAGCGCAGGGTTCGGCGATTGCGCGGTCTGGAGGAAGCCGAAGGTTATACTTGCATACGAGGAAGGCACGACCTGATCTGGCTGCGAAAGTCCAGAGGACCCTGGATGAGGAGGGGCTGCCGCAAAGAAAAGAGTGGCGCCCCAAGCAAAGGAAAGCCGATGATGAAACATCGGCTGGCACAAACATGGTGCTCGTTCGTCCGGCGAAGTGTGAGCTCCACGATTACACGATGCACCCGAGGTGGACAACAGCAAGCGCACCAACGTGATAAAGTCGGAGATTGGGCTGGTTTTATCCACCGGCATGGACGAGTAACAAGAGCATGTCAATAAGCAAAGGTGGCGAGGCTGATCCTTGCGATCGCCTAAAAAAAATTATGAAGGGACATTACAAAACCTTCACCGAGCAAGCAACGTGGAGGCCGATTCCAGCAATCGGCCAAAATTATCCTCACCATCTATTTTGCCTGGGATCAACGTTTGACCCAACAGGGACTACCTGAAGAGCCGATACCATCAATTCTCTTGACAGAATCGGCTCGGGGGGCACCTAGATGGATAAAACACGAGGATATGAGATAATACTATCAAATATGGGGGCCGACACACAAATCGGCCTAAAAAATTCAAAAAATTTTTGAGCGCAGCCGATGCAGCAGACATCGACTTAAGAATCTCAAGAGGTGGATAAAGCCGATGCATGGCCATCGACTCAAGAAGGTCAGTGGAGCAGGAAGTGAGCTACGAAGAGAGACCCTAAGGAGTGGTTTAGTGGCTGGAATCTCCTCTTCAAGAACAATGCCAAGAGCGCCTGGGTGTGCAGACCGGAGGGTGGGTTGCATCGGATTCACCAAGGAGAGAAGCCAATCGACCAGTAAAGCGCAAGAAAGGGGAAGAAACTCGGGGGTAATTCACCCCGAAGGTCCTACTCTCGAAAGCCGATTTAACTCGAATCGGCTGGCTCGCATGAGAAGATCCCTCAGACATAATCAAGCCCGTCCATTCAGCTAATTCGCGTATTCTCGTCTACAGCTTCGCCTTAGCTGAGACTCGGGGCAACAGGCCTAGTGGATACTCTATTGAGGAACCAATTGGGGTACCATCGGATGATCTTCGTAGATGACTCGCGAAGAGGATCGTGAGACCGGTGGGAGAAATTAAAGGCTCTCTGGAAATTCCTACCTACCGGAAGGAGAATCATCAGTTGAAGGATGGAAGGGTAAATGTCGAAGGACCGGTGCGTTGCTATCGGCTCGTTATGCATTGGCAAAGGGGGACAAATCGGCAAAATCATGACGGAGGAAAATCGGCTAAAGGCAAAATCAAACTGGGAAAGTTCTTCATTGATGGACGAGATTTCTTACACAAAGAGCTGATTGCTCTCAAAAGGAAGTCCTAGGGGATACATTGCCCCGCCTACTACTATTGGCCCTATGCTACGATCCTATCTAGGGGCCGTCGCTGCCCTCGTCGTTGTCGCCGTCGCCGCTGCTGTTGGCGCTGCTCCCCGCCCGCTCGTCGTCGCTGCTCCAGCGACCGCCAACAGGACCCTCGTTGTCCTCATCTTCATCATCAGCGTCGTCATCGTCGCTGTCGACGTCGCTGAGGTTCCCAGGCCAGAGGCAGTGGCGTTTGGCCGGCGGCTCGTCGGAGGAGCTGTCGTCCTCTTCTTCCTCCTCCTCCACCGCCTCCGCAGAGGAGGTGGCCCCATCCCAGGGAAAGCGATCGTCCTCGCTTTCTTCCACCGCTTCCCTTTTGACGAGGAAGCGGAGATCGCTCTCCCCATCGGTCAGGGACTTGTCGTCCTCTGACCAGATGGAGAAATCATGGCTGGGCTCATCCCCGGCCTCGATGGCGCGGCGAGTGTTGGCCGCGTGGACCTCCGCTGGGTTCCACTCCGGCGTCGGCTCGCGGGAAGAGGAGGACTCGATGGGAAAGCCCGATGAGGCGGAGGAAGAAGAAGACATGGTGGCTCAGGAGGGTTTTTGGGGATGCCAATGCGAAAGGGGACGAAGAGGAGAACTGTTCGATGCGGTTAAATAAAAGGGCATGGAGTAAATACTCGAACAGTTTCCGAGGGGGTGGTGCCAAAACTGTCAAATCGTACAGAGAAGTTGAGAAGGCAAGTTATCATGATGAAGGACTCTGCGACGGTTCTGCTCTGCCACGACATGACCCGACGGGAGAAAAGCATAATGATTTTGGAAATGTCATTTCCAAAACCAGGGGGGCATGTGTTATCACCAGAATTTGACCAAGCCAGAGGTGGGCCGCGATCAAGACGGATTTGAAGATATACATATAGAAGAGATATGTGAATCGGCCTTGTTTACCAAGTTTGGGCTAGTTAGCCCGTGTATCTTTATAGTAGGTTATGTAGAAGTTAGAATTTATCTCGTGCACGGTTTGGTGCACGCCCACGTTAGAAAGTCCGCTGGACTATAAATATGTATCTAGGGTTTATGGAATAAACAACAACCAACGTTCAACACAAACCAATCTCGGCGCATCGCCAACTCCTTCGTCTCGAGGGTTTCTCCGGTAAGCACCATGCTGCCTAGATCGCATCTTGCGATCTAGGCAGCACGAGCCTGCCCACGTTGTTCATGCGTTGCTCGTGCTGAAGCCTTTTTGATGGCGAGCAACGTAGTTATCATAGATGTGTTAGGGTTAGCATTGTTCTTAGTATCATATGCTGTCGTAGTGCAACCCTTGCGCATCTAGCCGTCCTTGTACCTCATCATGGGTGTAGGGGCGGCACCCCGCTTGATCGTTATTTAGTAGATCTGATCCGTTACGGTTGCTCCTTGATTCGTCAAGGATTAGTTTAACATCCGCAATAGTTAGGCCTTACAAAGGGTTGGAGGATCCAGCGGCGCGTAGGGTGTAGTTTGCTGGCCCTAGACAGGACGTTCCGAGGATCAACCTCGTGTTGGTTTTTAGGCCTTGTCTATGATTGCGATCACCGTGCGTGAGCGCGAGGCCCAATCGTGAGTAGGATGATCCGATTATGCGGTGAGAACCCTAAATCGTCGTGGATCTCATACGCTTTATCTTGATCAAGCAGGACCACCATATATTCGGCCACCTTGGACGAATCATGGGTGGATCGGCTCCATGAGCCGATTCAGGATAACCTGAGAGCCGATCGAGGCTCGTATTTAACGTGTACGTGTGTGCCCTGCAGGAAACTAAGCGAGGCATCATCCACACCTTCCTGACCAGGTATAGGTAGGTGGCACGCCCTTGCAATTTGCATCGGCGCGCGACCAGGAGGCTTTGCGGGCCGTCGCTCGAGGGGTGGGGCCAGCCGCAGCCCTAGTTGTTCCCGGCTCTACGGTGTTGACCAGTCACTGCCCGCCGGTGGGTTTCTGACGTCAACATTATGTTCCATGCTACTTTATTGATGATACCTACATGTTTTATGCACATTATATGTCATATTTATGCATTTTCTGGAACCAACCTATTAACAAGATGCCGAAGAGCCAGTTGTTGTTTTTCTGCTGTTTTTTGGTTTCAGAAATCCTAGTAAGGAAATATTCTCGGAATTGGACGAAACTTTCGCCCAGGGTCCTATTTTTGCACGAAGCTTCCGGAAGACCGAAGAGATAACGAAGTGGGGCCACGAGGCAGCCGGGGGACGGGCGGCGCGGCCCAAGCCCTGGCCGCGCGGCCCTACCCCCTGGGCACCTCGTGTGGCCCCCGCGTTGCCCTTCCGCCTACTTAAAGTCTCCGTCGCGAAACCCCCAGTAGAGAGCCACGATACGGAAAACCTTCCGGAGACGCCGCCGCCGCGAATCCCATCTCGGGGGATTCAGGAGATCGCCTCCGGCACCCTGCCGGAGAGGGGATTCATCTCCCGGAGGACTCTACACCGCCATGGTCGCCTCCGGAGTGATGAGTGAGTAGTTCACCCCTGGACCATGGGTCCATAGCAGTAGCTAGATGGTCGTCTTCTCCTTGTTGTGCTTCATTGTTGGATCTTGTGAGCTGCCTAACATGATCAAGATCATCTATACGTAATTCTATATGTTGTGTTTGTCGGGATCCGATGGATAGAGAGTACTATGATTATGGTGATTATCAATCTATTGTTTATGTGTTGTTTATGATCTTGCATGCTCTCCGTTATTAGTAGAGGCTCTGGCCAAGTTTGTACTCTTAACTCCAAGAGGGAGTATTTATGCTCGATAGTGGGTTCATGCCTCCATTGAATCTGGGACAGTGACAGAAAGTTCTAAGGTTGTGGATGTCTTGTTGCCACTAGGGATAAAACATTGATTCTATATCTAAGGATGTAGTTGTCGAGTACATTACGCACCATACTTAATGCAATTGTGTGTTGCTTAGCAACTTAATACTGAATGGGGTTCGGACGATAACCTGAAGGTGGACTTTTTAGGCATAGATGCGGTTGGATGGCGGTCTATGTATTTTGTCGTAATGCCCAATTAGATCTCACTATATTTATCATATCATGTATATGCATTGTTATGCCTTTCTCTATTTGTCAATTGCCCGACTGTAATTTGTTCACCCAACATGCTTTTATCTTATGGGAGAGACACCTCTAGTGAACTGTGGACCCCGGTCCTATTCTTTACATAGCATACAATCTACTGCAATTGTGTTTTACTGTTTTCTTTGCAAACATCTTCCACTCGATACGTTTAATCCTTTGTTACAGCAAGCCGGTGAGATTGACAACCTCACTGTTTCGTTGGGGCAAAGTACTTTGGTTTTGTTGTGCAGATTCCACGTTGGCGCCGGAATCCCTGTTGTTGCGCGCATCACATTTCGCCACCATCAACCTTCAACGTGCTTCTTGGCTCCTACTGGTTCGATTAAACCTTGGTTTCATACTGAGGGAAACTTGCTTCTATACGCATCATACCTTCCACTTGGGGTTCCCAACGGACGTGTGCATCTACGCGTATCAATCTAAATTTCTGGCGCCGTTGCCGGGGAGATCAAGACACGCTGCAAGGGGAGTATCCACTTCTCAATCTCTTTACTTTGTTTTTGTCTTGCTTTATTTTATTTACTACTTTGTTTGCTGCACCTAAACAAAACACACACAAAATTAGTTGCTAGTTTTACTTTATTTATTGTCTTGCTCTCTATATCGAAAACACACAAAAAAATTAGTTACTTGCATTTACTTTATCTAGTTTGTTTTATTTATCGTTGCTAAAATGAATACCCCTGAAAATACTAAGTTGTGTGACTTCACAAATGCAAATAATAATGATTTCCTATGCACACCTATTGCTCCACCTGCTACTACAGCAGAATTCTTTGAAATTAAACCTGCTTTACTAAATCTTGTCATGAGAGATCAATTTTCTGGTGTTAGTTCTGATGATGCTGCTGCCCATCTCAATAATTTTGTTGAACTTTGTGAAATGCAAAAGTATAAAGATGTAGATGGTGATATTATTAAATTGAAAGTGTTTCCTTTCTCATTAAGAGGAAGAGCTAAAGATTGGTTGCTATCTTTGCCTAAGAATAGTATTGATTCATGGACTAAATGCAAGGATGCTTTTATTGGTAGATATTATCCTCCCGCTAAAATTATATCTTTGAGAAGTAGCATAATGAATTTTAAGCAATTAGATACTGAACATGTTGCTCAAGCATGGGAGAGAATGAAAACTTTGGTAAAGAATTGCCCAACCCATGGACTGACTACTTGGATGATCATCCAAACCTTCTATGCAGGACTAAATTTTTCTTCGCGGAATTTATTGGATTCAGCTGCTGGAGGTACCTTTATGTCCATCACATTGGGGGCGGCTACAAAACTTCTTGATGATATGATGATAAATTACTCTGAATGGCACACGGAAAGAGCCCCACAAGGTAAGAAGGTAAATTCTGTTGAAGAAACCTCTTCCTTGAGTGATAAGATTGATGTGATTATGTCTATGCTTGTGAATGGTAGATCTAATGTTGATCCAAATAATGTTCCTTTAGCTTCATTGGTTGCTCAAGAAGAAAATGTTGATGTGAATTTCATTAAAAATAATAATTTCAACAACAATGCTTATAGGAACAACTCTGGTAATAACTATAGGCCATATCCTGCTAGTGGTAATGATTATGGTAATACTTATGGTAGATATGAGGAAAGAATGCTAGAAATTGAAAGATCCACTAAAAACTTTATGCAATCACAATATGAGAAAAATCAATTGTTTACTAAAACTATGAATGAACAATCTACCTTGTTGAAAAATATAGGAAATCAACTTGAAAACTTGAATAGGGAGATTTCTGGTCTGCAAACTAAAATTTCAAATGCTGAAACCCGAATCTCATACATGTCTGCATCACAATCTTCTTTAATTAATAAAATGGCTGCTAAACCTGATGATATTGATAGTAAGATTACTACTACAGCAAATGCCATCCAAGTTAGAATTAATGAGAATATAAGATTAATGGCTGAATTGCGTGCTAGGTGGGATAGAGAAGAAAATGAAAAACTAGCTAAAGAGAATAATGTAGCTAAAGTTTGGACTATTACCACCACTAGTAATGCTAATTCTTCACATGTTGCTGCACCTCCTACTATCAATGGTAAAATAATTGGTGTTGGCAATGTTTCTACTCCTAGTGCAAAGCGTACAAAACTGCCTGAAATTGCTAAAACTGCTGAAACTGCTTGTGATAAAACTGCTGAAATTTTTTCCAACCTTGGGAACAATGATCCCATTGTTGTAGCTCATAATGATTTAGATTTTGATGATTGACACATCTCTGAAGTTATAAAGTTCTTACAAAAACTTGCTAAAAGTCCTAATGCTAGTGCTATAAATTTAGCCTTTACAAAACATATTACAAATGCTCTCATAAAAGCTAGAGAAGAGAAACTAAAACTTGAAACTTCTATTCCTAGAAAGTTAGAAGATGGTTGGGAGCCCATCATTAAAATGAAATTCAATGACTTTGAATGTAATGCTTTATGTGATCTTGGTGCAAGTATTTCTGTTATGCCTAAAAAGATTTATGATATGCTTGACTTGCCACCATTGAAGAATTGTTATTTGGATGTTAATCTTGCCGATAATATTAAAAAGAAACCTTTGGGGAGGATTGATAATGTGCATATTACGGTTAACAATAACCTTGTCCCCGTTGATTTTGTTGTTTTGGATATCGAATGCAATGCATCTTGTCCTATTGTGTTGGGAAGACCTTTTCTTCGAACTGTTGGTGCTGTTATTGATATGAGGGAAGGTAATATTAAATATCAATTTCCTCTCAAGAAAGGTATGGAACACTTCCCTAGAAAGAGAATGAAGTTGCCTTTTGATTCTATTATTAGAACAAGTTATGATGTTGATGCTTCATCTCTCGATGTTACTTGATTTGCACTTTCTGCGCCTAGCTGAAAGGCGTTAAAGAAAAGCGCTTATGGGAGACAACCCATGTTTTTATCTACAGCAATTTTTTGTTTTGTTGAGTCTTGGAAGTTGTTTACTACTGTAGCAACCTCTCCTTATCATGTTTTTGTGCCAAGTAAAGTTTCTATGTCAAAGTTGATGTTATATTTGGGATCGCTGCGCAGAAACAGCATTGCTGTCTGTCACGAATCTGGGCACAGTTCTCTGTAGAAAATTCGAACAAATCTGCCAATTTACGAGCGTGATCCTCAGATATGTATGCAACTTTCATTAGTTTTGAGTTTTCCATTTGAGCAAGTCTGGTGCCACTTTAAATTCGTCTTTACGGACTGTTTTTGACAGATTCTGCCTTTTATTTCGCATTGCCTCTTTTGCTATGTTGGATTTATTTCTTTGATCCATTAATGTCCAGTAGCATTATGCAATGTCCAGAAGTGAAAATAATGATTGTGTCACCTCTGAATGTGTGAATTATTAATTGTGCACTAACCCTCTAATGAGTTTGCTTGAAGTTTGGTGTGAAGGAAGTTTTCAAGGGTCAAGAGAGGAGAATGATATACTATGATCAAGAGGAGTGAAAGCTCTAAGCTTGGGGATGCCCCCGTGGTTCACCCCTGCATATTCTAAGAAGACTCAAGCGTCTAAGCTTGGGGATGCCCAAGGCATCCCCTTCTTCATCGACAACATCATCAGGTTCCTCCCCTGAAACTATATTTTTATTCAATCACATCTTGTATTCTTTACTTGGAGCGTCGGTTTGTTTTTGTTGTTTTTGTTTGAATAAAATGGATCCTAGCATTCACTTTGTGGGAGAGAGACACGCTCCGCTGTTGCATATGGACACATGTGTCCTTAGGCTTTACTCATAATGTTCAAGGCGAAGTTTCTTCTTCGTTAAATTGTTATATGGTTGGAATTGGAAAATGCTACATGTAGTAATTCTAAAATGTCTTGGATAATGTGATACTTGGCAATTGTTGTGCTCATGTTTAAGCTCTTGCATCATATGCTTTGCACCCATTAATGAAGAAATACATAGAGCTTGCTAAAATTTGATTTGCATATTTGGTCTCTCTAAGGTCTAGATAATATCTAGTATTGAGTTTTGAACAACAAGGAAGACGGTGTAGAGTCTTATAATGTTTACAATATGTCTTTTATGTGAGTTTTGCTGCACTTGTTCATCCTTGAGTTTGCTTCAAATAACCTTGCTAGCCTAAACCTTGTATCGAGAGGGAATACTTCTCATGCATCCAAAATCCTTGAGCCAACTACTATGCCATTTGTGTCCACCATACCTACCTACTACATGGTATTTCTCCGCCATTCCAAAGTAAATTGCTTGAGTGCTACCTTTAAAATTCCATCATTCACCTTTGCAATATATAGCTCATGGGACAAAATAGCCTTAAAAACTATCGTAGTATTGAATATGTACTTATGCACTTTATCTTTTATTAAGTTGCTTGTTGTGCGATAACCATGCTTCGGGAACGCCATCAACTATTGTTGAATATCATGTGAGTTGCTATGCATGTCCGTCTTGTCTGAAGGATCTATCATTTTAGTGGTTGGAGCATGCAAAATTGTTAGAGAAGAACATTGGGCCGCTAACTAAAGCCATGAATCATGGTGGAAGTTTTTTGGACATATATCCTCAATCTCATATGAGAATAATAATCATTGCTACATGCTTATGCATTAAAGAGGAGTCCATTATCTGTTGTCCATGTTGTCCCGGTATGGATGTCTAAGTTGAGAATAATCAAAAGCGAGAAATCCAAAATGCGAGCATTCTCCTTAGACCTTTGTACAGGCGGCATGGAGGTACCCCTTTGTGACACTTGGTTGAAACATGGCATGCAAAGATCCGGTAGTCCAAGCTAAGTAGGATGAGGTGCGGGCACTATTAGTATACTATGCATGAGGCTTGCAACTTGTAAGATATAATTTACATAACTCATATGCTTTATTACTACCGTTGACAAAATTGTTTCATGTTTTCAAAATAAAAGCTCTAGCACAAATACAGCAATCGATGCTTTCCTCTTTGAAGGACCTTTCTTTTACTTTTATTGTTGAGTCAGTTTACCTATCTCCCTCCACCTTAAGAAGCAAACACTTGTGTGAACTGTGCATTGATTCCTACATACTTGCATATTGCACTTGTTATATTACTTTATATTGACAATATCCATGAGATATACATGTTATAAGTTGAAAGCAACCGCTGAAACTTAATCTTCCTATGTGTTGCTTCAACACCTTTACTTTAATTTATTGCTTTATGAGTTAACTCTTATGCAAGACTTATTGATGCTTGTCTTGAAGTACTATTCATGAAAAGTCTTTGCTATATGATTCACTTGTTTACTCATGTCATTACCTTTGTTTTGATCGTTGCATTCATTACATATGTTTACAAATAGTATGATCAAGGTTATGATGGCATGTCACTTCAGAAATTATCTTTGTTATCGTTTTACCTGCTCGGGACGAGCAGAACTAAGCTTGGGGATGCTGATACGTCTCCAACGTATCGATAATTTCTTATGTTCCATGCTACTTTATTGATGATACCTACATGTTTTATGCACATTATATGCATTTTGGAACCAACCTATTAACAAGATGCCGAAGAGCCAGTTGTTGTTTTCTGCTGTTTTTGGTTTCAGAAATCCTAGTAAGAAATATTCTCGGAATTGGACGAAACTTTCGCCCAGGGTCCTATTTTTGCACGAAGCTTCCAGAAGACCGAAGAGATAACGAAGTGGGGCCACGAGGCAGCCGGGGACGGGCGGCGCGGCCCAAGCCCTGGCCGCGGCCCTACCCCCTGGGCACCTCGTGTGGCCCCCCGCGTTGCCCTTCCGCCTACTTAAAGTCTCGTCGCGAAACCCCCAGTACCGAGAGCCACGATACGGAAAACCTTCCAGAGACGCCGCCGCCGCGAATCCCATCTCGGGGGATTCGGGAGATCGCCTCCGGCACCCTGCCGGAGAGGGGATTCATCTCCCGGAGGACTCTACACCGCCATGGTCGCCTCCGGAGTGATGAGTGAGTAGTTCACCCCTGGACCATGGGTCCATAGCAGTAGCTAGATGGTCGTCTTCTCCTTGTTGTGCTTCATTGTTGGATCTTGTGAGCTGCCTAACATGATCAAGATCATCTATCTGTAATTCTATATGTTGTGTTTGTCGGGATCCGATGGATAGAGAGTACTATGATTATGGTGATTATCAATCTATTGTTTATGTGTTGTTTATGATCTTGCATGCTCTCCGTTATTAGTAGAGGCTCTGGCCAAGTTTGTACTCTTAACTCCAAGAGGGAGTATTTATGCTCGATAGTGGGTTCATGCCTCCATTGAATCTGGGACAGTGACAGAAAGTTCTAAGGTTGTGGATGTGTTGTTGCCACTAGGGATAAAACATTGATTCTATATCTAAGGATGTAGTTGTCGATTACATTACGCACCATACTTAATGCAATTGTTTTGCTTAGCAACTTAATACTGAATGGGGTTCGGACGATAACCTGAAGGTGGACTTTTTAGGCATAGATGCAGTTGGATGGCGGTCTATGTATTTTGTCGTAATGCCCAATTAGATCTCACTATATTTATCATATCATGTATATGCATTGTTATGCCTTTCTCTATTTGTCAATTGCCCGACTGTAATTTGTTCACCCAACATGCTTTTATCTTATGGGAGAGACACCTCTAGTTGTGGACCCCGGTCCTATTCTTTACATAGCATACAATCTACTGCAATTGTGTTTTACTGTTTTCTTTGCAAACATCTTCCACTCGATACGTTTAATCCTTTGTTACAGCAAGCGGTGAGATTGACAACCTCACATTTCGTTGGGGCAAAGTACTTTGGTTTTGTTGTGATTCCACGTTGGCGCCGGAATCCCTGTTGTTGCGCCGCATCACATTTCGCCACCATCAACCTTCAACGTGCTTCTTGGCTCCTGGTTCGATTAAACCTTGGTTTCATACTGAGGGAAACTTGCTTCTATACGCATCATACCTTCCACTTGGGGTTCCCAACGGACGTGTGCATCTACGCGTATCACTCAGCATTTTGCTGCTCAATAGTTTTCAACAGCTCTTTTACACGTTCCTGCTGCTTTGCCAACTCGTCACCGGAAAGAGATTCACATAACTCTACTGCAGCTTTAGCGGCTTTTATGGTTTTATCCGGACTACTGTACTTAGGCTTTTCTACGATGCTTACAGATACAGATGCACTCTTGCCGGTAAGAACTTCTTTGCGCAAATCCTGATCTAGATTGCGAGCCTTAAGCCGGTTTTCCGGTATCCTAGCAGCATGAGCACTAACTGAAGCAAAGCCATGGGCAGCGTTGTACTCACGTAGGGTTAGGTTCAGCTCGCGCTGCGCCCGGATGATGTCGGCGCCACCGGTAAGCAGGGCCTTGCGCGTGGCCTCCAGCTCCTCCTGAGCCTTTGCCGGGTCGATGTTCTGCGCGATGGGCGTGGCCAGCGTGTGCATCGCCGCTTGAAGAGGTGTTGCCGGTGGTGCTGACGATGCTCCCGCGATGCCGGCGTCACGCTCCAGCGGTGGTTTTGCCGGGCGGGTCGATGCCGCACGTTCATCTCCTTCCTCCACAGCTCCCTTGCCGGTGTTGACCGCACCAGCCATCATGACCTCCACGCTGCCGGCGGCGCGGCCAGCACACAGCCATCTTGGCGGATCCGGCGCCACCAGCACCGGCGAGAGGCGCTGGCGCACAGGGACGGTGCCGAAATAGATGCGGATGCTGCCGAACTCGATGGTGCGGCCGTTCTGCGGGAACTTGCCGCCGTTGGCGAAGCAGCCAGCGTTATCGTTGATGAAGTCCATGTTGTAGATGCGTTGCACGAGCGCGGACACCGTGCGCTCGCCGTTGATGTCGAGGATGCCCGCCCGAATATGAACTCCAGCAAGCGCCACTTCATGCCCCACGGTGGGCGCCAACTGTCGTCGTGGGGAACAAACAGATGCCATAGGATGGCTTATCTTGGGGCCGAATGGACGCTAGAGGATTCGGGGGAGGGTTTGTGACTAGATGGACGAACTTCCGGATGCTTTCCTCAAGAACTTGGCCAAGGCCAGAGGTAGAAGAAGAAAGACACAAGGATGAACTCGCTCTAGATCACCATGTTTATTGATCTTAACAGGTTACAGGTTTTTCTCTTCTCTGGATCGCGCGTATGAAAGAGGCTGCCCCCTCTCCTTATATAGGGGAGAGGGTGGCTTACAGGACAAGAAACCCTAATGGGATCTTTGACTAGACAAACTACTTTACAAAGATACTTTATAAAGCTACTTTAATCACAGATGACGCCGGGGTCTTCTTTAAACAGGGAGGCTGACGTCCTCCGGCTTCTTTGGCCGTCATCCTCTTCTTTGTCTTCAAGCCTTCGTTTAAAGCTACTTTGCTTAGCTCATCCTTGTCCTTTAGCTCCTGACGGAATCTTTGACCAGCCAGCCGACATGCTCTTCCTTCCGGTGCGCCGGTATCTTTCCTTCCTGGTTCCGGTATACCCCTCTTGGGGATACCGGCTTAGCTTACTTAGCCAAACTCTATCTTCTTATTCCGGTATGAACATTAAACCGGTATCTTGAAGGGTGAGACCATCCGGTTTGGCATACCTTTGGCATACCGGGGGTCATCCCCCCAACAATAACAAGTTGCAACAATATCATAAAAGTACCAACAACGGATACTAGGCACTATGCCCTAACAATCTTATGGCTATTACATGAACAATCTCATCCAATCCCTACCATCCCCTTCAGCCTACAGCGGGGAATTACTCACATGGATGGGGGAAACATGGATGGTCGATGGAGAGGCGTCGGTGGCGATGATGGCGATGATCTCCTCCAATTCCCCGGCAGGGTGCCAGAACGGAGTTTCTGGTCCCGAGACGGAGTTTCGCGATGGCGGCGGAGTTCTGGATGTCTTCTGGAAAAGTGGTCGAACCCCTTCGCGTTTTTAGGTCAAGGACTTTATGTAGTCCAGAGGAGAGCGTCGGGGGGCGCGAGGCGGCCTCACCATATGGCGGCGCGCCCCCCTCCTAGGCCGCGCCGGCCTATGTTGTGGGGGCCGTGGGCCTCCCCCTGGCTTGCCCTTCAGGCTCCGTGCGTCTTCTGTGAAAATAGGCCCTTTGCAATTATTTCCGGGGATTTTCCTGAAAGTTGATTTTCTGCACAAAAATAAGACACCGGGGCAATTCTGCTGAAAACAGCGTTAGTCCGTGTTAGTTGTATCCAAAATACACAAATTAGAGGCAAAACAATAGCAAAAGTGTTCGGGAAAGTAGATACGTTTTGGACGTATCAACTCCCCCAAGCTTAGCTTATTGCTTGTCCTCAAGCAATTCAGTTAACAACTGAGTGCGATAAAAGAACTTTCACGAACACATTTGCTCATATGATGTAAATATTCTCATGATATGGGCAAGTACTTAGGCAATTCATAATAAGATACATGCAAATAAAGTCATCTAATAGTTATGTCAATCATGTAAAAGATACCAACAAACTAATAATAAGCATCATGAAACACTTCTATAAGCAGGATTGCAATGCTCATAAAAAGATATGATAAAGTGGTATCTCGCTTGCCCGTATTTGTACAACAAAACATAAATGCCCAGGCACCTCTGAAGTTCATGGGAAGACTAGAAGTAAAGACTATCAAAGATAAAAGCATCAAAGTTATACCACAGTTAACCATATTCTGGGACAAGCATATTATACTAAGAATGACAGTTATGCTCTCAAGAAGGTGCTCAAAGAAAGGATGGTGACTCAATATAAAAGTAAAAGATTGACCCTTCGCAGAGGGAAGCAGGGATTAACATGTGCTAGAGCTTTTCATTTTTGAAACAGAAGTAAAATTGTTTTGAGAGGTGTTTGTTGTTGTCAATGAATGATAGTGGGCACTCTGACTACCTCGTCAACCAGACTTGCAAGAGCGGCTCCCATGAAGGACGTTATCTCTACCAGCAAGGTAGATCATCCCTCTTCTCTTTTGTTTACACATGTATTTTAGTTTCATTATGGATGACACTCCCCCAACCTTTGCTTACACAAGCCATGGCTAACCGAATCCTCGGGTGCCTTCCAACATTCTCATACCATGGAGGAGTGTCTATTTGCAAATTAAGTTGCTTACTGATAAATCGGGGCAAAACATGTGAAGAGAATTATTAATGAAAGTTGTAATTAATTGGGGCTGGGCACCCCATTGCCAGCTCCTTTTGCAAAATTATTGGATAAGCGGATGTATATGTCACTAGTCCATTGGTGAAAGTATAACTGACAAGATCGAAAGGTAAAACACCACATACTTCCTCATGAGCTATAAAACATTGACACAAATTGAGAAATACTTTGAAGGTTTTAAAGGTAGCACATGAAAATTTACTTGGAATGGTTTGAAATGCCATGCATAGGTATTTATGGTGGACACTTTGGAATAACTTGGTTTTCGGGGATTTGGAAGCACGAGCAGCATTCCCGCTCAGTACAAGTGAAGGCTAGCAATAGACTGGGAAGCGACAATCAAGAGAGCAATAACTGTCATAATCATGCTTGCGACAGAATAAAATTAACGGAGGCATAAAAGTGATACAAGAACTCTGAAGCAAAGTAAATCATCGAGGCTTAATTGACTTTTTGTTTAGTCATATGCATGCGTGAGCATGTGCCAAGTCAATTCAAACGAGTTATTCAGAGGAGGATACCACAATGTCATACCTATCTATGAATAAAACAATGCAAGCAAATATTTATGACATGCTACTCACATTAATAAATTGGAGCTAAACATGAGAGATCATGAACTACTAGACTTTTATTAAATGACATATACCTCACATGAACCAACTAAGCATGCTCACATGGATGAGTATATGTACAAAAATGAAAACAAATTGAGTTCATACCAGCCTCTCACCACAGTAGAGTTGTCGTAGATCGTCATTATTGCCTTTCACTTGTGTGGCTTGAATACTATGAAATGAAAACCAAGCTCCAACCACCGGAGACCGCTGAACTCCCTAATAAACTTTACAAAACCAAAGAAGAACAACAAATATTTTTGGCGTTTTCGATATTAGAGTCACCGAACGAAAGTAAAATCTTTTTGGATTTTCTCATAGCAAACCAATGATAAAGAGAAACAACAGAAATATTTTTGGTCTTTTTGTGTTTTAGAAAAGAAACAAAGCAAAAACAAGAAAGCGAAAACTAAAACTAAAAGAATCACAGAAAAGCAAATTGGCAGAAATCTGCCAAAACTTGACAGCAGTACAGTAATCAATTTTTCGGAAAATCTTCTGCTGCTCAACTCGAAAAGTGCTCAACTAATGAAAGTTAGATAATAACCTGGGGAACATGCACAAAAATTGGCAGCTCAAAATAACGTTCTGGCTACGCACAGGAATTTTTTCAGTATCAGTCCAGAATCTGTTTTTAGACAGCACTTCCCCAAATATCATCTTCCTCATATTAGAGGCACCCATCGGCACACAAATGAAATAAAGAAGTAAAAGTAAAGATTACTACAGTAGTAACAACCTTCAAAAACTAAAATAAAAACCTACTGAAATAAAAATAACCGAAAGAGAAAAAACCAAAAGAAGTGAAACAAGTATATACACATGACCGGCAATTGTAATATGAAATGAATGAGTGATGCCAGTATACCTCCCCAAAAGCTTAGGCTTTTGGCCTGAATGGAGGTCAATCCCATGGTGCCCATGAGGTGGCGCCTCCATAATATGATGAAGGAGGATCTTGTCCTTGGTACGAACTAGAGGACGCACCAGGATATGTGACATTGTACCCATCAGAGGGCCCGGCGTCCTCGGAGTCGTGCTGCTGGTGAAAGCCAAGTATCCTCAGCTGCTCATCCACCTCCTCCTTGGAGCGCGACCACGGTCTCCTGCGAACACTGAACAAATCGGCCTGCGGCAAAGGGATTTCCCTCTCATCCCCGTCAATAAACAACATTCTATAGACAATATTTTCTAAATTAGAGTCAGTTGTGACAAATTGGTGACTCTTCATAGCAGCAATATCAAGTTTAACAGGGGTTAATATCTCATCAGTAGGATCAACAGAAAGACCTAGATATGCAACAATACGTGAAGCAACAATTCCTCCATAAATAGGTCCCTTATTAGATAAGCGACGAGCAATGAGAGCACCAAGATGATAAGGTGTACTTCCAGTCAGTGCAGCAACCAGAAAAGCAAGATGATAACTAGAAATGTTGCTAGTGTTCTCCCTACCAAGAATGCTAGTAGCAAGATAGTAAGCGAAATATCTAATGGCAGGGAGCTGAATGTTCCTTATCTTGTGCTGAATGTGCGGCTATCATCGTTGGTAACTTCTCGATAGAGTTCCGTCAAAGCTTTGGGGCGGTTCTCGATCTTCTTCGATGTACCTATAGGAGTAATGTCCAGTGCAGCACAAAAATCACACAATTTCATAGTAACAGGCCTATCATAAATCTTAAATTTAACTGATGGTGTGAAAGGTGTGTTGCTAAATTTGAAACTTTCAACAAAGATTTTAGTTAGCCTATAAAATTGATCGCTCTCATCTTCCATATAGGTAGACAAGCCCACATTATTAATGAGAAACAAGAAGTCATCAAGTAGCCCTGCATTACGCAAAAAGTCAAAGCATGGAAAGGATGAAGCATTAGGAATCCCGTTGTCCTCATCATCTTCAAAGCTAGGTGCAATGACATCCTCATCATAGGATCGCCTAACACGAGTAGCTTCCCTTGAAGGCCTTGTCACTCTTGGCATATCCCTCTCAAACACTTCTCCAAAGGTGTGGTTATTCATTTTCCTTTTCTGAAATTTTTCAACAATCATTATAAAATCTGATTTTGAGACATATAAATGAGGGAGACTACTATAGGAACTTAATAGAGTACTTAAACATGCATCAAAACTAATTTTTACAACTTGAATCAAGCATGCAAACTCACTTAACATGTCACCTACAGTAGCAAATTACTCAAGATATACTCAACTATACAAGATTCTATTTGGATAATCGGAGGAGTCACATACCGGAGATCAAATGCTCCAAATCTCAGCAGCTAAGATGGGCTAAGCAAAGAGATCGAAAAATCCTGAGCTCTCGGCGCGAGTGAGAAACTGGTACGAGTTTTTTCGGGAGAGAGAGTGGAATGAGTGGAAGGGATGATGAGTGGGGCCAGGTGGGGCCCTCACCACACGGTGCACCCCCCTCGTTGGCGGCGGCACATGGGGTGCAGCCCTGGGGTGCCCCACTGGTCAGCCCCAGCCTGCATTTTGAAAAAGGACCAGTGATATAATTTTTGTAAATTTTTGAAAACTTGAAAAATGCACATTTCTGGGTGTTAAAATAACTATTTCAGGACAGAAAAGATTTTCAAACTTCTAAACAACTAAAGCATCTTGCAAAACAAGTAGTACTACAGCAAAACAAAGAAAGAAAGAAATGTTGTTTAGCTCTTCCATGCATTTAAAATATACTTGCTAACAAGGTTGATCAAGTCTTGCTACCAAATAAATTTTACATGACATAAGAAGAAATAAACCTCAAATCAATCATGTTACCTTATATTGAATTGATATGGATCCAATCACAATAGTTTGATATTCTTCTTTAGGCTCATATATAGGACAATCAATAACTCCCACTTTGATAGTTCTCAAATTAGAAATTGTATTAACTCCATATACTTTATCAATCCTCTTGGGAAAATAAACAGTATGCTCCTTGCCATCAACATTGAAAGTAACTCTTCCTTTATTGCAATCAATAGCATCCCCTGCAGTGTTAAGAAAAGGTCTTCCAAGAATAATAGACATATTATCATCTTCAGGCATTTCCAACACAACAAAATCAGTTAATATTAACCAGTTTTGAGTAACTTGAACAGGAACATCTTCACATATACCAACAGGAACAGCAGTAGATTTATCAGCCATTTACAAAGATATATCGGTTGGTATCAACTTATCTAAATCAAGTCTCTTGTAAAGGGAAAAAGGCATCACACTAACTCCTACTCCCAAATCACATAGAGCAGTTCTAACATAATTATTCTTGATGGAACAAGGGATAGTTGGTATACCTGAGTCTCCCAGCTTCTTTGGAACCTCAATTGTGGATGAAGGGGGAGTTATCTTACATAAATCCACTATGGGAGGTAAATTCTTCACATCTTCAGATTTAATACCTTTCTCCATAAGAGATTTCTTGGCTTCCCTCATATCTTCATCATTTAATTCAATCATACCCCTCTTCTTCAATATTGGTGTTGGGGTTGGTTCAGGTGTAGTCCAATCATCATGATTTTGGCTTATTCTAGCCAATAATTCTTCAGCTTCGTCTGGAGTTCTTTTCCTGAAAACACAACCAGCACAACTATCCAGGTATGCCCTAGACTCAATGGTTAGTCCACTATAAAATATATCAAGTAAGTCATGCTTTTCCAAATCATGTCCAGGCCGAGCTCTAATAAGAGAGCAAAACCTTGCCCAAGCTTCAGGCAATTTCTCCCCATCTTCCTGGTCAAAACTATAAATTTTCTGCAAGGCAATATGTTAAGCACTAGCAGGAAAATATATTCGAAAGAAAACATCAAGCAAACCACTTGGACTATCAATAGAACCAGGAGGCAAACTATTATACCAAATTTTAGCATCATCCTTTAATGAGAAAGGAAAAAGTTTAGCAACAAAATAAGTACGCATCTTAATATCATCAGAAAACAAGCTACTCAAAGTAGAAAGCTCATTCATATGCTCTACAGCACTTTCTTTTTCAGTACCACAAAAAGGTGTTTTCTCAACAATAGATATATGAGATAAATCAAGAGAAAAATCATAATCCTTATCCTTAATGTTTATAGGAGATGTGGCAAATTTAGGATCAGGAGACAGTTTATATCTAACACGTTGTGCAAGAAGCTTTTTAATGTTACTTGCATCAGTAGTAGCATTACATTTATCAATAAAATCATCATCAAGTTCCACATAATCTTCATCAAGATCATCACTAGAGTGTTCAACAGACTCAGGTGAATTAACAGGTGTAACAGTATTTTCATTAGGAATTTCGGTATTTTCAATTTGTCTAGACCTAGCAATTGTAGCATCTAGAAAAGGACCTAATGAACCATTATCATCAAGCACGGTAGAAGCATCATCAAAATTATCAAAGGAATTTTCAGATTCAGTAGAAGTACCAACACGTGAAGCTTGTGGTGGTGAAACAAGTTGACTTATCACAGATGGCGAATCAAGAGCGGAGGTACTCAGAGTTGTACCTTTTCTTGTAGTGGATGGTAATATGGTGACTTTAGCATCGCGAGTTTTACCCATGATGGAGGATTTGCAGCGAACAATATCAATTTAGATGAACTTGCAAATAAAGCTATGCTCTCCGGCAACGGCGCCAGAAAATAGTCTTGATGATCCACAAGTATAGGGGATCGCAACGGTCTTCGAGGAAAAAACCCAATTTATTGATTTGACACAAGGGGAGCCAAAGAATATTTGTAAGCCTTAACGGAGGATTCAGCTGCACCTGGAAACAAACTTGCTCGCAATAGTTTATCGTAGCACGATTTTATAGCGATAGGTAGTGAAATATAAGCGTGGTGTAATAAGGGCAGTAGTGATTATAGTAAACAACGGGTTAAAATACTATAGGCATAGGGATGGATGAACGGGCGTTGCATGGATAAGATAACTCATGTAATAATCAAGGCTAGGCATTTGCAGATAATAATAAAACAGTATCCAAGTACTAAACAACCATAGGCATGTGTTCCGTATATAGTCGTACGTGCTCGCAATGAGAAACTTGCACAACATCTTTTGTCCTACCAGCCGGTGGCAGCCGGGCCTCTAGGGAAACTACTGGTAATTAAGGTACACCGTTTAATAGAGTACCGGAGCAAAGCATTAACACTCCGTGAACACATGTTATCCTCATATCACAGCCTTCCCCTCCGGTTGTCCCAATTTCTGTCACTTTGGGGCCTCGGGTTCCGGACAGCAATATGTGTATACAACTTGCAGGTAAGATCATAAAACAATGAATATCATCATGAATCAATAACATGTTCAGATCTGAAATCATGGCACTCGGCCCTAGTGACAAGCATTAAGCATAACAAGTTGCAACAATATCATAAAAGTACCAACAACGGATACTAGGCACTATGCCCTAACAATCTTATGGATATTACATGAACAATCTCATCCAATCCCTACCATCCCCTTCAGCCTACAGCGGGGGAATTACTCACACATGGATGGGGGAAACATGGATGGTCGATGGAGAGGCGTCGGTGGCGATGATGGCGATGATCTCCTCCAATTCCCTGTCCCGGCAGGGTGCCAGAACGGAGTTTCTGGTCCCGAGACGGAGTTTCGCGATGGCAGCGGAGTTCTGGATGTCTTCTGGAAAAGTGGTCGAACCCTTCGCGTTTTTAGGTCAAGGACTTTATGTAGTCCAGAGGAGAGCGTCGGGGGCGCCGGCGGCCTCACCATATGGCGGCGCGCCCCTCCACGCCGGCCTATGGTGTGGGGGCCGTGGGCCTCCTGGCTTGCCCTTCCGCTCCGTCGTCTTCTGTAAAAATAGGCCCTTTGCAATTATTTCCGGGGATTTTCCTGAAAGTTAATTTTCTGCACAAAAATAAGACACCAGGGCAATGCAAAACAGCTTTAGTCCGTGTTAGTTGTATCCAAAATACACAAATTAGAGGCAAAACAATAGCAAAAGTGTTCGGGAAAGTAGATACGTTTTGGACATATCAATGTTGCTTACTGAGCAATGAATTAATTAAATTATTGCACTGATCCCTTGTATTTATATGAACTGCTTATGCAGTGTTTCTTATATGCATTGATTTATGATGTGTATTATCTCCAAGATAAATTGGGAGATTAAAATAGTCTGAACTCATTCTGGGTAATGAGGACTTATAATTATTGTTGTTGGATGGTTTGTGGTTGATGTGACCATAGTAGCACTTGCTACTGCTTAGGTTGCTCTCACTGTTGGATCAAAAATAGTTGGCTAATCTATGGAATCATGCACAGTAGAGAATCATATTTATATGAATGCCACTGTGATTTGTTTTGTGAATAAAATCACTATTTACTGATGGTTTAAATAGCTAGGGTTGCTAGGTGGTCTCTGTAGCTCCTAGTGACTATGTACTAATCTATTGGTTTGCCATCTGTGCATCTATGATCTTCTATTTGCACAATATAGCCTCTGGAAAGTATATGTCTCTGGTTGCTCTCTTTCTGCCAGCACCCCTTGGTCTATACAAAGTGATGTTAACCCTTCCATGAGCATCTGCTCTTGAATATTGTGTGGGCATGCATAAGGATGGATTGGATCCTCTGGATCCACTCCAGGTATTGATTATACCTTGCTCCAGCTCCTAGATGGTTGCTTTTGGTTGTTGATGAGCTTTACTTGATGGATTTGGTTGTCTTTTCCTTCTCCTCCTAGCTCCTGTAGATTCTTGCTTTATGTAACAATGATTACTAGTTGGTTTGTCTCTGATTTGGTTGGAGAAAATGGATGGTTTCTGTGGTGTGGCGGTGTTCTTGCTGAAGAACAGCTATGAACATTTGCTGTTGTTCATTTGTTTCTTGCTGAATGTGAACTGGTCGATGGATGTGGCTTCTCTAGTTGGATTTGTCTATTTGTAGCAGCCTTTGCTGTTGCCTAGGCTTGACACACAAGCCTGGTGCATTTGGTGACTAAGCCTGTGGTGGTGTTGGTGTTGAGCATGGAAGGATCCTTGTGAGTTGTGTGTGTGCTTGGGTTAAAACTTGAACCCACCTTTGGCTCCACCTAGTCCTAGTTGATGATTATCTCCACTTTGGCATTGTTTTTGGGACTGACCAGTGGCATTGCCACTTGTTTTATCAATTACTGCTTTGCTGATTTTGTTTTTTGCAGGGTTTTAAGACTTCAAACTTCACAGGGACAAGAAGATCCAATAAGTATAGTTTAGGATTTTACAGACTAAATTGTAATCTTCTTTTTTTAGTTATATTATTGCCAATTCTTGTATACAAAGAATATTGTAAAGATAATGTATGTGTGTGATGTGATCAATAAAGCTCAAGGTTCTCCTTATGAGCTCTTTATTATTATTTGAAATTTATTTGTGAAATATTTTTGTATAAGTGTTATATTGATTTGAATTAAGAATTATGGATTCATTTAAATATTGTTCATTTTTATTATTCTATGTTTGAAATTCAAATTTGGAATGCCAATTCAAATTCTTCTCCAAAACCCTAACTTCCAAAAGAGGTCATGTCGAAGTTCATAGCGCTCTCCTCACTAACCCTAATAGCAACAAGGGAGAAACCTCGACCCCTCTTAGGTTTTATGCAATTAAGCGCGAAAATTTTCCCTGTTTTGCGATGCAATGCGCAACCCTTTTCTAAATCTACCCCTCATTTGTCCTAAGTTCTGAGATGTTACAGAGTTCCCTTCACCTGGACGAGTTGGCTCATCAGCCCCTGCCTCTCTCTTCTCCTCTCACCCATATCATATGCTGCTCGCGAGAACTTGTAAAAATTGAGACTGAAATATAGCAACAATAGGAGTTTTCCGAGAGGGGGGGAGGGGTGCAAGAGGGGTTTTCCGGGAGGTGGAAAATCTGCAGCCAAAATCAGAGGCAAGGATTGGTCTAAGAATAATCTCAAGGGGTACCATCGATTGACAAGTATGGTAGAAATTCGGTGGCCTTCAAAATCCTCACGAAATCGATGGAACTCGGCATCCAGTAGGGATCCACCGGTGCGACCGTGACATTAAAGGTTTCTTAGCCAGCTCCATTTGCACGCGGAGCACAGCGCCGCCCAACCGAGTTGCGAGCAAAGACAAAAGGACGGCGCGGCTCAGAGAGAAAGAGGGAGAGAGAGAGAGCGGAAAGGAACCGATGTTGTCTCTTCATCTCTGGATTTGAGGCCAATGTAAAAAAAAAAAGCCTCAATGCCCGTACACAAGCTTGCACGGCCAGATTAAGTATGAGTTATTCTCATACTTAATGCTAATTGGACAAATAAATGGAGATACATGTATCTTCCATTAATGCTAATTGAACCAATTTCATGTCTTTACCCGCTAACTAATGAAGATACATACAGTATGTATCATAGTATTTGTGCTCTTCACAAGTCCGTTTGATCATTCAGTTCACACCAAACCAAGGAATTGTCCATGTAGTGTGTGCGCGTATTGCCCACAAGCAGGATCCAACAAAAATCCCACTTATAGCTCATCTGAGAGCATCTCCAGTCGCGTCTCCCAACCCATCCCCAAAGAAATTTGAGGGGCGCCGGACAAAAAAACGTTTCCAGCCGCGTCCTCTAAAGCCTCTTTTTGTCCGGCGCAGTCCGATACGGTGTCCGGCGTCCCGAGCCCGTCCCCGCTACACAAAGGATGCTCTGGGGACGCCGGACACCGCAGCGAGGCGCGGGCCGACGCGCGTCAGCGGCACAGAAAATTCGTCCACCGCTCCCGCCTAATCGCGCCTCTCCCGCCACATCGCTCCTCTCCCGCCGCGCATTTCTGCCATCCCAATACATTTGACCTATCCCACTGATACGTCTCAAACGTATCTATAATTTCTTATGTTCCATGCTACTTTTATAACAATACTTGCATGTTTTATACATACTTTACATCATTATTATACATTTTTCGGCACTAACCTATTAACAAGATGCCGAAGCGCCAGTTGTTGTTTTCTGCTGTTTTTGGTTTCAGAAATCCTACAAAGGAAATATTCTCGGAATTGGACGAAATCAACGCCCGGGGTCTTATTTTCCGCGGAGCTTCCGGAAGACCGCGGGGGTTACGAAGAGGCGACGAGGCGCGGCACCACGAACGCGGCCTGGGTGGGGCCCGCGCCGCCCTATGGTGTGGGCCCCTCGCCTCTTGACCTACCCTTCCGCCTACTTAAAGCCTTCGTCGCGAAACCCCCTGTACCGAGAGCCACGATACGGAAAACCTTCGAGAGACGCCGCCGCCGCCAATCCCATCTCGGGGGATTTAGGAGATCGCCTCCGGCACCCTGCCGGAGAGGGGAATCATCACCGGAGGGGCTCTACATCATCATGCCCGCCTCCGGATTGATGTGTGAGTAGTTCATCCTTGGACTATGGGTCTATAGCAGTAGCTAGATGGTTGTTTTCTCCGCTTGTGCTATCATTGTTTAGATCTTGTGAGCTGCCTAACATGATCAAGATTATCTATTTGTAATGCTACATGTTGTGTTTGGTGGGATCCGATGAATCTAGAATATTATGTCAAGTTGATTATCAATCTATCATATATGTGTTGTTTATGTTCTTGCATGCTCTCCGTTGCTAGTAGAGGAGGCTCTGGCCAAGTTGATACTTGTAACTCCAAGAGGGAGTATTTATGCTCGATAGTGGGTTCATGCCTCCATTGAATCTGGGACAGTGACAGAAAGTTCTAAGGTTGTGGATGTCTTGTTGCTACTAGGGATAAAACATTGATGTTTTGTCTAAGGATATTTGTGTTGATTACATTACGCACCATACTTAATGCAATTATCTGTTGTTTACAACTTAATACTGGAGGGGTGCGGATGCTAACCCGAAGGTGGATTATTTAGGCATAGATGCATGCTGGATAGCGGTCTATGTACTTTGTCGTAATGCCCTGATTAAATCTCATAGTAATCATCATTGATATGTATTGAATCTTTATTTGTCAATTGCCCACTGTAATTTGTTCACCCAGCATGCTAGTTATCTTATTGGAGAGACACCACTAATGAACTGTGGACCCGGTCCATTCTTTTACATCTGAATACAATCTACTGCAATCATTGTTCTTTATTGTTCTTTGCAAACAAACATCATCTTCCACTCGATACATTTAATCCTTTGTTTTCAGCAAGCCGGTGAGATTGACAACCTCATTGTTATGTTGGGCAAAGTATCTTGATTGTGTTGTGCAGGTTCCACGTTGGCGCCGGTTTCACTTGTTGCGCCGCACTACACTCCTCCACCAACAACCTTCACGTGCTTCTTGGCTCCTACTGGTTCGATAACCTTGGTTTCATATTGAGGGAAACTTGCTTCTATACGCATCATACCTTCCACTTGGGGTTCCCAACGGACGTGTGCTTCGCGCGTATCACCCACCCGCCGATTCATTTCTCCCTCCTGCCGTCGCTACGCTGTTCCTCCCGCCGCCACCCTCTCCCCATCAATGGGGCCACCGACTGCCCCCAAAAAAATAGCCAAGAAAGGGACCAAGAAGCCGCCGGGCAGTGGGACGAAAGGGGCGAAGGCGCCCTTCGCGAAGCCGCGGAAGGCGCCGGCTCCAAAGAAGAAGCCGGAAGGCTGGACCGATGATCAGTGGCATCAAGACTGTCTGCGTTGGAAGTTGTCGACGGTGGAGCAGAAAGGACGGAGGGTGGCACAGCTGGAGAAGAAGGCGTTGGCGGCGCGCGTGCACCAGCCGCGCTGGCCGGGTGTATCGCTGACACCAACACGAGCCCATGGAGTACGACTATGCCGCCATACATTCTGGGAGTGTTGTCCCCGTCGACATCCGGGTTCTACAACGATGGCCCCTCCTTCACTCCCGTGTGCGTGACGCCAAACTTGTCGCCGCGGTACGAGGATGCACTGCCTCATGGCGGCTTCAACCCCAACGCTATGTTCTACTCCCCGACGTACGAGCCAGGACCCGGTCTGGAGGGCGCCTCGTTCAATGGTCGTAGGGTCCCGCTCGAATTCGACGGCGCCGATGTTGAGGAGGAGGAGGGGTGGAGGAGAAGGAGGGGGACGGGGACGGGGAGGGGGACGGGGTGGAGGAGGGGTGGAGGACGACGAGGGTGGTGACGAAGAGGACGACGAGGGTGCCGGTGAGGATGCCGAGGATCTCGTGGAGATTGACGCGGACGGCGTGAAGAAGAAGAAGAAGAAGAAGAAGAAGAAGAAGGCGTCGGGCACACGAGGCCCCAAGTGGATGGTTCTAGAGGATCAATGTCTGTGCGAGTCGTGGGCGACGGTGAGCCATGACTCCATCATCGGCGCCAACCAAAAATACGAGAAGTATTGGGCGAGGATCAAGGGGCCGAGTTAGATGAGCACACGCTCATCAAGAGCGAATACAACAAAGTGACAATGAAGAGAAGCGAAAAGGCAATGTCGATGCGATAGGCCATCATCCAGGCGTCGGTGAACATGTTCCATGGGTACCATCATGACTTAGAGACCAGAGGCGACAGCGGCGCCGACGTCGCCCAACTGGTATGACTCTTTCTTACATAATCTGTAGCGCCTACAATGTGTTCGATGAAATGATTGCGCTTCCTTTGGTTAGTTTGACAAGGCCATGGATTTGTACCGGAAGAACTCAGATGGGCATAAGTCGTTCGCGCTGATGCATTGCTATACCAAGCTCAAGAAGAACCACAAATGGAGGTTGACGCGCGTTTCGTTGTCGAAGGGGAAAGACGCCATTGATCTGGATGCGCCGCTGGCAACATCGGCAGGGCACCCTATCGGCAACAAGGCTGCCAAGGCCGCCTTGGCCGACGCTGCGTCGGCCGAGAAGACGCAGGCATCGCTCATGCAATGCCTCGTCGAGGACTCCTCGACCTTGCTCTCCCGCGACAAAAAGGCCGAGGAAAGGTGGGCGGGCGCTGCTCAAGAGGCAAGAGGAGAAGATGGAGCTGAAGAAATGCAGGGACGACATGCCCCTGCTGAGAGCGTCGACAGAAGGAATATCTCCCCGGACGCGGGCGGCTCACAACTTGTTCAAAGGCCAGATCCTCGACGACACTGAAGCCAAAATAGCGGCGGCCGAAGCGGAGTCCGAGGCGGCGGCCCAGGCAGCTGCAGCGGCAGCAACCCCGGAGCAAGAGCCGGCAGACACATCCGCTACTACACCTGCGTCGGCCTCTACCTCGACGTCGGCCACGGAGCATGTTGATACGTCTCCAACGTATCGATAATTTCTTATGTTCCATGCTACTTTATTGATGATACCTACATGTTTTATGCACATTATATGTCATATTTATGCATTTTCTGGAACTAACCTATTAACAAGATGCCGAAGAGCCGTTCTTGTTTTCTGCTGTTTTTGGTTTCAGAAATCCTAGTAAAGAAATATTCTCGGAATTGGACGAAACTTTCGCCTAGGGTCCTATTTTTGCACGAAGCTTCCCGAAGACCGAAGACCTAACGAAGTGGGGCCACGAGGCGGCCAGGAGGAGGCCGGCGCGGCCCGGCCACGCCGCGCCGACCTACCCTGGGC
Organism: Lolium multiflorum; assembly: GCA_030979885.1. Lineage (NCBI taxonomy): Eukaryota > Viridiplantae > Streptophyta > Magnoliopsida > Poales > Poaceae > Lolium > Lolium multiflorum. The sequence continues at coordinate 335,239,012 of CM061753.1, read as the reverse complement.
CCTCGTGTGGCCCCCGCGTTGACCCTCCGCCTTAAAGTCGCGAACCCCCGGTACGAGAGCCACGATACGGAAAACCTTACGAGACGCCGCCGCGCGGGTCCCATCTCGGGGGATTCGGAGATCGCCTCCGGCACCTGCCGGAGAGGGGATTCATCTCCCGGAGGACTCTACACCGCCATGGTCGCCTCCGGAGTGATGAGTGAGTAGTTCACCCCTGGACCATGGGTCCATAGCAGTAGCTAGATGGTCGTCTTCTCCTTGTTGTGCTTCATTGTTGGATCTTGTGAGCTGCCTAACATGATCAAGATCATCTATCTGTAATACTATATGTTGTGTTTGTCGGGATCCGATGGATAGAGAGTACTATGATTATGGTGATTATCAATCTATTGTTTATGTGTTGTTTATGATCTTGCATGCTCTCCGTTATTAGTAGAGGCTCTGGCCAAGTTTTTGCTCTTAACTCCAAGAGGGGTATTTATGCTCGATAGTGGGTTCATGCCTTCATTGAATCTGGGATCGTGACAGTAGGTTCTAAGGTTGTGATGTGCTGTTGCCACTAGGGATAAAACATTGATGCTATGTCTAAGGATGTAGTTGTTGATTACATTACGCACCATACTTAATGCAATTGTCTGTTGCTTTGCAACTTAATACTGGAGGGGTTCGGATGATAACCTGAAGGTGGACTTTTTAGGCATAGATGCAGTTGGATGGCGGTCTATGTACTTTGTCGTAATGCCAGGATTAAATCTCACTATATTTACCATGTCATGTATATGCATTGTTATGCCTTTCTCTATTTGTCAATTGCCCGACGTAATTTGTTCACCCAACATGCTTTTATCTTATGGGAGAGACACCTCTAGTGAACTGTGGACCCCGGTCCTATTCTTTACATAGCATACAATCTACTTGTTTTCTTGTTTTCTTTGCAAACATCTTCCACTCGATACGTTTAATCCTTTGTTACGCAAGCCGGTGAGATTGACAACCTCACTGTTTCGTTGGGACAAAGTACTTTGGTTGTGTTGTGCAGGTTCCGCGTTGGCGCCGGAATCCCTGGTGTTGCGCCGCATCACATTTCGCGACCATCAACCTTCAACGTGCTTCTTGGCTCCTCCTGGTTCGATTAAACCTTGGTTTCTTTCTGAGGGAAAACTTGCTACTGTGCGCATCATACCTTCCTCTTGGGGTTCCCAACGAACGTGTGAGTTACACGCCATCAAGCTCTTTTTCGGCGCGCCGGGGACCTGAAGAAAAGTTACACCACAAAGATTTCTATCTCCCACGTCAAACGCCGCTCTTTTTCGGCGCCGTTGCCGGGGAGATCAAGACACGCTGCAAGGGGAGTCTCCACTTCTCAATCTCTTTACTTTGTTTTTGTCTTGCTTTATTTTATTTACTACTTTGTTTGCTGCACTAAATCAAAACACAAAAAAATTAGTTGCTAGTTTTACTTTATTTACTGTCTTGCTCTCTATATCAAAAACACAAAAAAATTAGTTACTTGCATTTACTTCATCTAGTTTGTTTTATTTACCGTTGCTAAAATGAATACCCCTGAAAATACTAAATTGTGTGACTTCACAAATGCAAATAATAATGATTTCCTATGCACACCTATTGCTCCACCTGCTACTACAGCAGAATTCTTTGAAATTAAACCTGCTTTACTGAATTTGGTTATGAGAGAACAATTTTCTGGTGCTAGTTCTGATGATGCTGCTGCCCATCTCAATAATTTTGTTGAACTTTGTGAAATGCAAAAGTATAAAGATGTAGATGGTGATATTATTAAATTGAAAGTGTTTCCTTTCTCATTAAGAGGAAGAGCTAAAGATTGGTTGCTATCTTTGCCTAAGAATAGTATTGATTCATGGACTAAATGCAAGGATGCTTTTATTGGTAGATATTATCCTCCCGCTAAAATTATATCTTTGAGAAGTAGCATAATGAATTTTAAACAATTAGATACTGAACATGTTGCTCAAGCATGGGAGAGAATGAAAACTTTGGTAAAGAATTGCCCAACCCATGGACTGACTACTTGGATGATCATCCAAACCTTCTATGCAGGACTAAATTTTTCTTCGCGGAATTTATTGGATTCAGCTGCTGGAGGTACCTTTATGTCCATCACATTGGGGCGGCTACAAAACTTCTTGATGATATGATGATAAATTACTCTGAATGGCACACGGAAAGAGCTCCACAAGGTAAGAAGGTAAATTCTGTTGAAGAAACCTCTTCCTTGAGTGATAAGATTGATGTGATTATGTCTATGCTTGTGAATGGTAGATCTAATGTTGATCCAAATAATGTTCCTTTAGCTTCATTGGTTGCTCAAGAAGAAAATGTTGATGTGAATTTCATTAAAAATAATAATTTCAACAACAATGCTTATAGGAACAACTCTGGTAATAACTATAGGCCATATCCTTCTGCTAATGGTAATGGTTATGGTAATTCTTATGGGAATTCTTACAATAATAATAGGAGTGTACCCTCTGGTCTTGAAGCTATGCTTAAAGAATTTATTAGTACACAAACTGCTTTTAACAAATCTGTTGAGGAAAAGCTTGATAAAATTGATACTATTGCTTCTAGAGTTGATAGGCTTGCCTCCGATGTTAATCTTTTAAAATTGAAAGTTATGCCTAATAATGATATTGATAATAAGATCACTACTACAGCAAATGCCATCCAAGTTAGAATTAATGAGAATATAAGATTAATGGCTGAACTGCGTGCTAGGTGGGATAGAGAAGAAAATGAAAAACTAGCTAAAGAGAATAATGTAGCTAAAGTTTGGACTATTACCACCACTAGTAATGCTAATTCTTCACATGTTGCTGCACCTCCTACTATCAATGGTAAAATAATTGGTGTTGGCAATGTTTCTACTCCTAGTGCAAAGCGTACAAAACTGCCTGAAATTGCTAAAACTGCTGAAACTGCTTGTGATAAAACTGCTGAAATTTTTTCCAACCTTGGGAATAATGATCCCATTGCTGTAGCTCATAATGATTTAGATTTTGATGATTGCCACATCTCTGAAGTTATAAAGTTCTTACAAAAACTTGCTAAAAGTCCTAATGCTAGTGCTATAAATTTAGCCTTTACAAAACATATTACAAATGCTCTCATAAAAGCTAGAGAAGAGAAACTTAAACTTGAAACTTCTATTCCTAGAAAGTTAGAAGATGGTTGGGAGCCCATCATTAAAATGAAATTCAATGACTTTGAATGTAATGCTTTATGTGATCTTGGTGCAAGTATTTCTGTTATGCCTAAAAAGATTTATGATATGGTTGACTTGCCACCATTGAAGAATTGTTATTTGGATGTTAATCTTGCCGATAATGCTAAAAAGAAACCTTTGGGGAGGATTGATAATGTGCATATTACGGTTAACAATAACCTTGTCCCCGTTGATTTTGTTGTCTTGGATATCGAATGCAATGCATCTTGTCCAATTGTGTTGGGAAGACCTTTTCTTCGAACTGTTGGTGCTATTATTGATATGAGGGAAGGTAATATTAAATATCAATTTCCTCTCAAGAAAGGTATGGAACACTTCCCTAGAAATAGAATGAAGTTGCCTTTTGATTCTATTATTAGAACAAGCTATGATGTTGATGCTTCTACTCTCGATGTTACTTGATTTGCACTTACTGCGCCTAGCTGAAAGGCGTTAAAGAAAAGCGCTTATGGGAGACAACCCATGTTTTTACCTACAGCAATTTTTTGTTTTGTTGAGTCTTGGAAGTTGTTTACTACTGTAGCAACCTCTCCTTATCATGTTTTTGTGCCAAGTAAAGTTTCTATGTCAAAGTTGATGTTATATTTGGGATTGCTGCGCAGAAACAGCATTGCTGTCTGTCACGAATCTGGGCACAGTTCTCTGTAGAAAATTCGAAAAAATCTGCCAATTTACGAGCGTGATCCTCAGATATGTACGCAACTTTCATTAGTTTTGAGTTTTTCCATTTGAGCAAGTCTGGTGCCAACTTTAAATTCGTCTTTACGGACTGTTCTGTTTTTGACAGATTCTGCCTTTTATTTCGCATTGCCTCTTTTGCTATGTTGGATTTATTTCTTTGATCCATTAATGTCCAGTAGCATTATGCAATGTCCAGAAGTGAAAATAATGATTGTGTCACCTCTGAATGTGTGAATTATTAATTGTGCACTAACCCTCTAATGAGTTTGCTTGAAGTTTGGTGTGAAGGAAGTTTTCAAGGGTCAAGAGAGGAGAATGATATACTATGATCAAGAGGAGTGAAAGCTCTAAGCTTGGGGATGCCCCCGTGGTTCACCCCTGCATATTTTAAGAAGACTCAAGCGTCTAAGCTTGGGGATGCCCAAGGCATCCCCTTCTTCATCGACAACATCATCAGGTTCCCCCCTGAAACTATATTTTTATTCAATCACATCTTGTGTTCTTTACTTGGAGCGTCGGTTTGTTTTCGTTTTTGTTTTTGTTGGAATAAGATGGATCCTAGCATTCACTTTGTGGGAGAGAGACACGCTCCGATGTTGCATATGGACACATGTGTCCTTAGGCTTTACTCATAATGTTCAAGGCGAAGTTTCTTCTTCGTTAATTTGTTATATGGTTGGAATTGGAAAATGCTACATGTAGTAATTCTAAAATGTCTTGGATAATGTGATACTTGGCAATTGTTGTGCTCATGTTTAAGCTCTTGCATCATATGCTTTGTGATACGTCTCCAACGTATCGATAATTTCTTATGTTCCATGCCACTTTATTGATGATACCTACATGTTTTATGCACATTATATGTCGTATTTACGCATTTTCTGGAACTAACCTATTAACAAGATGCCGAAGTGCCAGTTCTGCTGTTTTTGGTTTCAGAAATCCTAGTAACGAAATATTCTCGGAATTGGACGAAATCACCTCCCGTTCCTATTTTTCCCGGAACCATCCGAACACACGAGAACGCGAGGGGGGGCCCTGGTGGGCCCAGATGACATGGTGGCGCGGCGGCCCTGGCCGCGCCACCCTATGGTCTCGTCGCCTCGTTGACCCTCCTGCGCCGCCTCTTCGCCTATATAAAGCCCCTGCATCGAAAACCCTTATGGAGAAAGCCACGATACGAGAAAAGTTCCAGAGCCGCCGTCATCGCGAAGCCAAGATCTGGGGGACAGGAGTCTCCCGGCACCCTGCCGGAGCGGGGAAGTGCCCCGGAAGGCTTCTCCATCGACACCGCTGCCATCTCCACCGCCATCTTCATCACCGCTGCTGCTCCCATGAGGAGGGAGTAGTTCTCCATCGAGGCTCGGGGCTGTACCGGTAGCTATGTGGTTAATCTCTCTCCTATGTACTTCAATACAATGATCTCATGAGCTGCCTTACATGATTGAGATTCATATGAGTTTTGTATCACTATTCATCTATGTGCTACTCTAGTGATGTGTTATTAAAGTAGTTTTATTCCTCCTGCATGTGTGCAAAGGTGACAGTGCGTGCACCGTGTTAGTACTTGGTTTATGCTATGATCATGATCTCTTGTAGATTGCGAAGTTAACTATTGCTATGATAATATTGATGTGATCTATTCCTCCTACATATGCATGAAGGTGACAGTGTGCATGCTATGCTAGTACTTGGTTTAGTCGTTTTGATCTATCTTACACTTAAGGTTACTTAAACATGAGCATTATTGTGGAGCTTGTTAACTCCGGCATTGAGGGTTCGTGTAATCCTACGCAATGTGTTCATCATCCAACAAAAGTGTAGAGTATGCATTTATCTATTCTGTTATGTGATCAATGTTGAGAGTGTCCACTAGTGAAAGTGTAATCCCTAGGCCTTGTTCCTAAATATGCTATCGCTGCTTGTTTCTGTTTTACTGTGTTACTACTGCTGCAATACTACCACCATCAACTACACGCCAGCAAGCTATTTTCTGGCACCGTTGCTACTGCTCATATATATTCATACCACCTGTATTTCACTATCTCTTCGCCGAACTAGTGCACCTATTTGGTGTGTTGGGGACACAAGAGACTTCTTGCTTTTGGTTTGGGGTTGCATGAGAGGGATATCTTTGACCTCTTCCTCCCTGAGTTCGATAAACCTTGGGTGATCCACTTAAGGGAAAACTTGCTGCTGTTCTACAAACCTCTGCTCTTGGAGGCCCAACACTGTCTACAGGAAAGGAGGGGGAACGTAGACATCACTTTGCACCCATTAATGAAGAAATACATAGAGCTTGCTAAAATTTGATTTGCATATTTGGTCTCTCTAAGGTCTAGATAATATCTAGTATTGAGTTTTGAACAACAAGGAAGACAGTGTAGAGTCTTATAATGTTTACAATATGTCTTTTATGTGAGTTTTGCTGTACATGTTCATCCTTGAGTTTGCTTCAAATAACCTTGCTAGCCTAAACCTTGTATCGAGAGGTAATACTTCTCATGCATCCAAAATCCTTGAGCCAACTACTATGCCATTTGTGTCCACCATACCTACCTACTACATGGTATTTCTCCGCCATTCCAAAGTAAATTGCTTGAGTGCTACCTTTAAAATTCCATCATTCACCTTTGCAATATATAGCTCATGGGACAAAATAGCCTTAAAAACTATCGTAGTATTGAATATGTACTTATGCACTTTATATTTTATTAAGTTGCTTGTTGTGCGATAACCATGCTTCTGGGGAACGCCATCAACTATTGTTGAATATCATGTGAGTTGCTATGCATGTCCGTCTTGTCTGAAGGTCTATCATTTTAGTGGTTGGAGCATGCAAAATTGTTAGAGAAGAACATTGGGCCGCTAACTAAAGCCATGAACCATGGTTGAAGTTTCAGTTTTGGACATATATCCTCAATCTCATATGAGAATAATAACTTTGCTACATGCTTATGCATTTAAGAGGAGTCCATTATCTGTTGTCCATGTTGTCCCGGTATGGATGTCTAAGTTGAGAATAATCAAAAGCGAGAAATCCGAAATGCGAGCATTCTCCTTAGACCTTTGTACAGGCGGCATGGAGGTACCCCTTTGTGACACTTGGTTGAAACATGGCATGCAAAGATCCGGTAGTCCAAGTTAAGTAGGACGAGGTGCGGGCACTATTAGTATACTATGCATGAGGCTTGCAACTTGTAAGATATAATTTTCATAACTCATATGCTTTATTACTACCGTTGACAAAATTGTTTCATGTTTTCAAAATAAAAGCTCTAGCACAAATACAGCAATCGATGCTTTCCTCATTGAAGGACCTTTCTTTTACTTTTATTGTTGAGTCAGTTTACCTATCTCCCTCCACCTTAAGAAGCAAACACTTGTGTGAACTGTGCATTGATTCCTACATACTTGCATATTGCACTTATTATACTACTTTATGTTGACAATATCCATGAGATATACATGTTATAAGTTGAAAGCAACCGCTGAAACTTAATCTTCTTATGTGTTGCTTCAACACCTTTACTTTGATTTATTGCTTTATGAGTTAACTCTTATGCAAGACTTATTGATGCTTGTCTTGAAGTACTATTCATGAAAAGTCTTTGCTTTATGATTCATTTGTTTACTCATGTCATTACCTTTGCTTTGATCGCTGCATTCATTACATATGTTTACAAATAGTATGATCAAGATTATGATGGCATGTCACTTCAGAAATTATCTTTGTTATCGTTTTACCTGCTCGGGACGAGCAGAACTAAGCTTGATGCTGATACGTCTCCAACGTATCGATAATTTCTTATGTTCCATGCTACTTTATTGATGATACCTACATGTTTTATGCACATTATATGTCATATTTATGCATTTTCTGGAACTAACCTATTAACAAGATGCCGAAGAGCCAGTTGTTGTTTTCTGCTGTTTTTGGTTTCAGAAATCCTAGTAAAGAAATATTCTCGGAATTGGACGAAACTTTCGCCCAGGGTCCTATTTTTGCACGAAGCTTCCGAAGACCGAAGAAGTGGGGCCACGAGGCGGCCAGAGGAGGCCGGCGCGGCCGGCCCTGGCCGCGCCGACCTACCCCTGGGCCCTCGTGTGGCCCCCGCGTTGACCCTCCGCCTACTTAAAGCTTCCGTCGCGAAACCCCCAGTACCGAGAGCCACGATACGGAAAACCTTACAGAGACGCCGCCGCCGCGAATCCCATCTCGGGGGATTCAGGAGATCGCCTCCGGCACCCTGCCGGAGAGGGGATTCATCTCCCGGAGGACTCTACACCGCCATGGTCGCCTCCGGAGTGATGAGTGAGTAGTTCCCCCTGGACCATGGGTCCATAGCAGTAGCTAGATGGTCGTCTTCTCCTTGTTGTGCTTCATTGTTGGATCTTGTGAGCTGCCTAACATGATCAAGATCATCTATCTGTAATACTATATGTTGTGTTTGTCGGGATCCGATGGATAGAGAGTACTATGATTATGGTGATTATCAATCTATTGTTTATGTGTTGTTTATGATCTTGCATGCTCTCCGTTATTAGTAGAGGCTCTGGCCAAGTTTTTGCTCTTAACTCCAAGAGGGGGTATTTATGCTCGATAGTGGGTTCATGCCTTCATTGAATCTGGGATCGTGACAGTAGGTTCTAAGGTTGTGATGTGCTGTTGCCACTAGGGATAAAACATTGATGCTATGTCTAAGGATGTAGTTGTTGATTACATTACGCACCATACTTAATGCAATTGTCTGTTGCTTTGCAACTTAATACTGGAGGGTTCGGATGATAACCTGAAGGTGGACTTTTTAGGCATAGATGCAGTTGGATGGCGGTCTATGTACTTTGTCGTAATGCCCGGATTAAATCTCACTATATTTACTGTCAACACCCGGATTTTTAAGTCCGAATGCCTATTATATCATTCATCGCAATCCCAGGAATATTGTTGTTGCGAGATATAATAGCTAAGTATCACAGTCATTATTTATTACAACTCAATAGGTCTTACAACTTGAATCACATGATCCATATTACACAAATAGTTGATCTATTGATCAACGAACACAAACACAAGTTCAATGCGGAAGCGTAAAGATAAAGGGACTCTGTAGTCCACGGCCAACGCTTGACGTCGAAAGCTCCTAGTTATCATAGGCGTCCTGCTGATCATCCTCGCGGTAGTTCTGTTCATCATCGTACTCTGGCCATTTGAATAGCCAGGGACAAAGCCGTAAGTACTTCAAGTACTTGCAAACTAATACCAATGTAAAATGCTAGCTCTTGGAGTTAAACTCTATTTCTACTTGCATAAGCCAAATTTTAGTGTATGAGGGGTGGAGCATGTACTAGCTACTCAAGTGGGAACATTAGTGTCATTCCCACACAATGGTTATCATTCTACCAAATCACCGGGTCACCATTCATATTCACGAAAGTTTTCAAAAGACTGACACAGGAGATTGTATGGCCTTTCCAATTGTCCGTAACCGTGGACACGGCTATTCGAATAGATTGACACTCTGAGGTTGCACACTTGTGCCACAACATTTGATTACATCCGTCGGAATAACTCCGAGTCACCGTAACACAGTACGCGGATCATCAACCCTAACCTTTCACTTATAAACCCTAGTATGAGCACCTCTCCCCATGAGCTTGGCCTCCCGTGAAAACCAACTGTTAACCTGGGAACTGCACAGGGCTTGGCCGACAATTTCACCTCAATTCACATCTTTCTCAACAACGGAGGCAGCCTGGCATAACCCCTATGATGTGTGTTCAGAGGGAACCCATACTAAGATGTATAAACTTCCAGTTAAGCCCTACCCATAATCAGGTATTGTGGGGGTACTTGTATTTGGAAAGGTATCGCATTCAAACCAATATCAGAGTTTTATCAAAAATCACCATCTTCTCTTGGTCTCATTTAACTTCACAATTATCAATGGGGTTTTATCAAAAATCACCATCTTCTCTTGGTCATATTCAACTTCAAAACTTTCAATGGAATGGCTCACCATTCCAAGGTTTCAATTTCATCAAGTCCCATGTTCCCATCTAGAGTAGTCAAGGTTTTAGTATTTTAGCACTAGCACTAATCATGAGGGGTGCTACATTGCTTGCCATCTATAGAACTAGCTTTGCTACTCTAACAGTTTTGTTCAACTATACCATTTGAATAACTCACTTGAAAAACACAACAAGTAAGACTTGTAGGGTAAACAAATAGGATAAGCTTGTAAGAAGGTATATAAAATCATGGTGCCTTGCCCAAGGTGGGCTTTGCACTTTGCAAGAGTATTATCTTGCCTTGGTAGTTCTCAAGGTTCTCTTCTTCCTCTTCTTGATAGAATTCTCCTTCCTCTTGGTAGTTGCCGGTACTAGCGTCTAAATTTGAATACAAGGTATAGTCACTAAGCAAGCTCAAAATCTATGCTAAGCACATCATTATTTCACACAAGCTATGCTAAGCACACTCATAAAATAATTAGGTGCATTGGTTGTCTTTATTAAAGAAAATAATTTCCTCTCATTACATATGTAATTAATAATATTCATTTAGTTCTTGAGAAAATAATTTCCTCTCATTGAAATCTTCTTAAGATTTAACTTCCCAAATAATCATATATGAATTCATATTGACCTAAGTCAAGTATTCATTATCATTATTTGAGAAAATGATTTAAATGAGATAATTCACCTCATACTATTTTATAATTCACTAAATGTTTTAAATCTCCAAAAATTCATATAGGAGTGTTTGAACCAGAGGTGCAAACATCTCATGAACTCATTTGGGGACAAGATTTAAATGAAGGGAAATCCTCCATATGATTTACATAATAATTTTGGAACAATTTCACTTAATACACTAGCCATATTGTCCATTAATTAATCTAGGGCATGATCATGCAAAGTGACCACACCATTTTATTGCATAATCAATTAGTGTAAGTCATTTGTGAACTATCAGAGTTGGAATTATTCAAATATCTATTTTAATTGATTTTTAATAATTATTCTAAGGCAGAAAAGTCCCTGCCTTGTGTATTTTTCCATTTTAATTCTATAATATATCTAGGGTTCAAACCAGTGGCATTGTGTAGATAATTTCTTAAGCTTTCTAAATATATAAAGTTTGTTAAATTTGGCCAAGCCAAACAGTTTCTATGAATTTTCAAAGTTGGGTCCAGTATTGAATTCAAACAAAATCGTTTAAACGAAATTTGAATTAATTAGGCCGGCGGGAACACTAACTGGGCCCAAAGGTTTAAAAATGGCCCAAGGCCAGCCCAGCCACGGTCCAGTGCCGCGCGGGCTGCCTGCCAGGGGGTCCCACCCGTCAGCGACGTTTAAACGCCGAAGCGGTATGGGCGCGTCTGAGGCGTTGGATTAAAACGCGGATCAACGGCTCACGCTTGTCGTCGTCGACGGCGAGAGAGGAGTTCGCCGGCGACTCAGGTAGGGGGTCGGAGAGCTCACCGTGGCTCCAGCTAGGGTTGGCAGTGGGCTCGACGAAGGTGTAGACGACGGCGATGCTCCTGGTACCAGCGGCGGCTCCAGGGGCGGCTCCAATCGACGGCGATTTCACCAGGGCTTCCGCGGCTCCGATCGCTCGATTGAGCTTGCTCCGGCGACGATCGGGGTGGCTACTGGTGCTGGGCGAAGCTGTGGTGAGTGGTGGTCATGGTGGTGTGCTCAGCTAGTCGAGGGGAGGCCTCCTTTTATAGGCGAGTGAGGTGCCGTGGGTGCTGCGGCGAGGTCGACAACGGCGCGGCGGTTCCGGGGGTCTAGGGGGCTAGGCGGCGACGGCGTCGTGTTCACGACGTCACGGCGAAGCTACGAGCGTGAACGGCGCGGCAAGGGGACGCGTAGGGTTGTCGGGGCCGTGCGCGTACTGTCGCGGCCGTGGCGGAAGGAAGCTTCCTCGCCGGCGACCGTAGGCGCTAGGTGGTGACGCGGGCATGTCCTGCGAGCTCTGCGTGGCGAGAGAGGTACCAGGGCGCACGGAGGTGGTCGGGGTACGGCGAGGTACGTCGAACGCCGCGTGTCTGCGCCGCGCGCGTCCGTGCACGGGTGACGTCGCCATGCCGTTGGCGGCGTACCTGGAGCGTCCTGGGCGCGCGTCGTCCGGGTCGTGTCGTCGTCCTCTCGTTCAACGGCGGGTACGGGCGATCTTCTGAGATCATGGGCGACGTGTTTGGCAAGGTGGTGCGGGCTGCGGTGGAGAGAAGAGAGGGGAGGCGTGTCGAGGTGCGGCATGGCCGGCATGGCCATGTCCACGCCATGCCTGGCCCTCCCTTGGTGTTGCCTTGGCATGGGCTCGATGTGGTGATGTTCCCTGGTCATTGCTAGGGCAAATGGTGGTCAAGATCAGGTCTGGTTTGATCAAATTCAACAATGTGATGATCTTGTTTGTAATAAAAAGTCTCCACTTTGCTTGATCCTAGCTCTTGATCCAAGATGAATTTGGTATGGTCTCCTTTACCAAAGTTGTTCACTTTGTTGTGTACTTGGATGACATGCAAAGAGTTGGATGTGTTTAGTTTAGAAATTTTGAAATAGAGAGGCTCAAAGTGGTGACCAGATTGTAATTGTCAAAAATGACCATTATCTTATGTGAGCCCATTTTAATTCTTGGCTTTGATTTAATTTGGGTTTCTTTGATTCTCAAAGTTGTAATAACTATTTAATATCATATTACCACTTGGTGAAGACCAAATGGGTCTAGGGTCAAAGTTTATAAAAATAGCATATGTCTTATGGTAGGGTTTTTAGGGTTTTATTCTTATTTGATTTCTTTCTCTTTTTCATTTATTTGTTTGGTAATTAACATTGGATCACCCTAGGGTTGTGGAGTTGATCACATACACAAAATAACAATCATCATGGCATATCACTCAAAATGCACAAGTCCTATGCAGGGTACTATATGAATTTTGAAAAGTTTTTGTTAGTTCTCAAATTTGGATCATTGGATTTGTTCTTCTCCCTTTATTTGAAATTTGAGGTGTTACAAACCCTTCCCCCTTACAAAAGATCTCGTCCCGAGATCTAAAAGAAAAACAGTCTAAGGATTAAAGAGATCTGGGTACTCCTTCTTCATATCTTCTTCTCGCTCCCAAGTGGCTTCATCTTCTGTATGATTGCTCCACTGTATCTTCAGAAACTTGATGCTTCGGGTGCGGGTGGTTCGGTATGCCTCTTCCAAGATGCGAATCGGCACTTCGCGGTATGTAAGGTCGTGATTAATATCCACCGAACGGTGGTCGATGTTCTTGAATACCTCCGTCTTCTCTGGCACTTCTAAGCACTTCCGGAGGAGTGAGATGTGGAACACGTTGTGCACAGCCGCCATTTCTTCTGGTAGCTCTAGTTGATAGGAGACTTCTCCTCGGCGGCTGAGAACTTTGAAAGGTCCGACATACCGGGGTGCAAGCTTCCCCTTGAGTTGGAAACGCTGCATTCCCTTCAGGGGGGATACCTTGAGATAGACAAAATCTCCGACCTCGAAGGTCATCTCTCGGCGTCTCTTGTCGGCGTAGCTCTTCTGGGACTGAGCGGTCTTGAGGTACTCTCGGATCTTGTGCACCTTCTCTTCTGCTTCTCGAAGCACATCAGGTCCAAAGACTTGGCTCTCTCCGACTTCGGACCAATTCAGGGGGTACGGCATTTCCTTCCGTACGGGGCTTCGAAGGGGGCCATCTGTAGACTGGCTTGGTAGCTGTTGTTGTAAGAGAATTCTGCGTAGGGCAGACAGTCCTCCCACTTGGATCCATATTCCAGGACGCAGGCTCTCGCATGTCCTCCGTATCTGGTTGACTCTCTCGGTCTGTCCATCGGTCTGCGGGTGATAGGCGGTGCTGAAATTCAGACGGGTTCCTAGTCCTTCATGCACCTTCTGCCAGAATCTTGAGGTGAAGCGAACCTCTATCTGACACAATGGACTTTGGTGTTCCGTGTAGTGCGACGATTCTAGAGATGTACAGCTCCGCTAACTTTGGGCCTTGGTAGGTGGTCTTGACAGCAATGAAGTGGGCTACCTTGGTCAATCTATCAACAACTACCCAGATGGAATCATTTCCTTTGCTGGATTTGGGCAGGCCTGTGATAAAGTCCATTCCTCTGAGTCCCACTTCCATTCGGGAATCTGTAGTGGCTGCAACATCCCGGGTCGCTGATGTTCTGCCTTGACTCGTGACAGATGTCGCACTTGGCGATGTAGCTTCCAATCTCCCTCTTCATTCCATGCCACCAGAACTGTTCCTTCAAATCCTGGTACATCTTGGTACCGCCGGGGTGGATGGAGTATAAGGTGTCATGGGCTTCCTTCAGGATAACTTGCTTCAACTCGAGTCCGACGGTACACACGTCCGTTGTACCAAATGACTCCTTCTTCATCGTGGTGAATCCCGGGGCTTTCCCGCAGCTATCTGCTTCTTGATCCCTTCAATGCTGGCATTGCCCTTCTGGGCTTCCTTGATCCGACCAATCGGGTGGGTTGTAGCTCTATACTAGCTAGAAATCCCTTACTGACTAACTCCATTCTAAACTGCTCAAACTCCTGGTGCAGGCTGGGTTGTTCTTCTGCTATCATTGAGTTTAGCTGACACGGCAGTCTACTCAATGCATCCGCTACCACATTGGCCTTGCCGGGGTGGTAGTGGATCTCCATATCATAGTCTTTGATCAACTCTAACCATCTTCGCTGCCTCATATTCAGCTCCTTCTGGGTGAAGATATACTTCAGGCTCTTGTGATCAGAATAGATCTCGCAGCGATTACCCATGAGGTAATGGCGCCACACCTTCAATGCTAACACTACGGCTGCGAGTTCGAGGTCATGGGTGGGATAATTCTGCTCATGCTGCTTCAGTTGCCGAGACAGATAAGATATCACCTTTCCTTCCTGCATCAGTACACATCCAAGACCAATCTTGGAGGCATCGCAGTAAACGTCAAAGGGTTTGGTGATATCCGGCATGATCAGGATTGGGGCGGTGGTCAGTCTAAGCTTGAGTTGTTGAAAACTCTCCTCACACTTCTCCGTCCATTCGAACTTCTTGTCTTTCTTTAACAACTGGGTCATTGGTCGAGCAATGCTCGAAAAGCCTTCTACAAATCTGCGGTAGTATCCGGCTAATCCAAGAAAAGCGCGGACCTCGGTCTGGGTGGTTGGGGCTTTCCATTCTGCAACAGTCTTGATTTTGGCGGGGTCTACGGCAATTCCTCCTGCAGACAGGATATGTCCCAGGAATCCTACTTCCTTCAGCCAAAATTCACATTTGCTGAACTTAGCATACAACTTATGCTCTCTAAGGGTCTCCAGGACAGCTTCTAAGTGTTGCTCATGTTCTTCCTCCGACTTGGAGTAGATTAGGATGTCATCGATGAAAACGACAACAAACTTATCCAGAAAGTTCATGAAGATCTTATTCATGAGATTCATGAAATAAGCGGGGCATTGGTCAATCCAAACGACATGACATTGTACTCGTACAATCCATATCTGTGGTGAAGGCAGTTTTGGGAATGTCCGATGCACGAATCTTCAGCTGATGATATCCAGTTCTGAGGTCAATCTTTGAAAATACGACAGCACCGGTCAGCTGGTCAAACAGGTCTTCTATCTTGGGTAAGGGGTATTTGTTCTTGATGGTGACATCGTTAAGCTTACGGTAATCCGTACATAATCGACTGGCACCATCCTTCTTATCCACGAACAACACTGGGGATCTCCACGGTGATGCACTGGGTCTAATCAGACCTTTGGCTAACAATTCATCCAGTTGCTTCTTCAGCTCCACAAGCTCTGCTGGGTTCATGCTATAGGCTCTCTGGGCTATGGGTCCGGTTCCGGAATTAACTCGATGATGAACTCGATATCCCGATCTGGGGGCATACCGGGTAAACCTTCGGGAAACACATCGGGGTATCGACAGACGACCCTGATCTGATCCAAAGTTGGCTTGGTTAAACTCTGGTTGCAGGTAAATTTTCTGGGTAGGAGTTCAGAGACATGTTCTACTATAATACCAGTGCTACTGGTCATGGTGATGGCTTTCCTTGCACAGTCAATCATTCCATGATGCTTGGCCATCCAATCCATACCTAGCACTACCTCCAAACCTTTGGTTCCCAGAATTATCAGATTGGCAAAGAATTCTACCTCATGTATTTTGATGGGTACATTTTTACAGAATTTTCTGGCTTTAGTGGTTGATCCGGGGATTTGCACTATCATGACGTGTTTCAAGCTGATAGGTTGAATTTTACTTGTTGATGCAAAGTCTTCGGTGACAAAAGAATGAGATGCTCCGGAATCAAACAACACTGGCAGGTACTGAGTTGACAGGAAACATACCCAAGACAACGTCCGGTGCCTCCTGGGCTTCTTCTGCCTCCATGTGAAAGAGACGGCCATTGCGGTTGTTGGGGTTGTTGGGGGCGAACTTCTTTCCGGTAGAGACGCGGCGTTGCTGCTGAGCAGGTGCAGGGGTGTTGCCGGCGAGCTTGGCGAGCCTTTTGGGGCACTCGTTGGAGTAGTGTCCCACTACACCGCACTCATAACAAGTGATGGTGGACTTGTCCTTGTTGGCGACCGGAATGGCGTTGCTCCCAGTCCTTGGAGCGGTGTTGGTGTTGCTGTTATTGGTGTTGGGGGCTCGCATTGGTGCGCGGTTGAAGTTGTTGGTGTTGTTCTGGTAGTTGTGGTTGTTGTTGTGGTGGCCTCCTGGCCTGGGTTTCCTCCGTCCGGTTCGGAATCCGGGCGTGAAGTCTGCATCTGGGGCTTAGTGTTCCTGGGGCAAAACCTCCGCTTGAGCTGGGGCGATACTTGGGAGTATGGCTGGGCCCACTCTGCATCATGCGGCGTTTGCGGTTTTCATTGGCTTGGTTCAGCCTCCATCTGGATGGCGGAGTCAACAAGGGCCAGGTCTGCAAAGGGGATGTTGACTAGGACCGTCTGCATCTCATCATGCAGTCCATTCAGGAATCTCTCTTGCCTCTTCTCGGTAGTGTCGGTCTCATCGGGGCGTACCTTGACAGGGTAAGGAACCTGTCGCGGTATTCTACCACCGTCATCCTTCCTTGCTTCAGTTCGCGGAATTCATCCCGCATCTTCTTGATGAGACCCGGGGGCACATGGTACTTGCTGAACTTGAGCTTGAACTCTGCCCAAGTCATGACTTGACCTCCGTTCATGGCACGGGTGCTGGTCCACCAGGCTCGGGCTGGTCCGGCAAGGTAGTGGGTCGCAAACAGGACCTTCTCATTGGCTTCGACTCCGGCGACTTCCAAGTTGTTCTCCATAGTCTGAAGCCAGTCGTCGGCGTCGAGGGGTTCTTCAGTCTTGCTAAACACCGGAGGATTGGTGTTCTGGAAGTTCTTGAGTTTGGATCCGGGGTGATCATGATTCCCATGGCCTTGGTGAGCAAGGTTTTGCAGTGCTGCAATGTTGGCTTGACGTTCAGCTCTTTCCGTCTCCCTGTCTTGAAGCAGGGTTTGCAGCAGTTGCATCATGGCGTCGTTGTTGTTGCGATTGGGAGGGGCCATCTGAATGTATAGAAGCTTATAAGATAAGAGGGAATTGTCTAAGGTTTAAGGTGGGGTAAATTTAAAACTTGTAAAACTTGAATGCTTTTGATGACAAACACACATTCATTCATTTCACATCACACATTACAAGCTAACATTCCACACTTCCATGGTTTTAAGAACCATTCCTCAGACTACGATACAAGAGATAGGAAACACACTCATACCCAGGGTTTTAAGAACCCTTCATGCTACGATACACGGGACGGGATACAACTCACACCTACATACGTGCTCAAGTGTGGCTACCCTCGTCCTCGATGTCGATGGGAACGACATCGTCAGGTCCTGGCTCCAGGAACGCGTAGTCCTCCTCCTCAGTGAACTCGTCCTCCTCGTAGTCGTCGTCGTCACTCAGAAAGGCGTCTCCTCCTCGAAGGTCAGCACCGGCCTCGTCCTCCTCTATCTCCATCAGCTGCTCCTCCTGAGCCTTGACGGTGGCCTCAAGTGATGCGATCTGGGCGCGAAGGCGCGTAATGGTGACATCCTTCTTCGCGCACTTCAGGCGAAGCTTGTTGCGGTCCCTGGACAGCTGCTTGATGGCATCGCCATGCGTGATCAGTGCGAGGTGAGTCTGGTTCGCGTACGCACGGGAGTTGTCTAACTCCTTCTGAGTGTGGTACAACATGTAGTCCAGATGCTCAGCGTGGTGCCTCAGCTGTGGGTGCGACTGCAGCTCCATGGGCACACCCATAGCATCACGCCTCACAAGGTGGGCGTAGCGGGACGCCAGTATGCGCACCACGTTCTGTCCACAGAGGCGTGCAAGTGCCTCCTGAAGGCCACGTGCAAGACCATCGAGCCGTTGCTCTCGCGGAAGGAGAAGAGGATCCTCTCCGAGGTGGGAGGCTCCAGCTTGCCCCTCAAGTCGGCGGTGATGATCCACTGCAACTCGCCTCCGACCTGGTCGTTCACCTCGATCCCGTGGAACTCCGGGTGAGGACGGCCAAGGAAGTCAGAGAGCGCGTTGAGGTCGTGCTCAAAGATCAAGTCTCCACCATTCCCGAGCTGGTAGAACTTGGTGTTGAGGGGTTCATTCGGCTCCATCTGAAAGTGAAATGGAGGAGTAAATTAGTGAGTGATTAAGTGTGGCAAACTTTTAAGTATATTTAAACAATAAAGAGCATGATATCCCCAAGTTTTGGAAAAAGCCTCAAAGACAAGAGTATAGTAAGTTTTCACAAATACTTGCTTCATTTTGATTTCAAAGTTAAGTTTTTATGAACGCCCATTCTAACTAAGGTTTTCTAAGGTCAAACAATGGCTCTGATACCAACTTGTCAACACCCGGATTTTTAAGTCCGAATGCCTATTATATCATTCATCGCAATCCCAGGAATATTGTTGTTGCGAGATATAATAGCTAAGTATCACAGTCATTATTTATTACAACTCAATAGGTCTTACAACTTGAATCACATGATCCATATTACACAAATAGTTGATCTATTGATCAACGAACACAAACACAAGTTCAATGCGGAAGCGTAAAGATAAAGGGACTCTGTAGTCCACAGGCCAACGCTTGACGTCAGAAAGCTCCTAGTTATCATAGGCGTCCTGCTGATCATCCTCGCGTAGTTCTGTTCATCATCGTACTCTGGCCATTTGAATAGCCAGGGACAAAGCCGTAAGTACTTCAAGTACTTGCAAACTAATACCAATGTAAAATGCTAGCTCTTGGAGTTAAACTCTATTTCTACTTGCATAAGCCAAATTTTAGTGTATGAGGGGTGGAGCATGTACTAGCTACTCAAGTGGGAACATTAGTGTCATTCCCACACAATGGTTATCATTCTACCAAATCACCGGGTCACCATTCATATTCACGAAAGTTTTCAAAAGACTGACACAGGAGATTGTATGGCCTTTCCAATTGTCCGTAACCGTGGACACGGCTATTCGAATAGATTGACACTCTGCAGAGGTTGCACACTTGTGCCACAACATTTGATTACATCCGTCGGAATAACTCCGAGTCACCGTAACACAGTACGCGGATCATCAACCCTAACCTTTCACTTATAAACCCTAGTATGAGCACCTCTCCCCATGAGCTTGGCCTCCCAGTGAAAACCAACTGTTAACCTGGGAACTGCACAGGGCTTGGCCGACAATTTCACCTCAATTCACATCTTTCTCAACAACGGAGGCAGCCTCGGCATAACCCCTATGATGTGTGTTCGGAGGGAACCCATACTAAGATGTATAAACTTCCAGTTAAGCCCTACCCATAATCAGGTATTGTGGGGGTACTTGTATTTGGAAAGGTATCGCATTCAAACCAATATCAGAGTTTTATCAAAAATCACCATCTTCTCTTGGTCTCATTTAACTTCACAATTATCAATGGGGTTTTATCAAAAATCACCATCTTCTCTTGGTCATATTCAACTTCAAAACTTTCAATGGAATGGCTCACCATTCCAAGGTTTCAATTTCGTCAAGTCCCATGTTCCCATCTAGAGTAGGCAAGGTTTTAGTATTTTAGCACTAGCACTAATCATGAGGGGTGCTACATTGCTTGCCATCTATAGAACTAGCTTTGCTACTCTAACAGTTTTGTTCAACTATACCATTTGAATAACTCACTTGAAAAACACAACAAGTAAGACTTGTAGGGTAAACAAATAGGATAAGCTTGTAAGAAGGTATATAAAATCATGGTGCCTTGCCCAAGGTGGGCTTTGCACTTTGCAAGAGTATTATCTTGCCTTGGTAGTTCTCAAGGTTCTCTTCTTCCTCTTCTTGATAGAATTCTCCTTCCTCTTGGTAGTTGCCGGTACTAGCGTCTAAATTTGAATACAAGGTATAGTCACTAAGCAAGCTCAAAATCTATGCTAAGCACATCATTATTTCACACAAGCTATGCTAAGCACACTCATAAAATAATTAGGTGCATTGGTTGTCTTTATTAAAGAAAATAATTTCCTCTCATTACATATGTAATTAATAATATTCATTTAGTTCTTGAGAAAATAATTTCCTCTCATTGAAATCTTCTTAAGATTTAACTTCCCAAATAATCATATATGAATTCATATTGACCTAAGTCAAGTATTCATTATCATTATTTGAGAAAATGATTTAAATGAGATAATTCACCTCATACTATTTTATAATTCACTAAATGTTTTAAATCTCCAAAAATTCATATAGGAGTGTTTGAACCAGAGGTGCAAACATCTCATGAACTCATTTGGGGACAAGATTTAAATGAAGGGAAATCCTCCATATGATTTACATAATAATTTTGGAACAATTTCACTTAATACACTAGCCATATTGTCCATTAATTAATCTAGGGCATGATCATGCAAAGTGACCACACCATTTTATTGCATAATCAATTAGTGTAAGTCATTTGTGAACTATCAGAGTTGGAATTATTCAAATATCTATTTTAATTGATTTTTAATAATTATTCTAAGGCAGAAAAGTCCCTGCCTTGTGTATTTTTCCATTTTAATTCTATAATATATCTAGGGTTCAAACCAGTGGCATTGTGTAGATAATTTCTTAAGCTTTCTAAATATATAAAGTTTGTTAAATTTGGCCAAGCCAAACAGTTTCTATGAATTTTCAAAGTTGGGTCCAGTATTGAATTCAAACAAAATCGTTTAAACGAAATTTGAATTAATTAGGCCGGCGGGAACACTAACTGGGCCCAAAGGTTTAAAAATGGCCCAAGGCCAGCCCAGCCACGGTCCAGTGCCGCGCGGGCTGCCTGCCAGGGGGTCCCACCCGTCAGCGACGTTTAAACGCCGAAGCGGTATGGGCGCGTCTGAGGCGTTGGATTAAAACGCGGATCAACGGCTCACGCTTGTCGTCGTCGACGGCGAGAGAGGAGTTCGCCGGCGACTCAGGGGGTCGGAGAGCTCACCGTGGCTCCAACTAGGGTTGGCAGTGGGCTCGACGAAGGTGTAGACGACGGCGATGCTCCTGGTACCGCGGCGGCTCCGGGCGGCTCCATTGACGGCAATTTCACCAGGGCTTCCGCGGCTCCGATCGCTCGATTGAGCTTGCTCCGGCGACGATCGGGGTGGCTACTGGTGCTGGGCGAAGCTGTGGTGAGTGGTGGTCATGGTGGTGTGCTCGCTAGTCGAGGGAGGCCTCCTTTTATAGGCGAGTGAGGTGCCGTGGGTGCTGCGGCGAGGTCGACAACGGCGCGGCGGTTCCGGGGGTCTAGGGGGCTAGGCGGCGACGGCGTCGTGTTCACGACATCACGGCGAAGCTACGAGCGTGAACGGCGCGGCAAGGGGACGCGTAGGGTTGTCGGGGCCGTGCGCGTACTGTCGCGGCCGTGGCGGAAGGAAGCTTCCTCGCCGGCGACCGTAGGCGCTAGGTGGTGACGCGGGCATGTCCTGCGAGCTCTGCGTGGCGAGAGAGGTACCAGGGCGCACGGAGGTGGTCGGGGTACGGCGAGGTACGTCGAACGCCGCGTGTCTGCGCCGCGCGCGTCCGTGCACGGGTGACGTCGCCATGCCGTTGGCGGCGTACCTGGAGCGTCCTGGGCGCGCGTCGTCCGGGTCGTGTCGTCGTCCTCTCGTTCAACGGCGGGTACGGGCGATCTTCTGAGATCATGGGCGACGTGTTTGGCAAGGTGGTGCGGGCTGCGGTGGAGAGAAGAGAGGGGAGGCGTGTCGAGGTGCGGCATGGCCGGCATGGCCATGTCCACGCCATGCCTGGCCCTCCCTTGGTGTTGCCTTGGCATGGGCTCGATGTGGTGATGTTCCCTGGTCATTGCTAGGGCAAATGGTGGTCAAGATCCGGTCTGGTTTGATCAAATTCAACAATGTGATGATCTTGTTTGTAATAAAAAGTCTCCACTTTGCTTGATCCTAGCTCTTGATCCAAGATGAATTTGGTATGGTCTCCTTTACCGAAGTTGTTCACTTTGTTGTGTACTTGGATGACATGCAAAGAGTTGGATGTGTTTAGTTTAGAAATTTTGAAATAGAGAGGCTCAAAGTGGTGACCAGATTGTAATTGTCAAAAATGACCATTATCTTATGTGAGCCCATTTTAATTCTTGGCTTGATTTAATTTGGGTTTCTTTGATTCTCAAAGTTGTAATAACTATTTAATATCATATTACCACTGTTGGTGAAGACCAAATGGGTCTAGGGTCAAAGTTTATAAAAATAGCATATGTCTTATGGTAGGGTTTTTAGGGTTTTATTCTTATTTGATTTCTTTCTCTTTTTCATTTATTTGTTTGGTAATTAACATTGGATCACCCTAGGGTTGTGAAGTTGATCACATACACAAAATAACAATCATCATGGCATATCACTCAAAATGCACAAGTCCTATGCAGGGTACTATATGAATTTTGAAAAGTTTTTGTTAGTTCTCAAATTTGGATCATTGGATTTGTTCTTCTCCCTTTATTTGAAATTTGAGGTGTTACATTTACCATGTCATGTATATGCATTGTTATGCCTTTCTTTATTTGTCAATTGCCCGACTGTAATTTGTTCACCCAACATGCTTTTATCTTATGGGAGAGACACCTCTAGTGAACTGTGGACCCCGGTCCTATTCTTTACATAGCATACAATCTACTTGTTTTACTGTTTTCTTTGCAAACATCTTCCACTCGATACGTTTAATCCTTTGTTACAGCAAGCCGGTGAGATTGACAACCTCACTGTTTCGTTGGGGCAAAGTACTTTGGTTGTGTTGTGCAGGTTCCGCGTTGGCGCCGGAATCCCTGGTGTTGCGCCGCATCACATTTCGCGACCATCAACCTTCAACGTGCTTCTTGGCTCCTCCTGGTTCGATTAAACCTTGGTTTCTTTCTGAGGGAAAACTTGCTACTGTGCGCATCATACCTTCCTCTTGGGGTTCCCAACGAACGTGTGAGTTACACGCCATCACATGTACACCGGGCAGATCACGACGAGTTCATCGTGATCGACGGGCCCCTCGACCCAGGATGCGCCGTCGTCATCGCCCTACCCCAACCCCTTCTTAATTCTATCGTCGGCCTGTAATATGATCGCGTGCCCAGTACTTTGATCGCCGCTACTCTGATCGCGATGACTTCGGCGGGAATGATCTCTTTTGAATGCAAACTATTTGAATTTCTCATTGGGGACGGTCTTTGGGGGACATGACTCGGAGCGACGTCCCCTAAACGCGGCTCGAACAAAACTCGTCCCCAAACGCTCGATCCGGCGCCGTTTGGGGGACGCGACCGAAGATGCTCTGAAAATTTATATTTTAAATATTGATTCAAACTTTGAACTAAAATTCTCACAATTCAAACTTGAAACCTTACTTCCTGCTCATGTGGAAGTTGTTACGACTCTTTGTAGTCTTTCAACTTGATTTGCCCCGTTCCGAATCAAAATTAGTGCCAATACATGTTCTATACAGAGAAACTGGCGGTAGACATTTTGTATTTGCTGCTCGTAGACAACTAATTGAGATATTTTATCCTTCCTCTGTCTCTAAAAAAATGTTCTCTTTTTTTGCGGGGATTTAAAAGAATGTGCTCAACTGTATCTCGATACGAAAATATATAGACATATTTTAGTTATACAAAAGTAGACACTTATTGAGATGTATCTGTACCTAAAAAAAACCGAGCAGCTTTTTTGGAGCTGAAAGAGTATCTTTCCATATCATATTATTGGGGTGTGTTGTCTGAACCAACCTGGCAAAGCATGACAGGGTTCCACTTGGTGGCATGCCACAATGCAGTTATTTAATAAAGCCATATATTTAAATATGCAAGATAAACAAAATAAAAGTGTAGACCAATATGCCGCTTTTGCTTAGTCGCTGCAGGCCTGCCATATTTAATCCCTTATTTCATCGATGGAATCGTGTCGGCAGCTGAACGTTCTTTTCTTCCTCCTGCCAGGTACATGTGATGTTGACATAAACATTATATTCACATGACTTGTACTCTGGCCGTGGTGATTTTATTAATTTAAAGCCGGACTCTGCTCGAGCCTTGAGTCTAAAAAAATATTCACATGACTCACAACTGAAATTAGAATGCCAGAATTTCACGATAAAATAGAAAATAAAAACTTGTTGTTTGCATTGTTCATGGCAAAGTATAAAAAAAACTATATTGTTCACATTTTTCATGAAAACATGTTTTTCTTGCAACGTGCACTCATTGAAGCAAAAAAAAAAAGCACAAGATGTTGCTGTCCATTGCTGTCAGCTGGAAACCCTGATTACAAAAATAGCCTGGCCAATTCTGCTACCCCACTGCCCCTTACACTCCTCCGAAATCCAACAAATGTCCCTGCCAAGATCAGGAGCCTCACAGACTTCTTCCCAACCATACCCCTGTAGTGTTCATTTTAAAGAAGAAAACTATCCAAGGGCTTGTAAGATAAAAAAAAATGAAGCTGTGACAGGTTGTTGCTCCCATTCGCTGTGCATTTCTGTGTGGATCGGAGGACTGAATTGAAGCTGATCCGGTCGAGAAATTAGGAGGGGGGAAAGCTTGTGGAGAGAGGGACAGATAGATCGGCATTATTTGATTTGGCTGGGAAAGTAGGGAGGGGAGGAAGGTGGTGGCCGTTGAGGCAGGTGGTGGCACTCGCCGTCGCCGCCCCCTCCTTGGCTTCCCACCTTCCTCTTCTTCCTCCTCCTCCTCCTCCTCTCGCTCCTCCCCAATCTTTACCAGGTATAACCAATCGATTCATCTGATTAGATGAATTTGTTTCTTTCCTTTTTTTCCCCTCTTGTTTGAGCAGAATTTATTGAATAGAGATAATTTTGGTTTGTCTCGATGCTGATCTCCCGTATGTCGGGTTTCTTTTTTGGCGGGGATATGTGGGGTTGATCTTGAGAATCGATGGGGAAAGAATCTCTTTTGCTAAATCAGCAGAAGAAAACAATTCAGTAAAAGCAAAAAAAAATTCGATCTTTGATGCCAACCCTCGCGCTAGGAAATCAATTACTAACTGATTCTAATAATTTCCGTTCAAAAGATTCGATTTTCTTCCCGCGTACTGACAGAATATTTCCCCATTTCGTCGTCGCTGCAGGGATCCCACCATGGCGGCGGTGCTGGACTCCCTGGTCCAGCGGTGCGCGGCGGCGCTGGAGGACTTTGCGGGGCAGGAGGCCTGCGCGGCGCTGGGCATCCGGGAGAACGTGCGGGGCCTCCTGGCCACGCTCGCCCGCATCGACGCCGTGGTCGCCCACGAGGAGCAGAGGAGGGTGCTCAGCTCCAAGACCGACGCCTGGGTGGCGCAGGTGAAGGACGCCATGTATGAGGTGGACGACGTGCTCGACGTCTGCGCCGTGGAGGGCGCCAAGGTCCTCGCCGACGCAGACCACCCGCCCGCCCCCAAGGTGCGCTGCGCCTTCATGATGTTCTCCTGCTTCAGGTCGTCTGCCCCCCAGAAGTTCCACCACGAGATCGGGTTCACCATCAGGGACATCGACATCCGGCTGAGGGAGATGGAGGATGAGATGCCCGCGCTCCCTGCCGGATCATTGGTCACGAGGAGGGGCTGGCTGATCAGCGATGAAACGCGCATCAGGAGCTGTCACGAGCTGCCGGCGCGCGCGGTGGGGACGCATGTCCACAAGTCCGTGGCCGCGCTCGTGCCGAGGATGATTAGAGAGGGCAAGAAGAAGGTGGACGTCTTTGCAATTGTCGGCGCGGTGGGGATCGGCAAGACGACGCTTGCCAGGGAGATATTCACCGACGAGAGGATGACCGAGAACTTCCCGATCTGCGTGTGGGTGAAGATGTCCAAGGATCTGTCGGAAGCGGCTTTCTTGAAGAAGATCATCGCAGGTGCCGGTGTGAGCATTGGGGATACGGAGGACAAGGAAGAGCTCCTTGGCCTCCTTGGCTCTGCTCTCTCGAAGAGGTTTCTTATCATCTTAGATGACCTGGACAGCCCGAGTATATGGGATAACCTGCTCAAAGATCCACTAGGAGATGGTGTGGCAAGAGGCAGAATACTCATCACGACACGGGACGAGGAAGTGGCGACAGGCTTGAAGGCGATCGTCCACCGCGTTGACAGAATGGATGCGGAGAATAGCTGGGCGTTATTGCGCGAACAGGTTTTCGCAGACTCCAGTTCAGAAGAGCTTGGAGCACTGGAGGATGTTGGGATTAAGATCGCGGAGAGAAGCGAAGGCCATCCTCTAGCAATCAAGGTCATCGCAGGCGTCCTAAGGTCAAGACGCGCGAGCAAGGCTGAGTGGGAGATGATCCTCGATAGTGATGCTTGGTCCATGCGACCGTTCCTTCAACACGTGCCGCAAGCTCTCTACTTGAGTTTTGTTGATCTGCCTTCTGAACTGAAGGAATGCTTCCTCCATTGCTCTCTGTATCCGGAAGAATGCCCCATTCGGCGCTTTGATCTTGTGCGGCATTGGATTGCTGAAGGCCTTGTGAAGGCCAGTGAAAACAAGGAACTGGAAGAGTCTGCTGAAGAGTACTATTTAGAATTGATAGGCAGAAACTTGTTGCAACCCGATCCTGACAATCTTGACCAGTGCTGGATAACACATGATCTTCTACGCTCACTAGCCCGCTCTCTGATAACAGACGAGAGTATCTTAATTGATGGTCAGCAGAGATCGAGCATGGGCCCATTGTCCTCAATGTCAAAGCCTCGCCATCTTGCGTTGTGTAACATGGAGAACAGCCTGGAGGGTCCAATTTCAGTGAAGCAGCAGATGAGCCTAAGGTCACTGATGCTCTTCAACAGCCCGAATGTCAGAGTAATAGATGATCTTATTGTGTCAGCCCCGTGCTTGCGTGTCTTGGATTTGAGCAATACAGCAGTAGAGGCTCTCCCAAAATCCATAGGAAACTTGCTACATCTGAGGCTCCTTAATCTTGACGGTACGCAGGTCAGAGATATACCCTCTTCCGTCGGCTTTCTCGTAAATCTACAGACCTTGAGCCTTCAAGGATGTCAAAGTTTACAGAAACTCCCTTGGTCCATAAGTGCATTACAAGAGCTTAGATGCCTTTGTCTCCAAGGAACTTCCCTACGCTATGTACCGAAAGGTGTGGGTGAATTGCAGCATCTTAACCATTTATCTGGTCTAATCATTGGTCATGACAGCAATGATCCCGAGGGCTGTGATTTAGATGACCTTAAATTCTTGTCAGAATTGAGGTACCTTTATTTAGAAAGAATCGACAGGGCTACTACTTCAGGAGCTGCTGCACTTGCAAACAAACCATTTCTGAAGGTTTTGCACCTGTCTGAGCAAGCACCATTAATTGAAGAAGAAGAACAGGAGGAAGAACAGGAGAACCTAGAGGGAGCAGGGAAAGAAGAGAAGAGCGAGCGTGAAATAAACAATCAGTGCAATAAAGATGATTCAGCCAAAGCGAGCGAAAAGATATGGAATGAGCTTACCCCGCCGCAAAGCGTTGAGAAGCTGGTAATCAAGAACTACCAAGGTCGAAAGTTTCCAAACTGGATCGCGGGTCCCAAACTAAGCACCTCCTTCCCCAGTCTTGCCTTCTTGGATCTTGACAACTGCACGTCATGCACCACGCTGCCTGCGCTTGGCCGCCTGAACCAGCTCAAGTCACTGCAAATCTCGAATGCAGAATCAATTGTCACCATTGGTTCTGAATTCCTCGGTACAACTGTACTGTCACAATCCACTTCGTTCCCCAAGCTTGAGGTTTTAAAGCTAAGAAACATGAAGAAACTGGAAGACTGGTCTTTAAGTGTGGAAGAGAGTCAGATATTGTTGCCTTGTCTTAAGTCACTGCACATACATTTCTGCCCTAAACTGAAAGGTCTCCCAGAAGGTCTAAAGCATGCTGCTCTGTGTGACCTTCGTGTCGAGGGCGCGCATGGCCTCACAGATATAAAGGACCTGCCAAAACTATCCGATGAACTGTATCTGAAAGACAACAGGGCACTTCAGAGAATCTCCAACCTGCCTGTGCTTCAGTCCCTCACTATCGACGACTGCTCGAAGCTGAAGCATGTGTCAGGCCTTGACTCGCTGTCGCATCTCAGACTTGTGTTTCCCCCATCCACAGAGACATTCTATTTCGAGGAGTTGGTTATCTTCTGGAGTATTGCGTTCCCACGGTGGCTGGAGGTGCTGATCCGTAAGCGCAATGGCCTGCGTCGGTTCGAGCTCCAGTGCACACTCCCTTTACTCAGGAGCTGCCTGGACGGTGGGAAGAACTGGCACGTTGTGCAGCAGATCCCTGAGGTGCGCATCACGAGCACCGATGGCAAGAAGTACGTAAGGTACAACAAGGGTCGCCGCATCTACGAGACAAATGCTCAGTCTGAAGATTGAATCCTTCCTGAAAATCTTGGTACAGCATGTTCTTTTCTTGTCATCTTATCCTTAATCTCACGAGTGATATGGTTTAACTCCTAGCAGGAGTATTTAATGTTATTTTTCTCTCTTGCAGACGCTTGTTTGATTTGGTAGGGGGGCATGCTAATGGTCAACCTGTTCCAATTTCTTCAGGAGTTTGTGTTTACATTGCAGGAGTTGGATTATTATCATCCAAATGGTACATATAGTAGAAATGGTTTGATGAGCTCTGAGGAATGAGTAGGGTATTTTTGTGAATCAGTCAGCAGGTGCTCTCTTTTTTTCCTCCCTTTCCCAAAACTGAACATGGCTTAATCTTTCCTGAGGACTCAATGTTCGATTCTTTTCTGTTTCCTGATTATGGCGATTTGTAAATTGTAAACAGCGAGCTTGCTGGATTTCGATGAGTGTAAAGTATTGCCACTTGTGTACATGGATTCATTTTTGTGATATACTTGTAAGTAATTGGTAAACTTGTGTTGTGCAAATTTCTTGAATATCCTGGAATCAGATTACCTCAGTTTGGTGAATAACTTGAATGGAGATGAATGCTACATTCGCACATAGTTCCATGTTCTGGTTAAGAGAAAAAGATGATATATCTCCCTTTGATGCTTCTGAGTTTTGAAACAGAGAGCTTGGCTTGTGTAACTTTTTTTTCTCTTTTGATGCTCTTGAGTTTACTTTCTGTCTGTGAGATTGTCATACGGTGGTCCATGGACTTCTAATTCATATCAGGTAACTGGCAATTTGATGTGCATCAAGTTTAATGGAAGCTTACCTCAAACTCCAAGAGAAAATATGCTTTGATTGCTTTTTGTGATCTTCTGAAAGTTCAGTGGCGGACAAAAAGTTTACCCTGTGACATACGTTTGGATGTCAAAACTGATGACTTCCGCCCCTTATTTGCCACAGGCAAAGGGATAAGAAATGGTATAATTCTAAGGAATCTCACAGTTGCCTTTTGTGTTCCTTTGGAATAACTTCTTCAAGCAATGTGCTTTCTCCTCTTGGCTTAGCCTCATCTATCTTGCATTTCCAGCTATGCCCCACAGAAAAGAAATCTTTCTCCATGGAGGGAAGTTTTGTGCCCTCTTCTATAAATTCTTGTTCATCAACACCCAGACAATCACACGGCTGCACTACATTCTTCCTTAGTTTCTTTTCCAAATATAGTTCTCTGGTCTTCTCCAGCCACTTTCACAAGCCTGGTAGCCTCCCACCATGGCCACCAAGCTCAGCTTCAAGAGAATGGACAGCGTTGCTGAGAGCATGCCTGATGCACTACGACAAAGCCGGTACCAGATGAAGAGATGCTTCCAAAGGTACTAAAATCCAAACTTAGAAAGTTGTTGATGGATAAAAACTGTGTGTTCTGTAAGACACGTGATGAGTTCTTTTTGTCATGGATTGCATTAAGAGATATTGCTGCTGTGGAAGTTTTGTCAGCCTGAAACTTGAGGAGAAAATGTTTCAGGTATGTGTCTAAGGGCAGGAGGCTCTTGAAGAACCAGCAACTCATGGAGGAGCTGGAAAAATCACTAGATGACAAAGTCGAGAAGGAAAAACTTGTTGAAGGCTTTCTTGGTTACATTATTTGTTCAACACAGGTTATTTCACTTTAAATTGCACAATTCTCTCACTTGGCCAGAATTTTTATAAAATGAAATTTAATAACTTGGGTAACATGTATGTTTGCAGGAAGCGGTAGTGCTACCACCATTTGTTGCATTTGCTGTCAGAATGAATCCTGGTATCTGGGAATACGTCAAAGTTCATTCCGACGATCTGTCAGTCGAAGGAATTACACCATCGGAATACCTGAAGTTCAAAGAGACATTATATGATGAGAAATGGTACGTATTACTCAATGTAATGTGCGACTTTGCATGGATCAGAAACTTGATACCAGATGAGTAAAATCATGAATTTCAGGGCCAAGGATGACAATTCATTGGAAATTGATTTTGGCGCTCTTGATCTCTCAACACCTCATCTGACTCTGCCCTCATCCATTGGGAATGGGATGCAGTTTGTCTCCAAATTCATGTCTTCAAAGCTGAGTGACAAGCCTGAAAGCATGAAGCCATTGCTGGACTATTTACTCGCCCTGAATTACCGTGGCGAGGTAAAGAGATCAGCCATTCATATCATGGGGATTATCATAATTCATAAGATCAAAAGAAACAAACTGATTGAGCTAATATATCCTTCTGAACATGCAGAAGTTGATGGTTAACGAGACAATCGACACGGTGAACAAATTGCAGACAGCACTCCTCCTTGCAGAAGTTTTTGTTAGCGGTCTGCCAAAATACACACCATACCAGAAATTTGAACAGAGGTGATGCACTGTGATATTAACTAGATATAGAACTCATTGTGTAAAAATATGAAACTATGCTTAAGATCTTTTTACAAATGGTATTGCAGATTTCAAGAGTGGGGATTGGAGAAAGGATGGGGTGACACTGCTGAAAGGTGCAAGGAGACTCTGAATTTCCTATCAGAAGTGCTCCAGGCACCCGATCCTATCAACATGGAGAAGTTCTTCAGCAGGGTTCCAACCATATTTAACGTTGTTGTCTTCTCTATCCATGGTTACTTTGGTCAAGAGAAGGTTCTAGGCTTGCCAGACACCGGCGGTCAGGTATTGATATCATCAAATATTAGGAAATGATACGCCGATCAGGTTATAGTACTCTGAAACCATGGTTTCTCTGCAACAGGTTGTGTACATCCTGGACCAAGTCAGGTCCATGGAAGAGGAGCTGCTGCAGAGGATCAAGCAGCAGGGTTTGAATATAACACCAAAGATTCTTGTGGTAGAGCCATGATCCTAGCCATTCCTGTTATCTCATTTATACAACTGCTTAACTAATGGATACTATTTGGCCGCAGTTAACAAGACTGATACCTGATTCCAAAGGCACCAAATGTAATGTGGAGCTCGAACCAGTTGAAAATACAAAATATTCACACATACTCCGTGTGCCATTCAAGACTGAAGACGGGAAGGATTTGCGCCAGTGGGTTTCTCGGTTTGACATTTACCCTTACCTAGAGAGATATGCTCAGGTTTGCCAGCTGCGCTTTTATTAATCGGTAGCGCCCTTGTGTTAGTAATCTTGAGTAAAACGTAATCCCGATGTAATTTCAGGATGCTTCTACCAAAATTCTTGACATTCTAGAGGGCAAACCGGACTTGATCATTGGCAACTACACCGATGGCAACTTGGTGGCGTCCCTCATGTCGAGCAAACTAGGAGTCACACAGGTGAGAAAACGTCCAATCAAACAGAATTCCTCCTCAAGATTTCCTTTGCCACCAGTGACAGTTTATATGACATTCCCGAATGATCTTCCTGACAGGGAACAATTGCACATGCTCTTGAGAAGACGAAGTATGAGGACTCGGATGTCAAGTGGAGAGAGCTGGACCAGAAGTACCACTTCTCCTGCCAATTCACTGCCGATATGATTGCCATGAACACTACTGACTTTATCATCACTAGCACATACCAAGAAATTGCTGGGAGGTCAGTCTGTCGACTGAATATTACTGTAACTTACAGTGGTCTAACAACGCATGGGTACTTGCTCCTCAGAAACTTCTAACATGCACTTATTATGCAGCAAAGAGAAGCCTGGCCAATATGAACACCACTACGCGTTCACAATGCCTGGGCTTTGCCGCTACGCCACGGGCATCAACGTCTTTGACCCGAAGTTCAACATTGCTGCACCTGGCGCAGATCAGTCCGTCTACTTCCCTTTCACACAGAAGCAGAAGCGCCTGACAGGTTTACACCCACAGATTGAGGAGTTGCTGTACAGCAAGGACAACACTGACGAACACATGTATGTCCCTTCCATTCCGTTTCTCAACACACATACTTCTGTTTGCTTGATCAGACATAGCTACCTACTAACTGTTTTGATCGATGCTATGAAAATCAGAGGGTATCTGACTGACCGAAGCAAGCCAATCATCTTCTCCATGGCGAGGCTGGACAAGGTGAAGAACATCACTGGACTAGTCGAGTGGTATGGACAGAACAAGAAGGTCAGGGACCTCGTGAACCTCGTCGTCGTCGCGGGCCTCCTGAACGCTTCACAGTCCAGTGACCGAGAAGAGATAGAAGAGATCAACAAGATGCACAATCTGATTGACAAGTACCAGCTGAAAGGACAAATCCGCTGGATCAAGGCACAGACTGACCGTGTCCGTAACGGTGAGCTGTACCGTTACATTGCCGATACAAAGGGTGCATTTGTCCAGGTAAACAATCTTCCTAGAAAACTAACTGTTCTATCATGAGCAACGTATGCCTCCATCCTATGAAATCTATGCTTTGGATAACCAACCATTGCATTCAGAGAAAACCTCAACTCTGGCCTTACACTGCACATTTCTGGTTTCAGCCTGCACTCTATGAAGCGTTCGGGCTAACAGTCATTGAGGCGATGAACTGTGGGCTGCCAACCTTCGCGACAAACCAGGGAGGGCCAGCAGAAATCATTGTCGACGGTGTCTCGGGTTTCCACATAAACCCAATAAATGGCAGGGAGGCAAGCACCAAGATTGCAGACTTCTTCCAGAAGTGCAAGGAGGACCCGAGCAACTGGAACAAGGTGTCCACTGCTGGACTTCAGCGCATCTACGAATGGTAGGCTCCAGCTCTTATTCCGACTCATGAATGGCATGCACCGATTTTTCTATATTCATCTGATAACAAATTTTAACCATATGTGTTATGCTTGATGGCAGCTACACATGGAAGATATATGCGACTAAAGTGCTGAACATGGGATCGATGTACGGCTTCTGGAGGACACTGAACAAGGAAGAGAGAGTAGCCAAACAACGCTACCTGCAGATGTTCTACAATCTCCAGTTTAGGAATCTGGTGAGTTTATTGTCCGATATACCCGATGTGCACAATTAATTAAGATGGTACCAAAAGGAAATCTGATCAAATCAATGATCATGTCATCCTCTTTCAGGTGAAGACCGTCCCGAGGATAGGGGAGCAGGCTCCGAGAACAACGGCTCCGACCGCGACAGGCACAGTGGCTCCCAACAACGAGATCGTTGCGAGGCCGAGAGAAAGGCAAGTGTGCGCACTCTTACGAAATTTACTGAGGAAAGACCGGGGGAGCAACTGACTGACTGACCTGTTTGTTGTTTGGGGTTTGGGTGGTGCAGAAAGCCACAGAACCGGATCCAAAGGTTAGTGTTCAGTTCTTCCTTGCAGCAGTAAAAACTATCTTGCAAATCAACACGGTGATGAGTGCTAGATTAGATCGAGCATGTGTAGTGATTTCTGGTTGCTTCCTTGTCATGCTCAGGATGATGACCAGTCTACTCGGGCCGAAGCCACCGATGAACGAACAGAATGGCTACAGATGAACCGTGTCTGTGTTCCGAAGCGAAATGTCTGTGGCTTGATCCGTTCTGTTGATACCAGAGTGTGAAGTGATTGGTGTGGGATTTGTGTACATTTGTGATTTTTTTATTGTGTTGATTGTTGCTTGGAAACATGTAACAAAGATCAAAATTGCCCATGGCAACAAGTGGATATAATGCAAGGATTGGAGATTGTTCTACTTTGTGCTTAACTTACATAAAACCTGAACAATCTTTATCCGCTCCACATCAGCAGACTAACTTACAAATTATGAAGATAATTGTTTCTGAAACATTTCAAAGCATAGAAAAGGGTGGAACTATGTTGATAAAATCCTAAGGCCTTCTTTGGAATAGTTGTATTTTTTGTGTGTATTTTGATACATAACTCAAATCTGAACGAAATACCAGAGCGCACACACAAAATACCTCTAATCCAAACAGGCCCTAAAGGGAGGGGGCAGAGTGGTGAGTTGGTGTCGCTGAGGAAAACAGCCAAAAAAGAACTTGCATATAATCAGATCCAAAAGGGAGGTAGGCAGTTGTAAATAAAAAAATATCAACCAAGCCAGCACATTTTGAAAAATCAAAATGCAAACATGATTAATTCATCAAGGTGGATAATAATACTCCGTACAAGGATTGGAGATTGTTCTATTCTGATAATCTGAGTGACTCAGTTTTCATATTCATTTTGAACTTGACTAAGGGCCTGTACCAATCTTTATCTGCTCTACATCAGCACATCAACTTTTAAAACATGAAGAAGCTTGTTTTAAAAACATTTCTAATCATAGAAAAGTTGCATATGAATTTGGATTGCTCGATAGAAGGGAAAAAAAGCTTATGATCGAAATCCGAAATGCAAACATGCCAATTGAAGATCCAAATGCAAATATGACAGTTTATCTCTGTGAGAGAGGGTACGTCGAGATTGTCGCAGCAGCAGAGGACGTGGAGTTCGAATTCAAAGACTAGCTGCTTCTTCAAATTATGCAGGTTTCCATGTCAGTAACCATCAGATCGACTAGTGAGTTCTTAGTTCTCTTTTTCGCCCTACATGAGCTAGATATATACTACTTCAGGATGATGACCAACACCAGCCTACTCGGGCCAAAGCCACCGAAGTACGACTAGAACAGCTACAGATGAGCACCAAGATTGTGTTCTGATGTGATTTTTTTTTTTGCGTCTCGAGCTTTGTGTACACATCTGTGATCTTTTTGTTGTTTTGTTGATTGGAAACATGTAACAACGATTAAAATTGCGCATGGCAATTGTTTTATGCTGAGAATCTACTTGACTGAAGTTTCATGTTTTTTTATGAACTTTCATGAGATCTGGTATAGCCTTGTACAATCTTCATCTGCTACACATCAGCATGCCAAATATTTGTAGATGAATGCTTCGAATCATTTCTAAGCATATATAGAAAAGTGGAAACAAGAATTTTTTAAAACTCATTGTATTTTCTGAAGAAAACAAACAGTCAAAAAAGAATTGCATATAAGCAAATCTTAAAGTAAAAAAGACAAGCACATTTTTAAGATGCAGATGCAAACATGACAAATTTCTCAATATGGAGAAATAATAATAATCCTGGAATATTTAATTCCATAGGAATAGAGCATGGTTCAGCACATAATGGTCTGGCAACTCAGGACACGCACTTAATCAGATTCATACAACACCATTACTGAATTCTTACAGGCGATTAACACTCATCACCAAAGATCCAAGTTGAGGCATGGAACTTATTTATTACAGTAGCAGCAGCAGTAGATGATCGCAGACCATCACCATCAGCAGTAGAACATGACCTTCTTCACGCTGTCCTTGAGTGCGGGGAGCGGCTTGACGACACCGCCGCCGGGAGCTCGGGTGCTGCGGGACGTCGACGAGCTGGTGCCGCGTGCAACGCTCGCGATGGAGCCACTGTCGGAGCTTTCTGGCTCCATGTAGAAGCGGGCGCGAAAGGCAGCCAGGTGAGCATAGTACGCCGGAGGTACTGCAATGCAAACATTTTCTGTCAGAATTCAGAAATGCTAAGAGTTCCAAGACCTGGCTGGCAGTACACTGACGATCAAGTAAAGATTTCAGGATGTCCGACTTACCGATCGACACTGAACGAGTGCACCGAGCGTAGCTGTAAAGGAGATTGTACAAGAAGTTAGCGAGAGAAATGGTGATTGACATTTTGAGAAGACGGCGAGGAACGGGCCAAGAAGAACTGCAGAAGCTTACGTGTAGCAGAGGTCGTTGGTGAGGGTCTGCAGTGCATCAGCAGTGAAGTTGTTCTCATCCCACAGGACATGGTAATGCGCCGGGCGGCTCGTGCCCTACGGATAATGGAGATCATCTGAATTATCATCTGGTACAGTCTAAAATGACAGGAGGATGTAAGTAGTAAGTAGTTGTCATCATCATATTTACCTTGATGCCAGCATGGCTGCAGAGGAAGAAGTCGAACTCAGTAGGGTGGCAGATCTTGGAGTCAACAACAGTGCCTGCAAACGGAGAAAGGAAACCAAATAGAGACAGTCAGATGGAGAACACACCAAAAGATACTGGAAGCAACCTTAAGAACAATGGCATGGCAGTACTTACCGGGAAGAATGTTGCCGCTGCGGTCGACAGAGCCCTGGTCATTGTGATTGTGCGCAAACAGCCTGGTGTGGTGGCGCTTCTGGACCACGATGAACGTCACCTGAGGCTGGTAGTTCGCCTCCAGCGACGCGCATGCCTGACAGACAGATGGGTAGGATCAGAAGGGAGTGATGATCTAAAAAATCAGGGCGAGGTTGCTTGTTTGTTACCTTCCGGATGGCGTCGAGCTCATGCAGTAGAACCTGGTAGAACTGGCCTTCACTGACACCATCCCTGTGAAACCGACATTTAGTCCCAATGCTCAAGTATGTATATCAAATTTGTGAAGCTGTACAGTAGGATGCTTATAATGAAAAAAGAAAAAAACAAGACTGAGGCCTAGAGCATGCTCAAGTATGTCGCAAGATGCTTATAATCAAGCTTCAGTCTAAACACCATGGAGAAAATCAGCAAGCAACGAAACAGAACCAGCAAAGTTCCGTGCATGGGTTTCCCATTTTTCATATTAGACATTATGTTCACATAACAGAAAACACAAAATATGTCCAGAGTCAGCTTGATTCAGTCAAAAATTAAGACCAACTAATGAAATCCATCAAAACTGTCCGGGGCTCAGTAGGCTGCCAGAATTTCAGTGATTGACTAGCTTACGGCTGATATTTTTGTTTAGAAATCATTTGGCTTAAAACATGGATACATTTCAGCAATGGAGGATACCTGTAGAATAATATGCGCTGAGGCTTCTCTCCGGTTGATCTTTTGAAGGATATAAGAAGCTCCCTGCAAATGCATGCCACAGAATGAATGCATGACTTGAGCCGAAAAGTGCAACAGAAAGAGGAAAACTCAAGATTTTTGTGAGGGTCTCTTTGAGCATACCTGATCATGCCACCATGGATGGTCCCTCTCTGAGGATCATGAGTCACATTGTACAGATCCTCAATCAACTCCTGCCTGTGAGCCTGAGCAGAAACCAGGCCAGCATACTTGGTCACCTCAGGCCAATCCTGGGAGGCCACAACCTGCAGCACACCAAATAGTTGCAGATCAATGTCTTTTAGTAAACATACCAACTGTTGTCGCCAAGAGAAGTTACTGAACAAGAAGCATGAATGATATTGTTCAACTTACTGCAGCAATGGAAGGGCTGCTGTCTTCACCAGGGTGAGGGTGGGTGACATCAGCACCAAATATTATCGTCGGCCTGTCAGTAACCAAGGGGATGCACCTTGACACTGCATCAGCCAGCACAGTGTTCCTTCCCCCAACCTTATGAACACAAAAGGTTCTGTTAGACTCAGACAACTGAAGAAATGCACAAAATACAGCAAGAACACCAACCTTGACATTTATCTTCAGAGAAAGATTGGCCAGGATCTGCTTGTTCATCTTGAACACTTGCTTGGTCAGACAACATTGGGATATCAGCCCGAGGTCGATCTCGCAGACGCGCTTCAGGTCACCTGATGATACCGGCACAGTACGCATGAGCATTTGCCCTGAACCTTGAAGAGCCTAGCAGTACATAAAACAATATGATTGGAAGTTTACAAACCATAAAGTGAGCCATTGTTGTCAGGAAGTATTCCAATAAGCAACTCGAGCTCCCTGTGCTGCGGTCCAAGTATGGTCATCGCGTCATGGAACCGAGCTTTCAGAGCACGCTCCACCTGATCTGGACGCACGTATATAGCCGGAAGGACAGGTTCCAGAGCAAAGTCCTATAATTGATAGAATACTGTCACAGTTGTGAACAGCAAGTACAAGAGAAAATATAACATCTGCAATGTGCAAGAAGCATTTCAGGGGTACTTGCCATTCCTGAGGCTTGGCACATGCGAGCGAGTTCACGGCAGAATCCGGTAGCAACACTGTCTTGCACGTTTCGAGCAAAGTTGACACACATCCAGCTCCTGACTTTACCACCATTGACCATTTTCTACATAAGGAAAAATGATAATGAACAGTAAGGCTTGAGATAAAGTAAGCAAAGAGCATATACAAGATGTTGCTAATAACTTGGACAAGACTGGCATTATTACTTTGTTCATCATATTCCACTGGCCAACTCTAGGCAAGCAATCCCTCTCTCTACCAGTCTCGCTGTACTTAAGCTGCACATTTTCAGAAACAAAAGGAGAAGTCATTAAAGGTGTAGCACAGAGATAATATAGTATGTTTAAGCATAACATTGTCAGCAATAAGATCGCTATCTAGCAGAGAAGGGCCAAGGGCATAAGATAAAGAACTACAGAAGAGATTGTGTCAACATGATTAAGGCTCCACTTACCCGAGGAGCAGGTAAAACCCGTGCCTCAACCGATGCCAAGCGCTCACTAATCTTTATGCCAAACTCTTTTGCATAAGGATCATCGTGGTAAGAGTTGTGATTCACCATCTGCAGACACACAAATAGAATTGTGTTTTGCATAAGCATATAAACTTTCTTACTACTTGCATATAAGGTGGATGGTAGAGGCCCAACAACACTGTTACAAGAAGAAATGCTATATATACCTGAAGTAGGTCACGCTCCCGATCATGCGGGCGCTGACATGTCTCCTCTAAAAGAGCTCTTATCTGACTCTGGTTGAGCCTCTTGGAGTACCTCTGCCCCTCCACTATCTTGCAGACCTGGATAGAAATTCAGATTTTTAAACACATGTCAGAAACAATAGATTTGCAGGTTTCAGTGCCAAAGGTTGACAACAAAATAAAACGGTATTGAAAATCTCAATACTAACATACCTCCATGGGAAGGTAATTCGGACGTTTCTGATTGCCGACTTCAAGACAGGGGAGGTAGGTATGCTGGATGGCAAAGCCATATGTCTCCTGGAAATATTGGACAACAGACTTCACTGTGCCCCCTTGATGGATAGGAAAGCTGTTGCAAAAGAACATCATTTTTTAGGAAAACTAGAATAGTACTAAAGGCTTTTGAATCTACACGCACGACTTGAGAGGAAAATAAAAAGGGAGATGAAAAAAGGAAGCTGATCCATACCTCAGCTCCCGAGTTGCCTGGGGTGTTAAACCAGATATCCGGTACCTGCGCCGTATGTTGCCACGATGAGTAACTTCCACCTTTACTCCTTTTAAGGCCTTCTTGATCTAGGGTGTTTCACAATATCATATAAATTTATTGCTAAGTTAGTGATCAAAATTACAAAACATAAATGCAAGAAATCACAGCTCAGATAACCAAGGCAAACTAAAGCCATTCAAATTTATATGAGTTAGCAATAGTTTGCTAGTTCACTTACTTCTGTAGTACTTGCAGAAGTAGTACTTTCATTTTGAGACTAGCCCTTCTAACCGAAGAAATAGGGTACAATGATGAGCACAAAGTGTTAGCCAAGTATACCTTAACACGTTCAGCATCTGAGAGGGACCTTGAGTGGAAGTCGGTGTTTAAAAGCTGTCCAACAAAATCAATGACAGGTATCGGCTCGAAGAAAGATGTCGCCGACATATCTGAAAAGGCAGAAATTAAGCTGAAGGCATCTGTGTAAAACAGGCATTTGAAGAAGTATGGACTCTTAATATCCAATTAAGCAGCACCAACAGGCAGGCATCTCTATCAAAAAAGCTCAGAGTAACCGAGCTATGTAGAATGCATCCTACCATACATAAATAACGTCTATCAAAGTAGCTCAATGGTTGCACAAGAATCTTAAGTTATCACTGATTGTGCTAGTTAGCTGTCTGAAGGTGCATTCACAAATCATTTTTTCTAGCTTCAAATGTATAGACCATTGCCTTTTTATAAATTATAAAATGATCATACATATGAGTTAGTTATGTAAAATTTACGTATGTGAGACCTATATGGGGTTATCACAAGCAGAAAGTTCAGTCACAGAATGAATCATTGACTATCTATCAGAAGAGTACTTGTGTTTCTGAATGTTATGGCCAGAAGAACAACGTGTTTCTGAATGTTATGACCAGAAGAACAACACTTATGTTATGGCCATTGAAGCTTAACAATTGCCTTAAACCTTAAATCATCACTGGTTGTGCTAGTTAGCTGGTTGAAGGTGCATTGACATCATTTTTCTATCTCCAATTCATTAGATATATTGCCATTTTATAAACACAATAAGATCACCCATATGATTTTGTTAAGTAAACCCTCAGAACAGTTCTCACTGAAAAATATACGGATCTACCAAAACAGTTTTTGTTCTGTGACGACCAGGCAACAACACTTGTGGAAACATGAAACACAACAATTTTCATTGCTAATCAGTGGCTTCACATAGTATTGAAGAAGTATGAAATGTGAATAATTAGTTAAGCAAACACCAAAAGACATCTCCGTCAAAGAAGTTCAGAGAGCAACAGAACTATGTAAATGCATAAATGATAGTAACATCACAACTCAAATTAAGGTAGCGGCAAATGACAACTACTAGATAAGCCCAACAGTTGCTTAGACCTTAAATCGTCACCGATTATACTGGAAGCCAGTTGAAAGTC
Organism: Lolium multiflorum; assembly: GCA_030979885.1. NCBI lineage: Eukaryota > Viridiplantae > Streptophyta > Magnoliopsida > Poales > Poaceae > Lolium > Lolium multiflorum. The sequence goes on along the minus strand of CM061753.1, from coordinate 335,197,658 downwards.
CATTCACTGACTACCCAAACCTTACATACACATATCTATCATAAGGATTCAGTTCTGAATGTTTGCCAGAACAACAACATTAGTGGAAACATAAAAATGCAGGAATTTCTTTGCTAATCAGTGGCTTCACAATTTTCACTCCTTCTTTCAGTTCATCAGTGAAATGTTCCATTTTATAAACAGCCAAAAAACATCATGTAAACATGCGTTGACATGCAAACTTTCTGTGTGAGAGGCTTTAACGCTATAGTCATAAGCCTGTAAAAATAGCAAACTACAGGCGCATAGTTAAGAAATGTGCTGCTAGCAGCAAGTTTGGTCACAGAATGAAACATCAGCTCAGCACTGTGCATCATCCTCATAACTTGTGTTTCTTCCATTTTTAAGTATGAAAACAAAGCGGGGTTTTCCACCTCATTGAAAAATATACACATATAGTATATCAGTAAGGGTTTAGTACATAATGTTATCGAAACATAAAAATGAGCAAGTTTCAATGGTAATCACTGGCTTCACAATGTAGTAGATAGCACATACCCAAGGACCACCATGGATCCCCATTTCATTGTAGCAAGACATATATTCATGCGAGAAGGCGAGAGCTTTACCGATATTCAGCGACAGCCCCATCTGAATAGGCCTTATGGTCTGGTAAAACCCGCGCCAGCTCTCCACCCCGTCGCCGAGAGACCGGCGTCTCCCCAGGTCCGGTGAGAAGAAGGATCGCCCATACGGTTCGTACCTGCGAAACAATAGATGGGGATGGAGAGCATATCATCATACTGTTTTCTCGTTGACATGCATTATATGATACTCAGAGATCAGTCCACTCTACCTAGAAGTCGGCAGCTCACGCAGGACGATGTCAAGAACTTGCAAGGCCTCCTGGGGAGCCTCTGCCTGCCTCCCGGCAATGTACTGCTCGAGCCGGCGCAGATCGGCTCTTGCGGCGAACCTGATCACCACTTTGAAAGTTCTCTGACGCCTACTTCATAGAAAGAATTAACAGTCAGAAATGTCAACACAGACAACCATATGAAGAGAGAATCATGAGAAAGAAAGTCCCAGGGACAGACCTCTCTGCACCGGAACCATCGTCCTCGTCGAGCAAGACGATGTGGAACTCCTTGGAGGTGAAGGGCAGCGGCCCGGCGGTGTACATGCTCTTCCGGCCGTCGTAGGCCGGCAGGCGCCCGCCCAGGTAGGTCGCCTTGTGCAGCCTCACCAGCTCCTCCATCACGGCGCGCCCCACTGCCCGCGAGGTGGTCTCCGGCGTGATCGCAACCTGCCAAGAAACCATGTCAAGATTATTCAGGAACTGAATGAAGACAGAACAATGCTGTGAGCAGAAGACCCAACGCAACGCACGTACGTCGTACTGGTGGAGGTCCTTGTCGGGGAGCTCGGCGAGGAAGTGGTTGGCCTTGACCAGGCACCGCGTGCCGAGGCGGCCGCTCCCCGGGCGGTGCGGGAACTTGTACGAGTCGCCGGGGAGCGGGATCGGTGGCTGCACGACGAAGGCCGCGCTCAGGTCGGCGCCGGCCTCCTCCATGGACAGGGCCGAGAGCTGCTGCCCGGTGACCACCTCCGGGGAGTCCGGGACGTCGGCGTGCTCACGTGGAGCGGCATCGACCATTGCTTGGCGCAGCTCGGGAGCTATCGGTGCAGGCGGGCCGGCACCGTTATTGCGCACCGGAGCAGGGCCGGCGGGACGCCACTGCTGCGCCGGCGGCGGCATGGCGCCGCGAGGCTGGTACGCGGCTCCTCCACGGCCGCCGCCCTGCTGGTACTGCGGCTGCGGGTAGAAGCCGTCCCGGCCTGGGCCAGGACGGGCGCCTCGGCCCTGACCCATGCCCCCCGATCTCCCGCCGCCGCCGTCGTCGCCGAACCCCGGCATCCGCGGCCTCCTCGACCCCATGCTCGGTCAGCTGTCTGTCAGAGCAGAGCGAAACAGAGTGGGGTTTCGGTCAGAACAAAGAGACGTAGAGATTTAGCAGCCAAGAAACGTAGAAATTTCACAAGTTGTTACTAGATGAGAAATCCGTAGCAAACTTCCTGTGCTAATAATGCTTAAAGAACCTAACTTGAGCTTACACAGTAGCATGCAAGAATCTAACTTGAGCTTACACAGTAGCATGCAAGAATGCAGCTACATTGGGACCAATGTAGATCCTTTTCAGGACTCAGAAACCACCAGACAAGACCAGCTACGAACACGGTCGGAACTATATATGGGTGTACTCAACTATCTCGACCACAAACAAAATTTGAACGGGGTTTCTCACGATTTGCTAGGAACTACGCATGGGATCCAAGTACAGTTCGATCTTAAGCACTACTGCTACGTACTCCTCGAAAAAAAACTGCTACCGCTGCTAGGTAAATCCTTCCAAACTCCAAAGCATGAAGGCCTGAAAAACTTGGGGAGGAAAAACAAGGGAGATGAAGAAACAGAGCACGGCGCGCGCGCGGGAAAAAGAAGTTGCTCTTTGCGATCTGGAGGGAGGAGCTCCGAATGAGTCACCTTTGGCCAAGACGAGAGGGAGGTGGATTCGATGGATCGCTCTCTCGCTGCTCTGTTCCGGAGAAGAGGAGGGATTGGGGCTGGCTGTGAGTGTGGAGATGGGGAGGAAATGCCAAGGAGATGACTATATATGCAGCAGCAATGGTGGTGCACCCACACGCAGTCGCTCACCACTGTGTGCTACTCGCCTACCATTCCCCTACTCCTACCCCGATGCTCTCCATCTCCTGTTTGCCACAAGTGCTTTTTACAACTTGTTTACACATTGGTGAATGAGATCGATCTGGTTACTTTTATTTATAGTGCTCCCTCATGGTCATGGGTCTTTCATTACTACGTACCCCGTTCATTTGCCCCTGGATATGGTACATTTCACATTGCATTGTAGAATTTTGTGTGTGTGTGTGTGTGTGTGTGTGGTCCAAATATCTACCTGGAAATATCACCATTTTACACTGTTGAGCTCTTTACTTTCGAAAATTTGAAAGCTGTATTTAAACATTACAAAAAAAGAGTATACATGTGTGTAACATGGAAGCGTGAATAATGATAATCCAAAATTCCTTGTATCCAGCTAGCATACACAAAAATAACAAAATCTAACAAGTTTTGTTATTATTTGACACGACGTGGACGCCCCTTCGTCTCACGAGACAAGCGCAATAGAAGGTCACGCTTCTCCCGCCCCACATCTCCGCGGTCCAGCGTGAGTGCTGGACCCCTTTCCCTCTGAGCGATATGAGGGTGGGGACCTCGTTCCTCGGTTATGGTCTAGTTTTTTGGGGGGTTAAGATTTATTTGTTGTGGTGTATCGTTGGGATGGTGGCGGGAGTGGTTGCCGGGCGAATAAACCTTTCTCAACTCTACTCCCACACCGACGGCGAACTTCATGGCGACGTCTCGGAGTTGATGTCATCATGTGCTTGGTCTTCTTATCGTTCTTCATATGCAGCGAGATCAGTTGCTCGGTGTGCCGTCAACGTTCGTCGTTATCTACGGTGGCGATAGGGACCGGGGCGAGGTGGATGCTAAGGTGGTGGATCTGTTGTTATTCTCCGACTTCGTCGACGAGATGTGGCAGTTCTTGTCCAAGACAGCACGGGGTCGTCCCCCATCGACGTGCCACAACGACATGTGCATCATTGCCTGTAGCGGACATGTTCATCGACTCACAAAGGCTCGTCGGCGATGATTCCTTTCTTGGATCTAGCACTGGTGAAGGCTCGACGTCTCTTGCAACATGCGTCTAGACGGCATTGGAGTTCGGCATTTTTTTCTATCAATGATTGTTTATACTTTATACTTTTTTTTTTGCAAAAATTCTAAGACATCTGGTTTCTCCTAGCTAGTCTGTATGTACGTTAGTTCTCACGTTTGTTTGCTCGTGTAGCTGCATTTCTATTAATGAATCATAGTTTTCACGTTTGTTTGTTCGTGTAGCTGCGTTTCTATTAATGAAATATGCGGTTGCTATAAAAAAAAATCTACAACTTTATTATTTTCGTGTAGACATTTTTGTACAGTTGTAGTACAGGATTCTGTGTCCTTGGTGGTCGCCGTCACTTAGATAGACCTGGCCCACGGCAGGAGGCCACCACTGGAAAAAGAATGGACGACCAGTCTAGCCACGAGCCAGCGGCCTGATGAGCGGATGGATAAACTCCTGCTCACTCCTTCTCTCTCCTACTCGATCCTAGCTAGCTAAGCTGCCCTCGTGAGCGATCGTCCTAGCTGCTGCTGCTGCTGCTGCTAGGAGGACCCAGCCCAGTGGCCACGCGCGCACGACAAGCCAAGGCTGCCAACTTTGCGGTGGCTCGAGATATTTTTTGTTGCAGTAGACTGTAGACGTACGGTACGTATGTGCAGTACAGCAAGACTAATCCGATCGATGATTTCATTTGACGTTTTTTGTAACAAGTATACGACGTATCAAAGTTTTATTAGCCTCAGTTTGAGGATGGAGGTGCTACCATTTCGCATATCCTAGAAGCTAGCTAGAGGTTTGTACTACGTACTACATAGATAAACATCGGTGCTAGCGAGGCGAGGAGGATGTATGGATGATGGATGGAAGAGGAAGTGGTCGTAGGTGGAGATGCAGCACACTTGTGCGCTCCATCGATCCATCCCATCAATAATGCAGCGGCGACGTACGACAAGGGCTAGCTCTGCCTGGCCTGCCCTGTGACTGACTGTACGTAGAATCCACGCCACGTACGCAATCAACTACTGCACCTCTGCAAAGGCAGCTGCAGCAACATGACAAGGAAGCCAATCAAACTCGTACTAGCTAGATGGCATTCAGCTCGCGCGCACAGACGGAGTCAAAAGGACGGATGGGGCGGGACCCACCCGTGGCAGGGCACCAGCTACGTACCCTCGTGCCCTTCACGGCCTCATACAGGTACGTCTACGTCTGCACGACCACCTAGTGTTTCTCAAGTCACAAATGACTACTGTACTTAAGAGCACGCCACTACTAACATCTTTGAGATATGGTCCATTGATGGATGGGTGAACTAGCAAAGATTACCTCTCCTCCGATATACTCCCTTGATTTCATGAAGGTTGTTTGAAATTTATCAAAATCTAGATGTATCTAGATGAGTGTTCCAATACGTCTAAATTTTGTAAAATCTTAAACGACCATCGTGTGACTGAGGGAGTATGAGCCTTTTTCAGAAAAGTGGTCAAACGATTGAGCACGACTATGTCAAAAAGTGCCCCTTCAAATTTAGTTACCGGCATGTCGCATGGCTTGCCAGATTTTTTTGGCCTATCCGTATGACAAGAAACCTTTAATTTCTCCGTAGATCACACCCACTGGAACCACATCACCCTCGAGTCAGCACTGGGAGCAGCGACAGGGGCGTATTCTTCTCGTCGACCAAGCTTCCCGCCAGGCCCTTCCACCGGATAGGGCATGACCGAGCTTCCTTTCGCCAAAGGGAACGGCAATACGATCCTTCCGCCGGTCCAACTCACGGGAAACCTGTTCCGCCGTGCACCTTGGCGGAAAGAGCCACGTGTTGGCCTTTACTTTCCTCGCGAGGCTATTTTTTGACAATAGACGTTTCGTGTGTACTATATATGTCCTAAAAACTATATTTGAGGTGATTAATTAAGATGGTTCTCGGGATAGCTAGCTAGGATTGTATAATAGTAGTAGCATCGAAGGGTGCATTCTGTACTTCAGGAAGGATATGATGCACCGATTGGACGAATGTGTGGCGATGGAGATTGCATAAGGAATGTGAGATGAGATATACTAAACTACACATTGCATGAATGGAAATATGGAGCACCACCACACAAACTGTCCGTTCAGCTGACTGGATCTCGCATCCTGTCAATAATGCAGTTGTGGGCAAGAGAGAGCCCTCCATTTGGCTCATCCCCGGTTGCATCTTGCTCTCTATGTGTTATACTAAAATTTTATATTTTATACATAGATTCAATTATAAGTATGGTTTTAGCTTGATATTTGGTATAGTTAAACATACCAATATTGACAGGTACGTCTAAATTTTGAAAAATCTTAAACGACCATCGTGTGACTGAGGGAGTATGAGCCTTTTCCAGAAAAGTGGTCAAACGATCGAGCACGACTGTGTCAAAAAAGTGCCCCTACAAATTTAGTTACCGGCATGTGGCTTGCTAGATTTTTTTGCCCTATCCGTGATGGGATTCGTAGCATAGAAAACAAAAAATTTCCTACCGCAAGAACGAATAACAAGCCAAGATCCAATCTAGAAGATGGTAGCAACGAGAAGATCATGAGACTAACCCTCGAAGATTTCCAAAACCTACGAGATTAGATCTCGTTGTTGCTGTAGTCGATCACGTGCCGCTTTCAAAAGCGCGTAGAAGATCTTGACGGTGCCACAGTCGGGCAGTACCTCCGTACTTGGTCACATGTTCGGTGTTGATGACGACGTCCTTCTCCCCGTTCCAGCGGGCGGAAGTAGTAGATCCTCGGAATCCCGACAGCACGACGGCGTGGTGTCGGTGGCGGTGGAGATCTCCGGCAGGGCTTCGCCTAAGAGCTGTGGGAGAAGATGGAGGAGGCAGGTGTGCTAGGGTTTGGGAGAGAGGGGGTAGGGGCGCCGGCCAGGGGCCCCCTATGGTGGTGCGGTCAAGTACAAGGCTGCCCCCTCCCTCTCCTCCTCATTATATAGGTGGAACCCCAAGGGTTTGCCCACAGTCTTCGAATAAGACCCCAATTCAAAAACTGCCTTATGGACGAAACCTAGAGGGACAGTGACTCTCTCGTTCCCCTTTTCGTTGGCCGACCAAGGAGGTGGAGTCCTCCATGGACTCCACCCTCCCACTTGGTTGGCTGGTTGGGTTTGGTGGAGTCCAACCGGGACTCCACCTTCCATGGTGATTTCATCCGGAAGGTTCTAGAACATTCTAGCGCCTTCCATAAATGCACCGGATCATTTCCAAACTTGGAAAGTGACTTCCTATATATGAATCTTATTCTCCGGACCATTCCGGACCTCCTCGTGATGTCCTGGATCCCATCCAAGACTCCAAACAAATATTCGAACTCCATTCCATATTCCATATCTACTTAAAATGACATCAAACCTTAAATGTGTCACCCTACGGTTCGTGAACTATGCAGACATGGTTGAGACTCCTCTCCGACCAATAACCAATAGAGGGATCTAGAGATCCATAATGGCTCCCACACATTCAACGATAACTTAGTGATCGATTGAACCATTTACATACGACACCGATTCCCTTTGTCTCGCGATATTTTACTTGTCCGAGGTTTGATCATCGGTATCTCCATACCTTGTTCATCCTCGTCTCCGATAAGTACTCTTTACTCGTACCGTGGTATGTCATCTCTTATGAACCATTCATATGCTTGCAAGCTAATCAGACGACATTCCACCGAGAGGGCCCAGAATATATCTATCCGTCATCGGGATGGACAATATCCCACTCTTGATCCATATGCCTCAACTCATACTTTCCGAATACCTAATCCCACCTTTATAACTACCCATTTACGCAGTGGCGTTTGATGTAATCAAAGTACCCTTCCGGTATAAGTGATTTACATGATCTCATGGTCGAAGGATTAGGTAACTATGTATCGAAAGCTTATAGCAAACTGAACTTAATGACGTGATCTTATGCTACGCTTATTTGGGTGTATGTCCATTATATCATTCACCTAATGACATAACCTTGTTATCAATAACATCCAATATTCATGATCACGAAACCATGATTATCTATTAATCAACAAGCTAGTTATACAAGAGGCTTACTAGGGACTCCTTATTGTTTACATAACACACATGTATTAATGTTTCGGTTAATACAATTATAGCATGGTATGCAAACATTTATCATAAACACAAAGATATATTATAATAACCATTTTATTATTGCCTCTTGGGCATATCTCCAACAGTCTCCCACTTGCACTAGAGTCAATAATCTAGTTTACATTTGTAAAGATATAACACCTTGGCCTTCCGGTGCTTTATCATGTTTTGCTCACGGGAGAGGTTTTAGTCAACGGACCTGACATGCTCAGAAGCATATGTATTTTGCAATTCATTTGCGTCTTCACGCATCACTCATTTTCCATATGAGTCGGCATTAAATATGTTTGGTCTTCTGGTGGAACCTTAATTCCGCGGTCTGAAATATGTCACTAATATTGTCATACACAATATAGCTTCAAAGTTCGACACTATCGGAACTACACCAAGTTCTCAAAGAACTTTTCGACTTAACATCCTCAGTCATTGTCAGAACAATGACATACTCTGCCTTCGTTTGTAGAATCCGTCACAATATTTAGAACTTTTCTAAATCTAGCATTGTGCTACCTTTTAAACAACACTTAGCCTAATTGAGATTTGAAATTCATTTTTATATGTGACCAAACTAATATCGGTGCAACACCTTACAGCGATTTGTTTGTCATTACCCCATACAAAACTATATATATCTTTGGTTCTTCTAAAGCACTCAGGGATATTCTTACTGTTGTCCAATGATCATCACATGAATCATTCTGGTATATGCTCCTAACTTTTAGAGCACAGGACATCTGATTTTGTACATATTATTCGTGATCTAAAATCACTCATGTGTTTTTACTCATCGAGTATCAAATACACTCAAGTCTTGTTAAACCTTCACATGAAAAGAACACCTTCTTAATATTTCTATATTGAATTACTTCAATATCCATTCTATGTACTTTGACTTAAACTTATTATGTGTTTCAATCTATCTTCATAGATCTTGACACTAAATATGTTGCAGTCTATATCCTTTCATTGAAGTTAATTCTCAATGAAACCTTTTATAATGAAGTATATAATTACATCATTTATAACCAACTATATGTCATCTACATAAAGTATTATAAATATGTCTCAGCGCTCCCACTTAATTTCTTGCAAATGCAAGCATCTTTATCGTTTCTGATGAAATCAAAAACTCTTTGACAATTTCATCCGGTGAAGATTCCAACTCCGCGATACTCACTTCATCCAATTGAAGTTTGTATACCTATCTAGTATTCCACGGACCAGCAAAACTCTTGGTTGTATCGTGTATACACTTTTAATACACACTTCTGTTAAGTAATGTATTTTGCCATCCTACTAGCATATCTCATAAAAGAAATATGTAGCGATTACTAGAATAATCCACATAGACTATAATCATCGCTACGGAAGATCTAATCTTATCGTAGTCAACTCTTTGAACTTTGTCGTAAACAATCTTTCGACAAGTCGAGCTTATTCAAGGATACTCCATCCAAGTCCATCAATTTTATAGATCCATTTACTTTCAAAAAGTATTCATCTATCTTGGATTTCATGGCGTATAGCCATTTTAACGGAGTCAGGACCCACCATAACTTCTTTGTTTGTAGTTGGTTTATCATTGTTCAAAATCAATCCTTTGTCCACAAATCATTATTTGATCACAAAGTAAACCATACCTACAAGGATCAATATGTACTTAGATCTCCATGGCTAAAAAACTTTGTAGTCATGGGAGCCATGATCGTCGTGGCCGCTTCCGGAACCATTTCCGATGCTGCGCTACTCTGATCATTATGCTCAGGTTCATAAACATTATCAAGTTCTATTGTCCTTCCACTCAAATACTTCGCTAGAACCAAATTCTTGGAAATAAGAAACATTGACAAACACTTTTGTCTTTGTCTCCATAGTGGAAAGAATTCCCAATCAAAACTCTGGGATAACCAACAAAGACATTCATCCGATTTTGGTTGTAAACTTATTTACATATTCTATGCATACCAAAATTTAAGAAAGGACTATTAAGGTTCATACCCATGCCATAACTCGTATGGTGTCATTTCAACGGATCATGATGATGCTCTATTCAGTGTAAAAGCGGTAGTCTCTAAAGCATAATCCACAAAAATATAATGGCGTAATTTTATTTTATCTCATCATTAACCCAACAAGGTTTGGATACATCTCTCGGATACTATATCATCACTTATGATACTCCAAGAAATGTGAGTTGTAGAAAAATTTCATAACTCTCTTAGATGTTCGCTAAAACTCGTAATTCAAATATTTCATCCATGATCCAATCATAGATATTTGACTTTTCTATTACGATGATTTCCACTTCATGCTGAAATTTATTTGAATCCATTCAAATGTTTCAAACTTCTTCCTTATCGAATATATCCACATATATATACTCAATTCATTGTTGGAAGTTTTCATGAAGTAGAAGAATCTCCCGCACACAACTATGCCCAGTGAACCACATATATCATCATGTATGTTTCCACTAAGTTAGTTGCCCGTTCAACTCTTGGCCCATGAATGGTATTTCAGTCATTCTCTTTAGAATAGATTTGCAAGCGCCAAATGATTCAAAAATCAAATGACTCCAAAAATCCATTTGCATGAAGTTCCTTCATGCGTTCCTTTCTAACATGACCTAAATGCCGGTTCCGCAAATAAGTGGAATTCAAATAATTTGCCTTATGGCATTTTAGCGTCAGTGTTATGCATGTGTGTTTCACCATAAAGATTTATAATAACTTATCCATCGTACATGGAATACTGTCAAAATTTGAACAACTCATTGTTTTCATTTGACCAGAACAAAACAACAATTATGAAGTTCTTTATTATAAATCTGAAGGGCTAGATAGAATGCCAACGACGAACATAATAACACTTTATTTTTGTTCCAGACGTGCATTCCTATCACATTCCTTGTCAGTCACTTAGGCCATTGTATTCTTATATTGCGTTGTTTTGTATGAAACTTCATACCAACCAATATGGTACAGATACCCAAGAATTTCATTGTGTGACCAAACTAGGAATACATTCATAACATGTATATCATCTATATACACCTGAGCTAGACTTTCTAGTCTTTTCTTTCTTTCTGCCAATAATCTTTTGTAGTTTCTCTTTTAGCTTTCCTCATTCTCAGAAAAACACTTCAACATCAATAACTTCTAGGTTTGTTGGTCAAATACCAATAACCTTGAGGTTCTTACTTTGAAGTTGATCATCATATGACAAGTGTTCCAGATTTCACTATTAGTAACCTTTTAATGTGATAAACAATTTCACTCATAATTTTTATCCATCAAATCATGACGAGTTTCTGAGACCATGTATGTACATGCTAGGCTCGTAAAGTTTAACCTTAGTATTCGCATGTGCAAATCTGGCTTGCACCCGTTGTATGCACACGTAGAATCTATAACACCCGATCATCACGAGATGCTTGAAAACGACGAGTATTAGCAACAGTGCATACTAAGGACGATCACTTCATGGATATGCGAATATCGTTAGTGCCCAACTTAGTTGGAGGATTGGGACGCCTGACGTCTTCAACCTTCGTACATTCCCATAAAACTTATGAGTTTATGTAGTCTCACTAGATTATATTCTATCATCTTGTAATAAGGTCTTAGATATCACATATATCTCATACATTGCTTATTTCAGAAAACAAAATTTTCAGCTCCTTACTTTTCAAATGGATTTGAACTTCACGGAGACAAGATGATTTTAGGTACTAATTGAAACCATTGCTCCTTGAATCAGCAATGTGAGGTTTACTAAAAGTTTGCAATAGGACTTAATCATTTCTTGATTCTTTAATAATACGGTACCAGTCCGTAAAGTTTCTTGTCAGACTTAACAGTATTTCTATCTCAATTACAAGACTAGCGCATGGTAGATAACGGATGCCAATTCTACAAATTTAATTCAAAATACTATTCAGACTATGTTCATGATAATTAGTTCATGTTTTAATCTAATTACTAATGAACTCCCACTTAATACAACATCCCTCATAGTTGTTTAGTGGTACACGATCCATATCCACTACACCAAAACCGATCATCACGTGAGATGATGTAGCTTCAATGGTGAACATCAACATGTTGATCATATCATCCATATGACCCGTGTTCAACCTTTCGGTTTCATGTGTTCCGAGGCCATGTCTGTACATGCTAGGCTCGTCAAGCAAACCCAAGTATTTTCGCGTGTGCAACATGGCTTACACCCGTTGTATGTGAACGTAGAATCTATCACATCCGATCATCACGAGATGCTTCAAAACGACGAACTGTAGCAACGGTGCATACGAGGGGAGAACACTTTATTATCTTGATATTAATGTGAGGGGTCATATTATAATTCTACCGTCGCGATCTAAGCAATATAAGATGCATAAAAAGAATTAACATCACATGCAATTCATATGTGACATGATATGGCCCTTTAGTCTTTGCGCCTTTGATCTTCATCTCCAAAGCACGGACATGATCTCCATCATCAACGGGCATGATCTCCATCATTGTCGGTGTAGCGTCAATGTCCATGGCGCCATCTTCATGGTTGTCCACCACGTGCAGCAACTATTACAACTACTTTGAAATAATGCTACTACATGAAATATAAAGACAACCATAAGGCTCATGCCGGTTGCCACAATACAATAATGATCATCTCATACATATTCATCATCACATCATGGCCATATCATATCACCAAACCCTGCAAAAACAAGTTAGACGCCTCTAATTTGGTTTGCATATTTTATGTGGTTTAGGGTTTTCGAGTAAGATCCAATCTACCTATGAACATGAACCACAACGGTGATACTAGTGTTGTCAATAGAAAGAGTAGATTGAATCTTCACTATGGTGAGAGAGACAGACACCCGCAAAGCCACTTATGCAATACAAGTTGCATGTCGAGCGTGGAGCAAGTCTCATGAACGCGGTCATGTAAAGTTAGCCCGGGCTGATGGGATTCGTAGCATAGAAAACAAAAAAATTCCTACCGCAAGAACGAATAACAAGCCAAGATCCAATCTAGAAGATGGTAGCAACGAGAAGATCATGACACTAACCCTCGAAGATTTTCAAAGCCTACGAGATTAGATCTCGTTGTTGCTGTAGTCAATGCCGCTTTCGAAAGCGCGTAGAAGATCTTGACGGTGCCACAGTCGGGCAGCACCTCCGTACTCGGTCACACGTTCGGTGTTGATGACGACGCCTTCTCCCCGTTCGGGCAGCGGAAGTACTAGATCCTCCTCGGAATCCCGACAGCACGACGGTGTGGTGGCGGTGCTGATGGAGATCTCCGGCAGGGCTTCGCCTAAGCGCTACGGGAGAGAGGTGGAGGAGGGAGTAGTGCTAGGGTTTGGGAGAGAGGGAAGGGTGCGGCCAAGGGCAGCCTTGATCTAACCGGCCAGCCCCCCTCTCCTCCTCTTTATATAGGTGGAAACCCCCTAGGGTTTGCCCGAAAACCAATCTGAAGTCCAACACCAAAACTGCCATATGGACGAAACCTAGAGGGACAGGGACTCTCCCTTTCCCTTCGCCGGCCAAGGAGGTGGAGTCCACCATGGACTCCACCCTTCCACTTGGTTGGCTGGTTAGGGTTGGTGGAGTCCAACCGGGACTCCACCTTCCATGGTGATTTCTTCCGGAAGGTTCTAGAACATTCTAGCGCCTTCCATAAATGCACCGGATCATTTCCAAACTTGGAAAGTGACTTCCTGCTTGTGACGGTAAAGAACACATACGTTGGGAACCCCAAGAGGAAGGTATGATGCGTACAGCAGCGAGTTTTCCCTCAGAAAGAAAACAAGGTTATCGAACCAGTAGGAGATGGCCAGGTGAAGGTTGTTGGTGAAGTAGTGTAGTGCGGCGCAACACCAGGGATTCCGGCGCCAACGTGGAACCTGCACAACACAATCAAAGTAATTTTCCCCAACTTAACAGTGAGGTTGTCAATCTCACCGGCTTGCTGAAAACAAGGGATTAAACGTATGGTGTGGAAGATGATGTTTGCTTGTAGAAAACAAAAGAGAACAATGATTGCAGTAGATTGTATTTCAGATGTAAAAGAATGGACCGGGGTCCACAGTTCACTAGTGGTGTCTCTCCAATAAGATAAATAGCATGTTGGGTGAACAAATTACAGTTGGCAATTGACAAATAGAGAGGGCATAACAATGCACATACATATCATGATGACTACTATGAGATTTACTTAGGGTATTACGACAAAGAACATAGACCGCCATCCCATGCATCTATGCCTAAAAGTCCACCTTCGGGTTAGCATCCGCACCCCCTCCAGTATTAAGTTGCAAACAACAGACAATTGCATTAAGTACCGTGCGTAATGTAAACAATACAAATATCCTTAGACAAAGCATTGATGTTTTATCCCTAGTGGCAACATCACATCCACAACCATAGGGGTTGCTGTCACTCCCCCAGATTCAATGGAGACATGAACCCACTATCGAGCATAAATACTCCCTCTTGGAGTTACAAGTATCAACTTGGCCAGAGCCTCTACTAGCAACGGAGGGCATGCAAGATCATAAACAACACATATATGATAGATAAATAATCAACTTGACATAGTATTCATATTCCCAACAAACACAACATGTAGCATTACAAATAGATGATCTTGATCATGATAGGCAGCTCACAAGATCTAAACATGATAGCACAAGAGGAGAAGACAACCATCTAGCTACTATGGACCCATAGTCCAAGGATGAACTACTCACGCAGTCCGGAGGCGGGCATGGTGATGTAGAGCCCTCCGTGATGATTCCCTCTCCGGCAGTGCCGGAGGCGATCTCCGAACCCCCGAGATAGGGTTGATGGCGGCGGCGTCTCACTTCTCTGCTCTTGCTAGGGTTTCGCGTCGGAAGGATTATATAAAGGGAAGAGTGGGAGGGCCCACCCCATATGGCGGCGTGGTCGGGGCCGCCCCCCGTGGCCGTGGCCTCTTCTCCTTCCTTCTCCTCGAACTTGGAAAACCGTGGGCTTTTGTTTCGTCCAATTCCGAGAATATCCGTAAACTAACTTTTCTGAAATCAAAACAGAAACAGACTGCTGCGGCATCTTGTTAATAGGTTGGTCCCAAAAATGCATAAAAACATTATAAAGTGTGAATAAATCATGTAGGTATTGCCATAAAACTATCATGGAACATAAGAAATTATAGATACATTGGAGACGTATCAAGCAAGCTTAGTTCCTACTCGCCTCGAGTAGGTAAACGATAAAAAGAATAATTTCAAGTGACATGCTACCAACATAATCTTGATCAACACTATTTGTAAAGCATATGAGATGAATGAAGTGACCCAAAGCAATGGTCTATAGTTTGCTAACAAAAAGATAATGACTAAACAACTGAATCATATAGCAAAACTTTTCATGAATAGTACTTTCAAGACAAGCATTAAAAATTCTTGCATAAGAGTTAACTCATAAAGCAATAGATTCTTAATAAGAGGTTTTGAAGCAACACAAAGGAAGATTTAAGTTTCAGCAATTGCTTTCAACTTTCAACATGTATATCTCATGGATAATTGTCAACACAAAGTAATATAATAAGAGCAATAAGTAAACATGTAAGAATCAGTGCACACAGTTGACACAAGTGTTTGCTTCTAAGATAGAAAGAAGTAGGTAAACTGACTCAACATAAAGTAAAAGAAAGGCCCTTCGCAGAGGGAAGCAGGGATTACTCATGTGCTAGAGCTTTTTATTTTGAAAACATGGAAACAATTGTGTCAACTGTAGTAATAATTCATATGTGTTATGTATAAAACTTCCTATAAGTTGCAAGCCTCATGCATCAAATACTAGTAGTGCCCGCACCTTGTGATGACCCACAAGTATAGGGGATCGCAACAGTCTTCGAGGGAAGTATTACCCAATTTATTGATTCGACACAAGGGGAGACAAAGAATACTTGTAAGCCTTAACAGCGGAGTTGTCAATTCAGCTGCACCTGGAAACAGACTTGCTCGCAAGAGTTTATCAACAGTTTTATGGCAGTGGAAATAGTGAAATAACAGACGGTGAAATAAAGACAAGTAGTGATTATAGTAAACAGCAGGAATAAAATACCGTAGGCATAGGGACGGATTTAACGGGCGTTGCATGGATGAGAGAAACTCATATAACAATCAAAGCATGGGCATTTGCAGATAATAATAAAACAGTATCCAAGTACTAATCAATCAATAGGCATGTGTTCCATATTTAGTCGTACGTGCTCGCAATGAGAAACTTGCACAACATCTTTTGTCCTACCAGCCGGTGGCAGCCGGGCCTCTAGGGAAACTACTGGATATTAAGGTACTCCTTTTAATAGAGTACCGGAGCAAAGCATTAACACTCCGTGAACACATGTGATCCTCACATCACTACCATCCCCTCCGGTTGTCCCGATTTCTGTCACTTCGGGGCCATTGGTTCCGACAGCGACGTGTGTATACAACTTGCAGGTAAGACCATAAACAATGAATATCTTCATGAAACAATAACATGTTCAGATCTGAGATCATGGCACTCGGCCCTAGTGACAAGCATTAAGCATAACAAGTTGCAACAATATCATAAAAGTGACATCTACGGATACTAGGCACTATGCCCTAACAATCTTATGACTATTACATGACCAATCTCATCCAATCCCTACCATCCCCTTCAGCCTACAGCGGGGGAATTACTCACACATGGATGGGGGAAACATTGCTGGTTGATGGAGAGGCGTTGGCGGTGATGGCGGTGAAGATCTCCTCCAATTCCCCGTCCGGCGGAGTGCCGAACGGAGACTTCTGGCTCCCGCGACGGAGTTTCGCGATGTGGCGGCTTTCGGAGGGTTTCGGCGATGTCGACTTCTCCCCGTGCGTTTTTAGGTCGAGGCGAATAAGTAGTCCGAAGGGGGCGTCGGAGGCCGGCCGAGGGGGCCACACCACATGGCCGCGCGGGCCCCCCCGGGCCGCGCCGCCATGTGGTGTGGGGCCCTCGGGCCTCCACCTCCTTCGCCCTTCTGGCTCCGTCAATATTTTGGTAAAATAGGGCCATCTGAAGAAATTCCGAGGATTTTCCCGAAAGTTGGATTTCTGCACAAAAACGAGACACAGAGCAATTCTGCTGAAAACAGCGTTAGTCCGTGTTAGTTGTATCCAAAATACACAAATTAGAGGCAAAACAATAGCAAAAGTGTTCGGGAAAGTAGATACGTTTTGGACGTATCAACTCCCCCAAGCTTAGCTTATTGCTTGTCCTCAAGCAATTCAGTTAACAACTGAGCGATAAAAGAACTTTCACGAACACATTTGCTCATGTCATGTATATATTCTCATGCTATGGCTAATACTTAAGCAGTTCATAATGAGATACATGCAAATAAGATCATCCAACAGCTATGTCAATCATGGAGAAGTACCAACAATTAATAATAAGCACCATGAATCATGTATATAAGCAAGATTGCAATGTTCATAAGAGAATATGATAAAGTGGTATCTCGCTTGCCTGTATTTGATTAGCAAAACATAAATGCCGAGGCACCTCTTGAGTTCATAGAAAGACTAGAAGTAGTGATTGTCAAAGATAAAAGCATCAAAGTTATACCACAATCAATCATATTTTGAAACAAGCATATTATACTAAGAATGACAGTTGTGCTCTCAAGATAGTGCTCGAAGAAAGAATGGAGACACAACATAAAAGTAAAAGATTGACCCTTCGCAGAGGGAAGCAGGGATTAACATGCGCTAGAGCTTTTTATTTGTAAAGCAGGAGTAAAATTATTTTGAGTGGTGTTTGTTGTTGTCAACGAATGGTAATGGGTACACTAACTCCCTCATCAACCGGACTCACAAGAGCGGCTCCCATTTATTTATTTTTGGTTGGCACTCCTTCCAACCTTTCTTTCACAAACCATGGCTAACCGAATCCTCGGGTGCCTGCCAACAATCACATACCATGAAGGAGTGCCTTTTTATTTAAGTTTTATTATGATGATGACACTCCCCCAACCTTTGCTTACACAAGCCATGGCTAACCGAATCCTTCGGGTGCCGTCCAACAATCACAAACCATGGAGGAGTGTCTATTTAAGTTAATTAATTTGGGACTGGGAATCCCATTGCCAGCTCTTTTTGCAAAATTATTGGATAAGCGGATGTGCCACTAGTCCATATGAGAGTCCGTCAAGAGTAAATGACAAGGTCGAAAGCTAAACACCACGTACTTCCTCATGAGCTATGAAACATTAACACAAATTGAGAAGCATTTTGAAGGTTTTAAAGGTAGCGCATGAGAATTTACTTGGAATGGTTTGAAATGCCATGCATAGGTATTTATGGTGGACACTTTTGGAACAACTTGGTTTTCAGGTGTTTGGAAGCACGAGCGGCGTCACCGCTCAGTACAAGTGAAGGCTAGCAAAAGACTAGGGAGCGACAAATCAAGAGAGCAGTAACTGTCATAATTATGCTTGCGGCAAAATAAATTAACGGAGGCATAAAAGTGATACAATAACTCTGAAGCAATATAAATCATCGAGGCTTAATTGACTTTTTGTTCAGTCATATGCATGCGTGAGCATGTGCCAAGTCGATATAAATGAGTTATTCAGAGGAGGATACCACAATGCCATACTTACTTATGAATAAAACAATGCAAGCAAACATCCATGACATGCTACTCATATTAATAAATCGGAACCAAACATGAGAGATCATGAGCTACTAGACTTTCTCAAATAACATATACCTCACATGAACCAACTAAGCATGCTCATATGGATGAGTATATGTACAAAAATGAAAGCAAATAGAGTTCATACCAGCCTCTCACCACAATCAGATTGTCGTAGATCGTCATTATTGCCTTTTCACTTGTGTAGCTTGGATAATATAAGATGAAAACCACGCTCCAGCCACCGAAGACCATTGAACTCATGATGAACTTTACAAACCAAAGAAGAACAGCAAATATTTTTGGTGTTTTCGAATTAGAAATAAGAACGAAAGAAAACAAGCAAACAAAGCAAAATCTTTTTGGGTTTTCTCATAGCAAACTAACGATAGCAAATAAAGCAAACTAAGAGCAAGGTACCAAATAAACAAATGGTGAAGAGAAACAACAGAAATATTTTTGGTCTTTTTGTGTTTTAGGAAAGAAACAAAGCGAAAACAAAAGAATGCAAACTAACAGAAACACAGAAAAGCAGGATGACAGAAATCTGCCAAATCCTGACAGCAGTACAGAAATCGAATTTAACAAAAATCTTCCATTGCTCAGACCAAAAAGTGTTCAACTAATGAAAGTTAGATAACAACCTGGGGAACATGCTCAAAAATTGGCAACTCAAAATAACGTTCTGGCTGTGCGTACGAATTTTTTTGGTAACAGCCCAGAATCTGTTTTTGGACAGCACTTCCCCAAATATCATCTCCCTCTCATTAGAAAACCACTCTAGAGACTAAACAAGTATGTACAAGTATCCAGCAACCATAATAGGCAAAGAATGAGTGATGCCGGTATACCTCCCCCAAGCTTAGGCTTTTGGCCTAAGTGGAGTTCATTCCCACGGTCCCCATGAAGTGGTGTCTTCGTAGTATGACGAAGAACGACCCGGTTCCATGTATGTGCTGGAGGAAACGTCGGGGTACGTGACGGTGTAGTCGTAGGAGGGCTCGGCGTTCTCGGAGTCATGTTGCTGGTGGAATTCTTGTATCTTCATATGCTCTTCCACCACCTCCTTTGTTAGCGACCATGATTGCCTGTCAATATTAAACAAACCCTGCTGGGGAAGAGGGATTTCTTTCTCGTTCCCATCAGCAAACAACATTTTATAGACAATATTATCTATGGTGGAGTTAGTAGTAACAAAATGATGGCTCTTCATAGCAGCAATATCTAGCTTCCTAGGGGTTAATGGTACATCATTAGAATCAAGAGGAATATCTAGATGTGTTAGAATGCGCAGTGCAATAGTTCCTCCAAAAATAGGTCCCCTGCTAGACAGGCGGCGAGCAATAAGAGAACCAAGATGATAAGGTGTCTCTCCAGTAAGTGCAACATTCAAGAAAGCAAGATGGTAGCTAGAAATGTTACTAGTATTTTCTCTACCCAAAATGCTAGTACCAACGTAATATGCGAAATACTTAATAGCGGGGAGTTGAATGTTTCTTATCTTCCCTCGCTGGATGGTGCGGCAATCATCCCCGGTGATCCCTCGGTATAGCTCCAACAAGTCCCGGGGGTTGTCATCAATCCTTCTTGCTGTACCTACAGGGGCAATACCCAATGCAAAACAAAATTCCTCCAATTTCATGGTAACAGGAATATCATAAATCTTGAATGCGACTGTCGGCTCATATTCCGTGTTGTGGAACTTGAAGCTCTCAACGAAAATCTTGGTGAGCCTGTAATATTGTCCCCTCTCGTCTCCCACGTAGGTGGCTAGGCCTGCCCTGTTGACGAGGGTGAAGAAGTCATCCAATAACCCTGCATTGGTTAGAAACTCATAACAAGGGAAGGATGAAGCATTAGGGGCCCCATGGTCCTCCTCGGGCGCGAAGCTAGGCGCGATGACATCCTCATTGTAGGATCGCCTAATTTGAGTAGACGCCCTTGAGGGCCTACCGGTGCTGGTTGTTGCTTTCTTGAACAACTCTCCAAACTTGAATTTCTTCATCTTCCCCTTCTGAAATTTTCAACAATCCATTATAAAATTTGATTTCAAGGTGTGTAATTGAAGGGAACCACTATAGGAACTTGCTAGAGTACTACACATGCATCAAAACTAATTTCTACCACTTAGAACAAGCATGCAAGCTCACTAAACATGTTATCTACAGCAGCAAAATATTCAAGATATACTCAACCAAATGAAATTCTAATTGGACAATCAAAGGAGTCACATACCAAGGAGTAAATGTGCCAAATTTCAGACAGAAATCTGGGCTGAGCAAGGAGATCGAAAAATCGCGAGTTCTTGAGCAGAAACACGAGTGAGAGAAACTTGGTACGAGTTTTTTCGGGAGAGAGAAGGTGCTGGGAGGAAGAGATGGTGTAGTGGGGCAAGGTGGCCCACACCACATGGTGGCGCGCCCCCTTGCTGGCCGCGCCGCCCTATGGTGTGGCACCCCCTGGTGCCCCACAGGTCATCCTCTGGTGCTCCCAGGTGCCTCGTCGAAAAATAGGACCAACGGTGTAATTTTTGTAATTTTTAGAGAACTTTGAAAAATGCACATTTCTGGGTATTAAATTAATGATTACTGCGCAGGAAAATGATTTCTAAAATCTTAAATGATTAAAGCATATTGCAAAATAAAAGTGCTACAGCAAGTAAAATAGGTGAAGGGAGAGAGAAAGAAAGAAGTGTTGTTTAGCTCTTTTATGCAATAAAATATACTTGTTAACAAGGTTGATCAAGTCTTGCTACCAAATAAATTTTATATGACATAAGAAGAAATAAACCTCAAATCAATCATGTTACCTTATATTGAATTGATATGGACCCAATCACAAGAGTTTGATATTCTTCTTTAGGCTCATATACAGGACAATCAATGGATCCCACTTTGATAGTTTTCACATTAAAAATGGTATTGACTCCACATACTTTATCAATCCTCTTGGGAAAATAGACAGTGTGTTCCTTATCATCAACATTGAAAGTAACCATGCCTTTATTGCAATCAATAACAGCCCCTGCAGTATTAAGAAAGGGTCTTCCAAGAATAATGGACATATTATCATCTTCAGGCATTTCCAACACAACAAAATCAGTTAATATTAAGCAATGCTGAGTAACTTGAACAGAACATTTTCACATAAACCAACAGGAATAGCAGTAGATTTATCAGCCATTTGCAAAGATATATCAGTTGGTATCAATTTATCTAAATCAAGTCTCTTATAAAGAGAAAAAGGCATTACACTAACACCTGCTCCCAAATCACATAGAGCAGTTCTAACATAATTATTCTTGATGGAACAAGGAATAGTCGGTATACCTGGATCTCCAAGCTTCTTTGGAATCTTACCATTGAAGGAGTAATTAGCAAGCATAGTGGAAATTTCCTCATTGGGGATTTTCCTTTTGTTAGTAACAATATCTTTCATATACTTTGAATAAGGAGGCAATTTAATAGCATCAGTCAAAGGGATTTGCAAAAATAAAGGTTTCATCCAATCACAAAATTTATTATAATGTTCCTCCTCCTTTGATTTTAGTTTCTTAGCAGGAAAAGGCATTTGCTTTTGAACCCAAGGTTCTCTTTCATTACCATGCTTCTCAGTAATAAAATCTTCTTTAGTATACTTTTTATTTTTAGCATGCTTTTCAGGTTCTTTTTCAATTTCTTCTTTATCAGAGTATCATTCTTATCATTATCTTCCTCATGTTCATTACCACTTTCAGTTTCATCAGAAATAGAAATACTATTAGGATCACTAACAGGTTCAGAGGATTCTACAACATTCTTATGTTTCTTTTTCTTTTTCTTAGATGGAGCACTAGTTTTAATTAGTTGAGAATCTTGTTCAATTCTTTTGGGATGCCCTTCAGGATATAGAGGATCCTGGGTAGAAACACCACCTCTAGTTGTTACTTCACAAGCATGTTTTTCTTTAGAATTATTTCCCAACAAGTCATTTTGCACTTTAGTAAGTTGATCAATTTGAGTTTGAACCATTTGAAAATGTTTAACAAGTATCTTAACATCATTGGAGGTTCTCTCCACAATACCATGCAATTCACTAATAGCTCGGGAATTTTCCATTAAATGATTCTCTACTCTCATATTAAAATTTTCTTGCTTAACAATATAATTATCAAATTCATCTAAACATTGAGCAGGAGATTTTGAATACGGAATATCTTCCCTAGTAAAGTGTTGAAGCGAGTGTACCTCAATCATGGATGAAGGGGAATTGTCTCACATATATCTTCTATAGGAGGTAAATTCTTCACATCTTCAGGTTTAATACCCTTCTCTTTAAGAGACTTCTTGGCTTCCCTCATATCTTCATCATTTAATTTAATCATACCCTCTTCTTCACTATCGGTGTCGGGGTTGGTTCAGGTGTAGACCAATCATCATGATTCCGGCCTATTTTAGCCAATAATTCTTCAGCGTCGTCTGGAGTTCTTTTCCTGAAAACACAACCAGCACAACTATCCAGGTATGCCCTAGACTCAATGGTTAGTCCACTATAAAATATATCAAGTAAATCATTCTTTTCCAAATCATGGTCAGGCTGAGCTCTAATAAGAGAACAAAATCTAGCCCAAGCCTCAGGCAATTTCTCTCCATCTTCCTGGTCAAAATTATAAATTCTCTGCAAAGCAGCATGTTGAGCACTAGCAGGAAAGTATTTACGGAAGAAAACATCAAGCAATTCTTTTGGACTTTTAATAGAACCAGGAGACAAATTATTATACCAAGTTTTAGCATCATCCTTTAATGAGAAAGGAAAAATTTTAGCGACAAAGTAAGTACGCATCTTAATATCATCAGAAAACAAGCCACTAAGAGTAGATAACTCAGTCATGTGTTCAACAACACTTTCTTTTTCAGTACCACAAAAGGGTGTTTTCTCAACAATAGCTATATGAGATAGATCAAGAGAAAAATCATAATCTTTATCCCTAATGCTTATAGGAGATGTGGCAAATTTAGGATCGGGAGACAGTTTATATCTAACAGCATGTTCTGCAAGCAACTTTTTAATTTTTCTTGCATCAGTAGTAGCATTGCATTTTTCAATAAAATCATCATTAAGCTCCACATAATCTTCATCAAGATCATCACTAGAATATTCAACAGACTCAATTAACAGGTGTAGCAGCATTTTCATTAGGAGTTTCGTATTTTCAATTTGTCTAGACCTAGCAATTGTAGCATCTAGAAAAGATCCCAATGAACCACTATCATCAAGCACAGCAGAAACATTATCAATATTATGAGAATTCTCAGATTCAGCAGAAGTACCAGCACGCGAAGCATGTGGCGGTGAAACAAGTTTATCAATCACAGATGGTGAATCAAGAGCAGCAGAGGTACTCAGAGTTGTACCTTTTCTTGTAGTGGATGGTAATATGGCGATCTTAGTATCGCGAGGTTTACCCATAATGGAGAATTTGCAGCGAACAATATCAATCCAAGTGAACTTCCAAATAAAGCTATGCTCCCCGGCAACGGCGCCAGAAAATAGTCTTGATGACCCACAAGTATAGGGGATCGCAACAGTCTTCGAGGGAAGTATTACCCAATTTATTGATTCGACACAAGGGGAGACAAAGAATACTTGTAAGCCTTAACAACGGAGTTGTCAATTCAGCTGCACCTGGAAACAGACTTGCTCGCAAGAGTTTATCAGTAGTAACAGTTTTATGGCAGTGGAAATAGTGAAATAACAGCCGGTGAAATAAAGACAGCAGTAGTGATTATAGTAAACAGCAGGAATAAAATACTGTAGGCATAGGGATTTAACGGGCGTTGCATGGATGAGAGAAACTCATATAACAATCAAAGCATGGGCATTTGCAGATAATAATAAAACAGTATCCAAGTACTAATCAATCAATAGGCATGTGTTCCATATTTAGTCGTACGTGCTCGCAATGAGAAACTTGCACAACATCTTTTGTCCTACCAGCCGGTGGCAGCCGGGCCTCTAGGGAAACTATACGGATATTAAGGTACTCCTTTTAATAGAGTACCGGAGCAAAGCATTAACACTCCGTGAACACATGTGATCCTCACATCACTACCATCCCCTCCGGTTGTCCCGATTTCTGTCACTTCGGGGCCATTGGTTCCGACATGTGTATACAACTTGCAGGTAAGACCATAAACAATGAATATCTTCATGAAACAATAACATGTTCAGATCTGAGATCATGGCACTCGGGCCCTAGTGACAAGCATTAAGCATAACAAGTTGCAACAATATCATAAAAGTGACATCTACGGATACTAGGCACTATGCCCTAACAATCTTATGACTATTACATGACCAATCTCATCCAATCCCTACCATCCCCTTCAGCCTACAGCGGGGAATTACTCACACATGGATGGGGGAAACATTGCTGGTTGATGGAGAGGCGTTGGCGGTGATGGCGGTGAAGATCTCCTCCAATTCCCCGTCCCGGCGGAGTGAACGGAGACTTCTGGCTCCCGCGACGGAGTTTCGCGATGTGGCGGCTGGAGGGTTTCGGCGATGTCGACTTCTCCCGTGCGTTTTTAGGTCGAGGCGAATAAGTAGTCCGAAGGGGGCGTCGGAGGCCGGCCGAGGGGGCCACACCACATGGCCGCGCGGGCCCCCCCGGGCCGCGCCGCCATGTGGTGTGGGGCCCTGGCCTCCACCTCCTTCGCCCTTCTGGCTCCGTCAATATTTTGGTAAAATAGGGCCATCTGAAGAAATTCCGAGGATTTTCCCGAAAGTTGGATTTCTGCACAAAAACGAGACACCAGAGCAATTCTGCTGAAAACAGCGTTAGTCCGTGTTAGTTGTATCCAAAATACACAAATTAGAGGCAAAACAATAGCAAAAGTGTTCGGGAAAGTAGATACGTTTTGGACGTATCACCTTGTCCTAATTAGCTCGGACTTCCATGGATTATCATTGCATTACATATGTTTCAACCAAGTGTCACAAAGGTGTACCTCTATGCTACCTGTACAAAGGTCCAAGGAGATAAATCGCATTTGATTTCTCGATTTTGATAGATCTCAACTTGAGGACATCCATACGGGACAACATAGAAAACAGATGGACTCCTCTTTTATGCTTTAAGCATTCAACAACAGATAATATTCTCATAAGAGATTTGAGGATTAATGTCCAAGCTGAAACTTCCACCATGATACATGGCTTTGGTTGGCGGCCCAATGTTCTTCTCTAACAATATGCATACTCAAACCATTTAACTCATGGAAAATCTCCCTTACTTCAGACAAGATGAACATGCATAGCAACTCACATGATATTCAACAAAGGTGTAACAGGTTGATGGCGTCCCCAGATAACATGGTTACCGCTCAACAAGCAACTTACAAGAACTAAGATACATAAGCGACATATTCCTTACCACAATAGTTTTTTAGGCTACTTTCCCATGAGCTATGTATTGCAAAAACAAGAAATGAATTTCTGAAAGGTTTTAAAGGTAGCACACAAGCAATTTACTTGGAATGGCAGAAATACCACATAGTAGGTAGTTATGGTGGACAAATGGCATAGGTTTTGGCTCAAGGTTTTGGATGCACGAGAAGCATTCCCTCTCAGTACAAGGCTTTGGCTAGCAAGGTTGTTTGAAGCAAACACAAGTATAAACCGGTACAGCAAAACTTACATAAGAACATATTGCAAGCATTATAAGACTCTACACTGTCTTCCTTGTTGTTCAAACACTTTACCAGAAAATATCTAGACCTTAGAGAGACCAATCATGCAAACCAAATTTCAACAAGCTCTACGGTAGTTCTCCACTAATAGATTTAAACTACATGATGCAAGAGCTTAAACATGATCTACTTGAGAGCTCAAAACAATTGCCAAGTATCAAATTATTCAAGGCAATACACCAATTACCACATGAAGCATTTTCTGTTTCCAACCAAATAACAATAAGTGCAGCGGCTTTCAGCTTTCGCCATGAACATGAAAAACGAAGAACACGAGTGTTCATATGAAAAGCGGAGCGTGTCTCTCTCCCACACAAGGATGTTTAGGATCCGATTTTATTCAGAGAATGAAAATAACAAAATGAAAATAAAAGCACACAGACGCTCCAAGTAAAGCACATAAGATGTGACGGAATTAAAATATAGTTTCACTAGAGGTGACCTGATAAGTTGTTGATGAAGAAGGGGATGCCTTGGTGTCGTCGTGGTGAACAGACAGATGCCATAGGATGGCTTGAGTTGGGGCCGAATGGACGCTAGAGGATTCGGGGGAGGGTTTGTGATTAGATGGGATGAACTTCCGGATGGTTTCCTCAAGAACTTAGCCAAGGCTAGAGGTTGAAGAAGAAAGACACAAGGAAGAACTAGCTCTAGATCATCTTCTTTATTGATCTCCACAGGTTACAAGTTTGTGCATACAGGATCTCTCCCTCTCTCTATGTTCCGCGCCTGTGGGGCTGCCCCCTCTCCTTATATAGGGGAGAGGGTGGCTTACAGGGGAAGAAACCCTAATGGCATCTTTGACTAGACAAACTACTTTACAAAGTTACTTTAATCATAGATGATGCCGGGGTCTTCTTTTAACATAGAGGCTGACGTCTTCCGGCTTCTTTCGTCGTCATCCTCTTCTTTATCGCCAGGCCTTCGTTTAAAGCTACTTTGCTTAGCTCATCTTTGTCCTCTAGCTCTAGAGAGAATCTTTGACCAGTCCTGCCGACATGCTCTTCCTTCCAGCATCCCGGTATCTTCTTTACCGGTTCCGGCATACCCCTCTTGGGGATACCGGCATAGCTTTACTTAGCCAAACTCCTATCTTGTGCTCCGGTATAAACATTAAACCGGTATCTTTACGGCCTAAACTATCCGGTTTGGCATGCCTTTGGCATACCGGGGGTGATCCCCAACATTAGTCCCCGAAGCTGGTATAGTCTGGCGGATTCTATCCAACAGACCATGCCAGGTTCTCACGTCTTTGGATACCGGTTTAATCTATCCGGCATTTATCTTAGATCCGGCATCTTTGCCCGGACTCACGTTCTCCCCTTTGCAAGGCATTTTCCGGTATCTTATCCTCCGGCATCTTAGTCATTAAATACCTCCTCGGCGAAGTCGAGAATATCTCGGGCCCCGCGTCTGTCAGAGACATGCGCACTGTGACTGACGCGTGTCGGGGTCACTTCCCTTCGGCTTCGCGCGTGCATTAATTGCTTCACAGCGGATCCCAATCTCCGTTCTGGATCCGTGTCTGCCTCCCTGTGGCTTCCTGCTTTTACGCGTGTATCGCGTTGCCACGTGGCGGGCCCTGGAACGAACCGTCGCGGCCCAACGGTTTTCGGCCCACTTCTCTCTCCTCCTTTATAAAGTGAAACCGCTCTTTCTTCTTCCTCTTCTCGCATTCCCCCGTTCCTGAGCACTTCGAGCCCTTCGCCCCTTGTCTCCTCGTCGCCGCCGGTCGCCGCCAGAGCTTGCTCCGACGGACCTGCGCCGTTCTCCTTGCTGCGCCACCGCGCCAAGTTCCTTCGGTGCTCCTTCTCCGCCGCTGCTTCGAGCTTTCTCCGGCGGACCTTGCTGCTCTCCGTCGCCGGCCTTCGTCGACGGTTAGGCCTTCGCCATTTCTTCAGCGAACCTTTCCTTCGCGTCTCCCGCAGCCTCAGGTGAGCCCCGATGCCTACTTGCTTTCTTTCTCTTGCTTTCCAGATCTTGGGTTGGTAGTGTATTTACTTCCTCTTTTCTTTTGCTTTTTCTCTTACTCGTAGATCTTCGCGCGGGGGTAGATCGTGGGATTCTTGTTTCTCTGCATCAAATTTCATGTCTAGTGAGGAATATTCCTCTACCTCTTCTTCTGCCTCTTCTTCCGCTAGCCGGCGTAGCAGATCCTCCGACGGATTAACCGCTGATCTTGCCCAGATGGATACTGGTTCCGGTAGCAGCCACGATACCGGTAGCTCTAGCGAAGCTTCCGGCGCAGATTCCTCCGGTATCACGCGCGGGGCCTGGATGGGCTCCAACGTTAGCTCGTACGAAATCGACTGGCTTTACCGGTCCAGGAGGATTCCGGAAGGAGTATCTTGCCGGCTCCCTCGCGACGAGATTGAACCGGCGCCTGAACCCGGTGAACGCGTTGTCTTTCTCGCTCACTTTGAGCGCGACTTCGGCCTTCCCGTCTCTGATTTTTTCCGGCGTTTCCTTGATTTTTATCAACTTCAACCTCACCATCTTCCCGGCAACGCCATCTTCTACCTCTCTTGCTATGCCACCTTCATGGAGGCTTACATCGGCATTCGTCCCACTCGCGAGACGTTTGCCCGTTTCTTTGCTCTTCGGATCAATTCCGTTCAGGGCAAGGAGATCCCTAAACCCAAACCCCCCGTACAATGTGGGTCTTGCATCATTGGCTCCCGCCAAGGGAGCCCTTTCTTCAAGTTTACCGGTCTCGAGTCATGCCGGCTATGGCAAGGGACCTTCTTCTATGTGAAGAACAACGGCGCCGCAGATCTCATCGATTTGCCGCCTTTTAATCCGGCGCCGCCCACGAGGGCCAACTGGAGCTACAATCCGAAGGACTCTCACATAGAGACCAACCGGATTATACGCTTCATGAAGCAGCTGATGAAGGACACCAACATCTGCTCCGACGATATTATCCGCACCTTTATCTCGCGGCGGGTGCTTCCTCTTAAGCGCCGCATGCATAAGATGAGCGAGATGTACGGTCCCGGTGATCCTACCAAGATCACCGGAATCCCTCTCAGCAAGAAAGACATCGTCCTCAAGGCTAAGCAGATCTGCCAGACTGCCATGCCGGAAGACTGGGAATGGGGCCTTCGGCCTCTCAGTTCCACTAACCCCCCGACCCAAGAAGTAAGAAGTTACGCAACTCGGGTCGGTATACCGGTAACTATTGCATTGTGACTAATCCTTTTTTCTCTTTTGCTTTTCAGGCCAAGGACCGTTTCCCCGGCATCGACTCAGACCGGCGAGGTCCTTGCCGGAAGCGGCTCTGGACAAATTCGACCCGGACCCTTTCATCCATTGGCAGGACCTGAAGATGGGCCGGACTCCAGCCTCGCGCCTCGGCAGATCTCCACCGGAACCAGCCGGTTCGTCTGACGACCTGACCTTGCTCGAGGTAGCTCTTCTTTTTGATCTCTCATATTCTTCTGTTATTGTTCTTCTGTAGATGTTCCCTTAGCCAACATCAACCCACAGGTCCATGAGCATGTCACCCCCCTGCAGGCCGAGGTTGGCCAGGAGTTCTTGGACAAACTCACCGCTGGGAGCAAGAAGAACAAGGCCCCGGCGACAGATGCCGGTTCAAGCCAAGCCCCTCCTGCCAAACGCTTCCGGACTGAACCCTTTGCGGGGAAGGTCGCAGGCGTGAGGCGCTACAAGGGCAAGCAGATGCCGACCTCTTCCGGGTAAGGCCCCGTTCTTCTGCTTGTTTCGTTTTTACCAAGCTTTTTTCCGGTTGCTTCTTTCCAACCCTTTCTTTTTCTTTCTTTTAGCGCCGCGCTCAAGCTTGGCTCCAGGGCTGAGGGCTCTGCCGGATCCGCAAGGACCTCGACTCCTCCTTCTCACTCAAGCCCGGCACCATCTGGTGCCGGTACCACCTCTGCCTTCCCTCTCGGAGGCTGTACAAGTCCGGGGCGCGCGGCCCCTACACCGCCAGATCACCGCGCGGAGGAGGAACTTATCTCCCCTCCTGAGAATCAAGACACCGGCGCCAGCAACATCGGCGCCGGAGAAGAAACTGCCGGGCGGGCGGAACCTCTGGTTCCTCCCGTCCCAGAAAAGAAGAAGAAGAAGAAAACCAAGGTGTCTTCCCCCTCTAAGGCCGCGCCGGAAGCTTCCGCGCCGGCAAGCTCCAAGCCGGGTGACGTGCCTGACGCTCCCCCTTCTCCCAGGACCGCGCCAACGCCACCACCGGAAGCTCCTCACGCCGAGCCAGCCGGTGCCACTTCAACGGCACCGCCGCCCAACATCTTGACGCTCGTCAAGGGGAAGGAAACGGCCCCTAGCGCCTCCTCCGGCGGCCAGCAGCCCTTGGTGCTGCACGTCTCCCGTGCCGGTAGCGCAGCCGGCGAGAAGGCCACCAGCCTGCTTGGCCTGATCACTGCGTTCCAGCGCGAAGGCCGGGAGCTGGGGCACTTGCTGCCCTATGCTGAGAAGTGGAACGCCGCGGACATGTCCAAGGCGACCCGCGGCCTGGGCAAGGACCGGCTACCGGCGCCCGACCCTGTTGGCGCGCGGTGCTCAGAGGAGCACTTTATGCGGCTGCGTCGGGCCATCAAAGAGCTGGACAGCGCGTGGTTCGATGCCACGAACGACACATCCACTCGGACTTTTCCAACCGGTGCGCAGGACAAACCCGGTAAGATTCCGTGGAACGTCGTACGAGTTGGCTGTAGCATGTTTTCCGTTATGCCCAGCGTATGCATGGTGTGCCGGTACATTATGTTTATGCTGCTCCCATTGTCTATCAGCACCTTGCTGAACTTGACGCGAGTCATTGGCCCTTTCATGATTGGGTCCACCACGAGAGCGTAACCACCCGGATTCGGCATGATTCTGGGGTGATCCTTGAACGACCAGGTGAGTTCCTGATCTGACCACAGCATGTATTTTGGTACTGCCGGCATCACCGCGTTCACCTCCATGGAACGGCGGCGTAGGCTCTGCTTCTCTGTTGGCTCAGTGACGAACACGACACAGCACACGTCTGGATCCTCATAGATGTTCCGGCCCAAAGGTGCCGGTGGAGGTGGTTGGCCATGGCCCTCTCCCACCTGATTGACTTGCTGATACTGCTGCCTGTTTTGCTGAGGCTGTACTGGTAAAGCATTTGGTCCGGTTAGCGGTGGTGGTGGTGGCAGTTGTTGCTGGCGCAGCATATCTTGCGACGGTGGCAACATTGTGGCGCACCCTTGTGCCTGCGCATCTTTTACTGCTCCCTTCTGCATCAAGTACTTGGTCCAAGAGCAATCCTTCGTCAGGTGGTTTGACGGATGAGCCGGATTGGGCGTGTGCCACCGGCAAGGTTGGTCCATGGTGGCTTCCATGGTGTATTTTACGGGTTCTTGCCAATTCTTTTTCTGGCCCCAGGGTTTCTTTTCAACCCATTGCTTCTTAGGACCCGCCCATGGCTGCGACCCGGTTTTCTGCCTCTGGCTGCCGCTGGCATCAGAGTTTTCTTGGACGGCAGCAACTTGCTGCGGTGCGTACCTTCGATCCGGAAAATCTTCCCTTCTTTTGTTGTTCCGGTTGTCCCGGTATTGTTCCTGGCGCTGCTGAGGCGGGTTTGACTGTTCCGGCTCAGCTTGTACCGCCGGTTGCATTGGGTCTCCCAACGCATAGTTATCCGCCACACGTATCATTTCCGCCAAAGTTGTTGGCATATTTCGCTGCAGCCTTTGCCACAAAGGCGAACCTCGCCGGCATCCCTGGCTAAACCAAGCGATGGCTTGTGCTTCTATCACTCCTTCACAAGAGTTTCTAGTGGAGTTCCACCGGGTCAGGTAATCCCGGTCTGTTTCCTGCGGGCGCTGCACGCACAGAGCGAGCTGCTGAGGCCTGTTTGGCCTTCGGTAGGTGCTACTGAAGTAGCTCACAAAGGCTTCCTCAAAGTCCAACCAGCCATTTATGCTTCCTGCCGGCAAGTTGTTTGCCGGTCCTACCAAGAACGATGGTACAATTCTCACGGCCCAACGCCGGTTTCCTCCCCAGCTACGCTTCCTCCGCCGCCAGCGACGTATACCGCGGTCACATAATCCGCGAGCCAATCTTCCGGCTTAGTGGTGCCATCGTATGTTTTGGTGTCACGGGGCAGCTGGAAGTTGCGAACTGGTGGCTGCTCTCTCATGATCCTAGGACCGAAGCACTTGGGACCCGGAGGACCCTCTGCCTCTATCATTTCAGATAGGTACACCCTGTCTAGACGGTGCCTCGCATCCCGTTCTGGCAGGTGTCTTTCTCCCACGCGCTCTCCCAAAGGGTTCCGGTAAGCGGTGAGTCTTGTCGAGTCAGCTTCATCGTAATGTTCCGGTACCGCGGCCCTTGCCTGCCGGTACCTTGGTGGAGGCATTTCCTCATCGTCATACGCTGCCCTTGCAGCTGGATAGTTTTGCCCGGTTTCATATCTACCGGCATGATTGTTTCCGGCGTAGCCTCCTTTAGCGTAGCCTCGATCTGCCCCTTGGCTTTTTCTACCGGCATCGTGTTGCCCGGCTTGTTGTTTTCCGGCAAGAACCGGATCATACACAGTCATCTGCTGCGCGTTCACATCTTTTTCTCTCCTTCTGTCCGGATGGGGGGATGAGGCCTGCCCATGGGACTTGCTTCCGGCATTCTTTGTTTAACGCGCGGATCTTGAGGCCGCAGCCTTGTTCAGCTTAGCCAGCTGCTCAGTGTTCTGCTGCTCGATAGTTTCAAGCAGCTCTCTGACACGCTCTTGCTGTTTTGCCAGAGCATCTCCGGAAAGCGATTCACATAGCACTACCACAGCCTTAGCAGCCTTTATAGTTTTATCCGGGCTACTGTACTTAGGTTTCTCTATGATGCTAACAGATGCAGAGGTGCTTTTGCCGGCAAGAACTTCCTTGCGCAAATCCTGATCTAGATTGCGAGCCTTTAGCCGGTTCTCCGGTATCCTAGCAGCATGAGCGCTAACAGAAGCAAAGCCATGGGCAGCGTTGTACTCACGTAGAGTTAGGTTCAGCTCGCGCTGCGCCCGGACGATGTCGGCGCCGTTCGCGAGCAGCTTCTGGCGTTGTGCCTCCAGCTCCGCCTGAGCCGCCGGGTCGATGTTCTGCGCGATGGGCATTGCCAGCACGTTCATCGCCGCTTGAGTGGTGTTGCCGGTGGTGCGGAAGATGCTCCCGCAGCCGCCGCCGCGCTCCAGCGGTGGCTTGGCCGCACGGGTCGAAGCCGCACGACCAGCACCTTCATCCACGGTTTCTTTGCCTGCACCAACCACACCGGTCATCATTACCTCGACGCTGCCGGCGGCGCGGCCAGCACAAAGCCCCCTTGGCGGGTTCGGTGCCACCAGCACCGGCGAGAGGCGCTGGCGCACGGGGACGGTGCCGAAGTAGACGCGGTGGCTGCCGAACTCGATGATGCGGCCGTTCTTGGGGAAGATGCCGCCGTTGGCGAAGCAGCCCGCGTTGTCGTTGATGAAGTCCATGGCGTAGAGGCGCTGGACGAGCGCAGACACCGTCCGTTCGCCGGCGACCTCGAGGATGCCCGCCCGAATGTGCACTCCTGCAAGCGCCACTTCATGCCCCACGGTGGGCGCCAACTGTCGTCGTGGTTAACAGACAGATGCCATAGGATGGCTTGAGTTGGGGCCGAATGGACGCTAGAGGATTCGGGGGAGGGTTTGTGATTAGATGGGATGAACTTCCGGATGGTTTCCTCAAGAACTTAGCCAAGGCTAGAGGTTGAAGAAGAAAGACACAAAGAAGAACTAGCTCTAGATCATCTTCTTTATTGATCTCCACAGGTTACAAGTTTGTGCATACATGATCTCTCTCTCTCTCTATGTTCCGCGCCTGTGAAGGAGGCTGCCCCCTCTCCTTATATAGGGGAGAGGGTGGCTTACAGGGGAAGAAACCCTAATGGCATCTTTGACTAGACAAACTACTTTACAAAGTTACTTTAATCATAGATGATGCCGGGGTCTTCTTTTAACATAGAGGCTGACGTCTTCCGGCTTCTTTCGTCGTCACCCTCTTCTTTATCGTCAGGCCTTCGTTTAAAGCTACTTTGCTTAGCTCATCTTTGTCCTCTAGCTCTAGAGAGAATCTTTGACCAGTCCTGCCGACATGCTCTTCCTTCCAGCATCCCGGTATCTTCTTTACCCGGTTCCGGCATACCCCTCTTGGGGATACCGGCATAGCTTTACTTAGCCAAACTCCTATCTTGTGCTCCGGTATAAACATTAAACCGGTATCTTTACGGCCTAAACCATCCGGTTTGGCATGCCTTTGGCATACCGGGGGTGATCCCCCCAACACTTGGGCATCCCCAAGCTTAGACGCCTGAGTCTTCTTGAAATATGCAGGGATGAACCACGGGGGCATCCCCAAGCTTAGACTTTTCACTCTTCTTGATCATATTACATCATCCTCCTCTCTTGATCCTTGAAAACTTCCTTCACACCAGACTCAAAGCAATCTCATTAGAGGTTTAGTGCATAATCAAAAATTCACATGTTCAGCAAGGACATGATCATTCCCAACACTTCTGGACATTAACCAAGGCTACTGAAATTTAATGGAGCAAAGAAATCCCCTCAACACAGTAAAAGAGGCATTGCGAAATAAAAGGCAGAATCTGTCAAAACAGAACAGTCCGTAAAGACGAATTTTTTAGAGGCATTTAACATGCTCAGATGGGAAAGCTCCAGTTGAACGAAAGTTGCATACATATCTGAGGATTACGCATGAATTTTTCAGAATTTTACGAGTTTCCTACAGAGAGAACAACTCAAATTCGTGACAGCTAAAAATCTGTTTCTGCGCAGAAATCCAAATCTAGTATCAACTTTCTATCAAAGACTTTACTTGGCACAACAATGCAATAAAATAAAGATACAAAGGTATTTCTACAGTAGTAACAAGCACCTTGACTCAAATATAAAACAAAAATTTCAGAAATAAAATAATGGGTTGTCTCCCATAAGCGCTTTTCTTTAACGCCTTTCAGCTAGGCGCAGAAAGTGTAAATCAAGTAACATCAAGAGAAGAAGCATCAACATCATAATTTGTTCTAGCAATAGAATCAATAGGCATCTTCATTCTCTTTCTAGGGAAGTGTTCCATACCTTTCTTAAGAGGGAATTGATATTTAATATTTCCTTCTTTCATATCAATAATAGCACCAACGGTTCGAAGAAAGGGTCTTCCCAAAACAATAGGACAAGATGCATTGCATTCAATATCCAAAACAACAAAATCAACAGGGGCAAGGTTATTGTTAACCGTAATGTGAACATTATCAATTCTCCCCAAAGGTTTCTTTATAGAATTATCAGCAAGATTAACATCCAAATAACAGTATTCCAAAGGTGGCAAGTCAAGCATATCATAAAGTTTCGTAGGCATAACGGAAATACTTGCACCAAGATCACATAAAGCATTTGTTATCACCAGATTTTAACCAAGTCTGGGGATGGGCCGTGATTAAATGGGCTTAGAGGATATGCACGGAAAATATTCCTGAACCGGCCTTGTATAAGAAGTTTGGGCTAGATTGCCCGTGTATCTGTAAATTATAGTAGGTTACGTGTCGGTTAGAATTAAGAGATAGAGTTTAGCTCGTACACAGTTGGGTTTATTCCCAAGTTAGAAAGTCTACGGACTATAAATATGTATCTAGGGTTTTTGAGAAGGAGGACGATCACGTTCACAACAAATCAATCTAGGCGCATCGCCACCCCTTGTTTCGAGGGTTTCTCCCGGGTAAGCAACATGCTGCCTAGATCGCATCTTGCGATCTAGGCAGATCAGTTTATTGTCATTGGTGTTGCTCGTGCTGAAGCCTTTTTGATGGCGAGCAACACCCTTATCTTAGATGTTTTGGGGCTGACGTCGATGCTTTCATGATGTACTTGCTTAGCTACGCTACCCCTCGATATCTAGCTGCCCTTACACCTATCTTAGGTGTGAGGGCAGCATCTTGCTTGTTCTCTATTTAGTAGATCTAATCCGTTATAGTCGTTCCTTGTTCTTCAAGGATTGGTTTGATATCCGTATGGTTAGGCCTTATAAACGGGTTGAACGATCCGGTAGTGCGTAAGGTGTGGTTTATTAAGCCCTAGAGGGATTGTTCCGGGGATCAACTTTATGTTGGTTTTTAGGCCTTTTTAGGGCTGGTTTTCCATCATCTTACGTATCTGCTAGGCTCAACTACGCGTAGGATGTTCCGGTTATGCGGTGAAAACCCTAGACTATCGTAGATTAGTTTAGCTTGATATTGATATAGCATGATCCCCATGTCATTATAAATCTAACGTGAACCATGGGGCAATCGGCTCTTTGAGCCGATCCACAGGGCAACTTAAGAGCCGATCGGGGCTCGTATTTAATGTTTACGTGTTTGCCATGCAGGAAACTAGTCGAAGCAATTCATCACCTTCCTGACCAGGTATAGGTCAGGTGGCACGCCCTCGCAACCGCCAGGACGTGCACCAGAGGCATTGCGGGCCGTTGCCCGAGGGACCAGGATCCACCGCAGTCCTGGGAGCCTCCCGGCTCTACGGTGTTGCCCGTCGCTGCCCGCCGGTGGGTTTTTTACAGCAACACATTCTGGCACGCCCGGTGGGACCTTCTACAACAACAACAACATCGACATCTGCAGCAACCATGTCAAAAGCTGCGGATGAGGTGGTTGGCGAACCAGTCACGTACGCAGATCTGCCTGAAGAGCAAAAGAAGAAATATGATGAGATGAAAGCCATCTTGGAAGCCGATCTCATCGGCTCCTTCATGAGGACCCGTTCACATGGCATAAGGTGGAAAGGGTTCTCCCCTGAAGGTGTTCTTGATGAAGTGGACCTGTCTACCCCTTCAGAGGAACGCACCAGAGCCCTGCGCCAGGAAATTAATTACATGGTGGCTCATTCTCTACACCGCTATTCTGAGAGCCTGGTGAACGCTTTGGAGCGCGTTGCGGTTCGTGTGGTGCAGGAAATCATGAAGCACCAGTATTCTCCGTCAGGACCTGCCCTAGGGACTCACCAGGGAGAAATACCGCTCCAGATCAGACCGCCGCTACCATTCACGCTTGCAGCGCCAGAGCCACCGGGTTCACCGGCGTACGTCGTCTACAAGGTTGGAGGCGATCCTAGCGATTGCCAATTCCTATATGAGCCGCCTAAGGAGATCCCACATGGATATGTGTGCACATACGTGCCGGACTGCAATACGTTGGCGCGCACGAACCAGATTGCACCAACAGGGATTCCTGGAGCAGACGCCGACAAGCAGGCATGGCTAGCTAAATATGCTACCGGAACGAGTCATGAGAGCTCGGTCCCTACAGCTAATACCATGGAACAAATCAGCACCATCTTGAGAGATCAGTTCGGCATCTTGCCGAAGAGGAAAACAATCGGCTATTCCAAGCTGTACCCCGACGAGTATGACTTGATCCCGCTGCCACCTAAATATCGGCTCCCTGAATTCTCAAAATTCAATGGAGCAGAATGGTCTATCTCAATAGAGCACGTGAGCCGATATTTGGCACAGCTGGGCATGATTTCAGCATCGGATCAGTTGCGTGTAAGGTTTTTTGCACAATCTCTGACGGGATCAGCCTTTGGGTGGTACACCTCGTTGCCACCAAACTCAGTCCGCACGTGGAAGCAGCTGGAAGAACAGTTTCATGTGCAATATCACTCAGAAGCTACCGAAGCTGGCATTGCCGATCTAGCACAGGTGCGGCAGAAGCGGGGAGAAACGGTGTCAGAATATATTCAACGTTTCAGAACTGTTAGGAACCGATGTTATTCGGCTCGTTTAACTGAAAAAGAAGCAGTCGATCTGGCAGTATTGGGCCTCGCCACGCCGATCAAGGATCTGGCTTTCCACGTAGAGTACAGTTCACTGTCGCACATGGTCCAGAAACTCACATCATATGAGCAGCGGCACCCTGAATTGTACCAAGACAAGTTCAAGCGTCCGGTAGGCCTGGTCGAGATGGAAGAAGCTGAAGAGTCTCTAGAAGACCTGGAAGTAGCCGTGGCTGAATGGGCTCGGGGGGCAGCTCCCGTGTCCTGCAAATGGGTGAAACCACAAGGGCCTGCAAAAGGGTTTGACTTCGATGTGAGCAAAGCTGAGCAGATATTTGATTTATTGCTTAAGGAAAAACGGCTGAAGTTACCCGAAGGCCATAAAATCCCTACGACGCAAGAAATGAACGGGAGGCCGTACTGCAAGTGGCATCACTCGTTCACCCATACCACCAATGACTGCAAAGGGTTTCGTCAGCAGATCCAGGCGGCGATAGAACAAGGCCGATTGCTCTTTGGGCAGTTTGCCATGAAAGTGGACACGCATCCGTTCCCTGGCGTCAACATGGTGGAACCCAATCGCTCCGCGAGGCGTCGACTAGATTTCTCGTTCGATGTTAACATGGCAGGGCCTGTACGCCCTCATGGCAAGGATAAAGAGGAAAGCAGTCACTCCCGCGGCAAGGAAAAGAAGGAGGCCGATCCACGCGACCGGCCCCAATATGATGACAGACGGTACCTCACCGAGGAACAAGTGAGAAGCGTGCGATATGAACGACCACTCTCCACGCATCTCCTTAACAAATATGAGTATCAGTATGACCGACGTCGGCAGTACGACAGAGATGACGAGAGACATCATCGGTCTGACGTGGACAATGGAAGACGTCGTCGGTATGATAGAGACGACAAAGGATATGAACACCGCGCTAAGGAGAGGTCAAGGGAGCAGGAAGACGTGGATAGACACTGGGACTGTCCCTTCTTTAAACACTGCTGGGATTCAGGAATGAGCCGATTGCCTACAATCGACAACTGCCCGGAGTGTAGACGCCGGAAGAAGGATGCAGGGGAAGTTTCAGTTTTCAAGCGTCTAGGGCCTCTCCCGCCACAGAACAAACGAGCTGAGTCCTCTCAAGATGAAGACTTTGAGGAGTCAGAAGATGAAGAAGAGGATAGGTACCACCGGCCAAGGTGGTGCCCCGATGGACTCAGCCACTCCCAGAAGCGTAGGGTTCAGCGGCTACGTAGCTTGGAGCAAGCCGAAGCGCAGTACTTGCACACGTTGAGGAAAGCGCGGCCCGATCTGGCCGTGAAAATTCAGCAGACGTTGGACGAGGAGAGTCGTCCACCAAAGAAAGTTTGGCGTCCCAAGCAAGTAAAAGCCGATGTGAGTACATCGGCTGGCACAAACATGGTGTTCATACTCCCGTCGGAGTTCCGTTCGCTAGGAATTGAAGAAGTCCCGATAGCACAGTTTGACTGCGGTCCACGGCCAGTCATCTTTGAAAAGCCACGAGAAAAGGGCTACAAACACATGAAGGCCCTGTACCTAAAAGGTTATATCAATGGGCAGCCTGTCGGCAAGATGTTGGTTGACACGGGAGCGGCAGTCAATATAATGCCATATTCCATGCTACGACGTTTGGGACGCTCTAGCGCAGACTTGATCAAGACCAACGTCACACTAAACGACTTCAACGGCCAAGCATCAGGGACACAAGGTGTTCTGAACGTGGATCTAACTGTAGGCCGAAAGACCATCCCAACAATGTTCTTCATCGTCGACAGCAAGAGCACCTACGCTGTCCTGCTAGGGAGGGATTGGATTCACGCCAAGCTGCATTCCATCTACAATGCACCAATGCCTGATACAATGGGATGGAGACGACGTGGAAGTCGTGCATGCAGATGACTCGATCGAGGTCTCAATAGCCGGCATGAACATTTGGGACTCGGAAGACCAAGAGCCGCTCTCTGGAATCAGTTTGGACGGCTGTGATCGCATCGAGGTGACAAAAAACGGGGTGAGGCTGGTCTTATCCACCGGCCTGATAGAGTAGCAAGAGCAACATCCATCGACATACGTGGCAAGGCCGATCCCTGCGATCGGCCCCAAAAAATAAAAAGCAAGGATCTCACCTCAAGCATGGCACGTAGTCGTGGTAGAAAGACTCCTTCGTGTAGGGGAGCACAAACAAGTTGTAAGCCTTCATTGAACAATTCAATCAACAAGGAGGACGATTCAAGCAATCGGCCAAAATTATCCTCGCCATACGTTCTGCCTGTGTTCAGCGTCGATCTAACAGGCGACGGAAAACTAGGGTATGGGTTTACGTCAGCTAATGAGCTAGAAGAGATCGACATTGGTCCTGGGATGAGCTACGACCAACATTCATCAGCAAGAGCCGACATCTTCAATCACTTGAAAGATTCGGCTTGGGGGGCACCTAATATGGAATAATGGACAATAAAATATGGGGGCCGATGCACGAAATCGAAATCGGCCAGTAAAAAACAAAAAAAATATAGTACAACCGATGCACAGACATCGACTTTAGAACTAAAAAGCCGATGCACAGCCATCGACTCTAGAGTACAAGCCCAATAATGCAGTTTTCAGATTACACAGGGAGACTCTACTGAAGAAATGTCTCAAGGGCATGGAGGGCATCAGCACGAACACGATCCACCTCGGCGATTTCGGCCTCATCATCTTCGTCCTTGCCTGCCACCAGCTGCTTGTTCAGGGCACGTATCTCGGCCAAATCGGTTTTCAGTTCAACTTTGAGGCCTTCTGCTTCCTCGTGGGAGTGGGCAATAAGAGCTTCCTTATCTTGGATGAGCTGTTTGGTTGCCCGGACCCTCTCTTCAAGGGCCTCCAACTCCTTTCGCAGGATCTCAAGCTCAGCAGTGCTGACAGAGGTGTCAGTTTTGGCGTCCAAAGCTGCCTTCTTCTCATTAAGCCGCTGACATTTGTCTGCTATATCGGCTTTCAACGGAAGCTGGGCGTGGCGCAGGTTGATCCTCTGACGAGCCAATTTCACCCTTGACCTGTAGGCAGACAGAGTCACAACTGGCCAGAGTTTCACCTGCAGCGTCACCGGGAGATGAGGCTGGATGTCTTCAAGAATGCTCTTCACTTCCTCGGAGTCTTCAACCAATGTCTCAATGGAGGAGGAGAGCAGGGCCTTGAGATGCTGGAGTTGACCATGTGTAGCGCTGGGTCCTGACTCTTCGCTTGCTTTAGCAGTAGCCGGTTCGATGGATTCAGGGT
Organism: Lolium multiflorum; assembly: GCA_030979885.1. Lineage (NCBI taxonomy): Eukaryota > Viridiplantae > Streptophyta > Magnoliopsida > Poales > Poaceae > Lolium > Lolium multiflorum. Next base: position 335,156,279 of record CM061753.1, on the reverse strand, counting down.
CAAATGTTAGCAAGCTTGAGAGGTCATAACCCTGACAGACAACAAAAACAACGTCAGTATACAGTGGAAGAGAAAGGTAAAGCTAAGGGAAGGGAGTATACCTCTCCTAAGACCAGAGGAACAGCCGATGACGAGACAATCGGCTCTTGTGTTTCTGCTGTGGCCTTGGCCAAGTTGGCCACCTTGTCAGCTACACTTTTAGAAGTAGCTAGGTCCAGGGTGGCGGATGGCATTGGTACCTCCTCGACTTCCCCACTGGAGGTGTCATCAGTCTGCGAAGGAAGTGGTTAGCCGATGAGAACAACAATGGGTTAGCATGAAATGTGAGCCAAGGAGAGTATGGAGGGTAATTACATTCGAAATCTCCTGGTTTGATGAAGAGACTTGCGGTTCCTTGCGAGCTCTCTTGACGCATCGGCTCTTTGTGCGTAGACTGCCCTGCCCTGCTTTGATAGGAGTTTGGGAAGCAGCAGGTTCAGGGGCCAGCCTTTTCTTGGAAGCCGACGGTGGCAAGTCTGGCTGGCTCTGCGTGGTGGTTTTCCCAGAATTGCCTGGGCTCGAGTCCCTTCGACTGGACTGTGTGTCCTCACTGGAGTTTTCTTCAGTAGAGGTCTGTAAAGGAAATACAAGCATGTTGCAGAAGCCTAGAAGGATAGATGAAATCAGCCAAGGCATGGATCAACTTACGTGCAAACTTTCTTGAGCTGGAGTAGGGCCTTGGCGCTTCAAGGTCTTCCTGGCAGCTACCTTCCTCACTGCTGTTCTCGCCTTGACTGAGGCTCGGGGGGCAGCTGGCCCAGAAGACACTTTGCTTTTGGAAGCCGATTTTGGTGTCATCGGCTGGCTCTGCATCACAACCTTTTTCAAAGATGGTGAGTTTTTGCAGAAGAGGACCACCGGAGCTGGTGGGAGGAATCTGAAAGGGGAGCCGTCATCATCTACAGGATCTGGACCGTCTTGTTGCTGCAAGGAGACAGAGCAAGGTTATAAAAGGAAATCATTGTAAGCCACTTCAAGATAATTTGTGAGTAGTGGTACCTGTTCTGCAGGGATATCATATTCAGCATCAAGTTGTTTCAGCAATGGTCCCAGAGCTCTCCTGAAGGCATGAGTCTTCCACATTGACCACCAAGTCTCAAAACCATCGGTTGATGAGGTAAAAGAGAGGTTGTAGGGAATTGGGATGCCTAGAGCATCAAAGAAGGAATAACACCTCTGACTGGTGAGGACATCAGGTAGCTCAGCTCTGCTCTCTGTCAGGTGGTGCAGAAAGAAATGGGGAGATACCTTGCCTGCTACGACCGGCTGATAAGACTCATAACCAGGTTTGATGATCCTGTTTGAGGTGCTCATACCAACTGGAAGGAAGCAGGGACGGATCATGATGGAATACAATTGCCGAGTGCTGGCATCATCGGCAAAACTATCTAGCCTGAAGGAGACTGGATTTTCAAAATTTTCAGACTCCGTATAAGGAAAGAAGAGGGGATGGTCCAGGCCTTGGTAGAAAATTCTGAACCACTCTGATGCTTCCCTGAGGGTCAGTTTGCTGCCTGGAAGGCTATATAGAGCTTGGCCGTAGCTAGTGCACCGGATCTGCTTCCCATTAGTATCTGGGAAGGTGCAATTGACCAAAGGTGGAAAGTTTGGGACCTGGTTTTGGAAGTACAGCTGAGCCCATAGCTGAATAAACCACCAGGGACCTCCTGTTTTGACTGTCTTTTGGGAGAACAGTTTAACAGACATTAGCTGGAGATATCTATAGACCTCTCCAAGAAACAGTTTGCCAATGCCAAGCTGAGTGCCTCTGGCAAGTTCATAGGCCAAGGAAAGGTAATTCTTGGTTGGAGCAAGTGAAGGACCACAGAATATGAAGTGTTCCAACCAGAAATTCAGGAAGGCCGTGTGTTCTTTCTCTGTTACAGGGCCTTTGTTTTTCATGTGGCGTCGAAGATAAGCACCCCAGTTTGTGCACTCTGTTTTGGAAGAAAGTGTGAAAGGGACCTTTGGCAGCCTAAAAGCAGAGGGGCTTGGGGATGCAATGTCTAGGCCAGTGATCATGGCCACGTCTAGTAAGGTTGGTGTCATGGGGCCATGGCCAAACATGAAGCAATTCAAAGCATCAGACCAAAAGTAGCCGATGGTTTTCAGAAGGTTTTCATGTTTCTCAAGGGGAGACAGTGATAAAGCTAAAGCATTGGCTATTCCTGCGGTTTCCCAGGTGGCTTGGTGAGTTTTGGAGATTCTATTGTACCATGAAACCCAATCTTCAGGAGGATTAGGCCAGGCTCGTAAGCAGTCGGCCCAAGAAGTCAGATCTAAATTCTGGTTCACGAAGGGAATTCTATTGGCCTCGCATGAAATCAAATGGGCAGGACTCTCGGTAGAACGAGGGCCAAGACAGAGAGAATTTGGAAGAGAAGGATGCGGCAGTAGAATGTCTGATACCTAGAAATTAATGACGGGATGAAACATTAATTCAGATGTTTGCTGTTAATTCTAGCACTATGTTCGGACAGCGAGGAGCGTTTGAGGATTACCTTCAGGCCGGAGACCGTAGCGTTGGCGTTGGATGATTCCGCCATTGGATTCGCTGCGGAGTTGAGCCTGCGCGATTGAGATCTGAGGTTCGCGTGGCCGTGAGTTGGATCTGTTCGAGCGGCGATTTGGGGATCTGAGTGTTGCTCTTTCAGATAAGTACAGGTTACCGTTTGAATAGGCAACTGAGTTGGCCTTACTCGCATTTTATGGCAAAGGCCGATGCGCTGCCATCGGCTCTTGGCGCGTTGACTTGCGTTGACAATCGACAAAATTGATAAGGAAGCAAAATCGGCTTAGAAATATTTTCTTCATTAATAAAAGGGGCTTCTACAGAGAAGAGCCGATTGCTCAAGGGAGAAAGAACAAAAGCCGATGGCTACTACTACTAGTCCTATACTAGTAGTCCCTAATCTAAGGGCCATTGCTGCCCTCATCGTCGTCGTCGCTGCCGCCGGCACTGCTGCTGGCGGGCTCCTCGTCGCTGCTCCCGTAGCCCTCTACGGGGGCCTCTTCCTCCTCGTCGTCGTCGTCATCGTCGTCATCCGACCCGGCGCGGAAGCGCTTCGCCGGCGGGTATTCGTTGGAGGAGTCGTCGTCCTCCTCTTCCTCATCCTCGTCGGAGGAGGTGAAGTCGTCCCACGAGAAGCGATCGTCCTCGCTCCTCGCCTCCAGCTCCCCGTCGACAAGGAACCGGAGATCCTCTTCCCCGTCGGTCAAGGACTTGTCGTCCTCGGACCAGACGGAGGAATCATGGTCCTCGAGGTCCCACTTCTCCGGGGCGCGGAGGTCGTACGCCGCCAGTGAGTCCCACTCCGGTGTGGGCTCACGGGAGGAGGAAGATGAGGAGGAGAGGCCTGATGAGGCAGAGGAGGAGGAGGAGGAAGACATGGCTACAGAGGAAGGGGGTTTTTTGCCGACTGCTAGTACGGAGCAAGAGGATGAAGAGGCGAACTGCTCGGCGCGGTAAAATAAAGGGATATAGTGGAGAGTTAATGTTACAGCGGTTTCCGAGGAAGTGGTGCCAAAGAATTGTCAAATCGTGCAGAGAAGTTGAGAAGGTGATACGTCTCCAACGTATCGATAATTTCTTATGTTCCATGACACATTATTGATGATACCTACATGTTTTATGCACATTATATGTCGTATTTATGCATTTTCTGGAACTAACCTATTAACAAGATGCCGAAGTGCCAGTTCTGCTGTTTTTGGTTTCAGAAATCCTAGTAACGAAATATTCTCGAATCGGACGAAATCAACGCCCAGGTTCCTATTTTTCCACGAAGCTTCCAACACCCGGGAAGGACCAGAGGGGGCCACAGGCCCACCAGGAGGGTGGCCGGCGCGGCCTAGGGTTGGCCCGCGCCGCCTTACCCCCTCGCCGCCTCTTCGACCCTCCTGCGCCGCCTCTTCGCCTATATAAAGCCCCTGCATCGAAAACCCTTACAGAGAGAGACCACGATACGGAGAAAAACCTTCCAGAGCCGCCGCCATCGCGAAATCAAGATTCGGGGACAGAACTCTCCAAGCACCCTCCGGACGGGAATTGCCCCCGGAGCCGTCTCCACCGCCGTCTCCACCGCCATCTTCACCGCCATCGTTGCCTCCATGATGAGGAGGGAGTAATTCACCCCGGGCTGAGGGCTCCGCTGTAGCTATGTGGTTCATCTCTCTCTTTATGTGATCTAGTTGAATATCGTCTATGTGCTACTCTAGTGATGATATTAAAGTACTCTATTCCTCCTCCATGTGTGTAATGGTGATAGTGTGTGCACCGTGTGAGTACTTGGCATAGGCTATGATTATGATCTCTTGTAGATTATGAAGTTAATTATTGCTATGATGGTATTGATGTGTATTATTCCTCCTACATATGCATGATGGTGACAGTGTGCATGCTATGTTAGTTCTTGGTGTAATTATGTTGATCTATCTTGCACTCTAAGGTTATTTAAATATGAACATTGCATTGTGGAGCTTGTTAACTCCGGCATTGAGGGTTCGCGTAATCCTACGCAATGCGTTCATCATCCAACAAAAGAGTGTAGAGTAGTCCTATTATGTGATCATTGTTGAGAGTGTCCACTAGTGAAAGCAGGATCCCTAGGCCTTGCTTCCAAGCATCGAATCTCCGTTTGTTTACTGTTTTGCTGCATGTTTACTCGCTGCCATATTTTATTCAGATTGCTATTACCACTCATATACATCCATATTACTTGTATTTCACTATCTCTTCGCCGAACTAGTGCACCTATACACCTGACAAGTGTATTTGGTGTGTTGGGGACACAAGAGACTTCTTGCTTTGTGATTACAGGTTGCTTGAGAGGGATATCTTTGACCTCTTCCTCCCCGAGTTCGATAAACCTTGGGTAATCCACTTAAGGGAAACTTGCTGCTGTTCTACAAACCTCTGCACTTGGAGGCCCAACACTGTCTACAAGAATAGAAGCACCCGTAGACATCAAGCTAATTTTCTGGCGCCGTTGCCGGGGAGGAAAGGTAAAAGGCACTCATACTCCGGTTCCAGGTACTTTTCTGGCGCCATTGTGTGTGTGCTCGAAGCTATTTCCTTTAGACTCTGCAATTGCGACATTTGGTTTCTTGTTTACACTAGTTAGGCATAATGGACAACAATGACCTTTTTATTCTATTTCCTGATTTAAGACATGGATGGTTTGATGCGAAAATTAAAAAACCCATGGAACATATTAATATGAATGCCTTGAACACTATTGTTGTTAATGATATGGAAAATTCTAAGCTTGGGGAAGCTGGCTTTGATGAGCATGATATTTTTAGTCCCCCAAGCATTGAGGAGAAAATTTACTTTGATGATACTTTGCCTCCCATTTATGATGATTATAATGATAGTAGTCTTTTGTTACCACCTGTTATGGAGGATAAATTTGATTATGATTACAATATACCTCCCATATTTGATAGCTACTTTGTTGAATTTGCTCCCACTACAATTAATAAGAATGACTATGCTTATGTTGGGAGTAGTAATTATTTTATGCATGAGACTCATGATAAGAATGCTTTATGTGATAGTTATATTGTTGAGTTTGCTCATGATGCTACTGAAAGTTATTATGAGAGAGGAAAATATGGTTGTAAAAATTTTCATGTTACTAAAACACCTCTCTATGTACTGAAATTTTTTAAGCTACACTTGTTTTATCTTTCTACGCTTGTTGCATTATGCTTCTTGAACTTGTTTATTTACAAGATTCCTTTTCATAGGAAGCATGTTAGACTTAAATGTGCTTTGAATTTGCTTCTTGATGTTCTCTTTTGCTTCATTGTCTATTTTCATGAGAGCATCATCATTAAAACTGCTGAGCCCATCTTAATGGCTATAAAGAAAGAACTTCTTGGGAGATAACCCATGTGTTTATTTTGCTACAGCAATTTTTTGTTTTGTTGAGTCTTGGAAGTTGTTTACTACTGTAGCAACCTCTCCTTATCAAGTTTTTGTGCCAAGTAAAGTTTCTATGTCAAAGTTGATGTTATATTTGGGATCGCTGCGCAGAAACAGCATTGCTGTCTGTCACGAATCTGGGCACAGGCCTCTGTAGAAAATTCTAAAAAATCTGCCAATTTACGAGCGTGATCCTCAGATATGTACGCAACTTTCATTAGTTTTGAGTTTTTCCATTTGAGCAAGTCTGGTGCCATCTTTAAATTCGTCTTTACGGACTGTTCTGTTTTTGACAGATTCTGCCTTTTATTTCGCATTGCCGCTTTTGTTAAGTTGAATGAGTTTCTTTGTTCCATTAACTTTCAGAAGTTTTGTGCAATGTCCAGAAGTGTTAAGAATGATTGTGTCACCTCTGAACATGTGAATTTTGATTATGCACTAACCCTCTAATGAGTTTGCTTGAAGTTTGGTGTGGAAGTTTTCAAGGGTCAATAGAAGAGGGTGATATAATGTGATCGAGAAGAGTGAAAGGTCTAAGCTTGGGGATGCCCCGGTGGTTCATCCCTGCATATTTTAAGAAGACTCAAGCATCTAAGCTTGGGGATGCCCAAGGCATCCCCTTCTTCATCGACAACTTATCAGGTTTCTTCTAGTGAAACTATATTTTTATTCAGTCACATCCTATGTATTTTACTTGGAGCGTCTGTGTGCTTTTATTTTTGTTTTTGTTTTGTTATCTTAGTTCTCTGAATAAGTTCATCCTTGTGTGGGAGAGAGACACGCTCCGCTGGTTCGTATGAACACATGTGTTCTTAGCTCATAATATTCATGGCGAAGTTTCCTCTTCGTTATATTGTTATATGGTTGGAATTGGAAAATGCTACATGTAGTAATTGGTAAAATGTCTTGGATAATGTGATACTTGGCAATTGTTGTGCTCATGTTTAAGCTCTTGCATCATATACTTTGCACCCATTAATGAAGAAATACATAGAGCTTGCTAAAATTTGGTTTGCATATTTGGTTTCTCTAAGGTCTAGATAATATCTAGTATTGAGTTTTGAACAACAAGGAAGACAGTGTAGAGTCTTATAATGTTTACAATATGTCTTTTATGTGAGTCTTGCTGCACTTGTTCATCCTTGAGTTTGCTTCAAATAACCTTGCTAGCCTAAACCTTGTATCGAGAGGGAATACTTCTCATGCATCCAAATACTTGAGCCAATATTCATGCCATTTGTGTCCACCATACCTACCTACTACATGGTATTTCTCCGCCATTCCAAAGTAAATTGCTTGAGTGCTACCTTTAAACCATTCAAAATTTATCACCTCTGATTTGTGTCAATGTTTTATAGCTCATGAGGAAGTATGTGGTGTTTATCTTTCAATCTTGTTGGGCAACTTTCACCAATGGACTAGTGGCTTCATCCGCTTATCCAATAATTTTGCAGAAAGAGTTGGCAATGGGATTCCCAGTCCCAAATTAATTAACAAAAATAGACACTCGTCCATGGTATGTGATTGTTGGACGGCACCCGAAGGATTCGGTTAGCCATGGCTTGAGAAAGCAAAGGTGGGGAGGAGTGTCATCATAATAAAACTAAAATAAAAAGGCACTCCTTCATGGTATGAGATTGTTGGCAGGCACCCGAGGATTCGGTTAGCCATGGTTTGTGAAAGAAAGGTTGGAAGGAGTGCCACCCAAAAACAAAATAAAATGGGAGCCGCTCTTTGAAGGTTTGCCTGGCAAGGGGGTTAGAGTGCCCATTACCATTCGTTGACAACAACAAACACCTCTCAAAACTTTACTTTATGCTCTCTATATGTTTTCAAAATCAAAGCTCTAGCACAAATATAGCAATCGATGCTTTCCTCTTTGAAGGACCTTTCTTTTACTTTTATTGTTGAGTCAGTTTACCTATCTCCCTCCACCTTAAGAAGCAAACACTTGTGTGAACTGTGCATTGATTCCTACATACCTGCATATTGCATTTGTTATATTACTCTATGTTGACAATTATCCATGAGATATACATGTTATAAGTTGAAAGCAACCGCTGAAACTTCATCTTCCTTTGTGTTGCTTCAATACCTCTACTTTGAATTATTGCTTTATGAGTTAACTCTTATGCAAGACTTATTGATGCTTGTCTTGAAGTACTATTCATGAAAAGTCTTTGCTTTATGATTCAGTTGTTTACTCATGTCATTACCATTGTTTTGATCGCTGCATTCATCTCATATGCTTACAATAGTATGATCAAGGTTATGATGGCATGTCACTTAAGAAATTATCTTTGTTATCGTTTTACCTGCTCGGGACGAGCAGAACTAAGCTTGGGGATGCTGATACGTCTCCAACGTATCGATAATTTCTTATGTTCCATGACACATTATTGATGATACCTACATGTTTTATGCACATTATATGTCGTATTTATGCATTTTGGAACTAACCTATTAACAAGATGCCGAAGTGCCAGTTCCTGTTCTGCTGTTTTTGGTTTCAGAAATCCTAGTAACGAAATATTCTCGGAATCGGACGAAATCAACGCCCAGGTTCCTATTTTTCCACGAAGCTTCCAACACCCGGGAAGGACCAGAGGGGGCCACAGGCCCACCAGGAGGGTGGCCGGCGCGGCCTAGGGTTGGCCCGCGCCGCCTTACCCCCTCGCCGCCTCTTCGACCCTCCCGCCTCTTCGCCTATATAAAGCCCCTGCATCGAAAACCCTTACGAGAGAGACCACGATACGGAGAAAAACTTCCAGAGCCGCCGCCATCGCGAAATCAAGATTCGGGGACAGAACTCTCTGTTCCGGCACCCGCCGGACGGGGAATTGCCCCGGAGCCGTCTCCACCGCCGTCTCCACCGCCATCTTCACCGCCATTGTTGCCTCCATGATGAGGAGGGAGTAATTCACCCCGGGGCTGAGGGCTCCGCTGTAGCTATGTGGTTCATCTCTCTCTTTATGTGATCTAGTTGAATATCGTCTATGTGCTACTCTAGTGATGATATTAAAGTACTCTATTCCTCCTCCATGTGTGTAATGGTGATAGTGTGTGCACCGTGTGAGTACTTGGCATAGGCTATGATTATGATCTCTTGTAGATTATGAAGTTAATTATTGCTATGATGGTATTGATGTGTATTATTCCTCCTACATATGCATGATGGTGACAGTGTGCATGCTATGTTAGTTCTTGGTGTAATTATGTTGATCTATCTTGCACTCTAAGGTTATTTAAATATGAACATTGCATTGTGGAGCTTGTTAACTCCGGCATTGAGGGTTCGTGTAATCCTACGCAATGCGTTCATCATCCAACAAAAGAGTGTAGAGTAGTCCTATTATGTGATCATTGTTGAGAGTGTCCACTAGTGAAAGCAGGATCCCTAGGCCTTGCTTCCAAGCATCGAATCTCCGTTTGTTTACTGTTTTGCTGCATGTTTACTCGCTGCCATATTTTATTCAGATTGCTATTACCACTCATATACATCCATATTACTTGTATTTCACTATCTCTTCGCCGAACTAGTGCACCTATACACCTGACAAGTGTATTTGGTGTGTTGGGGACACAAGAGACTTCTTGCTTTGTGATTACAGGGTTGCTTGAGAGGGATATCTTTGACCTCTTCCTCCCTGAGTTCGATAAACCTTGGGTAATCCACTTAAGGGAAACTTGCTGCTGTTCTACAAACCTCTGCACTTGGAGGCCCAACACTGTCTACAAGAATAGAAGCACCCGTAGACATCAGAAGGCAAGGCATCATGATGAAGGATACTGCGACGGTTCTGCTCTGCCACGACGTGACCCCACGAAGAAAAAACAGAGTGGTTTTGAAATTATCATTGCCAAAACCAGGGGGGCATGTGTTATCACCAGATTTTAACCAAGTCTGGGGATGGGCCGTGATTAAATGGGCTTAGAGGATATGCACGGAAAATATTCCTGAACCGGCCTTGTATAAGAAGTTTGGGCTAGATTGCCCGTGTATCTGTAAATTATAGTAGGTTACGTGTCGGTTAGAATTAAGAGATAGAGTTTAGCTCGTACACGGTTGGGTTTATTCCCAAGTTAGAAAGTCTACGGACTATAAATATGTATCTAGGGTTTTTGAGAAGGAGGACGATCACGTTCACAACAAATCAATCTAGGCGCATCGCCACCCCTTGTTTCGAGGGTTTCTCCCGGGTAAGCAACATGCTGCCTAGATCGCATCTTGCGATCTAGGCAGTATCAGTTTATTCGTCATTGGTGTTGCTCGTGCTGAAGCCTTTTTGATGGCGAGCAACACCCTTATCTTAGATGTTTTGGGGCTGACGTCGATGCTTTCACGATGTACTTGCTTAGCTACGCTACCCCTCGATATCTAGCTGCCCTTACACCTATCTTAGGTGTGAGGGCAGCATCTTGCTTGTTCTCTATTTAGTAGATCTAATCCGTTATAGTCGTTCCTTGTTCTTCAAGGATTGGTTTGATATCCGTATGGTTAGGCCTTATAAACGGGTTGAACGATCCGGTAGTGCGTAAGGTGTGGTTTATTAAGCCCTAGAGGGATTGTTCCGGGGATCAACTTTATGTTGGTTTTTAGGCCTCTTTAGGGCTGGTTTTCCATCATCTTACGTATCTGCTAGGCTCAACTACGCGTAGGATGTTCCGGTTATGCGGTGAAAACCCTAGACTATCGTAGATTAGTTTAGCTTGATATTGATATAGCATGATCCCCATGTCATTATAAATCTAACGTGAACCATGGGGCAATCGGCTCTTTGAGCCGATCCACAGGGCAACTTAAGAGCCGATCGGGGCTCGTATTTAATGTTTACGTGTTTGCCATGCAGGAAACTAGTCGAATTCATCACCTTCCGACCAGGTATAGGTCAGGTGGCACGCCTCGCACCGCCAGGACGTGCGCCAGAGGCATTGCGGGCCGTTGCCCGAGGGACCAGGATCCACCGCAGTCCTGGGAGCCTCCCGGCTCTACGGTGTTGCCCGTCGCTGCCCGCCGGTGGGTTTTTGACAGCAACAGCATTACAATCAAAGTGATTGACCTTCATTTTAATGATGGGTTCCCAACCATCTTCTAACTTCCTAGGGATATAAGCTTCAAGTTTTAATTCCTCTTCCCTAGCTTTAATGAGAGCATTTGTAATATGTTTTGTAAAAGCCAAGTTTATAGCACTAGCATTAGGACTTCTAGCAAGTTTTTGCAAGAACTTAATAACTTTAGAAATATGACAATTATCAAAATCAAAACCATCATGATCTAAAGCAATGGGACCATTGTCCCCAACACTTTGAAAAATTTCAGCACTTTTATCACAATTAGTTTCAGCAGTTTCAGGCAATTTTGCACGCTTTGTAGTAGAAGTAGAAACATTGCCAACACCAATTATTTTACCATTGATAGTAGGAGGTTTAGAAACATGTGAAGCATCAACATTACTAGTGGTGGTAATAGTCCAAACTCTAGCTATATTATTCTCTTTAGCAAGTTTTTCTTCTCTTTCCCACCTAGCATGCAATTCAGCCATCATTCTAATATTGTCATTAATTCGAACTTGGATAGCATTTGCTGTAGCAAATGACTTAGTATCTTTAACTTCATTAGGCATAACTTTCAGTTTCAAAAGATCAACATCAAGAGCAAGACTATCAACCTTAGAAGCAAGAACATCAATTTTACCAAACTTTTCCTCAACAGATTTGTTAAAAGCAGTTTGTGTACTAATAAATTCTTTAAGCATGACTTCAAGATCAGAGGGTACACTCCTACTATTGTTGTAATAATTACCATAAGAATTACCATAACCATTACCACTATTAGAAGGATATGGCCTATAGTTGTTGTTACCAAAATTATTCCTATAAGCATTGTTGTAATTATTATTTTTAATGAAGTTCACATCAACATGCTCTTCTTGAGCAACCAATTAAGCTAAAGGAACATTATTAGGATCAACATGAGATTTACCATTAACAAGCATAGACATAATAACATCAATCTTATCACTCAAGGAAGAGGTTTCTTCAACAGAATTTACCTTCTTACCTTGAGGAGTTCTTTCAGTGTGCCATTAAGAGTAGTTGATCATTATATCATCAAGAAGCTTTGTTGCAGAACCCAAAGTGATGGACATAAAAGTACCTCCAGCAGCTGAATCCAATAGGTTTCTTGAAGAAAAATTAAATCCTGCATAAAAGGTTTGGATGATCATCCAAGTAGTTAGTCCATGGGTAGGGTAATTCTTTACCAAACATTTCATTCTCTCCCATGCTTGGGCAACATGTTCATTATCCAATTGCTTAAAATTCATAATGCTACTTCTCAAAGATATAATTTTAGCAGGAGGATAATATTTTCCAATGAAAGCATCTTTACATTTAGTCCATGAATCAATACTATTTTTAGGCAAAGATAGCAACATATCTTTAGCTCTTCCTCTTAAGAAGAAAGGAAACAATTTCAGTTTTATAATATCCCCATCTATATCCTTATACTTTTGCATTTCACAAAGTTCAACAAAATTATTAAGATGGGCAGCAGCATCATCAGTACTAACACCAGAAAATTGCTCTCTCATAACAAGATTTAGTAAAGCAGGTTTAATTTCATAAAATTCTGCTGTAGTAGCAGGTGGAGCAATAGGAGTGCATATGAAATCATTATTATTTGTGCTAGTGAAGTCACACAACTTAGTGTTCTCAGGAGTACTCATTTTAGCAATAATAAAAATGAATAAAGCAAAACCGAATTAAATGAAGTAAAACAAGTAACTAATTTTTTTGTGTTTTTGATATAAAGAAAGCGAACAAGACAGAAAATAAAATAATGCAAGACAATAAACAAAGTAAAGAGATTGGGTGTGAGAGACTCCCCTTGCAGCGTGGCTTGATCTCCCCGGGAACGGCGCCAGAAAAGTAGCTGCTTGTGACGGTAAAGCACACGTCCGTTGGGAACCCCAAGAGGAAGGTATGATGCGTACAGCAGCGAGTTTTCCCTCAAAGAAACCAAGGTTATCGAACCAGTAGGAGATGAAGGCCACGTGAAGGTTGTTGGTGAAGGAGTGTAGTGCGGCGCAACACCAGGGATTCCGGCGCCAACGTGGAACCTGCACAACACAATCAAAGTACTTTGCCCCAACTTAACAGTGAGGTTGTCAATCTCACCGGCTTGCTGAAAACAAAGGATTAAACGTATGGTGTGGAAGATGATGTTTGCTTGCAGAAAACAAAAGAGAACAATGATTGCAGTAGATTGTATTTCAGATGTAAAAGAATGGACCGGGGTCCACAGTTCACTAGTGGTGTCTCTCCAATAAGATAAATAGCATGTTGGGTGAACAAATTACAGTTGGGCAATTGACAAATAGAGAGGGCATAACAATTCACATACATATCATGATGACTACTATGAGATTTACTTAGGGCATTACGACAAAGAACATAGACCACCATCCAGCATGCATCTATGCCTAAAAAGTCCACCTTCGGGTTAGCATCCGCACCCCTCCAGTATTAAGTTGCAAACAACAGAAATTGCATTAAGTACTGTGCGTAATGTAAACAATACAAATATCCTTAGACAAAGCATTGATGTTTTATCCCTAGTGGCAACATCACATCCACAACCTTAGGGGTTGCTGTCACTCCCCCAGATTCAATGGAGACATGAACCCACTATCGAGCATAAATACTCCCACTTGGAGTTACAAGTATCAACTTGGCCAGAGCCTCTACTAGTAATGGAGAGCATGCAAGATCATAAACAACACATATATGATAGATCAATAATCAACTTGACATAGTATTCCATATTCATCGGATCCCAACAAACACAACATGTAGCATTACAAATAGATGATCTTGATCATGATAGGCAGCTCACAAGATCTAAACATGATAGCACAAGAGGAGAAGAAAACCATCTAGCTACTGCTATGGACCCATAGTTCAAGGATGAACTACTCACGCATCAGTCCGGAGGCGGGCATGGTGATGTAGAGCCCTCCGGTGATGATTCCCCTCTCCGGCAGAGTGCCGGAGGCGATCTCTTGAACCCCCCGAGATAGGGTTGACGGCGGCGGCGTCTCTGGAACTGTTCTGGTATTCTGGCTCTCGGTGCTAGGGTTTTCGCGTCAGAAGGATTATATAGGCGAAAGGGCGAGTCGGGGACGCCGAGGGCCCACCCCATATGGCGGCGCGGCCGGGGTGGGGCCGCGCCCCCTATGGTGTGGCCGCCTCTTGGCTCCTCTTCGTCTCTCCTTCGGACTTCGGAACACTCCGTGGAAAATAAGGCCGTGGGTTTTTGTTTCGTCCAATTCCGAGAATATCCGTAAACTAACTTTTCTGAAATAAAAAACAGCAGAAAACTGGCACTGCGGCATCTTGTTAATAGGTTAGTCCCAGAAAATGCATAAAAACATTATAAAGTGTGAATAAAACATGTAGGTATTGTCATAAAACTAGCATGGAACATAAGAAATTATAGATACATTGGAGACGTATCACTTCCTATATATGAATCTTATTCTCCGGACCATTCCAGACCTCCTTGTGATGTCCTGGATCCCATCCGAGACTCCGAAAAAAATTCGAACTCCATTCCATATTCCATATCTACTTAAAACGACATCAAACCTTAAGTGTGTCACCCTACGGTTCGTGAACTATGCAGACATGGTTGAGACTCTTCTCCGACCAATAACCAATAGCGGGATTTGGAGATCCATAATGGCTCCCACATATTCAATGATAACTTAGTGATCGATTGAACCATTTACATACGATACCGATTCCCTTTGTCTCGCGATATTTTACTTGTCCGAGGTTTGATCATCGGTATCTCTATACCTCGTTCAACCTCGTCTCCGATAAGTACTCTTTACTCATACCGTGGCATATCATCCCTTGTGAACTATTCACATGCTTGCAAGCTAATCAGACGACATTCCACCGAGAGGGCCCAGAGTATATCTATCCGTCATCGGGATGGTCAAATCCAACTCTTGATCCATATGCCTCAATTCATACTTTCCGAATACTTAATCCCACCTTTATAACTACCCATTTACGTAGTGGCGTTTGATGTAATCAAAGTACCTTTCCGGTATAAGTGATTTACATGATCTCATGGTCGAAGGACTAGGTAACTATGTATCGAAAGCTTATAGCAAACTGAACTTAATGACGTGATCTTATGCTACGCTTATTTGGGTGTGTGTCCATTATATCATTCACCTAATGACATAACCTTGTTATTAATAACATCCAATGTTCATGATCACGAAACCATGATCATCTATTAATCAACAAGCTAGTTATACAAGAGGCTTACTAGGGACTCCTTGTTGTTTACATAACACACATGTATCAATGTTTCGGTTAATACAATTATAGCATGGTATGCAAACATTTATCATAAACAGAAATATATATTATAATAACCATTTCCTCTTGGGCATATCTCCAACACGGGCCGCTTCATCCCACCATCCCGCAAGATGCAAAGTACACGAACTAAAGACAACAAAAGCATCAACGCCCACAAAACCATTGTGTTCTACTCGTGCAACCAATCTATGCATAGACATGGCTCTGATACCACTGATGGGATTCGTAGCATAGAAAACAAAAATTTCCTACCGCAAGAACGAATAACAAGCCAAGATCCAATCTAGAAGATGGTAGCAACGAAGATCATGAGACTAACCCTCGAAGATTTCCAAAGCCTACGACATTAGATGTCGTTGTTGCTGTAGTCGATCACTTGCCGCTTTCGAAAGCGCGTAGAAGATCTTGACGGTGCCATAGTCGGGCAGCACCTCCGTACTCGGTCACACGTTCGGTGTTGATGACAATGTCCTTCTCTACGTTCCAGCGGGAAGCGAAGTAGTAGATCCTCCTCGTAATCCCGACAGCACGACGGCGTGGTGTCGGTGGAGGTGGAGATCTCCGGCAGGGCTTCGCCTAAGCGTTGTGGGAGAAGATGGAGGAGGGAGGTGTGCTAGGGTTTGGGAGAGAGGGGGTAGGGCCGCCGGCCAGGCCCCCCTATGGTGGTGCGGCCAAGTAAAAGGCTGCCCCCTCCCTCTCCTCCTCATTATATAGGTGGAACCCCAAGGGTTTGCCCACAGTCTTCGAATAGGACCCCAATTCAAAAACTGCCTTATGGACGAAACCTAGAGGGACAGGGACTCTCCCCTTCCCCCTTTCTTTGGCCGGCCAAGGAGGTGGAGTCCTCCATGGACTCCACCCTCCCACTTGGTTGGCTGGTTGGGTTTGGTGGAGTCCAACCGGGACTCCACCTTCCATGGTGATTTCATCCGGAAGGTTCTAGAACATTCTAGCGCCTTCCATAAATGCACCGGATCATTTCCAAACTTGGAAAGTGACTTCTTATATATGAATCTTATTCTCCGGACCATTCCGGACCTCCTCATGATGTCCTGGATCCCATCCAAGACTCCGAACAAATATTCGAACTCCATTCCACATTCCATATCTACTTAAAACGACATTAAACCTTAAGTGTGTCACCCTACGATTCGTGAACTATGCAGACATGGTTGAGACTCCTCTCCGACCAATAACCAATAGCGGGATCTGGAGATCCATAATGGCTCCCACACATTCAACGATAACTTAGTGATCGATTGAACCATTTACATACGATACCGATTCCCTTTGTCTCGCGATATTTTACTTGTCCGAGGTTTGATCATCGGTATCTCCATACCTTGTTCAACCTCGTCTCCGACAAGTACTCTTTACTCGTACCATGGTATGTCATCTCTTATGAACCATTCATATGCTTGCAAGCTAATCCACCGAGAGGGCCCAGAGTATATCTATCCGTCATCGGGATGGACAATATCCCACTCTTGATCCATATGCCTCAACTCATACTTTCCGAATACTTAATCCCACCTTTATAACCACCCATTTACGCAGTGGCGTTTGATGTAATCAAAGTACCCTTTCAGTATAAGTGATTTACATGATCTCATGGTCGAAGGATTAGGTAACTATGTATCGAAAGTTTATAGCAAATTGAACTTAATGACGTGATCTTATGCTACGCTTATTTGGGTGTATGTCCAATATATTATTCACCTAATGACATAACCTTGTTATCAATAACATCCAATGTTCATGATCACGAAACCATGATTATCTATTAATCAACAAGCTAGTTATACAAGAGGCTTACTAGAGACTCCTTGTTGTTTACATAACACACATGTATCAATGTTTCGGTTAATACAATTATAGCATGGTATGCAAACAGTTATCATAAACACAAAGATATATTATAATAACCATTTTATTATTGCCTCTCGGGTATATCTCCAACAATCCGTATCACAAGAGACATGTAATATCTTCGTCGATCCCACACACTGGAGCCACACCACCCTCGAGTCAGCACTGGGAGCAGCGACCGGATGTGGCCTGGTGCATGGGCGTGGTCTTCTCGTCGACCAAACCTCCCGCTATGCCCTTCCACTGGCCAGGGCATGGCCGAGCTTGCTTCCACCAAAGGGAACAACAATATGATCCTTCTGCTGGTCCAACTCGCGGGAAACATGTTATGTCGGACATCGTGGCGGAAAGAGCCATGTGTTGGCCTTTTCTCTTCCAGGGAGGCTATTTTTGATAATAGATGTTGAAGGGGGCATTTCACAATTTCATTTTTCAGAGGGCCGCATCTATAAAGTAATATTGTAGTTGAATGTTTTGGCCCATGGCTGTCTCACAAAACCTCTCCTAGGCAGGTGAGCTCGTGATGGAATTGTCATCACCGTTGTTGCTGCTACGCGAGCTAGCTAGTGGACACGAACGCTACCAAGCAAGCTCCCCATGGGTTTCGAAGATATTAATTATTTGAAACTACAACACGATTGCAAGTTTGCAAGGTACCAACATGTATGTATGTGACGTTTCTTGTGTACTATATATGTCCTAAAAACTATATTTGAGGTGATTAATTAAGATGGTACTTTCGAGATATCTAGATAGGATTGTATAATAGTAGGAGCATCGAAGGGTGCATTCTGTACTCAGGAAAGATATGGTGCATCGCTTGTACGAGTGTGTGGCGATGGATATTGCATAAGGAATGTGAGATGAGATATACTAAACTACACATTGCATTAATGGAAATATGGAGCACCACCACACAAACTGTCCGTTCATCCAATTGGATTTCGCCTCGTGTCAATAATGCAGTTGTGAGCAACAGAGAGCCCTCCATTTGGTTCATCCTCAGTAGCATCTTGCTCTCTATGCTTTATACTAAAATTTTATATTTTATACATATATTCAATTATAAGTACAATTTTAGCTTGATATTTAGTATAGTTTAACATACCAATATTGACATGTATTGTTCTGGGTTTTCATTGCATAGCTATGATGTCTATTTTTGAACAATACATTTGCATCGAGATAAACTTTTGTTGTATTCTTCAGTTAAAGTTTTTTTGTTTTGTATTTAAAAGAGATAGTGTTCTAAAAACATAACTAACTTAAGTGGATCATATAATTTGTGACACTTGCTTACATTGCGTAGTACATATATTTCAGTATGTGCATTAGATTTAATATCTCGAAATATATTCTGACCACTTTACCATATGTGAATCCTTTATGGTGTAATTTTTTTTACATTAAAAGAGATAGCAGTTCAAAGTCCAGATGACTCCAAATATCTCAAAATATCACAATATATATATATATCCAAATAGTGTATTTTAACAAATATCTAGCTAGTGGTATCAAGTTTATGATTAGGATATAAGTATCTTGGATCCCTTGCAGTGAACCTTTTTATGTGGTTGGGTCATCTGCTGTTAGTCTTTCTATTTGGTTCCACTAGATGTTGATTGGATGATTCTCGATCAGGTCAATTAGAGTTGGTTATTATCTTGGATGCCAATCCTCTTAAATTAAATCATGTTATATTCTTATGATCATATTTGGTCGGATTTGGGTTGATGCAATGTATGTCTAGTATATATGCACACTTGTGACATTTTTCCCAAGACATATTTACTTTTCTACAAGTTCTTGTCTATTCTCTCTCTTCAACCTTTACTTTTGGAGTCCTTCGAAAGAGGAGAATGATTGAAGGTTCATCAGTGTTATTCCTCGTCCTCTCTATGTTAAGCCTTTTCGGCAGCTAAATCCAACAGATCAGCTATTCGTCCATCTCCTTGTATTTTTGTTGGCGTCGTCTTGTATGTTGATATCCCTGTGCTCGTCCATCATCACATGTCTGCATGCGGCGCGACGTTGCCGAGCGCATGCGCACGGCAAAGAAGTATTTGCCGTGCGATGGCACGAAACCGCACGGCAAAGAATAGGGGCATGGCAAAGAATGAAGAAAAACGCATGGTAAAGACCTCTAGACGGCAAAGACCCCTCAGGGTGCACGGTAAAGAAAGTGTCGACGGCAAAGCCGTATCAAGGCGCACGGCAAAGCCGCCGAACACGGCAAAGCATAAAAGGCATCGCCGTGCATGCCTTTGCCTAGTGTTTTTAACAAACCCACGGTAAAGCAAGCCTTTGCCTAGTGTTTTTAACAAACGCACGGGAAAGAAGCCTTGCCTAGTGTAAGAGCACGACAAAGGTGTAAAAACTGGATTTCTTCTCTGCTCAAAAGGTGTGGCGTGGTATAGTTATCAACATACGAACAATTAGCCCAGTGGCAAGGTTGCACGCTTTCCCTACTTTGCGTCCTAGGTTTGAATCCCAAACTGACCAGTTTGGATTTTTTATAGATAAAACATGTTTAGCACACAACAAAAAAACGACCTCGCACGGCAAAGCCTTTACCGTGCAACATATATTCTTTTTCCGTGCAAATAGTTGCAGGGCAAAGTTTTATTTTCCCGTAGTGTGCGGCGTTGCCGAGACTCACCGTCTTCGATTCAGAAAAAACAACGTGGCTCCACCTTAGGACCCCTATAGCCAACACTCTCCGAAAACGAGATGTGCCAATGAGGAAGAACGGTGCCGCAAGTCGCCATCGTTCAATCTTGGACTATATATACAAGGGATCCATTTGCTGTTGGGGCACCGATCGAAGATCAATGAGCAAGCCCAGCAAGGTAACGCGGACAACATAAGGGTCCACGTCACATGCGCGGGATGCATTCCTAGCTAGACTAAATTTAGGCTGGAACTGAGTTGATCGGCACTCCTTTGATCGGTTTACGTCAAGATGCTAGGCTGGGTTTTCTGTGTTATTACGATCACGCGCGCAGACAAAAATGGATCGCATCCTCTGATCCGTTTACGTGTAGACGCTACTAGCTGGGAGAGGACGATACGGAGCAACAGCTAGCAACAGAGCGCGCGGCCTGCCTGCGCGCGAGTGTACGTACGTACGTAGAATTCACGGCATTTGAATTGAATGATGCGTGCACCACCACTGCGGCTGCAGCGACAGGACAAGCAGAGCGGATCAAAACCAAGATGTCATTCAGTCCACTCCATCACAAGTCTATCTCGCACACTGGCACCCAATATATAGGCACATGCATGCATGTACTATGTGCAGCAGCGATAGGGGAAAGTCTGCAATATGTGTTAGCTCACTTAAGCTCACTGTCAGTTTAGTTCAGTTATTCAGTTTCAGATAATAACTGTGTGCGTGGCATCGCCTGTGATCCATGCACGCGCGTAGTTTGGGAAATGCGGCAGCGCACGTTCTCCTCTCTCTTTTCTGTAGTGCTCCCGATCCTCGCGGAGCTCTGACCTTGGACGTGGGATGGCACGTCTGGAACGGGTCCTAGGCTAGCTGATCGGGAGGTTGTTATCCCCTTTGTATTCGCAGATATATAAGCAATAAAGGAAGAACAGAAAAGCAGTACGTTGACAGCACAAATACTCTCTCTCGTTCTCTGAATTTTGCGGACGAACATTGAGTTTCAGGTGGCAACAACTACATTTGGTATCAGAGCTCCGTTTCGATCTCGGCGATCATGTCCAAGACCCCATCCGAGAAGGCGAAGGAGACGCCGGTGGGCACTGGCTCGGCGGGAGCATCCAAGCCGCCGCCGGCGCGTCGCACCTCCGCGTCTCCAGCTCGGCGCAGGGGGAGAAGCTTGGTGCGTGGCGGCGGCGAAATCGTCGTGCGTGAGCGCGTCTATCGCGAGACAGCGGATCGGCTCAATACCCTATCCTCACCCGCACCAACTATGCCGAGTGGGCCATGGTCATGCGTGTCCAGTTGCAGGCGGCGCACCTGTGGGACGCCATTGAATATGGGCCCGACGAGGACGGCGACGATCGTGCGGCGCTGGCGGCGCTGCTGCGAGCCATCCCGCCGGAGCTGGTGCGCACGCTGGCGGTCAAGGACTGCGCCAAGACAGCGTGGGAGGTCATCAAGACGATGCGCCTCGGGTCCGAACCGATCAGGGAGGCCAAGGCGCAGAGGAGGCGCCGCGAGTGGGAAGATCTCCGGTTCAAAACCGGGGAGACGATCAAGGACTTCGCCCTGCGCCTCACCGCCATCATCAACGACCTCGAACTGCTCGGCGACCCCATCGACGAGTACAAGGCCGTGCTGAAGTACCTCCGCACCGTGCCAAAGAAGTACCGTATGATGGCGATGGCGATCGAGCAGACCGTGGATCTGCACGAGCTCACGGTCGAGGATCTGACCGGCAGATTCATCACGGCGGAGGAAGGGTACGAACTCGACGATGAGATTTCGGACGGTGTTGGCAAGCTCCTTCTCACAGAAGAGGAGTGGGCCGCACGCCAAAAGCAACGGTCTGGATCGTTGATGCGTGTGATGGCACACGTCCGTTGGGAACCCCAAGAGGAAGGTGTGATGCGTACAGTAGCAAGTTTTCCCTCAGTAAGAAACCAAGGTTTATCGAACCAGTAGGAGTCAAGAAGCACGTTGAAGGTTGATGGCGGCGGAGTGTAGTGCGGCGCAACACCAGGGATTCCGGCGCCAACGTGGAACCTGCACAACACAATCAAAGTACTTTGCCCCAACGTGACAGTGAGGTTGTCAATCTCACCGGCTTGCTGTAAACAAAGGATTAAACGTATTGTGTGGAAGATGATGATTGTTTGCGAAGAACAGTAAAGAACAATTGCAGATTGTATTTCAGATGTAAAGAATTGGACCGGGGTCCACAGTTCACTAGTGGTGTCTCTCCCATAAGATAAACAGATGTTGGGTGAACAAATTACAGTTGGGCAATTGACAAATAAAGAAGGCATAACAATGCACATACATATATCATGATGAGTACTATGAGATTTAATCAGGGCATTACGACAAAGTACATAGACCGCTATCCATCATGCATCTATGCCTAAAAAGTCCACCTTCAGGTTATCATCCGAACCCCTTCCAGTATTAAGTTGGAAACAACAGACAATTGCATTAAGTATGGTGCGTAATGTAATCAACACAAATATCCTTAGACAAAGCATTGATGTTTTATCCCTAGTGGCAACAGCACATCCACAACCTTAGAACTTTCTGTCACTGTCCCAGATTCAATGGAGGCATGAACCCACTATCGAGCATAAATACTCCCTCTTGGAGTCACAATTATCAACTTGGCCAGAGCCTCTACTAGCAACGGAGAGCATGCAAGAACATAAACAACATATATGATAGATTGATAATCAACTTGACATAGTATTCAATATTCATCGGATCCCAACAAACACAACATGTAGGATTACAAATAGATGATCTTGATCATGATAGGCAGCTCACAAGATCTAACATGATAGCACAACGAGGAGAAGACAGCCATCTAGCTACTGCTATGGACCCATAGTCCAGGGGTGAACTACTCACACATCGATCCGGAGGCGATCATGGCGATGAAGAGACCTCCGGGAGATGATTCCCCTCCGGCAGGGTGCCGGAGGGGATCTCCGGAATCCCCCAAGATGGGATTGCCGGCGGCGGCGTCTCTGGAAGGTTTTCCGTATCGTGGCTCTCGGTACTGGGGTATTCGCGACAAAGGCTTTAAGTAGGCGGAAGGGCGGAGTCGGAGGAGTCACGGGGGCCCCACACGCTAGGGCCGCGCGGGCCCCTCTAGGCCGCGCCGCCCTAGTGTGGCGGCGCCCCGTGGCCCCACTTCGTATCTCCCTCGGTCTTCTGGAAGCTTCGTGGAAAAATAGGCCCCTGGGCGTTGATTTCGTCCAATTCCGAGAATATTTCTTTGTAGGATTTCTGAAACCAAAAACAGCAGAAAACAACAACTGGCTCTTCGGCATCTCATCAATAGGTTAGTGCCGGAAAATGCATAATAATGACATATAATGTGTATAAAACATGTGAGTATCATCATAAAGTAGCATGGAACATAAGAAATTATAGATACGTTTGGGACGTATCAAGCATCCCCAAGCTTAGTTCCTACTCGCCCTCGAGTAGGTAAACGATAACAAAGATAATTTCTGAAGTGACATGCTATCATAATCTTGATCAATACTATTGTAAAGCATATGAGATGAATGCAGCGATTCGAAGCAATGGTGAAGACAATGAGTAAACAAATGAATCATATAACAAAGACTTTTCATGAATAGTACTTTCAAGACAAGCATCAATAAGACTTGCATAAGAGTTACTCATAAAGCAATAAATTCTTAGTAGAAAGCTTTGAAACAACACAAAGGAAGATATAAGTTTCAGCAGTTGCTTTCAACTTCAACATGTATATCTCATGGATAATTGTCAACACAAAGTAATATAACAAGTGCAATAGGTAAACATGTAAGAATCAATGCACACAGTTCATACAAGTGTTTGCTTCTAAGATAGAAAGAATGGGTAAACTGACTCAACAAATAAAGTAGAAGATTGGCCCTTCGCAGAGGGAAGCATGGATTACTATATTTGTGCTAGAGCTTTTCATTTTGAAAACAAGAAACAATTTTGTCAACGGTAGTAATAAAGCATATGTGTTATGTATAAGATATCATATAAGTGCAAGCCTCATGCATAGTATACCAATAGTGCTCGCACCTTGTCCTAATTAGCTTGGATTAATATGGATTATCATTGCATAGCATATGTTTCAACCAAGTGTCACAAGGGGTACCTCTATGCTGCCTGTACAAAGGTCTAAGGAGAAAGCTCACATTGGATTTCTCGCTTTTGATTATTCTAAACTTAGACATCCATACCGGGACAACATAGACAACAGATAATGGACTCCTCTTTAATGCATAAGCATTCAACAACAATTAATATTCTCATAAGAGATTGAGGATTAGTTGTCCAAACTGAAACTTCCACCATGAATCATGGCTTTAGTTAGCGGCCCAATGTTCTTCTCTAACAATATGCATACTCAAACCATTTGATCATGAAAATCGCCCTTACTTCAGACAAGACGAACATGCATAGCAACTCACATGATATTCAACAAAGGTAAAAGTTGATGGCATCCCCAGAAACATGGTTACCGCTCAACAAGCAACTTATTAAGAAATAAGACACATAAGTACATATTCTTCACCACAATAGTTTTTAAGGCTATTTTTCCCATGAGCTATATATTGCAAAGACAAAGGATAGAATTTTTAAAGGTAGCACTCAAGTAATGTACTTTGGAATGGCAGAGAAATACCATGTAGTAGGTAGGTATGGTGGACACAAATGGCATGGTTATTGGCTCAAGGATTTGGATGCACGAGAAGAATTCCTCTCAATACAAGGCTAGGCTAGCAAGGTTGTTTGAAGCAAACTCAAGTATAAAACGGTGCAGCAAAACTCACATATGAACATATTGTAAGTATTATAAGACTTTACATCGTCTCCTTGTTGTTCAAACACCTTAACCAAAAAATATCTAGACTCTAGAGATCAATCATGCAAACCAAATTTTAACAAGCTCTATGTAGTTCTTCATTAATGGGTGCAAAGTACATGATGCAAGAGCTTAAACATGATCTATATGAGCACAACAATTGCCAAGTATCAAATTATTCAAGACATTATACCAATTACCACGTGCGGCATTTTCCGTTTCCAACCATATAACAATGAATGAAGTAGTTCAACTTTCGCAATGAACATTAAAGATAAAGCTAAGAACACATGTGTTCATACGAAATAGCGGAGCGTGTCTCTCTCCCAAACAAAGAATGCTAGGATCCGATTTTATTCAAACAAAAACAAAAACAAACAAACAGACGCTCCAAGTAAAGCACATAAGATGTGACGAAATAAAAATATAGTTTCACTAGAGGTGACCTGATAAGTTGTAGATGAAGAAGGGATGCCTTGGGCATCCCCAAGCTTAGACGCTTGGGTCTTCTTAAAATATGCAGTGATGAACCAGGGGCATCCCCAAGCTTAGACTTTTCACTCTTCTTGATCATATTGTATCATCCTCCTCTCTTGACCCTTGAAAACTTCCTCCACACCAAACTCAAAACAAACTCATTAGAGGGTCAGTGCATAATTCATATATTCAGAGGTGACATACTGAAAGTTATTGGAACAAAGAAATCCATCAAACATATCAAAACAGGCAATGAGAAATAAAAGGCAGAATCTGTCAAAACAGAACAGTTCGTAAAGACGAATTTTAAAGAGGCAGCAGACTTGCTCAGATGAAAATGCCCAAATTGAATGAAAGTTGCGTACATATCTGAGGATCACGCACGTAAATTGGCAGATTTTTATAAATTTTCTTCAGAGACTACTGCTCAAATTCGTGACAGCAAGAAATCTGTTCCTGTGCAGTAATCCAAATCTAGTATTGACTTTACTATCAAAGACTTTACTTGGCACAACAATGTAATAAAATAAAGATAAGGAGAGGTTGCTACAGTAATAACAACTTCCAAGACTCAAATATAAAACAAAGTGCAGAAGTAAAATAATGAGTTGTCTCCCATAAGAACTTTTCTTTAACGCCTTTCAGCTAGGCGCAGAAAGTGTGTATCAAGTATTGTCAAGAGACGAAGCATCAACATCAATAGGTATCTTAGATGCTCCCCCATCCATAGTGGTGCTAAGGTCTTTGTCAATTTTAGGCCTATAATAGTTTTTTGGCTTAGGCACTTTAGAGACATACATGAACTTTTGCTCCTTACCCACATAGGCTTTCTCCTTAAACTTAAGAGAAGAAAAAGTTGAACCCAAGGTTCCCATAGCTTCTTCAAGTTCACTAATCCTATGGGTTCGATTATCATGAGTAGCACAAGTTTCTAAAACAGCAATTCTCTCATTAATTCCTCCTAGAGATTTATCAAGTTTATCAGTGCTATTAAGTAATATTCCCAATTTAGTCTCAATACTTGGAAGATCTTTCTCTATGGCCTCCAACTTTTTCATGACATCTTCAAGAGAGATTTCAATTTTAGCTTCATTAACAGGTGGTATTCCAACTAGACTCTCAATAATGCAACTAGCTTCTAAAGCAGGAGTGCCTAGGAAATTACCTCCCGCAAGAGTATCAAGAACATACCTATTCCAGCTAGAGATACCAACATAAAAGTTCCTAAGTAGTATAATAGTGGAGTGTTTCTTAATGCACCTATGATGAGCATCGCTAATTCTATACCAAGCATCTTTAAAACTTTCTCCCCCTTGTTGCTTAAACGAACGAACTTCAACTTCCGGATTACTCATTTTTAGTAGTAGTAAATAAATCAAACTAAATAAAGTAAATGCAAGTAACTAATTTTTTTGTGTTTTCAATATAGAGAACAAGACAGTAAATAAAGTAAAACTAGCAACTAATTTTTTTGTGTTTTTGATATAAGAGCAAACAAAGCAGTAAATAAAGTAAAGTAAAGCAAGACAAAAACAAAGTAAAGAGATTGGATGTGGAAGACTCCCCTTGCAGCGTGTCTTGATCTCCCCGGCAACGGCGCCAGAAAAAATGCTTGATGTGTGTGATGGCACACGTCCGTTGGGAACCCCAAGAGGAAGGTGTGATGCATACAGTAGCAAGTTTTCCCTCAGTAAGAAACCAAGGTTTATCGAACCAGTAGGAGTCAAGAAGCACGTTGAAGGTTGATGGCGGCGGAGTGTAGTGCGGCGCAACACCAGGGATTCCGGCGCCAACGTGGAACCTGCACAACACAATCAAAGTACTTTGCCCCAACGTGACACTGAGGTTGTCAATCTCACCGGCTTGTAAACAAAGGATTAAACGTATTGTGTGGAAGATGATGATTGTTTGCGAAGAACAGTAAAGAACAATTGCAGGAGATTGTATTTCAGATGTAAAGAATTGGACCGGGGTCCACAGTTCACTAGTGGTGTCTCTCCCATAAGATAAACATATGTTGGGTGAACAAATTACAGTTGGGCAATTGACAAATAAAGAAGGCATAACAATGCACATACATATATCATGATGAGTACTATGAGATTTAATCAGGGCATTACGACAAAGTACATAGACCGCTATCCAGCATGCATCTATGCCTAAAAAGTCCACCTTCAGGTTATCATCCGAACCCCTTCCAGTATTAAGTTGCAAACAACAGACAATTGCATTAAGTATGGTGCGTAATGTAATCAACACAAATATCCTTAGACAAAGCATTGATGTTTTATCCCTAGTGGCAACAAGACATCCACAACCTTAGAACTTTCTGTCACTGTCCCAGATTCAATGGAGGCATGAACCCACTATCGAGCATAAATACTCCCTCTTGGAGTCACAAGTATCAACTTGGCCAGAGCCTCTACTAGCAACGGAGGGCATGCAAGAACATAAACAACATATATGATAGATTGATAATCAACTTGACATAGTATTCAATATTCATCGGATCCCAACAAACACAACATGTAGGATTACAAATAGATGATCTTGATCATGATAGGCAGCTCACAAGATCTAACATGATAGCACAACGAGGAGAAGACAACCATCTAGCTACTGCTATGGACCCATAGTCCAGGGGTGAACTACTCACACATTGATCCGGAGGCGATCATGGCGATGAAGAGACCTCCGGGAGATGATTCCCCTCTCCGGCAGGGTGCCGGAGGCGATCTCCGAATCCCCCGAGATGGGATTGGCGGCGGCGGCGTCTCTGGAAGGTTTTCCGTATCGTGGCTCTCGGTACTGGGGTATTCGCGACAAAGGCTTTAAGTAGGCGGAAGGGCGGAGTCGGAGGAGTCACGGGGGCCCCACACGCTAGGGCCGCGCGGGCCCCCTCTAGGCCGTGCCGCCCTAGTGTGGCGGCGCCCCATGGCCCCACTTCGTATCTCCCTCGGACTTCTGGAAGCTTCGTGGAAAAATAGGCCCCTGGGCGTTGATTTCGTCCAATTCCGAGAATATTTCCTTTGTAGGATTTCTGAAACCAAAAACAGCAGAAAACAGAACGGCTCTTCGGCATCTCGTCAATAGGTTAGTGCCGGAAAATGCATAATAATGACATATAATGTGTATAAAACATGTGAGTATCATCATAAAAGTAGCATGGAACATAAGAAATTATAGATACGTTTGGGACGTATCAATCGTCATCCAGCGGCGGCCCCGGTGACAAGAAGGGAAAGTCCCAGGGCAAGCCCAGGTCGCCAGGCGAGAGCGGTGGCTCTGGTGGCTCAAAGCAGCGCCGGAAGGGTAACTGCAGTGGCGGAAAAGCAGGCCACCGGGCGAAGGAGTGTCGAAAGGCGCAGCGTGATCGCGAGTGAAGGAGAAGCAGAAACTGCAAACCTTGTTCCCTGGGACGAGGTGGACGGTGGCCTGTTCATGGCCGTCGGCCGCCGACATCGTGGTCGCTCCTCAGGTAGTCTTCCTCAACGAAGAAAAGGTGATCCTTGTGCCCTCTCCTGATGGCGTCTGGTTCTTCGACACCGGCGCGAGCAGTCACATGACGGGTGACCCACAAGTATAGGGGGTGTATCGTAGTATCTTCGATAAATAAGAGTGTCGAACCCAACGAGGAGCAGAAGGTGTTGACAAGCAGTTTCGATGAAGGATTCACTGTAAATGCTCACAGACAAGTATTCAGGGGGTTTTGATATAGCAGATGAATAAAGTACAAGTAAGTAAAGTGCGAGAGAATTGCAGCGAGTGGCCCAATCCTTTTTAGCACAAAGGACAAGCCGGTTTGTTTACTTATAATGACCAAACGTTCTTGAGGACACACGGGAATTTAGTCTAGTGCTTTCGCTTCATATAGCTGATTAATCTTCATTGTTTTGATAAGTGTTGTGTGGGTGAACCTATGCTAATGCACCGCCCTTCCTAGGACTAATACATACTTGTGATTATACCCCTTGCAAGCATCCGCAACTACAAGAAAGTAATTAAGATAAATCTAACCACAGCCTTAAACTCTGAGATCCTGCTATCCCTCCTGCATCGATATACCAACGGGGGTTTAGGTTTCTGTCACTCCGGCAACCCCGCAATTGGCAAACGAATACAAGATGCATTCCCCTAGGCCCATAAATGGTGAAGTATCATGTAGTCGATGTTCACATGACACCACTAGAAGAATAACACCACAACTTAAATATCATAACATTGAATACTAACCAACATAATTCACTACTAACATTTAGACTTCACCCATGTCCTCAAGAACTAAACGAACTACTCACGAGACATCATATGGAACATGATCAGAGGTGATATGATGATGAATAACAATCTGAACATAAAACTTGGTTCAATAGTTTCACTCAATAGCATCAATAACAAGTAGAAATCAACACCGGGAGAGTTTCCCCTATCAAACAATCAAGATCAAACCCTAATTGTTACAGCGGTGACGAGGTGCAGCGGTGGAGATGGCGGTGATGATGATGGAGATGATGGTGATGATGATGGAGATGATGTCCAGCTCGATGACGATGACGATGGCGTCGATTTCCCCCTCCGGGAGGGAATTTCCCGGCGGATTTCAGCCCGCCGGAGAGCTCTTTCTCTCTGGTGTTCTCCGCCCGCAGAGGCGGCTGTGACTCTTCGCGACTATCCTCCGGTGCTTAGGTTTTCGGGACGAAGATGTACGCGAAGGAGAGGAGGCCAGAGGGGGCTGTGGGCCCCCTCCTCACAAGGCAGCGTGGCCAGGCCTTGGCCCGCGCCGGCCTATGAGGTGGGCCCACGGCGGCCCTCTCCCCCCCTTCTGGCCCTTCGTCTCTGGAAAATAGGATTTTTCATATAATTTCCGTCAAGTGTTGATCTTCCGAAATATTGCATTCTCGACGGCGCTTTTTCCAGCAGAATCCTGACTCCGGTGCGCGATCCTCCAATAATCATGAAACATGGAAAATAGATGAAATAACATAAGTATCATCTCCAAATATGAAATATATCAATGAATAACAGCAAATTATGATATAAAATAGTGATGCAAAATGGACGTATCAACTCCCCCCAAGCTTAGACTTCGCTTGTCCCCAAGCGAAACTGAACTCGGTAAACAAGACCACATGTTTATGGAGTGAAGAGTCGATAAATAAAATACGGACAAGAAGCATCATATTCATTCACACAAGACATTCTAGTGAACAACTTCCTCATATAATTCAACTTGAAACAAGTAGAAGGAAATCACAAATAAAGGTGCATAAGAAATCATAATTGGTGATGGCAAACTTCGTTCTTGGTCAGAGAACAGTTAACAGATTATACTTATCTATTGAGCAGCGCTCTCATATTAAAGCTTATAATAAACTTGCATACTCAATCATAGTAATCTCCTCATAATCATTGATAACTTTCAAAGCCATATTCATTTAGATAAAACTTGTACTAAACAAGGAAGAGTAAAAGACATGATGAAATAGATCACAATATAGATGGTTTGATCACAACAACTCAAATGCTGGCTTGAGATGGAGGGAAATAGGTTTGCTGACTCAACATAAAGTAGAAGACAGGCCCTTCGCAGAGGGAAGCAGGGATTAAATCATGTGCTAGATGGAGGGAAATAGGACGTTATCTCTACCAGCAAGGTAGATCATCCCTCTTCTCTTTTGTTTACACATGTACTTTAGTTTATTTAAGGATGACACCCCCCAACCTTTGCTTACAAAAGCCATGGCTAACCGAATCCTCAGGTGCCTTCCAACAATCTCATACCATGGAGGAGTGTCTATTGCAAAATTAAGTTGCTTACTGATGAATTAGGGCAAAACATGTGAAGGGAGTTATTAATGAAGGTTGATTAATTGGGGCTGGGAACCCGTTGCCAGCACTTTTTGCAAAATTATAGGATAAGTGGATGAAGCCACTAGTCCATTAGTGGAAGCTGCCTAACAAGATTGAAAGATAAAACACCACATACTTCCTCATGAGCTATAAAACATTGACACAAATAAGAGGTAATAAATTTTGAATTGTTTAAAGGTAGCACATGAAGTATTTACTTGGAATGGTAGGGAAATACCACATAGTAGGTAGTTATGGTGGACACTGATGGCATAGGTTTGGTTTAAGAGTTTGGATGCACGAGAAGTATTCCCTCTCGGTACAGGTCTTTGGCTAGCAAGGTTAATTAGCAAGCATAAGAGTTGAGGGAAACAAACAAATATACATGTGATAGAAACAATCATGCATCTTCCTTATAAGCACAAACAATTTTAGCTTCAGAATACTAAGCTAGGAACTAACAAGAAAGATAATAACATATCTACATGTATTTCCTCTTCTCTACTTAAACTCAAGGTGTTGTTGCTATTGACCAATGCTAGGTTTGCCAAAACCAAATAGATTTACTCAATGCTCCCAAAGTGATACCAATACTAACAACAAGATTAATCATATAACAGAGATTGCAAACTAAAATAAGATGTGCAATATGTAAATGATAAAACTTCTCATTAATATTCCATAACGATAACTCACACCAAGGGATACATAGATAACCACTAAAGAGAGATACTTCCATACCGCAACACATCTTATATGATAACTTCCCTACTCATGATATGACACTACTTGAAAGTAAAAAGGTAAAAGATAGTGATGATGTGATACCGCGGCACTCCCCCAAGCTTGGAGCAAACCAAGGGGATGCCAATACCGATGATGAATTACTCCGGCGGTGGTGAATTCTTCCCATCATCAGACTTCCAAGGAAGAGGCTCTCCATCAACAAACGACATCTTGGTCTCGGGATCCTAAAACTAGCAGCATAGCTTATGTGTTTAAACCTGTTTTCATACTCACAGTTTTGATTATGAACATCATAGAGTTGAGCTTGGAGTTTGTTGGTGGTGTCGTGAAGTGAGAGGATGTCGTTCCACAGCTTTGCAGTCTCCTTCTCGTGTTCATCAATAAGTTCAGACACGATCTTGTGGAAGATGTCCACTTCACGCTCAGCCATCTTCTTGTAGTTAAAGACCTCTTGTTCTAGCTTCTCCATCCTGTCTTTCAAGCTTCCTTCTCCCTTGTGTTGGAGATATGCCCAAGAGGCAATAATAAAAGTGGTTATTATATATCTTTATGTTTATGATAAATGTTTATATACCATGCTATAATTGTATTAACCGAAACATTAGTACATGTGTGATATGTAGACAACAAGAAGTCCCTAGTATGCCTCTTAAACTAGCTTGTTGATTAATGGATGATTAGTTTCATAATCATGAACATTGGATGTTATTAATAACAAGGTTATATCATTATATGAATGATGTAATGGACACACCCAATTAAGCGTAGCATAAGATCTCGTCATTAAGTTATTTGCTATAAGCTTTCGATACATAGTTACCTAGTCCTTATGACCATGAGATCATGTAAATCACTTATACCGGAAAGGTACTTTGATTACACCAAACGCCACTGCGTAAATGGGTGGTTATAAAGGTGGGATTAAGTATCCGGAAAGTATGAGTTGAGGCATATGGATCAACAGTGGGATTTGTCCATCCCGATGACGGATAGATATACTCTGGGCCCTCTCGGTGAAATGTCGTCTAATGTCTTGCAAGCATATGAATAAGTTCATAAGAGACCATATACCACGGTACGAGTAAAGAGTACTTGTCAGGAGACGAGGTTGAACAAGGTATAGAGTGATATCGAAGATCAAACCTCGGACAAGTAAAATATCGCGTGACAAAGGGAATTGGTATTGTATGTGAATGGTTCATTCGATCACTAAAGTCATTGTTGAATATGTGGGAGTCATTATGGATCTCCAGATCCCGCTATTGGTTATTGGTCGGAGTGAGTACTCAACCATGTCCGCATAGTTCGCGAACCGTAGGGTGACATACTTAAAGTTGGATGTTGAAATGGTAGAACTTGAATATGGAATGGAGTTCGAATATTTGTTCGGAGTCCCGGATGAGATCCCGGACATCACGAGGAGTTCCGGAATGGTCCGGAGAATAAGATTCATATATAGGATGTCATTTTATGTGAATTAAAATGATGCGGAAGGTTCTATGGAAGGTTCTAGAAGGTTCTAGAAAAGTCCGGAAGAAACCACCAAGGAAGGTG
Organism: Lolium multiflorum; assembly: GCA_030979885.1. NCBI lineage: Eukaryota > Viridiplantae > Streptophyta > Magnoliopsida > Poales > Poaceae > Lolium > Lolium multiflorum. The sequence goes on along the minus strand of CM061753.1, from coordinate 335,122,874 downwards.
GAGTCCCGGAGGGACTCCACCTCCATGGCCGGCCAACCCTAGTGGGGGAGGAGTCCCAAGTGGACTCCCCCTATGGGGGCCGGCCACCCCCCACATGGAAGGGGGAATCCCACCCAAGTGGGATTCCCACCTTGGGTAGGTTTCCCTATCACATGGAAGGTTTTGGGTTCGGGTCTTATTCGGAGACTTGTAGTCCAACACTTGGGGCTTCCACCTATATAATGAGGGGCCAAGGGGAGGGGGCCGGCCACCCCAAGACCACAACCCGCCCCCCTTGAGTGGCCGGCCACCCCTCCCTAACCCTAGCCGCCCCCTCTCCTCCATAGCTCCCGCGTGCTTTAGCGAAGCTCCGCCGGAGTTCTCCACCGCCACCGACACCACACCGTCGTGCTGTCGGATTCAAGAGGATCTACTACTTCCGCTGCCCGCTGGAACGGGAGGTGGACGTCGTCTTCATCAACAACCGAACATGTGACCGAGTACGGAGGTGCTGCCCGTTCGTGGCGCCGTGATCAAGATCTTCTACGCGCTTTTGCAAGCGGCAAGTGAACGTCTACCGCAGCAACAAGAGCCTCATCTTGTAGGCTTTGGAATCTCTTCAAGGGTGAGACTCGATAATCCCCTCGTTGCTACCGTCTTCTAGATAGCATCTTGGCTTGGATTTCGTGTTCGCGGTAGGAAATTTTTTGTTTTCTATGCAACGTTGTCCTACAGTGGTATCAGAGCCGTGTCTATGCATAGATGGTTGCACGAGTAGAACACAATGGTTTTGTGGGCGTTGATGCTCTTGTTATCTTTAGTTGAGTACTTTGCATCTTTATGGCATAGTGGGATGAAGCGGCTCGGACTAACTTTACATGACCGCGTTCATGAGACTTGTTCCTCGTTCGACATGCAACTTGTATTGCATAAGAGGCTTTGCGGGTGTCTGTCTCTCCTACTATAGTAAAGATTCAATTTACTCTTCTATTGACAACACTAGTATCACCGTTGTGGTTCATGTTCGTAGGTAGATTGGATCTCACTCGAAAACCCTAAACCACGTAAAATATGCAAACCAAATTAGAGAACGTCTAACTTGTTTTTGCAGGGTTTGGTGATGTGATATGGCCATAATGTGATGATGACTATGTATGAGATGATCATTATTGTATTGTGGCAACCGGCAGGAGCCTTATGGTTGTCTTTAAATTTCATGTTGAGTAGTATTTCAAAGTAGTTGTAATAGTTGCTACATGGAGGACAATCATGAAGACGGCGCCATTGACCTTGACGCTACGCCGACGATGATGGAGATCATGCCCGAAGATGATGGAGATCATGACCGTGCTTTGGAGATGAAGATCAAAGGCGCAAAGACAAAAGGGCCATATCATATCACATATGAACTGCATGTGATGTTAATCCTTTTATGCATCTTATTTTGCTTAGATCGCGACGGTAGCATTATAAGATGATCTCTCACTAAAATCTCAAGATAATAAAGTGTTCATCCTTAGTAGCACCGTTGCCAAGACTTGTCGTTTCAAAGCATCTCGTGATGATCGGGTGTGATAGAATCAACAAGTGCATACAACGGGTGCAAGCCAGTTTTGCACATGCGGATACTAAGGTGGCCTTGACGAGCCTAGCATGTACAGACATGGTCTCGGAACACGTGATACCGAAAGGTAGAGCATGAATCATATGATTGATATGATGAACACTTTGAGTGTTCGCCATTGAAGTTACATCTTGTCTCGTGATGATCGGACTTGGTGTGGTGGATTTGGTTCGTGTGATCACTAAGACAATGCGAGGGATATTGTTTTGAGTGGGAGTTCACCTAGTTTTTAATTATATTGAATTAAAATTTGAACTCAATTTGTCATAAACATTAGTCTAAACTATTGCAAATATGTTGTAGATATGGCGTCCTCAATCAATTTTAACCAGTTCCTAGAGAAAGAAAAGCTTAAGAGCAACGGTAGCAACTTCACCGACTGGTTCCGTCATGTGAGGATTTTCCTCAATGGCGGAAATCTGCAATATGTGCTTGATGCACCGCTAGGTGACCCTCCTGCAGAAACTGAAACCGATGAAGTAAAAGCTGTTTACGAGACTCGGAAAACTCGGTACTCTCAAGTTCAGTGTGCCATCTTATGCAGTCTGGAAGCCGATCTTCAAAAACGTTTTGAGCACCACGATCCACATGAGTTAGTCAATGAGTTGAAAACTATCTTTGAGACTCATGCGGCCGTGGAATGCTATGAAGCATCGAAACACTTCTTCAGCTGCATGATGGAAGAAGGCAGCTCCGTTAGTGAGCACATGCTCGCCATGACCGGGCATGCGAAGAAACTCAGTGACTTGGGAATAGTGATTCCTAATAGACTGGGGATTAATCGTGTCCTTCAATCACTGCCACCTAGTTACAAGAACTTTGTGATGAACTACAATATGCAGAACATGAACAAAGAGTTACCTGAACTCTTCTCCATGCTGAAATCTGCTGAGATTGAGATCAAGAAAGAGCACCAAGTGTTGATGGTCAACAAGACCACCAGTTTCAAGAAACAGGGCAAGTCTAAGGGAAAATTCAAGAAGGGTGGCAAGAAAGCTGCCACGCCTCCTGTGAAACCTAAGACGGCCCTAAGCCTGATGCTGAGTGCTATTACTGCAAGGAGAAGGGACACTGGAAGCGTAATTGCTCCAAGTATTTGGCGGATCTGAAGAGCGGCCTTGTCAAGAAGAAGAAAGAAGGTATATCTGATATACATGTTATAGATGTTTATCTTACTGGTTCTCGTACTAGTACCTGGGTATTTGATACTGGTTCGGTTGCTCATATTTGTAACTCGAAACAGGAACTAAAGAATAAACGAAGACTACTAAAAGATGAAGTGACCATGCGCGTTGGAAATGGATCCAAAGTCGATGTGATCGCTGTCGGCACACTTCCTCTACACCTACCTTCGGGATTAGTTTTAAGCCTCAATAATTGTTATTTTGTACCCGTTGAGCATGAACATTATATCTGGATCTTGTTTAATGCAAGACGGTTATTCATTCAAGTCTGAGAATAATAGTTGTTCTATTTTTATGAATAATATCTTTTATGGTCGAGCACCTGAAAAGAATGGCTTATTTCTGTTAGATCTCGATAGTAGTGATACACATATACATAACATTGCACACTTCCTCTACACCTACCTTCGGGATTAGTTTTAAGCCTCAATAATTGTTATTTTGTACCCGCGTTGAGCATGAACATTATATCTGGATCTTGTTTAATGCAAGACGGTTATTCATTCAAGTCTGAGAATAATAGTTGTTCTATTTTTATGAATAATATCTTTTATGGTCGAGCACCTGAAAAGAATGGCTTATTTCTGTTAGATCTCGATAGTAGTGATACACATATACATAACATTGATGCTAAGCGAATTAAATTGAATGATAATTCTACTTATATGTGGCACTGTCGTCTTGGTCATATTGGAGTGAAACGCATGAAGAAACTCCATACCGATGGATTACTTGAATCACTTGACTTTGAGTCACTTGATAGATGCGAAGCATGTCTAATGGGAAAAATGACTAAGACTCCATTCTCTGGTATTATGGAGCGAGCTACTGACTTATTGGAAATCATACATACCGATGTGTGCGGACCAATGAGTGTAGCATCGCGGTGGTTATCGTTATGTTCTAACCTTCACAGATGATCTGAGTAGATATGGGTATATCTATTTCATGAAACATAAATCCGAGACTTTTGAGAAGTTTAAGGAATTCCAAAGTGAAGTAGAAAATCAACGTAACAAGAAGATTAAATTTCTACGATCTGATCGCGGAGGTGAATATCTGAGTTATGAGTTTGGCATGCATTTAAAGAAATGCGGAATACTTTCACAATTAACACCGCCGGGAACACCACAACGAAACGGTGTGTCCGAACGTCGTAATCGAACTCTCTTAGATATGGTTCGTTCTATGATGTCTCTTACTGATTTGCCATTATCATTTTGGAGTTATGCATTAGAAACAGCCGCATTCACTTTAAATAGAGCACCATCAAAATCCGTTGAAACGACACCGTATGAATTATGGTTTAATAAGAAACCTAAGTTGTCGTTCCTGAAAGTTTGGGGTTGCGAAGCCTATGTAAAAAAGTTACAACCGGACAAGCTAGAACCCAAAGCGGAGAAATGCGTCTTCATAGGATACCCTAAGGAAACTATAGGGTACACTTTCTATCACAGATCCGAAGGCAAGATCTTTGTTGCTAAAAACGGAACCTTTCTTGAGAAAGAATTTCTCACTAAAGAAGCGACGGAAGAAAAGTAGAACTCGATGAGATTGAAGAATCTCTGCTCGTTGATCGTAGCGCAGACGGAAGATGTTCCTGTGCCGCCCGCACGGCACAGAGGAAGCTAATGATAATGATCATGAAACTTCAAATGAGATAGCTACTGAACCTCGCAGATCGACAAGGGAACGTGCCACTCCTGATTGGTATGATCCTTGTCTAAATGTCATGATTGTGGACAACAATGATGAAGACCCTGCGACGTATGAAGAAGCGATGATGAGCCTAGATTCCAACAAATGGCAAGAAGCCATGAAATCCGAAATGGGATCCATGTATGATAACAAAGTATGGACTTTGGTAGACTTACCTGATAGCCGCAAGGCTGTCGAGAATAAATGGATCTTCAAGAGAAAAACAGATGCTGATGGTAATATTACTGTCTATAAAGCTCGACTTGTCGCAAAGGGTTTCCGACAAATTCAAGGTGTTGACTACGATGAGACTTTCTCACCTGTAGCGAAGCTAAAATCTGTGAGGATTTTGTTAGCAATAGCTGCATTTTTCGATTATGAGATTTGGCAGATGGATGTCAAAACGGCGTTCCTTAATGGAGACATTGAGGAAGAGTTGTATATGGTACAACCCAAAGGTTTTGTCGATCCTAAAAATGCTGACAAAGTATGCAAACTTCAGCGTTCAATTTATGGACTGAAGCAAGCATCAAGAAGTTGGAACCGACGCTTTGATAAGGTGATCAAAGACTTCGGGTTTATACAGTGTCATGGAGAGGCCTGTATTTACAAGAAAGTGAGTGGGAGCTCTGTAGCATTCCTGATATTATATGTAGATGACATATTATTAATTGGGAATGATATAGAACTATTAAGCAGTGTAAAGGGTTATTTGAATAATAGTTTTTCAATGAAAGACCTTGGTGAAGCATCGTATATATTAGGCATCAAGATTTATAGAGATAGATCAAGACGTCTAATAGGGCTATCACAGAGTACATACCTGGACAAAATTCTAAAGAAGTTTAGAATGGACGAAAGTAAGAAAGGATTCTTACCTATGTTACCAGGCAAGGTCTTGAGTAAGACTCAAGGTCCAGCTACGGCAGAAGAAAGAGAAAGGATGAGTCAGATCCCCTATGCCTCGGCAGTAGGCTCTATCATGTATGCCATGCTATGTACAAGACCGGATATAGCACATGCTGTTAGTTTGACTAGCAGATATCAAAGTGATCCAGGAATGGAACACTGGACAGCGGTCAAGAATATCCTGAAGTACTTGAAAAGAACTAAGGATATGTTTCTTTGTTATGGAGGTGACCAAGAGCTCGTTGTAACAAGTTACACCGATGCAAGTTGGAACACTGATCCTGATGACTCTAAGTCACAATCTGGGTACGTGTTTATATTGAATGGTGCTGCAGTAAGCTGGGCAAGCTCGAAGCAGTGCACGGTGGCGAAATCCTCAACAGAATCGGAGTACATAGCGGCTTCAGAGGCTTCATCAGAAGCGGTATGGATGAAGAGGTTCATTGTAGAGCTCGGTGTGGTTCGTAGTGCATTGGACCCACTAGTCATCTATTGTGACAACATGGGTGCCATCGCCAATGCACAAGAACCAAGGTCACACAAGAGGCTGAAGCATATCAAGCTGCGTTATCATTCGATTCGCGAGTACATCGAAGATGGAGAAGTAAAGATTTGCAAAGTACACACTGATCTGAATGTAGCAGATCCGTTGACTAAAGCTCTCCCTAGGGCAAAGCATGACCAACACCAGAATGCCATGGGTGTTAGGTACCTTACAATGTAATCTAGATTATTGACTCTAGTGCAAGTGGGAGACTGTTGGAGATATGCCCAAGAGGCAATAATAAAAGTGGTTATTATATATCTTTATGTTTATGATAAATGTTTATATACCATGCTATAATTGTATTAATCGAAACATTAGTACATGTGTGATATGTAGACAACAAGAAGTCCCTAGTATGCCTCTTAAACTAGCTTGTTGATTAATGGATGATTAGTTTCATAATCATGAACATTGGATGTTATTAATAACAAGGTTATATCATTATATGAATGATGTAATGGACACACCCAATTAAGCGTAGCATAAGATCTCGTCATTAAGTTATTTGCTATAAGCTTTCGATACATAGTTACCTAGTCCTTATGACCATGAGATCATGTAAATCACTTATACCGGAAAGGTACTTTGATTACACCAAACGCCACTGCGTAAATGGGTGGTTATAAAGGTGGGATTAAGTATCCGGAAAGTATGAGTTGAGGCATATGGATCAACATGGGATTTGTCCATCCCGATGACGGATAGATATACTGGGCCCTCTCGGTGAAATGTCGTCTAATGTCTTGCAAGCATATGAATAAGTTCATAAGAGACCATATACCACGGTACGAGTAAAGAGTACTTGTCAGGAGACGAGGTTGAACAAGGTATAGAGTGATACCGAAGATCAAACCTCGGACAAGTAAAATATCGCGTGACAAAGGGAATTGGTATTGTATGTGAATGGTTCATTCGATCACTAAAGTCATTGTTGAATATGTGGGAGCCATTATGGATCTCCAGATCCCGCTATTGGTTATTGGTCGGAGTGAGTACTCAACCATGTCCGCATAGTTCGCGAACCGTAGGGTGACACACTTAAAGTTGGATGTTGAAATGGTAGAACTTGAATATGGAATGGAGTTCGAATATTTGTTCGGAGTCCCGGATGAGATCCCGGACATCACGAGGAGTTCCGGAATGGTCCGGAGAATAAGATTCATATATAGGATGTCATTTTATGTGAATTAAAATGATGCGGAAGGTTCTATGGAAGGTTCTAGAAGGTTCTAGAAAAGTCCGGAAGAAACCACCAAGGAAGGTGGAGTCCCGGAGGGACTCCACCTCCATGGCCGGCCAACCCTAGTGGGGAGGAGTCCCAAGTGGACTCCCCTATGGGGGCCGGCCACCCCCCCACATGGAAGGGGGGAATCCCACCCAAGTGGGATTCCCACCTTGGGTAGGTTTCCCTATCACATGGAAGGTTTTGGGTTCGGGTCTTATTCGGAGACTTGTAGTCCAACACTTGGGGCTTCCACCTATATAATGAGGGGCCAAGGGGAGGGGGCCGGCCACCCCAAGACCACAACCTGGCCGCCCCCTTGAGTGGCCGGCCACCCCCTCCCAAACCCTAGCCGCCCCTCTCCTCCATAGCTCCCGCGTGCTTTAGCGAAGCTCCGCCGGAGTTCTCCACCGCCACCGACACCACACCGTCGTGCTGTCGGATTCAAGAGGAGCTACTACTTCCGCTGCCCGCTGGAACGGGAGGTGGACATCGTATTCATCAACAACCGAATGTGTGACCGAGTACGGAGGTGCTGCCGTTCGCGCCGTGATCAAGATCTTCTACGCGCTTTTGCAAGCGGCAAGTGAACGTCTACCGCAGCAATAAGAGCCTCATCTTGTAGGCTTTGGAATCTCTTCAAGGGTGAGACTCGATAATCCCCTCGTTGCTACCGTCTTCTAGATTGCATCTTGGCTTGGATTTCGTGTTCGCGGTAGGAAATTTTTTGTTTTCTATGCAACGTTGTCCTACACCTTGGGACCCCGGACATCTTCAATCTACAACTCTCCATTGATGAGCAACAATTCCTTGGGGTGCATCTTCAACTCTCTCATGTACGGGTTGACGACATCTTCAAGAAAGCTGTCCTTCGGAGTTCCCGATGAAGACATGGTGGCTCTAGATCCGACGTAGATCCTGGCAGAAACAGCTCGAAACAAAACACGACGAGAAAACGATATACGACCTTCCAGGGGTCCTGGGGATTATATAGCAGATATTTTTATGACGAAAGGAAAGTACCAGGTCGAACCAGAGTCGGAGAGGGGCGACGAGGTGGCCTCCTCATAGGGCGGCGCGCCAGGCTGGGGCCCGCGCCGGCCTGTGGGGGCACGCCCTCGTGCGTCTCCTCCACTCCGTTTCGATCTCGTAATTTTTCATATTTTCCAAAAGTTGCAAAAACATTGTTCGGAAAGTTAAACGCGGACTTTTTCTTACCAGAACTGTTACCTATTCAAAGTCGAACTCTGCAGGACTGTCAACTTGGCCTTTGATGAAGGCTTCCGGAGTTACCACTTGAATAACATCAACATCTTCATTATAAGAATCACCCGAGATATAATGCTTGAGTCTTTGTCCATTCACCACTTGTGTGGCATTACCTTGCAGAGAGCTAATTTTAATTGCTCCTGATCGATACACCTCATCAATGACATATGGTCCTTCCCATTTTGAGAGTAATTTCCCTGCAAAAAATCTGAGACGAGACCGATACAATAGGACTTTATCTCCAACATTAAATTCTCTTTTGATAATTCTTCTATCATGCCATTTCTTAACTTTCTCTTTAAAGAGTTTAGCATTTTCATATGCTTCACTTCTCCATTCATCTAGAGAACTCAATTGTAGCAATCTTTTCTTACCGGCAAGTTTAGGATCTTTATTTAGTTCTCTCACAGCCCAATAAGCTTTGTGCTCTAGTTCTAAAGGTAAATGACAAGCTTTCCCATAAACCATTTTATACGGTGACATACCCATAGGATTTTTATAAGCGGTTCTATAAGCCCATAGTGCTTCCTTCAATTTAATAGCCCAGTTCTTTCTAGATTTATTAACAGTCTTTTGCAAGATAGATTTAATCTCTCTATTTGATAATTCTACTTGCCCACTAGTTTGAGGATGATAAGCGGAAGCAATTCTATGATTAATACCATATTTAGCAAGAGTTTTTCTAAAACCACCATGAATAAAATGAGAACCTCCATCAGTCATAATATATCTAGGAACTCCAAATCTAGGAAAAATAATATCTAAAAGCATTCTTAAAGAGGTCTCACCATCAGCACTTTTTGTAGGTATGGCTTCCACCCATTTAGTAACATAATCAAGCGACAAGTATATGAGTGTTACCTTCTGAAGAAGGGAAAGGACCCATGAAGTCAAATCCCCAACAATCGAATGGTTCAATAACAAGAGTATAATTCATAGGCATTTCATTGCGTCTGGAGATATTACCAACTCTTTGACATTCATCACAAGATAAGATAAACTTTCTTGCATCTTTGAAGAGAGTTGGCCAATAAAAACCTGATTGTAGAACCTTTTGCGCGGTTCTATCTCCGGCGTGATGTCCTCCATAAACACTACCATGACATTTACTCAATATCTCCTGTTGTTCATATTCAGGAACACATCTTCGCATACCATCCACTCCTTCTTTATATAAGTGTGGGTCATCCCAAAAATAATGCCTCAAATCATAAAAGAATTTCCTCCTTTGCTGAGCTGAAAAGGTGGGAGGCAAGTACTTGGATACAATAAAGTTAGCATAATCAGCGTACCAAGGACTATCTCGCGAGCTCACCTTTATTACAGCCAATTGTTCATTTGGAAAACTATCATTAACAGGAACAGGATCATAAGTAATATTTTCCAATCTAGACAAATTATCAGCAACATGATTATCAGCACCTTTCCTATCTATAATATGCAAATCAAATTCTTGCAAGAGAAGCACCCATCTAATAAGCCTTGGCTTAGCATCTTTCTTTGTCATAAGGTATCTAATTGCAGCATGATCAGTATGAATTGTAACCTTTGAATCAACAATATAGGATCTAAACTTGTCACAAGCAAAGACTACATTCTTTTTCAGTTGTAGCATAATTTCTTTGAGCAACATCAAGAGTTTTGCTAGCATAATGAATAACATTCAGCTTCTTATCTACTCACTATCCAAGAACAGCGCCTACAGCAAAATCACTAGCATCACACATAATTTCAAAAGGCAAATTCCAATCAGGAGGTTCAACTACAGGAGCAGTTGTTAAGGCTTTCTTTAGAGTTTCAAAAGCTTCCTTACAATCATCATCAAAAACAAAAGGTACATCTTTTTGAAGAAGATTAGTAAGAGGCTTTGAAATCTTGGAGAAATCTTTAATAAATCTCCTATAAAACCCAGCATGACCAAGAACACTACGAATACCTTTAACATCCCTAGGATAGGGCATCTTCTCAATTGCTTCAACTTTAGCTCTATCAACTTCAATACCTCTCTCGAAAATTTTATTTCCCAATACAATTCCTTCATTAACCATAAAGTGGCATTTCTCCCAATTAAGAACAAGGTTAGTTTCTTCACATCTCTGCAATACTTTATCAAGGTTTTGCAAGCAATTATCAAAAGAATTCCCATAGACATAAAAATCATCCATGAATACCTCTACAATATTCTCACAAAAGCCATGAAAAATAGCAGACATGCATCTTTGAAAAGTAGCAGGAGCATTACATAAACCAAAAGGCATACGCCTATAAGCATAAGTTCCATAGGGACAAGTGAAAGTGGTTTTCTCTTGATCTTTAGCTTTAACAGCAATTTGTGAAAACCCAGAATAACCATCAAGAAAGCAAAAATGAGTATTTTTAGACAACCTTTCTAACATTTGATCAATAAAAGGTAAAGGGTAATGATCTTTCTTAGTAACCTTATTAACTTTTCAATAATCAATGCACATTCTATACCCTACAACTACTCTTTGAGGGATGAGCTCATCATTATCATTAGGCACAACATTCATTCCTCCTTTCTTAGGAACACAATGCACAGGACTAACCCATCTACTATCAGCAATAGGATATATAATACCAGCTTCAAGAAGTTTTAATACCTCATTCCTTACCACATCCTTCATCTTCGGGATTAGACGACGTTGATGTTCAACAACAGCCTTCACATCATCTTCCATATTGATAGCATGTTGGCAAATAGAGGGAGAAATCCCCTTCAAGTCATCAAGAGTATAACCAATAGCTCCTCGGTGTTTCTTCAATATTTCCAATAACCTTTCTTCCTCAATATCTGAAAGCTTAGAACTAATAATAACATGATATATTTTCTTATCATCAATATGAGCATACTTAAGATTATCAGGCAACGGTTTTAAATCAAAAACAGGATCTTCCTTTGGTGGTGGTGTTGTACCTAAATCTTCAACCGACAAGTCATGTTTAAGAATAGGTTGACGAAGGAAAATTTCATCAAGCTCATTTCTTTCTTCCCTAAAGACTTCACTCTCACTATTCTCCAAATGTTGCTGCAAAGGATTATTAGGAGCAAGAGCAATAGACGCACACTGTTCAACTCTAAAATCATTATTAGGCAAATCAGCTTTATAAGGAGTTTTGGCAAATTTAGAGAAATTAAACTCATAAGATTCACCAGCAAATTTAGTCATAATCTTTTCCTTCTTGCAATCTATAACAGCTCCACAAGTATTTAGGAAAGGTCTACCAAAAATAATAGGACAATACTTACTAGCAGCAGAACCAAGTACCAAAAAGTCAGCAGGATATTTAATCTTACTACATAGAACTTCCACATCTCGAACAATACTGTTATCACCAGAATTTGACCGGATCAGAGGTGGGCCGTAAGTAAAGGATGGGCTTTGAAGAGTACACATGGAGCGTCTTTGAAGCGGCCTTGCGCTAAGAGTTTGGGCTAAATTGTCCATGTATCTGTAATATAGTAGATCGCATCGTTTAGAATTAAGAGATAGAGTTTGGCCCGTGCACGGTTAGGTGCACGCCTCAATTAGAAAGTCCCCTGGACTATAAATATGTATCTAGGGTTATCGAGAAAGGAGGACAATCATCGTTCAAACAAACACAAATCAGGCGCATCGCCACCCCTTCCATCAAGGGTTTCTTCCGGGTAAGCATCATGCTGCCTAGATCGCATCTCGCGATCTAGGCAGTATACGTTTATTCGTCTACCTTGTGCTGCTCGTTGAAGCCTTGTTGATGGCGAGCAGCACTACTTATCTTTAGGTGTTTAGGGGCTTGCATTGATGCTTTCTCGAGCATATCTGCAATGCCGTCCCTCTACACCTAGCTGCCCTTACACCTATCTGGGTGTAAGGGCAGCATCTTGCTTGTTCGTTACTTAGTAGATCTGATCCGTTATAGTTGCTCCTTGTTCTACAAGGATTAGTTTAATATCTGCATAGTTAGGCCTTATGTGGGGTCGGACGATCCGGTAGTGCGTTAGGTGTTGTTTACCGTTCCTACAAGGGATGATCCGGGAATTGACGTAATGTTGGTTTTTAGGCCTCTTGTAGGGGTAGTTTTCATCATCTTCCGTATCTGCTAGGCCCGACTACGCGTAGGACGTTCCGGTTATGCGGTGAAAACCCTAAACTGTCGTAGATTGGTTTAGCTTTGTTCTGATCAAGCAGGATCCCCATGCCACTGCAAATCCATCATGAACCATGGGGCGATCGGCTCTATGAGCCGATCCACAGGGTAACCTGAGAGCCGATAGGGCTCGTATTTAATGTTTACGTGTCTACCATGCAGGAACAATAGAAGCAATCTAACACCTTCCTGATCGGGTCTAGGTCAGGTGGCACGCCCAGGCAACCGCCAGGTCGTGGCTGGAAGATTTGCGGGACGACACGAAGTGCCAAGGTCCACTAAGCGGCCTTGGGAGCTTCCCGGCTCTTCGTGCTGCTTAACCATTGCCCGCCGGTGGGTTTTGGCAGGTAACACATTCTGGCACGCCCGGTGGGACATCTTCTGCAACATCCACGTCAACACCGACATCCGAGATGGCAGAGGACCAGATCAAATACGAGGATCTCCCTGCGGAGCACAAGAAGAAACGCGATGAGCTGAAGGCCATCTGTGAAGCCGAACTCATCGGCTCCTTTGAAAAGACCCGTGCACACAACATCAGGGTCAAAGGAGACATGCGTCAGTTTCCTGGCGTCAATATGGTGGATCTGAGCCACTCCATAAGGGAGCCAGAGTTCCCCTTTGGTGTCAACATGGCAGGGCTTGTGAGCCGCCATGGCAAAGACGAAGCAGAGAGCAGCCACTCCCGTGGCAAGGACAAAGAGGAGGCCGTTCCACGCGACCGGTCCCAAGGTGATGACAGACGGTACCTGACCGAGGAGGAGGTGAGAAGCATACGGTATCAACGTCCACTCTCCGCGCATCTCCTCAACAAATATGAGCAGCAGTACGACCGACGTCGGCGCTACGACGAAGACGATGAAAGATATCGTCGGTCTGATGCAGAGGACAGGAGGTACCGTCAGCGTGAGAGAAACAACGACAGGTACGAGCATCACGCTAGAGGGAGGTCAAGGGAGCAAGACGACATGGATATGCACTGGGACTGTCCTTTCTTCAAACATTGCTGGGACTCAGGAATGAGCCGATTGCCAACAATCAAGAATTGCCCAGAATGCAAACAACGAAGGAAGAGGGCGAATGAAGTTTCAGTGTTCGAGCGTCTAGGACCTCTCCCACCTCGGAGCAAACGAGCTGAGTCATCTCAAGAAGAAGACTTTGAAGAGTCAGATGGAGAAGAAGATAGGTATCACCGACCAAGGTGGTGCCCTGATGGACTCAGCCATTCTCAGAAGCGTAGGGTGCAGCGGCTGCGAAACCTGGAGGAAGCCGAGGCACAGTACCTGTACACGTTGAGGAAGGCACGGCCCGATCTGGCCGTGAAAATTCAGCAAACGTTGGAGACAAAGGCGCGCCCGCCAAAGAAAGTATGGCGCCCTAAACAGGCGAAAGCCGATGCACGGCTGATGCCGATGCAGAGGCATCGGCTGACACAAATATGGTATTTATACTCCCGTCAGAGTTTCGCGCTCCAAACGACGAGGAAGTATCAGTGGCTCAATTCGACTGCGGTCCACGGCCAGTCATCTTTGAGAAGCCACGAGATAGAAGCTACAGGCATTTGAAAGCCCTATACCTGAGAGGTTACATCAATGGGCACCCTGTCAGCAAGATGTTGGTTGACACCGGAGCGGCAGTCAATATAATGCCGTATTCCATGCTACGACGTTTGGGGCACTCCAGTGATGATCTGATCAAGACCAACGTCACGTTAAGCGATTTCAACAGCCAAGCGTCAGAAGCGAAAGGCGTTCTGAATGTGGAACTTACTGTAGGCCGGAAAACCATACCTACCGCGTTCTTCATCGTCGACAGCAAAAGCAATTACGCCGTCCTACTAGGAAGGGATTGGATTCATGCTAACTATTGCATTCCATCCACAATGCACCAATGCATCATACAGTGGGATGGAGATGAGGTGGATGTCGTTCAGGCAGATGACTCAATCGAGATATCGTTAGCTGCCATGAGTGTTTGGGAAGCAGATAACCAAGAGCCGCTCTCTGGAATTAGTTTGGAAGGCTGTGAGCGCATTGAAGCTTCGAAAAATGGGGTAAGGCTGGTTTTATCCACCGGCCTGACGAAGTAGCAGGTCCAAGACATTGGACATACGTGGCAAGGCCGATCCCTGCGATCGGCCCCAAAAAGTGGAAATCTTATCTCAAGCACGCCACGTAGCCACAGTGGAACTCCAAGGAATTGCAAACCATCGTCAAACATTGCAATGAGAAAGGAGGCCGATTCCAGCAATCGGCCAAATTTATCCTCAACATACGTTTTGTCTGTGTTCAACATTGATCCAACAGATGCCTGAAGAGCCGATACCATCAATTACTTGACAGAATCGGCTCGGGGGGCACATAGAAGGATGGAACACGAGGATACGGAGTTTGGAGCAATTCAATACATATTCTCTGATAAAATATGGGGGCCGATACATAAACAAATCGGCCGTCGAAAAAATTGAAATTTTTTAAGCACAGCCGATGCGCAGACATCGACTTAAGGATGAAAAGCCGATGCATGGTCATCGACTCAAGAGGCTCAGCGGTGCCAGCAGAAGCGTCAGTTTTGGTGACCTGAATTGCCTTATTCTCATGGATGCTAATCGCTATAGCATTTCACTTGGAGGTTGTTACTTCCAGAGTTTGGAGGGCATCAGGGATTCAAGACACCTTCACCAGAAGTTGCGTCAGCCTGCCAAAGATGATGAGCCAATCTGATCAGCAAGGCGCAGGACTTGAACGGAAGAAGCTCGGGGGGCAGTTTGCCCGGAAGGATCCTTGTTATAGGAAGCCGATTTTTTCGGAATCGGCTGGCTCTGCATCATAACCTGTCTGAGGAATGGTGCTGATATCGCGAAATTATCAGTTTCCGCATGCAAGTCGATTGAGCGACAAGCCCAGAGCTCTATTGTAGACACCTACCTGAAGCCAGATTGCCAGCCTGCTAGGTGGGCTGGTAAGATTCATGATCAGGTTTTATGATCCTGTTTGAGGTGTCTCATGGTGCAAAGCCGATGCACAGCCATCGACTCTAGTACAAGTGCGCAAAGTTGCCAGGTTGCCAGTTCGGCAGTTCTGTCAGGGGGGTGTTGGCATACGAGACAGCCTTTTGCTCATTAAACTATGGGTGATCATCTACAGTATCGGCTGTCAGCAGAAGCAAGGTGATTGGCTGGCTGGCCCTGCATGACATCTCTCTCAGATGTGATCGAACCCGGGTCTGTTTGTCTGAATTACGTGCCCTCATCACTGTTTTCACCTCGGCTGAGGCTCGGGGGGCAGCTGGCCTTGTGGATGCTCTGTTTTTAGAAGCCGATTAGAGAGTCATCGGCTGGTCCCGCAACGCAATTCCTCTCAAAGACGATGAGTTCTTGCAAAAGAGGGATCCCTCATCACCGATGGAGAATTGACTCTGGGCTATCTGGTTGCTGTAAAGGAGCAGAGCAGGGGATATCTGTACTACAGGAGTCTCGGTTTCAACGGCAAGTTGTTTCAGCAACGGTTTTAGGACTCTTTTGAAGGCATTGGTCTGCCTCATTGTCCACCAGGGCTCCAAGTCATCGGTCGAAAAGGTGAAGGATAGATCGTGAAGGATTGATACGTTGACATTGACTTATTGAGCATTGACCAAGTTCACGATCACTCCGACGTCAAAGAGATGAAGAGCGGATTATGGGGGACCGATGCGTGGAAATCGGCTCATTAAACATTGACCGAGTTGACAATCGGCTAAATTAGCATAAAAAGGAATCGGCAAAATCAAATTGGGGAAATCCTTCATTGATAATCCAGATTTCTTACAAGGAAAGAGCCGATTGCTCGAGGGAGAGAGAACAAAAGAAGGGTCTGTTGACCAATCTACTACTACTAGGCCTACACTAGTAGATCCTAGTCTACGGGCCGTCGCTGCCCTCGTCATCATCCTCGGAGCTCCCATCGGCGCTGCTGCCGGCGGGCTCCTCGTCGCTACTCCCGTAGCCCTCTACGGGAGCTTCATCCTCTTCTTCATCATCGTTGTCGTCGTCGTCCCACCACATGCGGAGGCGTTTCGCTGGGGGGTAGCCCTCGAGGGAGTCGTCGTCGTCTTCCTCCTCCTCTTCTTCAGAGGAGGGGCAGCCGTCCCAGGGGAACAGGTCATCCTCGCTTGCCGATTCCAATTCCCCATCGGCGAGGAACTGGAGATCTTCATCCCCGCTGGTCAAGGACTGGTCGTCCTCGGACCAGATGGAGGAGGCGTGGTCTTCCTGGTCCCATTCTTCTGGTGCGCGTATGTCAGGCGGCGTCTCGCGGGAGGAAGAAGACCCATACGAAAGGCCGGAAGAGGAAGAGGAGGAAGAGGACATGGTGGCGCAGGAGGGTTTTTTGGTGCTAATGCGAAGGGGATGAAGAAGCGAACTGTTCAGAACGGTTAAATAAAGGGGATATGGGGAGATTCAATGCCACAGCAGTTTCCGAGGAAGTTGTGCCCAACAGAAAAAATTTTGTAGGCCACGCGGAGAAGTAGAAGAGGCAAGGCATCATAATGAAGGATACTGCGGCAGTTCTGCTCTGCCACGACATGACCCGACGAAAGAAAGCGTAATGATTTTGGAAATGTCATTTCCAAAACCAGGGGGGCATGTGTTATCACCAGAATTTGACCGGATCAGAGGTGGGCCGTAAGTAAAGGATGGGCTTTGAAGAGTACACATGGAGCGTCTTTGAAGCGGCCTTGCGCTAAGAGTTTGGGCTAAATTGCCCATGTATCTGTAATATAGTAGATCGCATCGCGTTTAGAATTAAGAGATAGAGTTTGGCCCGTGCACGGTTAGGTGCACGCCTCAATTAGAAAGTCCCCTGGACTATAAATATGTATCTAGGGTTATCGAGAAAGGAGGACAATCATCGTTCAAACAAACACAAATCAGGCGCATCGCCACCCCTTCCATCAAGGGTTTCTTCCGGGTAAGCATCATGCTACCTAGATCGCATCTCGCGATCTAGGCAGTATACGTCTACCTTGTGCTGCTCGTACTGAAGCCTTGTTGATGGCGAGCAGCACTACTTATCTTTAGGTGTTTAGGGGCTTGCATTGATGCTTTCTCGCGCATATCTGCTTGGCAATGCCATCCCTCTACACCTAGCTGCCCTTACACCTATCTGGGTGTAAGGGCAGCATCTTGCTTGTTCGTTACTTAGCAGATCCGATCCGTTATAGTTGCTCCTTGTTCTACAAGGATTAGTTTAATATCTGCATAGTTAGGCCTTATGCTGGGGTCGGACGATCCGGTAGTGCGTTAGGTGTTGTTTACCGTTCCTACAAGGGATGATCCGGGAATTGACGTAATGTTGGTTTTTAGGCCTCTTGTAGGGGTAGTTTTCATCATCTTCCGTATCTGCTAGGCCCGACTACGCGTAGGACGTTCCGGTCATGCGGTGAAAACCCTAAACTGTCGTAGATTGGTTTAGCTTTGTTCTGATCAAGCAGGATCCCCATGCCACTGCAAATCCATCATGAACCATGGGGCGATCGGCTCTATGAGCCGATCCACAGGGCAACCTGAGAGCCGATAGGGCTCGTATTTAATGTTTACGTGTCTACCATGCAGGAACAATAGAAGCAATCTAACACCTTCCTGATCGGGTCTAGGTCAGGTGGCACGCCCAGCAACCGCCAGGTCGTGGCTAGAAGATTTGCGGGACGACGCGAAGTGCCAAGGTCCACTAAGCGGCCTTGGGAGCTTCCCGGCTCTTCGTGTTGCTTAACCATTGCCCGCCGGTGGGTTTTGGCAGGTAACAAATACCAATAGGAGAGATAGTTTCTCTATTAGCTAGCCGAATAACCACATCAATATCTTCAAGTTCACAAGAACCAATTTCATGCATGATCTCCGTATAAAGCTCATAAGGAATGGCGCTAATACTTGCACCAATGTCGCATAAACCATAATAACAATGATCACCAATTCTAACAGAGAGCATAGGAACACTGGCTTTCCTAGACTTATTAGGATGCGAAACAATATTAGAAGCATCTTCACAGAAAATAATATGACCATCTTCTACATTTTCAGTCACAAGATCTTTAACTATTGCAACAACAGGTTCAACCTTAATTTGTTCTTCAGGTTCTATAGGTTTCTTTGCACTTTTATTAACCGCACTAGATATAACAGAGTACTCCTTCATTTTAGCAGGGAAAGGAGTTTTTTCAATATAAGCTTCAGGAAGAATATGATCAACAGTTTCAATTATAGCACATTTATTTATAGATGAATCAACTTTATCTTTATACGGTTCATGATACTTATCAAAATTCTTCCTAGGCAATTCAAAATGAGAGGCAAAAGCTTTATAAAAATTTGCAATGACTTGAGAATCAAGACCATAAGTAGCACTCATATTACGAAATTTATCAGTATCCATAAAAACTTCAATGCATTTATAATCATAGTTTATACCTGACTCTCTATCTTTGTCGTTCTCCCATCCTTCAGTATTCTCCTGGATCCGATCAAGAAGGTCCCTTTTAAACTCTTCTTTGTTGCGTGTAAATGATCCAGAACAAGAAGTATCCAGCAAAGTCTTATCTTGAAAAGAAAATCTTGCATAGAAATTATCAATAATAATATTACCAGGAAGCTCATGAATGGGGCATTTGAGCATTAAAGACTTCAATCTCCCCAAGCTTGGGCAATACTCTCTCCATCATGAGGCCAGCAATTATATATGAGGTTCCGATCTTTGTGAATTTCACATGGAGGATAGAATTTGGAATAAAATAAAGGCACAATGTCCTCCCAACCAAGAGAATCCCTATTCTTCAGCAATTTATACCAGTGCGCTGCTTTACCAGACATCGATATAGAGAATAGTTTCTTCCTAACTTCATCCATAGCAATACCTGCACATTTGAATAACCCGCATGTAAAAACAGTAAATGATCACCAGGATGGACAGTTCCATCCCCTTCATAGCGGTTATCCACAACACGTTCAATAATTTTCATAGGTATTTTGTATGGAACCTCGTTCTCACCTGGCACCTCATCCACTACCTTTGCAGTAGTAGTAGATTTCCCAAAGAGGAATTCAAGAGAAGACCTCTCCATAATGAATTATAGCAACATGCAGAAATAAAAACAGCACGTACAGTAAAAGTTTCCCTTACCAATTCCACTTACCAATAGCGCTTCACTTCCCGGCAACGGCGCCAGAAAATAGTCTTGATGACCCACAAGTATAGGGGTGTATCGTAGTATCTTCGATAAATAAGAGTGTCGAACCCAACGAGGAGCAGAAGGTGTTGACAAGCAGTTTCGATGAAGGATTCACTGTAAATGCTCACAGACAAGTATTCAGGGGGTTTTGATATAGCAGATGAATAAAGTACAAGTAAGTAAAGTGCGAGAGAAATAATTGCAGCGAGTGGCCAAATCCTTTTTAGCACAAAGGACAAGCCGGTTTGTTTACTTATAATGACCAAACGTTCTTGAGGACACACGGGAATTTAGTCTAGTGCTTTCGCTTCATATAGCTGATTAATCTTCATTGTTTTGATAAGTGTTGTGTGGGTGAACCTATGCTAATGCACCGCCCTTCCTAGGACTAATACATACTTGTGATTATACCCCTTGCAAGCATCCGCAACTACAAGAAAGTAATTAAGATAAATCTAACCACAACCTTAAACTCTGAGATCCTGCTATCCCTCCTGCATCGATATACCAACGGGGGTTTAGGTTTCTGTCACTCCGGCAACCCCGCAATTGGCAAACGAATACAAGATGCATTCCCCTAGGCCCATAAATGGTGAAGTATCATGTAGTCGACGTTCACATGACACCACTAGAAGAATAACACCACAACTTAAATATCATAACATTGAATACTAGCCAACATAATTCACTACTAACATTTAGACTTCACCCATGTCCTCAAGAACTAAACGAACTACTCACGAGACATCATATGGAACATGATCAGAGGTGATATGATGATGAATAACAATCTGAACATAAACCTTGGTTCAATAGTTTCACTCAATAGCATCAATAACAAGTAGAAATCAACACCGGGAGAGTTTCCCCTATCAAACAATCAAGATCAAACCCTAATTGTTACAGCGGTGACGAGGTGCAGCGGTGGAGATGGCGGTGATGATGATGGAGATGATGGTGATGATGATGGAGATGATGTCCAGCTCGATGACGATGACGATGGCGTCGATTTCCCCTCCGGGAGGGAATTTCCCGGATTTCAGCCTGCCGGAGAGCTCTTTTCTCTCGGTGTTCTCCGCCCCGCAGAGGCGGCTGTGACTCTTCGCGACTATCCTCCGGTGCTTAGGTTTTCGGGACGAAGATGTACGCGAAGGAGAGGAGGCCAGAGGGGGCTGCGGGCCCCCTCCTCACAAGGCGGCGCGGCCAGGCCTTGGCCCACGCCGGCCTATGAGGTGGGCCCACGGCGGCCCTCCTCGGCTCCCCCTTCTGGCTCCCTTCATCTTCTGGAAAAATAGGATTTTTCATATAATTTCCGTCAAGTGTTGATCTTCCGAAATATTGCATTCGACGGCGCTTTTTCCAGCAGAATCCTGACTCCGGTGCGCGATCCTCCAGTAATCATGAAACATGCAAAATAGATGAAATAACATAAGTATCATCTCCAAATATGAAATATATCAATGAATAACAGCAAATTATGATATAAAATAGTGATGCAAAATGGACGTATCAACGGGCGAGCGCCACGCCTTCTCCACCCTTGATGCAACCATGCACGGCACGGTCAAGTTCAGCGATGGATCGCTCGTCGCCATCCGCGGACGCGGGACGATTGTGTTCCGCGAGCAGAGCGGGGAGCAGCGCGCCCTCACGGATGTCTTCTTCATCCCCAGCCTACGGAGCAACATCATCTCCGCAGGGCAGCTGGACGAGGGTGGATGCGCGATCGACATCAAGCGCGGCATCATGACAATCCACGACCCCACGGAGCGCATGTTCGCCCGCGTCAGGCGCACGGGGAGCAGGCTGTACACTGGCGTCCTGATAATTGACGCTCCGGTGTGCCTCATGGCCCAGGGAAACGACATCACCTGGCGCTGGCACGCACGCATGGGACACCTGCACTTTCGGGCAGTGCGGGCCATGGCGTCCAAGGACATGGTGCGAGGTATGCCCGTCATCGACCGCGTCGTCGAATATTGCGACGGTTGCACCCTCGGCAAGTAGCACAGGGCACCCTTCCCTCAGGCCACGACGTTCCGCGCAGAGCAGGGCCTGGAGCTCATGCACACCGATCTCTGCGGACCCATCTCCCCACCGTCTCCCGGAGGTAAAAAGTACTTTCTGCTGGTTGTCGATGATTACAGTCGATATATGTGGCTCGAGCTCCTCACCTCCAAGGACGAGGCGTTCGATCGCTTCAAGAAAGTACAAGCTATGGCAGAAGCAGAGGGGAGATGCAAGCTGCGCGCATTCCGTTCAGACCGGGGCGGCGAATTCAACTCCATGGACTTCCGCAGGTACTGCGAGGAGCGTGGCGTCAAGCACTACACCACGGAGCCCTATTCGCCTCAGCAGAACGGCGTCGTGGAGCGACGCAACCAGAGCGTGGTGGAGATGGCCCGATGCTTGATCAAAAGCATGGGTATGCCACCGTTCTTTTGGGCAGAGGCCGTGGTCACCGCTGTCTACATCCTAAATCGCGCGCCGACAAGGAGCCTGGAGGGTGTCACGCCATACGAGGCGTGGCACGGCCGTAAACCTAATGTGCAGCACTTGCGCACATTTGGGTGCATGGTTCATGTCA
Organism: Lolium multiflorum; assembly: GCA_030979885.1. Classification (NCBI taxonomy): domain Eukaryota; kingdom Viridiplantae; phylum Streptophyta; class Magnoliopsida; order Poales; family Poaceae; genus Lolium; species Lolium multiflorum. The sequence goes on along the minus strand of CM061753.1, from coordinate 335,100,503 downwards.
AGAACGTTGGGCCCGGCGTCACGAAGCTCTCAGATCGCTCGACGCCGATGATCTTCGTCGAGTACGAGGTTGGATCGAAGTGCTACCGCGTGTACAACCCTGCAACGAAGAAAGTACAGGTAACTCGCGATGTTCTGTTCGGGGAGAATAGGCAATGGGACTGGAGCACGCCGGCCGCGCCCACGACGCGCACGGCACAGGCTGACGAGGCTCAGGGCGCGCCCAGTGCGTGCACGGCGCACACCACGTTCACAGTGCTGTACACCACTGAGGACGGGCATGAGGAGCTGGACGCAGGCACGGACACGGCGGTGTCCCCCTCTGCATCGACACTTGGGACACCCGCAGGTGCCCCATTCACGCCCCCACTCGCTGGTCTGCAGACGCCACCCGCGGGTCGCGAGATCCGGTGGGCCATGCCACCCACGCATGATGACGCACTCGACGCAGACACGAGCGCTCCACTGCGCTACCGTCGGCTCTCCTGCGTCCTCGACGAAACTGAGGGGGAGGCCGATCATGAGGAATCTGAGGCACTCCTCCTCAGCGCGGAAGAGCCTCGAGACGTCGGAGAAGCACTCGTCGACGCCCATTGGAAGGAAGCCATGGATGTTGAGATGGGCTCAATCCACGACAACGACACCTGGGAACTCACCTCTCTCCCTGCAGGTCACAAAGCTATTGGGCTGAAATGGGTGTACAAAGTGAAACGCAATCCCGATGGCCAGATTGTGAAGTACAAGGCTAGACTCGTGGCAAAGGGCTATGCTCAGCGACAGGGCATCGACTTCGGCGAAGTCTTTGCGCCAGTCGCTCGTATGGAGACTGTGCGACTCCTCCTCGCGCTAGCTGCTCACTCTCGTTGGGAAGTGCATCACATGGATGTCAAATCCGCATTTCTCAATGGTGACTTAGCGGAGGAAGTCTATGTCGCACAACCACCGGGATACGTCGTCGCCGGCAAGGAGAACGCAGTTCTGCACCTGAAGAAGGCCCTGTACGGACTGCGACAGGCCCCACGCGCCTGGTACGCCAAGCTCGACGACACGCTCTCCAATCTTGGTTTTGCACGCAGCCCTGTTGAGCACGCTGTCTATCGATGGGGGAGCAACACATCGTTCCTGCTCGTTGGCGTGTACGTTGATGACTTGATCATCACGGGCACGGATGCAGTAGCAATCGCTGAGTTCAAGGAGCAGATGAAGGAACTCTTCAAGATGAGTGATCTGGGTCTACTCAGCTACTATTTGGGCATCGAAGTGAAGTAGTCGGAGAGTGGGATCACTCTCTGTCAGCAGAACTATGCGTGCAAGATTCTCGAGCAAGCTGGGCTCGCAAACTGCAACAGCTATCAGACGCCAGTGGAGTGTCGTCTGAAGTTGGCCAAGGAAGAAGGAGCCGAGGCTGTAGATGTCTCACTCTATCGGAGCATCATCGGCAGCCTGCGCTATCTGGTCAATACTCGACCAGACATAGCTCACGCTGTCGGCATGGTCAGCAGATTCATGGAGAAGCCTGGACCAGCACACTGGACCGCCGTCAAGCAAATCCTTCGCTACGTGCAGGGAACGAAGCAACATGGGTGTCAGTACAGAGCTGGGCACAACACTCCACAGTTGCTGGGTTTCAGTGACAGTGATCATGCTGGGGACATCACTGACCGCAAGAGCACCTCAGGACAGGTCTTCATCCTTGGCAAGAATCTGGTAACCTGGTCATCACAGAAACAGCCGGCAGTGGCCACTAGTTCGTGTGAGGCCGAATACATCGTTGCAGGAGCTACAACTCAGCAGGGCATTTGGCTCAGTCGTCTTCTGGGAGAGATGCTGGGATGCAAGCCTGCTAAGTTTGAGCTTCAAGTGGACAACAAAGCAGCCATAGCACTGGCGAAAAATCCAGTTCATCATGACCGCAACAAACACATTGACATGAAGTTTCACTTCATCAGGGAGCATGTGGAGAAGGGAAGAGTTGTGCTCGTTTACGTCGGGACTCAAGATCAGCTCGCAGACATCCTCACAAAGGCTCTCGGGCGTGTTCGCTTCATTGAGCTCCGTCAGAAGTTGGGCGTCGTGGTGATCAACAAGGGACAGTAAGCTTAGGGGGAGAATTGTTAGCTCACTTAAGCTCACTGTCAGTTTAGTTCAGTTATTCAGTTTCAGATAATAACTGTGTGCGTGGCATCGCCTGTGATCCATGCACGCGCGTAGTTTGGGAAGTGCGGCAGCGCACGTTCCCCTCTCTCTTTCTGTAGTGCTCCCGATCCTCGCGGAGCTCTGACCTTGGACGTGGGATGGCACGTCTGGAACGGGTCCTAGGCTAGCTGATTGGGAGGTTGTTATCCCCTTTGTATTCGCAGATATATAAGCAATATAGGAAGAACAGAAAAGTTGTGCGTTGACAGCACAAATACTCTCTCTCGTTCTCTGAATTTTGCGGACGAACATTGAGTTTCAGGTGGCAACAACTACAATATGCCCCGACAACACAATGACAATCATGCCATATAAATATCAAAGCATTGCTTCAAACAATATAATTGCACAACAGAATATTCGTCACTGAAACATTGCACAAAAAAATATTTCATCAGACTAAAATACATTGCTGGTCGCTGAACTTGAGTCGCAGGCGAGGTTGTTCTCTTTCTAGACACTTCTCTAAACGTACCAGGAGTTGATAATGGGGAAAATATTTGCAGGTTGATAACGGAGGATCACATACGAGCAATTCAAGAAAACTTACGGGATTCTTAGTTAGGGAGGTCATAGCTCGAACTGGAGAATACCATCGAGAGTTCATGACAATATATATAACATTAGGGATATGAATAGATAATGGTAAAGAGGATCGACTTTATATTGATGATGATGTTTATATATTCATGACGATGTTTGTGGTTTCTTGAATGATGTATGCATTGCAGAAATGAATGAATAACATAAAACCCTGAAACGCTACTCCACCCCAAACCTCTGCCGCGGCAGAGAAATGACCATTTTATCTGCCGCGGCAGAGACCCAGTAATCCCGGATCGTAATTACGAACCGGGACCAAAGGTCCCTCACCGCGAGCCCCCTAGCCGCATCATGTGGAGAACCTAGGTTCGGTGTATATTTAAACCAGGACTAAAGGTGGAGGCCTTTAATCCCGAATGTCGATTCCCAATTGCAAAACCGAAACTAATGGTCCAAATACACCGGGATTGAAAGCATGTTTTCCACTAGTGCATGTTTCGGGCAAGAGCTTTAGAAGACGGCCACCGTTCAAAATTTTCTAACAAAACCACCACCCGTCCTTTAAATTTTTGCAGGTAGCACAGATCTGAATATTTAGGATGCTTGATGATGTTTCTGGCACGATGACCCCGCTGTCAGGCTGACATGGCATGACTCCATGTGCCATTTTGCAAAAAATAACACCTCCATATATTTCTACCTCCATATGACCACTCTAATGTTTCTCGGCGGCACCCACATGTATGATTTTATCTTCCCCGTCTTGCACCTGAATCGCGCATCTCCCCCGACAGGGACGCGGTGGTGTGGCGTCGGCCAGTCGCTCTGAGGCAGTGGAGGTTGTCGACTTGCTCGCACGCGACCCGACATGGAGGAAAGGGGCGGCATGGGCAAGCCGTCATCTACAACCTCGGCCCTTTGAGCTCTGTCATCACCGCGCGACGGCGAGGCACGCGTCCTACATGTCCCGAGAGGGAGGGGATGGGCGGCATGGCGGGTGCGAGCTCCGTGGCAGAGATCCGTCCAAGGGCGACGCGCGCGCCTCGACAGGAAGGGACGGCGCGGGCTAGCTTCGGAAAGAGGCGGCCGCGGGCAGTGCCGCCACCACCTCTCTCAGCACGCGGACGTGTGCATACATGTGTACGGACGATGGTTCCCCCTCTCTACCTTCTTTTCTTTATGTTGAGAGAGAAAAGGAGATAAGATCTGACAAGTGGGCCCACCCAGAAATATTAGAGGGGTCATATGGAGGTGTATTATTGCAAAATTCACATGCCACATCAGCACTCCTGTGGGGACATCGTGTCAGAAACATCGTCAAACATCCTACATATTTCGATAAGTGTTTTTACAAACAATTAAATACATGGATGGTAGTTTTCTGATAAATTTTTAAATTGTGGTGATTTTTCGAAATGGATGCCTGAGATGTGGTATACCATTTTATAATTTTCTCGAGGATGAGCTACAGCGAGACTCACAAATCACAGCTGGAGTCTGGAGATAATGCAGCTGCAAGCAACTGGCAAGGAGCCCTGCCTGCGACACGAATGTGACTGATTGTACTCCTACGTAGAATCCACAGCATCAATGATTCTTCGTTCACCACCACGGCACTGCACTGCACTGCAGCCAGAGGACAAGGGGAGCGGATCAAAACGGAGATGTCATTCAGTCCACTCCATCACAAGGTGTATGTATATCTCTTGTCTCGCACAGGCAGCCGATAGGCACTTTTTTTCTCTTTTTTTTTTCCGAGAGCACGCGAGCACTTTTTTTCTCCAAACATTCCGGGGTTTCTGCATTGAATAGATGGGGAGTGATGTTTTGGCACATGGGAGCGTATGCTCCCTTTATCTTGAAATACATGTTAGACACATTTTAAAATGTTAAAAAAATTAAAACAAAAATTTCGCACGTACATCTTCATGTGCTACGCGCTCACAAAGTTGTTTCATGAAAAATCGACATGTCATGTGGCGTGTGTAAAAAAGACAAAATTCGGTGCTGAAACAAAGACTTGTCACAAGATAAATTTTCTCTTTTTCGTTTAGACTACAAAAAATATCATTTTTTCGTGAAACTTGACGAATACACATATGTTATGGAGATGTACATGTAAATTTTTTTGTCAAAATTTTTTAACACTTGGAAATATGTTTTTATGGTAGAGGGATCATACGCACCCGGGAGCCGAATTGAGTTTCTGCATGCCACTTTTATTACTTTACTGAAAGCAGTCTTAAAGTGTTCGAAAGTTACACATATTTGTATGATTGTATTAAATAAAATCTGACCAAGAATTTAATATCTTTCCCCTCCACTTTGTACCGCCGAGCTCTTATTTTAGAGCAATCAAGTATTTTATTAATAGAAAATTAAGTTATATAAATAAATAAACGTGGAAACTGAAAGATAGATAATGAGAAAACGGATTTTTGGAAAACTTTGCAGATAAAATCCTAAAGGATAGAAAAAATACCGAACCATCCCTACAGTTTCGTGTACTCACAGAAACTAGCCGCCGTCCAACTCCAATGCCGCCTAGGCATATGTTCGAGGGACCGTCGAGCCTTCACCATTGCCATATCTGAAGAAGCACCTGTTATAAAAGCGACAAGCAAATAACGAAGAACGATAAAGGAAAGCGCAGCGGAGACACAAGATTTAACGTGGAAAACCCTTCCAACACAGAAGGGGAAAAAACCACGGGCGCCAGCCAGCAAAATTTCACTATATCGGAGAGTGTTTACAAACGCCGTGAGTTATCTTATAATCTGATAAACCCTAGCCGACGGATTCTCGTCTGAAGTTAGCCTCCCTTTATTATATGAATTTGGATCACAATACAACAAACTCCACCTTGAGACAAATTCCATCTTGTAGCATGAACTTCAACAATCTCCTAAACAACAAAGAAAAACACTTGCTGGCGCCAACAACCACTTGGGCTAAACAGTTATACCAACCAAGCTCGAGCAAATCTCAAACTTGGAAACATGAACTGGCTTTGTCATCATATCAGCAGGATTATCATGAGTACTTATCTTGCATACCTTCAGTTTACCTTGAGAAACTATGTCGCGGACATAATGGTACTTGATATCAATGTGTTTTGTCCTCTCATGGAACATTTGATCTTTAGTAAGGTATATTGCACTTTGACTGTCAGTGACATAGGCATCCCCAATGGGCCTGCCGAAGAAGGTACCCGGGGTTTACTGGAGGCCCACGACCCGAGGTTTTATATAGTTTGGAAAGATAGAATTGTATTAGGAATATCAATTTGTAATTGTTACGGGACGGTTAAGAAACCCGCCCGGACTCTGTAACTTGTACATCACGAAACCCTCGGCTCCGCCTCCTATATAAGGGGGAAAGAAAGGATCAAGTCATTATTTCACGCAACCCTAATTTTCATAGCAGTCGACTTTTCCGGCTGAAATCTTCGAGATCTACTTGCCCTCTACTTCCAACTAAACCCTAGTCTACAACTCGTAGGCATTGATAAGTTAATCCCTTATCAATTGGCGCCGTCTATGGGGATCGAACCCACGCCGTCTGTGGGAATTAGAGGCGACAAGGTTCCGATCTCGATGGCACGTTTGAAATCATCAACATCTTCGGTAGCAAGCAACGCGATGGATCAAGGTAAACAGATCGAAACCGCTCTAGTCGATTTTGTTCCTCACCCACCCTCCCGTATGGATGCATATGCGTATCTGGAGGAGCCCATGGACATGGCGTTCGGAAAGTTTCACTTCCGCGTCGGGAAGGAAGGATCTCATCGTCTCGCAAGATCGGATTCGGCGAGATCGGGTGCAGCTGGTTCCGGTTCATCGGGATCGGTTTCATCGTTCGAGTCTGGCGATGAAGAGATTTCGTCGACAATCTTCACCAAGCTTGCATCAAGCGGCGAACTCATCAAGATCTTCAGCAACATATCCGTCGGGTCGTCTGCGGACTCAGATATAAGCAGCGACTCCGACAGCGTCGGCGTTTCGATTTCGTCGACAGATCTACTTCTATTCGTGAGGTTTTCACCGATTGATGCGTGTAGTTGACACGTCCGTTGGGAACCCCAAGAGGAAGGTGTGATGTGCACAGTAGCAAGTTTTCCCTCAGAAAGAAACCAAGGTTTATCGAACCGGGAGGAGCCAAGAAGCACGTTGAAGGTTGATGGCGGAGGAGTGTAGTGCGGCGCAACACAGGGATTCTGGCGCCAACGTGGAACCTGCACAACACAATCAAAGTACTTTGCCCCAACGTAACAGTGAGGTTGTCAATCTCACCGACTTGCTGTAAACAAAGGATTAAACGTATTGTGTGGAAGATGATGATTGTTTGCGAAGAACAGTAAAGAACAATTGCAGTAGATTGTATTTCAGATGTAAAGAATAGGACCGGGGTCCACAGTTCACTAGTGGTGTCTCTCCCATAAGATAGCAGATGTTGGGTGAACAAATTACAGTTGGGCAATTGACAAATAAAGAAGGCATAACAATGCACATACATATATCATGATGAGTACTATGAGATTTAATCAGGGCATTACGACAAAGTACATAGACCGCTATCCAGCATGCATCTATGCCTAAAAAGTCCACCTTCAGGTTATCATCCGAACCCCCTCCAGTATTAAGTTGTAAACAAGAGACAATTGCATTAAGTATGGTGCGTAATGTAATCAACACAAATATCCTTAGACAAAGCATCGATGTTTTATCCCTAGTGGCAACAGCACATCCACAACCTTAGAACTTCTGTCACTGTCCCAGATTTAATGGAGGCATGAACCCACTATCGAGCATAAATACTCCCTCTTGGAGTCACAAGTATTAACTTGGCCAGAGCCTCTACTAGCAACGGAGAGCATGCAAGAACATAAATAACATATATGATATATTGATAATCAACTTGACATAGTATCCAATATTCATCGGATCCCAACAAACACAACATGTAGGATTACAGATAGATGATCTTGATCATGATAGGCAGCTCACAAGATCTAACATGATAGCACAATGAGGAGAAGACGGCCATCTAGCTACTGCTATGAACCCATAGTCCATGGGTGAACTACTCACACATCGATCCGGAGGCGATCATGGCGATGAAGAGACCTCCGGAAGATGATTCCCCTCTCCGGCAGGGTGCGGAGGCGATCTCCTGAATCCCCCGAGATGGGATTGGCGGCGGTGGCGTCTCTGGAAGGTTTTCCGTATCGTGGCTCTCGGTACTGGGGGTTTCGCGATGAAGACCTTAAGTAGGCGGAAGGGCGGAGTCGGAGGCCTGACAGGGGGGCCACACAGTAGGGCGGCGCGCCCCCCCCCTTGGCTGCGCCACCTTATTGTGTCGGCGCCCCGTGGCCCCACTTCGTCTCTCCCTCGGACTTCTGGAAGCTTCGTGGAAAAATAGGCCCCTGGGCGTTGATTTCGTCCAATTCCGAGAATATTTCCTTACTAGGATTTCTGAAACTAAAAGCAGAAAACAGCAACTGGCTCTTCGGCATCTCGTCAATAGGTTAGTGCCGGAAAATGCATAATAATGACATATAATGTGTATAAAACATGTGAGTATCATCATAAAAGTAGCATGGAACATAAGAAATTATAGATACGTTTGGGACGTATCAAGCATCCCCAAGCTTAGTCCTACTCGCCTCGAGTAGGTAAACGATAACAAAGATAATTTCTGAAGTGACATGCTATCATAATCTTGATCATACTATTGTAAAGCATATGAGATGAATGCAGCGATTCGAAGCAATGATGAAGATAATGAGTAAACTAATGAATCATATAGCAAAGACTTTTCATGAATAATACTTTCAAGACAAGCATCAATAAGACTTGCATAAGAGTTACTCATAAAGCAATAAATTCAAAGTAAAAGCATTGAAGCAACACAAAGGAAGATAAAGTTTCAGTGGTTGCTTTCAACTTCAACATGTATATCTCATGGATAATTGTCAACACAAAGTAATATAACAAGTGCAATAAGTAAACATGTAAGAATCAATGCACACAGTTGATACAAGTGTTTGCTTCTAAGATAGAAAGAATAGGCAAACTGACTCAACAATAAAGTAAAAGATAGGCCCTTCGAAGCATTGATTACTATATTTGTGCTAGAGCTTTTCATTTTGAAAACAAGAAACAATTTTGTCAACGGTAGTAATGAAGCATATGAGTTATGTATAAGACATCTTATAAATTGCAAGCCTCATGCATAGTATACTAATAGTGCTCGTACCTTGTCCTAATTAGCTTGGGTTAACACGGATTATCATTGCATAGCATATGTTTCAACCAAGTGTCACAAAGGGGTACCTCTATGCCGCCTGTACAAAGGTCTAAGGAGAAAGCTCGCATTGGATTTCTCGCTTTTGATTATTCTCAACTTAGACATCCATACCGGGACAACATAGACAACAGATAATGGACTCCTCTTTAATGCATAAGCATTCAACAATTAATATTCTCATAAGAGATTGAGGATTAGCTGTCCACACTAAAACTTCCACCATGAATCATGGCTTTAGTTAGCGGCCCAATGTTCTTCTCTAACAGTATGCATACTCAAACCATTTGATTGTGAAAACCGCCCTTACTTCAGACAAGACGAACATGCATAGCAACTCACATGATATTCAACAAAGGTAAAAGAGTTGATGGCGTCCCCAGAAAACATGGTTACCGCTCAACAAGCAACTTATTAAGAAATAAGACACATAAGTACATATTCTTCACCACGATAGTTTTTAAGGCTATTTTGTCCCATGAGCTATATATTGCAAAGGCAAAGAATAGAAATTTTAAAGGTAGCACTCAAGTAATTTACTTTGGAATGGCGGAGAAATACCATGTAGTAGGTAGGTATGGTGGACACAAATGGCACGGTTATTGGCTCAAGGATTTGGATGCACGAGAAGAATTCCTCTCAATACAAGGCTAGGCTAGCAAGGTTGTTTGAAGCAAACTCAAGTATAAAAGGTGCAACAAAGCTCACATATGAACATATTGTAGCTATTATAAGACTTTACATTGTCTCCTTGTTGTTCAAACACCTCAACCAGAAAATATCTAGACTCTAGAGATCAATCATGCACACCAAATTTTAACAAGCTCTATGTAGTTATTCATTAATGAGTACAAGGTACATGATGCAAGAGCTTAAACAAGATCTATATGAGCACAACAATTGCCAAGTATCACATTATTCAAGACATTAAACCATTTATCACATGCGGCATTTTCCGTTTCCAACCATATAACAATGAATGAAATAGTTCAAATTTCGCAATGAACATTAAAGATAAAGCTAAGAACATATGTGTTCATACGAAACAGCAGAGCGTGTCTCTCTCCCATACAAAGAATGCTAGGATCCGATTTTATTCAAACAAAAACAAAAATAAAAACAAACAGACGCTCCAAGTAAAGCACATAAGATGTGACGGAATAAAAATATAGTTTCACTAGAGGAACCTGATAAGTTGTCGATGAAGAAGGGATGCCTTGGGCATCCCCAAGCTTAGACGCTTGAGTCTTCTTAAAATATGCAGGGATGAACCACGGGGCATCCCCAAGCTTTGACTTTTCACTCTTCTTGATCATATTGTATCATCCCCCTCTCTTGTCCCTTGAAAACTTCCTCCACACCAAACTCGAAACAAACTCATTAGAGGCTGCATAATTCATATATTCAGAGGTGACATAATCATTCTTAACACTTCTGGACATTGCACAAAGCTACTGAAAGTTAATGAAACAAAGAAATCCATCTAACATAGCAAAACAGGCAATGCGGAATAAAAGATAGAATCTGTCAAAACAGAACAGTTCGTAAAGACGAATTTTAAAGTGGCACCAGACTTGCTCAGATGAAAATTCCCAAATTGAATGAAAGTTGAGTACATATCTGGGGATCACGTACGTAAATTGGCAATTTTTTTTGATTTTTCTACAGGGACTACTGCCCAAATTCGTGACAGAAAGAAATCTGTTCCTGCGCAGTAATCCAAATCTAGTATTGGCTTTACTATCAAAAACTTTACTTGGCACAACTATGCAATAAAATAAAGATAAGGAGAGGTTGCTACAGTAGTAACAACTTCCAAGACTCAAATATAAAATAAAGTGCAGAAGTAAAATAATGGGTTGTCTCCCATAAGCTCTTTCTTTAACGCCTTTCAGCTAGGCGCAGAAAGTGTGAATCAAGTAACATCAAGAGATGAAGCTTCAACATCATGAGCTCCCCCATCCGTAGTGGTACTAAGGGCTTTGTCAATTTTAGGCCTATAAAAATATTTTTTTGGTTTAGGCACTTTAGAGACATACATAAACTTTTGCTCCTTACCCACATAAGCTTTCTCCTTAAACTTAAGAGAATAAAAAGTTGAACCCAATGTTCCCATAGCTTCTTCAAGTTCACTAATCCTATGGGTTCGATTATCATGAGTAGCACACGTTTCTAAAACAGCAATTCTTTCATTAATTCCACCTAGAGATTTATCAAGTTTATCAGTGCTATTAAGTAATATGCCCAATTTAGTCTCAATACTTGGAAGATCTTTTTCTATGGCTTCCAACTTTTTCATGACATCTTCAAGAGAGATTTCAATTTTAGTTTCATTAACAGGTGGTATTCCAACTAGACTCTCAATAATGCAACTAGCTTCTAAAGCCGGAGTGCCTAGGAAATTACCTCCCGCAAGAGTATCAAGAACATACCTATTCCAGCTAGAGATACCAACATAAAAGTTCCTGAGTAGTATAATAGTGGAGTGTTTCTTAATGCACCTATGATGAGCATCGCTAATTCTATACCAAGCATCTTTAAAACTTTCTCCCCTTGTTGCTTAAAGGAACGAACTTCAACTTCGGATTACTCATTTTTAGTAGTAGTAAATAAAGCAAACTAAATAAAGTAAATGCAAGTAACTAATTTTTGTGTTTTTAATATGGAGAACAAGACAGTAAATAAAGTAAAGCTAGCAACTAATTTTTTTGTGTTTTGTTTAAGTGCAGCAAACAAAGTAGTAAATAAAGTAAAGCAAGACAAAAACAAAGTAAAGAGATTGGAAGTGGAGACTCCCCTTGCAGCGTGTCTTGATCTCCCCGGCAACGGCGCCAGAAAAAATGCTTGATGCGTGTAGTTGACACGTCCGTTGGGAACCCCAAGAGGAAGGTGTGATGCGCACAGTAGCAAGTTTTCCCTCAGAAAGAAACCAAGGTTTATCGAACCAGGAGGAGCCAAGAAGCACGTTGAAGGTTGATGGCGGAGGAGTGTAGTGCGGCGCAACACCAGGGATTCCGGCGCCAACGTGGAACCTGCACAACACAATCAAAGTACTTTGCCCCAACGTAAGTGAGGTTGTCAATCTCACCGGCTTGCTGTAAACAAAGGATTAAACGTATTGTGTGGAAGATGATGATTGTTTGCGAAGAACAGTAAAGAACAATTGCGGTAGATTGTATTTCAGATGTAAAGAATAGGACCGGGGTCCACAGTTCACTAGTGGTGTCTCTCCCATAAGATAGCAGATGTTGGGTGAACAAATTACAGTTGAGCAATTGACAAATAAAGAAGGCATAACAATGCACATACATATATCATGATGAGTATTATAAGATTTAATCAGGGCATTACGACAAAGTACATAGACCGCTATCCAGCATGCATCTATGCCTAAAAAGTCCACCTTCAGGTTATCATCCGAACCCCCTCCAGTATTAAGTTGTAAACAACAGACAATTGCATTAAGTATGGTGCGTAATGTAATCAACACAAATATCCTTAGACAAAGCATCGATGTTTTATCCCTAGTGACAACAGCACATCCACAACCTGAACTTTCTGTCACTGTCCCAGATTTAATGGAGGCATGAACCCACTATCGAGCATAAATACTCCCACTACAAGAAATCTGCCATAATATGACGTTTTTTTATGACTGGAAATCAAAATGTCATAGCTTAGAAAATAGTGACGTTCTGGGGCAAAAACGTCGTTAGCTGCTTAAACGAAAACGTCATAATCTAACCGGGATGGATTACGATGTTCTAGTGCAGCCTATTGCGACGAAACAAGATCGTCATTAGGCTTTTCGCGTAATTGAAGCTGTGAGTTGGCTGCCATGTCATCACTTTTACTCAGACATTTGGGACCTACCTCGTATCAATTTTCGCCTACGTGGCCTATTTTTTCGTCTCCCGCCTCAATCCCATTGCTGGAAGTTTGTATTGGGCGGGATATGTGCGCGCCGAATCGAAATTTTCAGATCCCATCGCGACTGACTTAACCCTAATTCCCCATCCACTTTCGTTCGCCTCCGCCGATATCCAATCTTTCTCCCCCCGCCGCCACCCATCGCCAAACCGCCTCCGCGGACCTCCAGGAGCAAGTCTTCTCCCTCGAGGAGGACATCCACGCCGCCGCCCGCCGCATCAACCCGACGGCGACGCCCTCGCCGAGCTCGACAGCGCCACCCGTGGCGACGAGGCCGCGGCCAAGCCGGTCCTCTCCCCGCCCTCCGCCGCCCCCGCCGCATCCGCACCCGCCGCCGCCGAAGCCGAAGCGCCCGGAGGCGGAGCAGCCGCCGCATGAGGAGCCTGCCGCTGCCGCGGGCAAGTACTGGACTCACCGGCACAGCCTCTTCTCTCTGTACGACCGCGGCGTGCTGATGGACGCCGAGGGCTGGTACGTACTCCGCCACCCCGGAGGCCATCGCCGCCGCGCAGGCCGCCCGTGCCTCCCCCGCCGGCCTCGTCGTCGACGCGCTCGCCGGCGTCGGCGGCAACGCCATCAAGTTCGCAGCCAGGCACTCGCCGATGAACTTTTCGTTTTCCGTTTCCAGGTCACTTCGCTCCCTTCTCCCGCTAATCCCGTCGCCGGCATCTCGTGCAGGGGTTGCTACGTGATAGCGGTGGAGATTGATCCCCGCAAGGTGGAGCTGGCGAGGCACAACGCCAGGATCTACGGTGTGGAGGACATGATCGAGTTCGTGGTCGGGGATTTCTTCCGGCTCGCGCCTGCCTTGAAGGTACAATATGCCTGTTCAGTTTTGCATGACGAACATGACTGTAAACGTCACACTTTGTGCTTGCATAGTAGAAATTATTGTGAAACTGGCCATCTATCAATCTGTATGCCTATTCATTAAGAATATGAGAGGTTAATTTACATGAGCATTCCTGCGCTCAGTTTATAGCTTCTGTTATGTGCTCAGTTTATAGCGACATGTAGTTTTGGATATGTGGGTTTGTTTGATGATCCAAAATGCTCTGAAATATCCATATTGTGGAAAGAGGGACCTGATTTTCGCTATACTTCATATCTGCTAGGGGCTCTGCATGTCAAATGAGAAGAACGTTTGTGTCTGCCATCTACAGCCTATTGTGCTTCATTTTTCCTCCCACCCACACCGTTGTGTACATGAAGATTCACTCTCAAGCCTGTCCTACTTGCCCCACTCTACTCCCTTAGGCTTGCTGTTTGTCTTGCTTGACCACACTTCCGCTCTGCTCACTATTGCCGGCTAGGTAAAAAAGACACCAACAAAATAAATCAGCATAGTTTAGAAATATTAATTTTGAATGTTAGCAAAAAAAGTAGTATAATTTGAATTAATCTTTGTAAACCTCCTTAAGAAATAGCATGTGAGCCAGCAGTACTAAGTTATTTTATTCTTTGCCGAATTTTAGTTCTTTATATGTTTTTCAGATATCCCAGATTCATTCTTAGTTCAGCATAACAGTTGGTTGTCACCTCATTATAATATACATAAATTTTGAAAACTTATTCTTATTGTTTATCACCCTCATGCAAGGATAAATGACTGAAAACTAATTTATTTAAGAGTTTATGTTTGCTTTCGTAGTTTATTCTGTATTATTACCTCCCTACAAATTGCGCAAATGACTTTATGGGTGTTAATTTTATTTCTTACAATTGAGCTTCAATATCACTGAAAAACAAAAGTCGAGCTTCAGTATCAACTATAATATGTTGGAAAGGAGGCACAATATTTCTCATGTTGCTCTGCATACCGAGTTTGATCATGACATATTGATACTTTGTCCCCCATGGTAAAGATAGTACCAATCACAAGTTCATGACGCTTACTATATAAAATCTGAAAATATTTGGTGTTCATTTTTCTAAAAACAGACTTAAACTGTAGCAAAACAAATATGTATGTCACCTAATTAGAAAGTAAGGCAAGCCTTCTCTTTTTTTGTCCATCTCAACTCCTTTCTAGGTTTTCCTACCCTAAGTGTTATTATGCATATCATATTGTATGTTTTATCTCAAATGTACTGAACCACTTCGAGAGAGAAAGTGGTTGTTATGATTTTACCCATGACTCAGGTTTCCTACCTTTTCAATTTGGTCATCACTATATTTTTTTAAACAACATTTTAGTTAGCCTTTTGTCTTTGCATTTCAACCTACATGTACATAACTAATCCAAGAGGAATTTTTTACTGTCCAAGGTGGTCATGCACACGAATTTAACATTGTTGCTTGAACAGACAAGCAATACATTCATTTTGGTTTAATGTGATTTACATCGGTATTTTTATATGATAAGTGTAAGTATTGGTCCTGCCACAATGCCACTTTTGTAATACGTTCCTCTAATACTTATTTTAGGAACGCGTCTATCTTCCTTCAAATAATGCTCCAGTTCACCAAGACAATATTTATCCATCGGTTTAGGGTATTATCATGATAAGGGTATATTGCTCCAGTTCACCAAGCAGTAGTCGGGTTGCTATATAAGTTTTGTCTGCTATTGCTGCATCGAATAGTTTATAAAGAATGCATCTACCTTACTGCTCTAATTCACGTTGTGGATCATTGCATAAGTTGCAATTTTTCCTGATATATTAGGTTATAAATATGTTCTGCCAGCTATTGCTAGATCCAATACTTTATAAAGATCACATTTAACCTTACTGCTCTTATTCATGAAATTATGTGGGTTATTCTATAAGTTGTACAGCAACTCTCCGATTGTTGTATCTTGCTGTGAAGAAGAGTTTGCTGTGTACTATGTTCCTTGATGCTTATTTTACTTGGGTTGACCTGAAGCGATGTTTCTGGGCTGTGTAGGACGAGCTGTTGCGGAACAACCTGGAGCTGGAGAACCTGAAGACAACTTGTGCAACATCATTTTCTAGCAAGATGCATGCTGGAGATCCTGAAGACAACTCTAGTGAAATTTTATGTTTATATTGTAATAACGAGCATGACTGAGTCTTATTGCTCCAAGTCACCGTGACAAAAGTTTTATGTTCATACTAATAATGAGCATGACTGGTTCTTGTTGCTGCAATGTAATTGATTAATTTGCTAAGTTTTATGTTCATACTAATAATGAGCTTGACTGGTTCTTATTGACTGTCGGTCCAAAACTGTAATGGGTCCTAAAAAGGCCATGGCCCAATGAAAATTGGCCCAGGCCCAGTAAGTACAGCAGCTAAAAAGGCCCTTGAAAAAATAAGCTAAAAAGGGCAAGGTAATTGGGCCAGTTACGGGCCAAGGCCCAACAAAACCGAAAAAAATAATCAGAACTAATGGGCTCAGCCCACATAAGGAGCTGAATGGACTGGGCTGAATTCAGATATTGACATTTCTAATTCGTCACAATTTTGCCACGTCGGATTGCCACGCTGGACTCGGGGGCAGGTGCCCATGACGTTTTGGGAACGTCATGCCGTCAGTGACATTTTAAAACGTCACAAAGCTCTACGACGTTTTCAAGTGGAACGTCTTAAGCAGTCATTGCTGACTCCCAGCTTTCGACGTTTTGAAAAGCGTCACCGTAACGTCACAAGTAGCCATTAGAGACGTTTCAGTGACACCTCTATTTTGTCAACTTATGGCAGATTTCTTGTAGTGTCCCTCTAGGAGTCACAAGTATTAACTTGGCCAGAGCCTCTACTAGCAACGGAGAGCATGCAAGAACATAAATAACATATATGATAGATTGATAATCAACTTGACATAGTATTCAATATTCATCGGATCCCAACAAACACAACATGTAGGATTACAGATAGATGATCTTGATCATGATAGGCAGCTCACAAGATCTAACATGACAGCACAATGAGGAGAAGACGGCCATCTAGCTACTGCTATGGACCCATAGTCCATGGGTGAACTACTCACACATCGATCCGGAGGCGATCATGGCGATGAAGAGACCTCCGGGAGATGATTCCCCTCTCCGGCAGGGTGCCGGCGATCTCCTGAATCCCCCGAGATGGGATTGGCGGGCGGCGTCTCTGGAAGGTTTTCCGTATCGTGGCTCTGGTGCGGGGGTTTGGCGACGAAGACCTTAAGTAGGCGGAAAGGCGGAGTCGAACGACAGGGGGCCACACGGTAGGGCGGGCGGGCCCCCGCCGCCGCCTTGTTGTGTCGGCGCCCCGTGGCCCCACTTCGTCTCTCCTCCGGACTTACGGAAGCTTCGTGGAAAAATAGGCCCACTGGGCGTTGATTTCGTCAATTCGAGAATATTTCCTTACTAGGATTTGAAACCAAAAACAGCAGAAAACAACAACTGGCTCTTGACATCTCGTCAATAGGTTAGTGCCGGAAAATGCATAATAATGACATATAATGTGTATAAAACATGTGAGTATCATCATAAAAGTAGCATGGAACATAAGAAATTATAGATACGTTTGGGACGTATCACCGATCTATATGACGGTGTCACCGATATCGATGACAATCAAGCTTCTACATATCACCAAATATATACCATTGAGGAGGCAAGTCGAGCAGAGCCGGAAACATCGGAGGCTTTCGACGATGCGGGAAACCCGTATGTCGATCCCGCTGATCTCAGGCGAGTTTTAGGCACGAAATATGTTGGGCCCACACCGCGTCTAAGGGTTCAACTCCCACAAGCAGCGTGGGACAGAGCCGCAAGAGCCATGGATGGTACGGAACCATTGAGCACAACTGCTACGGCGGAAGAATTGCAAGCGTACCAGTACAGACTCGCCCGTGTTGGACGAGAATTAGAAAAACATACAGCTGATCTGAATAGAAGAAGAGAGGCAGCTGCTGAGTCAAGCAGGCGAAGGGCAGAGTTGAGCCGACAATCAGGTACTTCGGGAGATAGTCACAGAGCAGCTCGAAACAGAGCAAGATCTCGGCTGCAAAACATACCTGAGGCCGACAGAGAGAACTTGATCCAAAACCTCGACATGTCCTTCATGTCGATCGACACAAGAGGGAACATTATCCCAAAAACCCCGGAAGCAGGATATATGGCGACACAGGCCTTCATGGTGAACAGGCCACCTACAGGAGATCCAAGAGAGGCATTGTATAACATGGCTTTGGCAGGAGTCGGAGTCATGGGGACTGCGTTTGCAAGTACGAGCACACCTCCCAAAAGTGCCGCAAGACAAAATAATCCACGACCTGCAGGGGCAGTCCAACCACCCCCAAGAACGTCGGCTAGAGACACAGTAGCGCAGACACGGGTTGACAGGGCGCGGCAAGAAAGGAGAGAACGTCGGCACTCACCTGAAGTGGATGACGAAGATCTGTGTGGACTCCCTTGTTTCACTCGACGAGTTCGCAAAACGCGAGTACCGTCAGATTTCAAGTTGCCTAATAGTTATAAGAAATTCGACGAATTGCAGGATCCCGAAGATTGGTTGGTTGATTACCTGGAGACAGTAAAGTTGACGGGTGGAACTAAGGCGACAGCTATGCAAAGCATACAGGTGTATCTAAGTGGCGCAGCTCGATCATGGATCAAGAAGTTACCACCTGGGTCTATCGACAGTTGGGAAACCTTCGAGGATCTGTTCGTAAAAAAATTCTTGTCCACGTGCAAAAAACCTGCGTCAATAGAGGAGTTGAGAGCCATCGACAGAAGTATGGCGAGTCGATGAGGGCGTACATACGAGAGGTGGAATATTATCAAAAACTCGGCAGAAAATGTATCGACGAGAGAGCAATAGATGCTTTTGTCGGTGGGATCCGAAGGAAGGACTTCATCGAGGACCTCGGAAGGACTAATCCAAAGACAATAGCAGCACTCATGGAGATAGCAAATCGCTGGGCAGATGGAGAGGATGCCGTCAATAATAAGCGGCATATGTCGCCCGAGGAGGATCGTAACAGAAACTTCCAAAATAGACGGCGTATTCCTCGACAGTACTCAGATCACAACGGTCCCGGCCAAATATCGGCCGGCTTCCGCGGAAATAATGAAGGGAACAATCGAGATGATTATCAAAAAAGCAATGAGCAGCGGGATGGTTCCCGCCCAAACAGGCAAAATAATGGTCTAAGGTTCTAGAGGCCGTACATATCTCCCGAAGATATGATGAACGGACCATGCCAAATGCACTTTTATCTCGACAACAATGGAAAGAGATAGTCCGGACACTTGCAGAAAGACTGCCGAACTTTTCAGGCGTTGAACAGATTTGTAGGGCACGCCAACGCACATGCAACAAACAGATACCCTTAGGGGCCAAGAAGAGAGGTTCACCTTCCGCCTCCTCCCGCAATTACGGACGAAATTCGGCACCAGCTCAGAATCGCGGCGACACCACACCCACCTCCATATATCGACACCCACGCCAACGGTGCGGTCTGGATGATTCAAAAGGCTAGGCCATCCAACAGAGCTCAGAAAGTGATTTCGCGACAAGTTTTTATGGCAGAAAAGATGCCTCCACCAACAATAGAGTATCTAAATTGGTCGGGACAGGACATTGGCTTCACCATAGCAGATCACCCGCAGCAAGTTCCTCGACCAGCGGTGATTGCAGGATTCAACGTGTCGCAAGTATTTATAGATGGCGGCAGCAGTCTAAACCTTATGTACGCAGATACATTGAGGAAGATGAACATATCCTTGGCGAACTTAAAACCAACGGATACGCGTTTCCATGGTATCACACCAGACAAGCCAAGTTATCCATTGGGGAGGATTAATCTTGACGTTCAGTTTGGAACCCGAGAAAATTATAGGATCGAGAGGCTGGAATTCGAAGTCGTGGATTTCCCATCACAGTACCATGCCTTATTGGGACAACCCGCGTATGCCAGATTCATGGCAGTACCCCACTACACATACTTGTTGTGGAGGCTCCCTGGACCCAAGGGACCAATCACGGCGAAGGGAAGTTTTGCGCTAGCAAATAAGTGCGATAAGGATTTCCATCGCCTGTCAGAAACTTTCGGGATGCAAGCAGAGTATATGGCGTCAAAGCTGACAACAGACTATGATGTGTTGCCATACGTCGGGAGGCCGCTTAAGGAAACAACCTTTGATACTACCAAGAACTCGAAGGAAGTGCAGATACACCCGACAGATCCCAAGAAGACGATAGCTATCGCCACAAACATGGACCTCGCATAGAAAAGCGCGCTCGTCGAGTTCCGTCCGTGGGAAATCTTCGCATGGTGTCCAGGTGACATGCCAGGAGTACCCATGGAACTTGCCGAGCACCCCCAAAATTTGGATCCATTGGCTAGGCTAATCAGACAACCTCTGCGGCGTTTCGAGAACCAAACCGCAAAGCTATCTTGTCGAGAAATCAATCGACTCGGAACTGGGTTCATTAAAGAGATACGCACAGAAGCCACCTGGGTAGCGAACCCAGTGCTGGTCCCGAAGAAAAACACACAGGTCCTTCGCATGTGCGTCGATTTTACGTGTCTAAATAAACATTGTCCAAAGGATCACTTTCCCCTCCCAAGGATCGACCAAATTATCGACTCCACGGCAGGTTGTGAACGTCTTTCCTTCTTGGACGCATATTACAACCAGATTCGACTGAAGGAAGAAGATGAAGTCAAAACAGCTTTCATTACCCCTATGGCGTATTCTGTTACAGAACAATGCCTTTCGGGTTGAAAAACGCGGGTGCAACATACCAGCGGATGATGCAGAAGTGCTTGGCCACGCAGATTGGAAAAAACGTCCAAGTATACATTGACGATGTCGTCATAACAACAAAGGAAGGATCTACATTGATCGACGATCTCAGAGACACTTTCAATAACCTTGACAAATTTTGCCTCAAGCTAAACCTGACAAAGTGCTCTTTCGGCGTCCCGGCAGGAGAACTTCTCGGGTTCCTAGTGTCAGCAAGAGGGATCGGGGCTAACCGGGAGAACATACAGGCTATCGTGACAATGCGGAAACCAACAGAGTTAAAGGAGATACAATAGCTAACTGGGCGAGTCGCGGCTTTGAGCAGATTCATCGCCAGGCTAGGAGAAAAGGCGTTGCCATTTTACGCCTTGATCAAGCAAGGAGAAAAGTTCGACTGGAACGAAGAGGCGGACAGAGCCTTCGAGGATCTCAAGCGCACAATATCTACACCCCCGATACTGGTGGCACCCAAGGAAAAGGAACCTCTCCTGTTATACATTGCGGCCACACCTCAGGTGGCATCGTCAAAACTCGTGATTTCGAGCATTTCTGGCTATTTTCGTGGGCTATAGTCCATGTTTTCGGGTTCCGCGAGGATTTTCATGCCCCGTGACCCCCGGTACACGACTCTAGCGGCATCGTCAAAACTTGTCATTTCGAGCATTTCTGGCCGTTTTCGTCGGCGATAGTCCACGGTTTCGGGTCCCGGGAGGATTTCGATGCCCCGTGACCCACGGTACACGACTCTAGTGGCATCATCAAAACTCGTGATTTTGAGCATTTCTGGCCGTTTTCTTGGGCTATAGTCCACGGTTTTCGGGTCACGGGATGATTTCAATGCCCTGTGACCCCTGGTACACGACTCTAGCGGCATCATCAAAACTCGTGATTTCTAGCATTTCTGCCGTTTTCGTGGGCTATAGTCCACGATTTCGGTCCGGGGATTTCGATGCCCCGTGACCCCGGTACATGACTCTAGCGGCATCGTCAAAACTCGTGATCTTGAGCATTTCTGGCCGTTTTCGTGGGCTATAGTCCACGATTTTTTGGTCAAGGGATGATTTCGATGCCCTGTGACCCCAGGTACACGACTCTAGCGGCATCATCAAAACTCGTGATTTCAAGCATTTCTGGATGTTTTCGTGGGCTATAGTCCACGGTTTCAGAGTCCCGGGAGGATTTCGATGCCCGTGACCCACGGTACACGACTCTAGCTGCATCGTCAAAACTCGTGATTTCGAGCATTTCTGGCCGTTTTCGTCGGAGTCCACGGTTTCGGGTCCCGGTACACGACTCTGGCGGGATCGTCGAAACTCGAGATTTCGAGCATTTCTGGCCGTTTTCGTGGGCTATAGTCCATGGTTTTCGGGTCATGGGATGATTTTGCCCTGTGACCCCAGTACACGACTCTGGCATCATCAAAACTCGTGATTTCAAGCATTTCTGGCCGTTTTCGTGGGCTATAGTCCACGATTTCGGGTCCCGGGAGGATTTCGATGCCCCGTGACCCCCGGTACATGACTCTAGCGGCATCGTCGGAGTCCATGGTTTCGGGTCAAGGGATGATTTCAATGCATTTCGGGTCCTGGGAGGATTTCGATGCCCCGTGACCCACGGTACACGACTGTAGCGGCATCATCAAAACTTGTGATTTCGAGCATTTCTGGCTGTTTTCGTGGGCTATAGTCCACGTTTTCGGGTCCAGGGAGGATTTTGATGCCCCGTGACCCCCGGTACATGATTCTAGCGGCATCGTCAAAACTCGTGATCTCGAGCATTTCAGGCCATTTTCGTGGGCTATAGTCCACGGTTTTCGGGTCACGGGATGATTTCGATGCCTCGTGACCCCCGGTACACGACTCTAGCGGCATCATCAAAACTCGTGATTTCAAGCATTTCTGGCCGTTTTCGTGGGCTATAGTCCACGGTTTTGGGGTCCGGGAGGATTTCGATGCCCGTGACCCACGGTACACGACTCTAGCGGCATCGTCAAAACTCGTGATTTCGAGCATTTCTGGCTGTTTTCGTGGGCCATAGTCCATGTTTTCTGGTCCCGGGAGGATTTAGATGCCGTGAGCCACAGTACACAACTCTAGCGGCATTGTCAAAACTCGTGATTTCGAGCATTTCTGGCCGTTTCGTGGGCTATAGTCCACGGTTTCGGGTCAAGGGATGATTTCGATGCCCCATGACCCCCAGTACACGACTCTAGCGGCATCATCAAAACTCGTCATTTCAAGCATTTCGCCGTTTCGTGGGCTATAGTCCACGATTTCGGGTCCGGGAGTATTTCGATGCCTCGTGACCCGCGGTACACGACTCTAGCGGCATCGTCAAAACTCGTGATTTCGAGCATTTCCCGTGTTTTCGTGGGCTATAGTCCACGTTTTCGGAGTCCGGGAGGATTTCGATGCCAGTGACCCCCGGTACATGACTCTAGCGGCATCGTCAAAACTTGTGATTTTGAGCATTTCTGGCCGTTTTCGTGGGCTATAGTCCACGATTTTTGGGTCACGGGATGATTTCGATGCCCTGTGACCCCCGTACACGACTCTAGCGGCATCATCAAAACTCGTATTTTCAAGCATTTCAGGCCGTTTTCGTGGGCTATAGTCCACGGTTTTGGGTCCCGGGAGGATTTCGATGCCCCGTGACCCACGGTACACGACTCTATCGGCATCGTCAAAACTCGTGATTTCGAGCATTTTTGGCTATTTTCGTGGGCTATAGTCCACGTTTCGGGACGAGGATTTCGATGCCCGTGACCCACGGTACATGGTATAGCGGCATCATCAAAACTTGTGATTTCGAGCATTTGGCTGTTTTCGTGGGCTATAGTCCACGTTTTCGGGTCCGGGAGGATTTTGATGCCCGTGACCCCCGGTACATGATTCTAGCGGCATCGTCAAAACTCGTGATCTCGAGCATTTTCGGCCATTTCGTGGGCTATAGTCCACGGTTTTGGGGTCACGGGATGATTTCGATGCCTCGTGACCAGTACACGACTCTAGCGGCATCATGAAAACTCGTGATTTCAAGCCTTTCAGGCGTTTTCGTGGGCTATAGTCCACGGTTTCGGGTCCGGGAGGATTTCGATGCCCGTGACCCACGGTACACGACTCTAGCGGCATCGTCAAAACTCGTGATTTCGAGCATTTGGCTGTTTCGTGGGCCATAGTCCATGTTCTGGTCCCGGGAGGATTTAGATGCCCCGTGACCCCAGGTACACGACTCTAGCGGCATTGTCAAAACTCGTGATTTCGAGCATTTCTCGCCGTTTTCGTGGGTTATAGTCCACGGTTTCGGGTCAAGGGATGATTTCGATGCCCCATGACCCCCAGTACACGACTCTAGCGGCATCATCAAAACTCGTCATTTCAAGCATTTCTGGCCGTTTCGTGGGCTATAGTCCACGATTTCGGGTCCCGGGAGTATTTCGATGCCTCGTGACCCGCGGTACACGACTCTAGCGGCATCGTCAAAACTCGTGATTTCGAGCATTTCCGGCTGTTTTCGTGGGCTATAGTCCACGTTTCGGGTCCGGGAGGATTTCGATGCCCGTGACCCCCGGTACATGACTCTAGCGGCATCGTCAAAACTTGTGATTTTGAGCATTCTGGCCGTTTCGTGGGCTATAGTCCACGATTTTGGAGTCACGGGATGATTTCGATGCCTGTGACCCCGTACACGACTCTAGCGGCATCATCAAAACTCGTATTTTCAAGCATTTCGGCCGTTTCGTGGGCTATAGTCCACGGTTTTGACCGGGAGGATTTCGATGCCCGTGACGGTCACGACTCTCGGCATCGTCAAAACTCGTGATTTCGAGCATTTCTGGCTATTTTCGTGGGCTATAGTCCACGTTTTCGGGTTCCACGAGGATTTCGATGCCCCGTGACCCACGGTACACGACTGTAGCGGCATCATCAAAACTTGTGATTTCGAGCATTTCTGGCTGTTTCGTGGGCTATAGTCCCGGTTTTCGGGTCCGGGAGGATTTTGATGCCCCGTGACCCCCGGTACATGATAGCGGCATCGTCAAAACTCGTGATCTCGAGCATTTCGGGGCATTTTAGTGGGCTATAGTCCACGGTTTTGGTCACGGGATGATTTCGATGCCTCGTGACCCCCGGTACACGACTCTAGCGGCATCATGAAAACTCGTGATTTCAAGCCTTTCAGGCCGTTTTCGTGGGCTATAGTCCACGGTTTTGGGGTCCCGGGAGGATTTCGATGCCCCGTGACCCACGGTACACGACTCTAGCGGCATCGTCAAAACTCGTGATTTCGAGCATTTCTGGCTGTTTTCGTGGGCTATAGTCCATGTTTTCTGGTCCCGGGAGGATTTCGATGCCCCGTGACCCCTGGTACACGACTCTAGCGGCATTGTCAAAACTCGTGATTTCGAGCATTTCTGGCCGTTTTCGTGGGTTATAGTCCACGGTTTTCGGGTCAAGGGATGATTTCGATGCCCCATGACCCCCAGTACACGACTCTAGCGGCATCATCAAAACTCGTCATTTCAAGCATTTCTGGCCGTTTTCGTGGGCTATAGTCCACGATTTCGGGTCCCGGGAGTATTTCGATGCCTCGTGACCCGCGGTACACGACTCTAGCGGCATCGTCAAAACTCGTGATTTCGAGCATTTCCGGCTGTTTCGTGGGCTATAGTCCACGTTTCCGGGTCCCGGGCTTCGATGCCAGTGACCCCCGGTACATGACTCTAGCGGCATCGTCAAAACTCGTAATTTCGAGCATTTCTGGCCGTTTCATGGGCTATAGTCCACGATTTTTGGGTCACGGGATGATTTCGATGCCCTGTGACCCCCGTACACGACTCTAGCGGCATCATCAAAACTCGTGATTTCAAGCATTTCAGGCCGTTTTCGTGGGCTATAGTCCACGGTTTCCAGTCCCGGGAGGATTTCGATGCCCGACCCACGGTACACGACTCTATCGGCATCGTCAAAACTCATGATTTCGAGCATTTCAGCTATTTTCGTGGGCTATAGTCCACGTTTTCGGGTCCGCGAGGATTTTCATGCCCCGTGACCCCCGGTACACGACTGGCGGCATCGTCAAAACTTGTGATTTCGAGCATTTCTGGCCGTTTTCGTCGGCGATAGTCCACGGTTTCGGGTCCCGGGAGGATTTCGATGCCTCGTGACCCACGGTACACGACTCTAGTGGCATCATCAAAACTCGTGATTTCGAGCATTTCTGGCCGTTTTCTTGGGCTATAGTCCACGGTTTCGGGTCACGGGATGATTTCGATGCCTCGTGACCCGGTACACGACTCTAGCGCCATCATCAAAACTCGTGATTTCAAGCCTTTCTGGTTTTCGTGGGCTATAGTCCACGGTTTTGGGGTCGGGAGGATTCGATGCCCGTGACCCACGGTACACGACTCTAGCGGCATCGTCAAAACTCGTGATTTCGAGCATTTCTAGTTTCGTGGGCTATAGTCCATGTTCTGGTCCGGGAGGATTTGATGCCCCGTGACCCTGGTACATGACTCTGCGGCATTGTCAAAACTCGTGATTTCGAGCATTTCGCCGTTTTCGTGGGTTATAGTCCACGGTTTCGGGTCAAGGGATGATTTCGATGCCCCATGACCCCAGTACACGACTCTAGCGGCATCATCAAAACTCGTCATTTCAAGCATTTCGGCCGTTTCGTGGGCTATAGTCCACGATTTCGAGTCCCGGAATTTCGATGCCTCGTGACCCGCGGTACACGACTCTAGCATCGTCAAAACTCGTGATTTCGAGCATTTCTGGCATTTCGTGGGCTATAGTCCACGTTTCCGGGTCCCGGGAGGCTTTCGATGCCCCGTGACCCCGGTACATGACTCTAGCGGCATCGTCAAAACTCGTAATTTCGAGCATTTCTGGCCGTTTCGTGGGCTATAGTCCACGATTTTGGTCACGGGATGATTTCGATGCCAGGGTACACGACTCTAGCGGCATCATCAAAACTCGTGATTTCAAGCATTTCGGGCCGTTTCGTGAGCTATAGTCCACGGTTTTGGATCCGGGAGGATTTCGATGCCCGTGACCCACGGTACACGACTCTATCGGCATCGTCAAAACTCATGATTTCGAGCATTTTGGCTGTTTTCGTGGGCTATAGTCCACGTTTTCGGGTCCCGCGAGGATTTTCATGCCCCGTGACCCCGGTACACGTCTGGCGGCATCGTCAAAACTTGTGATTTTGAGCATTTCGCGTTTCGTCGGCGATAGTCCACGGTTTCGGGTCCCGGGAGGATTTCGATGCCACGTGACCCACGGTACACGACTCTAGTGGCATCATCAAAACTCGTGATTTCAGCATTCGGCCGTTTTCTTGGGCTATAGTCCACGGTTTCGGGTCCCGGGATGATTTCGATGCCTCGTGACCCCCGGTACACGACTCTAGCGGCATCATGAAAACTCGTGATTTCAAGCCTTTCGGCCGTTTCGTGGGCTATAGTCCACGGTTTTGGGGTCCGGGAGGATTTCGATGCCCCGTGACCCACGGTACACGACTCTAGTGGCATCGTCAAAACTCGTGATTTCGAGCATTTCTGGCTGTTTTCGTGGGCTATAGTCCATGTTTTCTGGTCCCGGGAGGATTTAGATGCCCCGTGAGCCCTGGTACACGACTCTAGCGGCATTGTCAAACTCGTGATTTCGAGCATTTCTGGCCGTTTTCGTGGGTTATAGTCCACGGTTTCGGGTCAAGGGATGATTTCGATGCCCCATGACCCCCGTACACGACTCTAGCGGCATCATCAAAACTCGTCATTTCAAGCATTTTGGCCGTTTCGTGGGCTATAGTCCACGATTTCGGGTCCGGGAGTATTCGATGCCCCGTGACCCTTGGTACACGACTCTAGCGGCATCGTCAAAACTCGTGATTTCGAGCATTTCCGGCTGTTTTTCGTGGGCTATAGTCCACGTTTTCGGGTCCTGGGATTCGATGCCCGTGACCCCGGTACATGACTCTAGCGACATCGTCAAAACTCGTAATTCGAGCATTTCGCCGTTTCGTGGGCTATAGTCCACGATTTTTGGGTCACGGGATGATTTCGATGCCTGTGACCCCCGTACACGACTCTAGCGGCATCATCAAAACTCGTGATTTCAAGCATTTCAGGCCGTTTTCGTGGGCTATAGTCCACGGTTTTGGGTCCGGGAGGATTTCGATGCCCCGTGACCCACGGTACACGACTCTATCGGCATCGTCAAAACTCGTGATTTCGAGCATTTCGGCTATTTTCGTGGGCTATAGTCCCGTTTTTGAGATTCGCGAGGATTTTCATGCCCCGTGACCCCCGATACACGACTCTGGCGGCATCGTCAAAACTTGTGATTTCGAGCATTTCTGGCCGTTTTCGTCGGCGATAGTCCACGGTTTCGGGTCCCGGGAGGATTTCGATGCCTCGTGACCCACGGTACACGACTCTAGTGGCATCATCAAAACTCGTGATTTCGAGCATTCTGGCTGTTTTCTTGGGCTATAGTCCACGGTTTTCGGGTCACGGGATGATTTCGATGCCTCGTGACCCCCGGTACACGACTCTAGCGGCATCATGAAAACTCGTGATTTCAAGCCTTTCAGGCCGTTTTCGTGGGCTATAGTCCACGGTTTTGGGGTCCCGGGAGGATTTCGATGCCCCGTGACCCACGGTACACGACTCTAGCGGCATCGTCAAAACTCGTGATTTCGAGCATTTCGGGCTTTTCGTGGGCCATAGTCCATGTTTTGGTCCCGGGAGGATTTGATGCCCGTGAGCCACGGTACACGACTCTAGCGGCATTGTGAAACTCGTGATTTCGAGCATTTCTGGCCGTTTTCGTGGGTTATAGTCCACGGTTTCGGGTCCCGGGATGATTTCGATGCCCCATGACCCCCGGTACACGACTCTAGCGGCATCATCAAAACTCGTCATTTCAAGCATTCTGGCCGTTTCGTGGGCTATAGTCCACGATTTCGGGTCCCGGGAGTATTTCGATGCCTCGTGACCCGCGGTACACGACTCTAGCGGCATCGTCAAAACTCGTGATTTTTTCCGGCTGTTTTGAGCTATAGTCACGTTTCGGGTCCCGGGAGGCTTTCGATGCCCCGTGACCCCCGGTACATGACTCTAGCGGCATCGTCAAAACTCGTAATTTCGAGCATTTCTGGCCGTTTTCGTGGGCTATAGTCCACGATTTTGGGTCACGGGATGATTTCGATGCCCTGTGACCGTACACGACTCTAGCGGCATCATCAAAACTCGTGATTTCAAGCATTTCAGGCCGTTTTCGTGGGCTATAGTCCACGGTTTTGGGTCCCGGGAGGATTTCGATGCCCCGTGACCCACGGTACACGACTCTATCGGCATCGTCAAAACTCATGATTTCGAGCATTTCTGGCTATTTTCGTGGGCTATAGTCCACGTTTTCGGGTTCCGCGAGGATTTTCATGCCCCGTGACCCCCGGTACACGACTCTGGCGGCATCGTCAAAACTTGTGATTTCGAGCATTTCTGGCCGTTTTCGTCGGCGATAGTCCACGGTTTCGGGTCCCGGGAGGATTTCGATGCCACGTGACCCACGGTACACGACTCTAGTGGCATCATCAAAACTCGTGATTTCGAGCATTCTGGCCGTTTTCTTGGGCTATAGTCCACGGTTTTCGGGTCACGGGATGATTTCGATGCCTCGTGACCCCCGGTACACGACTCTAGCGCCATCATCAAAACTCGTGATTTCAAGCCTTTCGCCGTTTTCGTGGGCTATAGTCCACGTTTTGGGGTCCCGGGAGGATTTCGATGCCCGTGACCCACGGTACACGACTCTGGCGGCATCGTCAAAACTCGTGATTTCGAGCATTTCGGCTGTTTTCGTGGGCCATAGTCCATGTTTCTGGGTCCCGGGAGGATTTAGATGCCCCGTGAGCCCTGGTACACGACTCTAGCGGCATTGTCAAAACTCGTGATTTCGAGCATTTCTGGCCGGTTTCGTGGGTTATAGTCCACGGTTTTCGGGTCCCGGGATGATTTCGATGCCCCATGACCCCCGGTACACGACTCTAGCGGCATCATCAAAACTCGTCATTTCAAGCATTTCTGGCCGTTTCGTGGGCTATAGTCCACGATTTCGGGTCCGGGGAGTATTTCGATGCCTCGTGACCCGCGGTACACGACTCTAGCGGCATCGTCAAAACTCGTGATTTCGAGCATTTCGGCTGTTTTCGTGGGCTATAGTCCACGTTTCCGGGTCCCGGCTTTCGATGCCCCGTGACCCCGGTACATGACTCTAGCGGCATCGTCAAAACTCATTGATTTCGAGCTTCTAGCCGTTTCGTGGGCTATAGTCCACGATTTTGGGATCACGGGATGATTGATGCCTGTGACCCCCGTACACGACTCTAGCGGCATCATCAAAACTCGTGATTTCAAGCATTTCGGCCGTTTTCGTGGGCTATAGTCCACGGTTTTGGGTAGGGAGGATTTCGATGCCCAGTGACCCACGGTGCTGCGACTCTCGGCATCGTCAAAACTCGTGATTTCGAGCATTTCGGCTGTTTTCGTGGGCTATAGTCCACGTTTTCGGGTTCCGCGAGGATTTTCATGCCCCGTGACCCCCGGTACACGACTCTGGCGGCATCGTCAAAACTTGTATTTCCGAGCATTTCGCGTTTCGTCGGCGATAGTCCACGGTTTCGGGTCCCGGGAGGATTTCGATGCCTCGTGACCCACGGTACACGACTCTAGTGGCATCATCAAAACTCGTGATTTCGAGCATTTCTGGCCGTTTTCTTGGGCTATAGTCCACGGTTTTCGGGTCACGGGATGATTTCGATGCCTCGTGACCCCCGGTACACGACTCTAGCGCCATCATCCAAACTCGTGATTTCAAGCCTTTCTCAGGCCGTTTCGTGGGCTATAGTCCACGGTTTTGGGAGTCCCGGGAGGATTCGCCCCGTGACCCACGGTACACGACTCTAGCGGCATCGTCAAAACTCGTGATTTCGAGCATTTCGGCTGTTTCGTGGGCTATAGTCCATGTTTCCTAGTCCGGGAGGATTTTGATCCAGTGAGCCACAGTACACGACTCTAACGGCATTGTCAAAACTCGTGATTTCGAGCATTTATCCGTTTCGTGGGATAGTCCACGGTTTTCGGGTCAGGGATGATTTCGATGCCCCATGACCCCCGGTACACGACTCTGGCGACATCATCAAAACTCGTCATTTCAAGCATTTCTGGCCGTTTCGTGGGCAAGTCACGATTTCGGGTCCCGGGAGTATTTCGATGCCTCGTGACCCGCGGTACACGACTCTAGCGGCATCGTCAAAACTCGTGATTTCGAGCATTTCCGGCTGTTTTCGTGGGCTATAGTCCACGTTTTCGGGTCCAGGATTTGATGCCCGTGACCCCGGTACATGACTCTAGCGGCATCGTCAAAACTCGTGATTCCGAGCATTTGGCCGTTTTCTTGGGCTATAGTCCCGATTTTGGGTCACGGGATGATTTCGATGCCTGTGACCCCAGGTACACGACTCTAGCGGCATCATCAAAACCAAGTGATTTCGGGCATTTCAGGCCGTTTCGTGAGCTATAGTCCACGGTTTTGGGTCCCCGGGAGGATTTCGATGCCGTGACCACGGTACACGACTCTATCGGCATCGTCAAAACTCGTGATTTCGAGCATTTCTGGCTTTTTTCGTGGGCTATAGTCCACGTTTCCGGGCCCGTGAGGATTTTCATGCCCCGTGACCCCGGTACACGACTCTGGCGGCATCGTCAAAACTTGTGATTTCGAGCATTTCTGGCCGTTTTCGTCGGCGATAGTCCACGGTTTCGGGTCCCGGGAGGATTTCGATGCCACGTGACCCGTACACGACTCTAGTGGCATCATCAAAACTCGTGATTCCAGAGCATTCGCCGTTTTCTTGGAGGCTATAGTCCACGGTTTCGGGTCACGGGATGATTTCGATGCCTCGTGACCCCGGTACACGACTCTAGCGCCATCGTCAAAACTCGTGATTTCAAGCCTTTCTGGCCGTTTCGTGGGCTATAGTCCACGGTTTTGAGGTCCCCGGAGGATTTCGATGCCCGTGACCACGGTACACGACTCTAGTGGCATCGTCAAAACTCGTGATTTCGAGCATTTATGGTCCATTTTCGTGGGCTATAGTCCATGTTTTAGGGTCCTGGGAGGATTTAGATGCCAAGTGATGACCTGGTACACGACTCTAGCGGCATTGTCAAAACTTGTGATTTCGAGCATTTCAGGCCATTTTCGTGGGCTATAGTCCACGGTTTTTCGGGTCAAGGGATGATTTCGATGCCCCATGACCCCCGGTACACGACCCTAGCGGCATCATCAAAACTCGTCATTTCAAGCATTTCTGGCCGTTTTTCGTGGGCTATAGTCCACGATTTCGGGTCCGGGAGTATTTCGATGCCTCGTGACCCGCGGTACACGACTCTAAGCCGGCATCGTCAAAACTCGTGATTTCGAGCATTTCCGGCTGTTTCGTGGGCTATAGTCCACGGTTTTCAGATCCCGGGAGGCTTTCGATGCCCCGTGACCCCGGTACATGACTCTAGCGGCATCGTCAAAACTTCGTAATTTCGAGCATTTACGGCTGTTTTAGGCTAATCTGGTCCCGATTTTTTGGAGTCACGGGATGATTTCGATGCCACTGTGACCCCCGTACACGACTCTAAGCGGCATCATCAAAACTCGTGATTTCAAGCGTTTTCTGGCCGTTTCGTGGGCTATAGTCCACGGTTTGGGGTCCCGAGGAATTCGATGCCCCGTGACCCACGGTACGCACTCTATCGGCATCGTCAAAACTCATGATTTCGAGCATTTTTCTGGCTATTTTCGTGGGCTATAGTCCACGTTTTCGGGACCCGGGAGGATTTCGATGCCCCGTGACCCCCGATACACGACTACGGCGGCATCCTCAAAACTTGTGATTTCGAGCATTTCTGGCCGTTTCGTCGGCGATAGTCCACGGTTTCGGGTCCGGGAGGATTCGATGCCTCGTGACCCACGGTACACGACTCTAGTGGCATCATCAAAACTCGTGATTTCGAGCATTTCTGGCCGTTTTCGTGGGCTATAGTCCACGGTTTTCGGGTCACGGGATGATTTCGATGCCTCGTGACCCCCGGTACACGACTCTAGCGCCATCATCAAAACTCGTGATTTCAAGCCTTTCAGGCCGTTTTCGTGGGCTATAGTCCACGGTTTTGGGGTCCCGGGAGGGATGCCCCATGGCCCACGGTACACGACTCTAGCCGGCATCGTCAAAACTCGTGATTTCGAGCATTTAGGTGTTTTCGTGGGCTATAGTCCATGTTTCCTGTCCCGGGAGGATTTAGATGCCCCGTGACCCGGTACACGACTCTAGCGGCATTGTCAAAACTCGTGATTTCGAGCATTTCTGGCTTTGTTTCGTGGGCTATAGTCCATGTTTCGGGTCCCAAGAGGGATTTTGATGCCCGTGACCCCGGTACACGATTCTAAGCGACATCATCCATTTCGTGATTTCGAACATTCTTCTTGTTTTAAGTGGGCTATCCGTTTCGGGTCCGGGGAGGATTTCGATGCCTCGTGACCCCTGGCACATGACTCTAGCGGCATCGTCAAAACTCGTGATTTCGAGCATTACGGCTGTTTCGTGGGCTATAGTCCACGTTTCCGGGGTCCGGGAGGATTTTGATGCCCACGTGACCCACGGTACACGATTCATTAGTGGCATCATCAAAACTTCGTGATTTCGAGCATTTCTTGCTGTTTTCGTGGGCTATCCACGTTTTCGGGTCCCAGGAGGATTTCGATGCCCCGTGACCCGGTACATGACTCTAGCGGCATCGTCAAAACTCGTGATTTCGAGCATTTATGGCCGTTTTTCGTGGGCTATAGTCCACGATTTTGGGTCACGGGATGATTTCGATGCCCTGTGACCCCGGTACACGACTATCGGCATCATCAAAACTCGTGATTCGAGCATTCAAAGGCATTTCGTAGGGTATAGTCCACGTTTCGGGTCCGGGAGGATTTGATGCCAAGTGACCCCACGGTACACTGGCTGTCATCGTCAAACTCGTGATTTGAGCCATTTACAGCGATTTAAGTAGGCTATAGTCACGTTTCGAATCCGGGAGGATTTTGATACCCCGTGACCCCCGGTTTTCTGACTCTAAGCCGGCATCATCAAAACTCGTGATTTGAAGCATTTCTGGTCGTTTTGTGGGCTATAGTCCACGGTTTTCGGGTCCGGGAGGATTTTCGATGCCCGTGACCCCCGGTACACGATTCTAGTGGCATCATCAAAACTCGTGATTTGTTTCTTCTTTGTTTCGTGGGCTATCCGTTTCGGCCGGGAGGATTTCGATGCCCAGTGACCCCCGGTACATGACTCTAGCGGCATCGTCAAAACTCGTGATTTCGAGCATTTCTGGCCGTTTTCGTGGGCTATAGTCCACGATTTCGGATCCCGGGAGGATTTCGATGCCCCGTGACCCCGGTACACGACTCTAGAGGCATCATCAAAACTCGTGATTTCGAGCATTTATGGCCGTTTCCCGTTTTCGTGGGGTATAGTCCACGTTTTCGGGTCCAGGGAGGATTTCGATGCCCCGTGACCCCCGGTACATGACTGTAGCGTCATCGTCAAAACTCGTGATTTCGGAAACATTTCGGCGATTTCGTGGGCTATAGTGATTTGGAATCGCGAGGATTTCGATGCCAAGTGACCCACGGTACATGACTATAGCGGCATCATCAAAACTCGTGATTGTATTTACGGCTGTTTTTCGTGGAGCTTATAGTGTGTTTTGGTCAAGTGAGTATTTTTATGCCCGTGACCCTCGGTACATGACTCTACGGTATCGTCAAAACTGCATTGATTCCGAGCATTTGGCTGTTTTTTCGTGGGGTTTTCGGGTCGGGAGGATTTGATGCCAGTGACACCGGTACATGACTCTAGCGGCATCGTCCAAAACTCGTGATTTCGAGCATTTCGCCGTCTTCGTGGGCTATAGTCCACGGTTTTAAGTGTCACGGGATGATTCGATACCACCGTGACCCACGGTACACGATTCTAGCGGCATCATCAAAACTCGTGATTTGAGCATTTGTTCTTCATTTCTTGGGCTATAGTCCACGTTTCGGTCCGGGAGGATTGATGCCAGTGACCCACGGTACGGTATAGCGGCATCAGCATCAAAACTCGTGATTTCGAGCATTTACGGCTGTTTCGTGGGGCTATAGTCTCACGTTTGGGTCCGTGATTTCATGCCCCGTGACCCAGGTGCGACTCTAGCGGCATCATCAAGGCTTGTGGTTGAGCATTTTACGGCCGTTTTAGGTAAAGCTAGTCCACGGTTGGTCCGGGGAGGATTTCGATGCCCCGTGACCCACGGTACACGAATCTAGCGGCATCATCAAAACTCGTGATTTCGAGCATTTCTGGCCTTTTTCTTGGGCTATAGTCCACAGTTTTCGGGTCACGGGATGATTTCAATGCCCTGTGACCCCTAGTACGACTCTGGCGGCATCATCAAAACTCGTGATTTCAAGCATTTATGGCTTTGTGGGCTATAGTCCACGATTTCGGGTCCCGGGAGGATTTCGATGCCCCGTGACCCCCGTACATGACTCTAGCGGCATCGTCGGAGTCCACGGTTTCTGGTCCCGGGATGATTTCAATGCATTTTGGGTCACGGGATGATTTCGATGCCCTGTGACCCCCGGTACAGGACTCTAGCGGCATCATCAAAACTCGTGATTTCGAGCATTTCTGGGTGGTTTCGTGGGGTATAGTCCACGTTTCCGGGTCCAGGGAGGACCCCCGTGCCCCCGTGACCCCCGGTACATGACTCTACCGGCATCGTCAAACTCGTGATTTCGAGCATTTACGGCAGCTGTTTTAAGTGGGCTATAGTCGTTTCGGGTCCGGAGGATTTTGATGCCCCGTGACCGCCGGTACATGACTCAAGCGGCATCGTCAAAACTCGTGATTTTGAGCATTTCGTACATTTCGTGGGACGTTTCGGGTCCGGGAGGATTTATTCCCCCGTGACCCCGATTTTTGTGACTCTAGCGGCATCGTAAAAACTCGTGATTCAGGAGCATTTTAAAGTAGATTTTAAAATGGCTTATAGTCCTGATTTTGAAGCCTTTGGACATTTGATGTTAACTGATACGTTCAGTGTGCTCACTAAACTTAGTGTTTCCAGACATTTCTTATATTTTCTTGGTCACCATGTCCATTCCCAGTCAGAAAATTTTAAATTCCAGAGCTGATGTACGACTGTGTATCATCAAAGCTCGATGATTTGACATTCTGGCTGTTTTGGCTCAGTCCACATTTTTGAGTCGAGGTTGTCTCCATGACTGTGCTTCTGACTCTGTGGCATCATCAAACCTAGGTGTTGAGCATTCTATATTTCTTGGCTATAGTCATGATTTCCGGGTCCAGGAGTTGAGCCTGGGAACTGATGTTTGACTTTCAGCAGCATCATCAAACTCGTATTCGAGCATTTCTTGCTGTTTTCTTGGGCTATAGTCCACGTTTTCGGGTCCGGGAGGATTTCGATGCCCCGTGACCCACAGTACATCGACTCTAGTGGCATCATCAAAACTCGTGATTTCGAGCATTTACGGCTGTTTTCGTGGGCTATAGTCGACGGTTTCCGTGAGGATTTTTATGCCCCGTGACCCCCGGACATAACTCTAGCGGCATCGTCAAAACTCGTGATTTCGAGCATTTATGGCCGTTGGAGTCCACGTTTCGGGTCCCGGGAGGATTTCGATGCCCCGTGACCCCGGTACATGACTCTAGCGGCATCGTCAAAACTCGTGATTCCGAGCATTTCTGGGCCGTTTCGTGGGCTATAGTCCACGTTTTCGGGTCACGGGATGATTTCGATGCCTGTGACCCCCGGTACACGACTCTAGCGGCATCATCAAAACTCATGATTTCGAGCATTTCTGGCTGTTTTCATGGGCTATAGTCCACGTTTTCGGGTCCCGGGAGGATTTCGATGCCATGTGCCCCCAGGTACACGACTCTAAGGCATCATCGAAACTCGTGATTTCGAGCATTCGGCTGTTTCGTGGGCTATAGTCCACGTTTCGGGTCCCGGAGGATTTTGATGCCCCGTGACCCATACACGACTCTAGCGACATCATCAAAACTCGTGATTTCGAGCATTTCTTTAGCGCTGTTTTCGTGGGCTATCCACGTTTTCGGCCCGGGAGGATTTCGATGCCTCGTGACCCCCGGTACATGACTCTAGCGGCATCGTCAAAACTCGTGATTTCGAGCATTTATGGCCGTTTTCGTGTCGGGTCACGGGATGATTTCGATGCCTTGTGACCCCCGGTACACGACTCTAGCGGCATCATCAAAACTCGTGATTTCGAGCATTTATGGCTGTTTTCGTAGTCCACGGTTTTCGGGTCCGGGAGGATTTTGATGCCCCGTGACTGATACCTGACTCTAGCGGCATCGTCAAAACTCGCGTTTTCGAGCATTTCTCGCTGTTTCGTGGGCTATAGTCCACGTTTCTGGTCCGGGAGGATTTTGATGCCTGTGACCCCCGGTACACGATTCTAGTGGCATCATCAAAACTCGTGATTTCGAGCATTTCTTGCTGTTTTCGTGGGCTATCCACGTTTTCGGGATACGGGAGGATTTCGATGCCCGTGACCCCCGGTACATGACTCTAGCGGCATCGTCAAAACTCGTGATTTCGAGCATTTCTGGCTATTTTCGTGGGCTATAGTCCACGATTTCGGGTCACGGGATGATTTCGATGCCTGTGACCCCAGTATACGACTCTAGCGGCATCATCAAAACTCGTGATTTCGAGCATTACGCTGTTTTTCGTGGGTTATAGTCCACGTTTTCGGGTCCAGGGAGGATTTCGATGCCAAACCGTGCACATGAGCGCCAAGCGTCATCGTCAAAACTTCATTTCGAGCATTTCTGTTTGTTTCGTGGGCTATAGTCACGTTTTCGGGTCCCGGGAGGATTTGGATGCCCCGTGCCCCCGGTACCCGACTCTAGCGGCATCATCAAACTCGTGATTTCGAGCATTTCTTGCTGTTTTCTTGGGCTATAGTCCACGTTTTCGGGTCCCGGGAGGATTTCGATGCCCCGTGACCCCCGGTACATGACTATAGCGGCATCATCAAAACTCGTGATTTCGAGCATTTCTGGCTGTTTTCGTGGGCTATAGTCTATGTTTTCGGGTCCCGTGAGTATTTTTATGCCCCGTGACCCTCGGTACATGACTCTAGCGGTATCGTCAAAACTCGTGATTTCGAGCATTTCTGGCTGTTTTCGTGGGACGTTTTCGGGTCCCGGGAGGATTTCGATGCCCCGTCACACCCGGTACATGACTCTAGCGGCATCGTCAAAACTCGTGATTTCGAGCATTTCTGGTCGTTTCGTGGGCTATAGTCCACGGTTTCGTGTCACGGGATGATTTCGATACCCTGTGACCGCCGGTACACGACTCTAGCGGCATCATCAAAACTCGTGATTCGAGCATTTGTTGCTGTTTTCTTGGGCTATAGTCACGTTTTGAATCCGGGAGGATTTCGATGCCCAGTGACCCACGGTACACGACTGTAGCGGCATCATCAAAACTCGTGATTCGAGCATTTCGCTATTTTAAGTGGGCTATAGTCGTTTTTGGTCCGTGAGGATTTCATGCCGTGACCCCCGGTACACGACTCTAGCGGCATCATCAAAACTTGTGATTTCCGAGCATTTCGCGTTCAGTCGCTATAGTCCACGTTTTCGGGTTCCGGGAGGATTTCGATGCCCGTGATCCACGGTACACGACTCTAGGGGCATCATCAAAACTCGTGATTTCGAGCATTTCTGGCCATTTCTTGGGCTATAGTCCACGGTTTTTGGGTCCCGGGATGATTTCAGTGCCCTGTGACCCCTGGTACACGACTCTCGCGGCATCATCAAAACTCGTGATTTCAAGCATTTACGTAGTTTTCGTGAGTCCGATTTCGGGTCCGGGAGGATTTCGAGTGCACGTGAGCCGGTATGGCTTGTAGCGTCATCGTCAAAACTCGTGATTTCGAGCATTTCTGGCTGTTTTCGTGGGCTATAGTCCACGTTTTCTGGTCCCGGGATGATTTCAATGCATTTTGGGTCACGGGATGATTTCGATGCCCTGTGACCCCCGGTACAGGACTCTACCGGCATCATCAAAACTCGTGATTTCGAGCATTTATGGCCGTTTTCGTGGGGTATAGTCCACGTTTCGGGTCCCGGGGAGGATTTGATGCCCGCCGTGACCCCCGGTACATGACTGTAGCGTCATCGTCAAAACTCGTGATTTCGAGCATTTGGCTGTTTTCGTGGGCTATAGTCCACGTTTCCGGGTCCGGGAGGATTTTGATGCCCGTGACCCCGTGTACACGACTCTAAGCGGCATCATCAAAACTCGTGATTTCGAGCATTTCTTACTCTGTTTTCTTGGGCTATAGTCCACGTTTCCGGGTCCGGGAGGATTTTGATGCCAAGTGACCGGCATTCACGACTCTAGCAGCATCATCAAAACTCGTGATTTCGAGCATTTACGTACATTTCGTAAAATTTCTGGTCGTTTGGTGCCGTGAGGATTTTATGCCCGTGACCCCGATAAATGGCTCTGTGGCATCGTCAAAACTCGTGATTTCGAGCATTTCGGCTGTTTCGTGGGACGTTTTCGAGGTCCGGAGGATTCGATGCCCGTGACCCCCAGTCATGACTCTAAACGGCATCGTCAAAACTCGTGATTCCGAGCATTTGCGGGTCGTTTTTCGTGGGCTATAGTCCACGGTTTCGAGTCCCAGGAGGATTTGATGCCCCATGACCCCCGGTACACGACTCTAGCGGCATCATCAAAACTCATGATTTCGAGCATTTCTGGCTGTTTTCATGGGCTATAGTCCACGTTTCGGGTCCGGGAGGATGATGCCCGTGTTCTGACTCCTAGCGGCATCGTCGAAACTCGTGATTTCGAGCATTTCTGGCTGTTTCGTGGGCTATAGTCCACGTTTTTCGGGTCCCGGATTTTGATGCCCCATGACCCCCGGTACACGATTCTAGCAGCATCATCAAAACTTCGTGATTTCGAGCATTTCTTGCTGTTTTCGTGGGCTATAGTCCACGTTTCGGGTCCCGGGAGGATTTTGATGCCCCGTGACCCCGTGTACACGACTCTAACGGCATCATCAAAACTCGTGATTTCGAGCATTTCTTACTGTGTTTTCTTGGGCTATAGTCCACGTTTTCGGGTTCCGGGAGGATTTCGATGCCCGGTGACCCACGAGTACACGACTGTAGTGGCATCATCAAAACTACGTGATTTCGAGCATTTAGCATTGTTTCGTGGGACGTTTCGGGTCCGTGAGGATTTTATGCCCGTATTGCATTAAATGACTCTAGCGGCATCGTCAAAACTCGTGATTCGAGCATTTTACCGAGAGTACATTTTTCGTGGGACGTTTCGGGTCCGGGAGGATTTGTGCCCGTGACCCCGGTACATGACTCTAGCGGCATAGTCAAAACTCGTGATTTCGAGCATTTCTGGCCGTTTTCGTGGCCTATAGTCCACGGTTTCGGGAGTCACGGGATGATTTCGATGCCTGTGACTCCCGGTACACGACTCTAGCGGCATCATCAAAACTCATGATTTCGAGCATTTCTCGCTGTTTTAATGGGCTATAGTCCACGTTTTGGGGTCCGAGGAATTTGATGCCCCGTGACCCCCGGTACACGACTCTAACGGCATCGTCGAAAGCTCGTGATTTCGGGCATTTCCGTTTTAGTGGGCTATAGTCCACGTTTTCCGGTTCCGGGAGGATTTTGATGCCCAGTGACCCCCGGTATTCTAGCAGCATCATCAAAACTCGTGATTTCGAGCATTTCTTGCTGTTTTCGTGGGCTATAGTCCACGTTTTCGGGTCCCGGGAGGATTTTGATGCCCCGTGACCCCCGGTACACGGCTCTAGCGGCATCATCAAAACTCGTGATTTCAGGCATTTTCTTGCTGTTTTCTTGGGTTATAGTCCACGTTTTCGGGTTCCGGGAGGATTTCGATGCCCGTGACCCACGGTACACGGCTAGCAGTGGCATCACCAAAACCGTGATTCCCGAGCATTACGGCTGTTTTTAAGTGGGCTATAGTCCTACGTTTTGGATCGTGAAGTTTTATGCCAGAAAGTGACCCCCGGTAAATGACTCTAAGCGGCATCGTCAAAACTCGTGATTTCGAGCATTTTACGAGTACATTTTTCGTGGGACGTTTCGGGTCCGGGAGAGTTTCGTGCCACAGTGACCCCCGGTACATGACTCTAGCGGCATCGTCAAAACTTGTGATTCAGGAGCATTTCTGGTCGTTTTTCGTGGGCTATAGTCCACGGTTCCGGGTCCCGGGAGGATTTCCCCCGTGACCCCCGGTACCTGACTCTAGCGGCATCATCAAAACTCATGATTTCGAGCATTTACGTGTTTTTCATGGGCTATAGTCCACGTTTTTCGGGTCCCGGGAGGATTTCGATGCGCCGTGACCCCCGGTACACGACTCTAGCGGCATCGTCGAAACTCGTGATTTCGAGCATTTCTGGCTGTTTTCGTGGGCTATAGTCTTCGGGTCCCGGGAGGATTTTGATGCCCCGTGACCCCCGGTACACGATTCTAGCAGCATCATCAAAACTCGTGATTTCGAGCATTTCTTGCTGTTTTCGTGGGCTATCCACGTTTTCGGGTCCCGGGAGGATTTCGATGCCTCGTGACCCCCGGTACATGACTCTAGCGGCATCGTCAAAACTCGTGATTTCGAGCATTTCTGGCCGTTTTCGTGGGCTATAGTCCACGATTTTCGGGTCACGGGATGGATTTCGATGCCCTGTGACCCCCGGTACACGGCTCTAGCGGCATCATCAAAACTCGTGATTTCGAGCATTTATCCTGGCCGTTTCCGTGGGCTATAGTCACGTTTCGTGTCCGGGGAGGATTTGATGCCCGTGACCCCCGGTACATGACTGTAGTGTCATCGTCAAAACTCGTGATTTCGAGCATTTCTGGCTGTTTCGTGGGCTCCACGTTTTCGGGTCCCGGGAGGATTTTGATGCCCCGTGACCCCGTGTACACGACTCTAGCGGCATCATCAAAACTCGTGATTTCGAGCATTTTCTTCTGTTTTCTTGGGCTATAGTCCCGTTTTCGGGTCCCGGAGAGTTGTTCGTGACCCACGGTACACGGCCCATGATGGCATCATCAAAACTTCGTGATTTGAGAATTTACGGCTGTTTCGTGGGCTGTGTCTACGTTTCCGGGTCCGTGAGGATTTTATGCCGTGACCCCGGTAAATGACTCTAGCGGCATCGTCAAAACTTCGTGATTTCGAGCATTCTGGCCGTTTTCTTGGGCTATGGTCCGGGAGAGTTCGATACCAGTGACCCCAGGTACACGACTCTAGCGGCATCGTCGAAACTCGTGATTTCGAGCATTTTGGCCGTTTTCGTGAGCTATAGTCCACGGTTTTCGGGTCACGGGATGATTTCGATGCCCTGTGACCCCAGTACACGACTCTAGCGGCCTCGTCAAAACTCGTGATTTCGAGCATTTCTTCCTGTTTTCTTGGGCTATAGTCCACGTTTTTCGGGTCCCGGGAGGATTTTGATGCCCCGTGACCCCCGGTACACGACTACAGCGGCATCATCCAAAACTCGTGATTCCGAGCATTTCATGGCTGTTTTCTTGGGCTATAGTCCACGTTTCGGGTCCGGGAGGATTTTGATGCCAGAAGTGACCAGTGTACACGACTACAACGGCATCATCAAAACTCTGTGATTTCGAGCATTTCTTGCTGTTTTCTTGGGCTATAGTCCACGTTTTCGGGTCCGGGAGGATTTTGATGCCCAGTGACCCCCGGGTCCACGACTCTAGCGGCATCATCAAAACTCGTGATTTCGAGCATTTCTTCAGCATTTCTTGGGCTATAGTCCGTTTTCAGGTCCGGGAGGATTCGATGCCAAGTGACCCACGGTACAAGCTATCGTAGCATCATCAAAACTCGTGATTCGAGCATTTCTGGCTGTTTTAAGTGGGCTATAGTCACGTTTTCGGGTCCCGTGAGGATTTTTATGCCCCGTGACCCCCGGTAAATGACTTCTGGCGGCATCGTCAAAACTCGTGATTTCGAGCATTTAAGGCACATTTCGTGGGACGTTTCGGGTCAGGAGAGTTCGATGCCGTGACCCCCGGTACATAACTCTAGCGGCATCGTCAAAACTAGTGATTTCGAGCATTTCTGGCCGTTTCGTGGGCTATAGTCCACGGTTTTCGAGTCCCGGGAGGATTTCGATGCACTGTGACCCGTACACGACTCTAGCGGCATCATCAAAACTCATGATTTCGAGCATTTGTAGCCGTTTTCGTGGGCTACGTTTCGGGTCAGGAGGATTCGATGCCACGTGACCCCCGGTACACGACTCTAGCGGCATCATCGAAACTCGTGATTTCGAGCATTTTCTGGCTGTTTCGTGGGCTATAGTCCACGTTTTGGGGTCCTGGGATTTTGATGCCCCGTGACCCCAGGTACACGACTCTAGCGACATCATCAAAACTTCGTGATTTCGAGCATTTCTTCCTTTTTCGTGGGCTATCCACGTTTTCGGGTCAGGAGGATTTCGATGCCTCGTGACCCCGGTACATGACTCTAACGGCATCGTCAAAACTCGTGATTTGAAGCATTCTAGCCGTTTTCGTGGGCTATAGTCCACGATTTTCGGGTCACGGGATGATTTCGATGCCATGACCCCCGGTACACGACTCTGCGGCATCATCAAAACTCGTGATTCCGAGCATTTCTGGTCCTATAGTCCACGGTTTCTGGTCCCAGGAGGATTTTGATGCCACGTGACCCCTCCACGACTCTAGCGGCATCGTCCAAACTCGTGATTTCGAGCATTTCTTGCTGTTTCGTGGGCTATAGTCCACGTTTTGGGGTCCTGGGGATGCCCTGTGACCCCCGGTACACGATTCTAGTGGCATCATCAAAACTCGTGATTTCGAGCATTTCTTCCTTTTTCGTGGGCTATCCACGTTTTCGGGTCCGGGAGGATTTGATGCCCAGTGACCCCCGGTACATGACTCTGCGACATCGTCAAAACTCGTGATTTCGAGCATTTCGCGTTTTTCGTGGGCTATAGTCCACGATTTTGGATCCCGGGAGGATTTCGATGCCCCCCCCGGTACACGACTCTCGCGGCATCATCAAAACTCGTGATTTCGAGCATTTTTGGCCGTTTTCGTGGGGTAGTCCACGGTTTTCGGGTCCCGGAGGATTTCGATGCCCCGTGACCCCCGGTACATGGCTCTAGCGGCATCGTCAAAACTCGTGATTTCGAGCATTTCTTGCTGTTTCGTGGGCTATAGTCCACGTTTCCGGGTCCCGGGAGATTTTGATGCCCCGTTACCTCATGTAAATTATGTTGATCACACATGCATTCACTAACATAGTCTTCATTTTCTTGAGCTGTAGCCACCACCAGTGTTGCTTCACACGGCCCTAAACCCTAAGCCCCTGAACC
The DNA here is from genome assembly GCA_030979885.1 of Lolium multiflorum. Taxonomy (NCBI): domain Eukaryota; kingdom Viridiplantae; phylum Streptophyta; class Magnoliopsida; order Poales; family Poaceae; genus Lolium; species Lolium multiflorum. Next base: position 335,056,230 of record CM061753.1, on the reverse strand, counting down.
ACCTCTCCTTCACTCATTACCGGAGAGTCCGAAGAGAGATATAATAGTGTGGTTGTTAAGACCGAGCAGTTGAGCACCTGGAAAAACATGCATAACTCTGGCGGTATCGTCAAAACTCGTGATTTCGATTTCTGGCTGTTTTCGTGGGACGTTTTCGGGTCCCGGGAGGATTGTGCCCCGTCACACCCGGTACATGACTCTAGCGGCATCGTCAAAACTCGTGATTTCGAGGATTTCTGGCCGTTTTCGTGGGCTATAGTCCACGATTTTCGGGTCCAGGGATGATTTCGATACCCTGTGACCCCCGGTACACGACTCTAGCGGCATCATCAAAACTCGTGATTTCGAGCATTTGTTGCTGTTTTCTTGGGCTATAGTCCACGTTTTCGGGTCCCGGGAGGATTTCGATGCCCCGTGACCCACGGTACACGACTCTAGCAGCATCATCAAAACTCGTGATTTCGAGCATTTCGAGGCTATTTTCGTGGGCTATAGTCTACGTTTTCGGGTCCCGTGAGGATTGATGCCCCGTGACCCCCGGTGCACGACTCTGGCGGCATCATCAAAACTTGTGATTTCGAGCATTTCTGGCCGTTTCGTCAGCTATAGTCCACCGTTTCGGTCCCGGGAGTTCGATGCCCCGTGACCCACGGTACACGAGTCTAGGGGCATCATCAAAACTCGTGATTTCGAGCATTTCAGCCATTTTCTTGGGCTATAGTCCACGGTTTTGGGTCACGGGATGATTTCGATGCCCCCGTGACCCACAGTACACGACTCTAGCGACATCATCAAAACTCGTGATTTCAAGCATTTATGCGTTTTCGTGAGTCCACGATTTCGGGTCCGGGAGGATTCGATGCCGTGACCCCGTACATGACTGTAGCGTCATCGTCAAAACTCGTGATTTCGAGCATTTATGGGCTGATTTCGTGGGCTATAGTCCACGTTTCCGGGTCCCGGAAGGGTCCACGGTTTTCGGGTCACGGGATAATTTCGATGCCCTGTGACCCCGGTACACGACTCTTGCGGCATCATCAAAACTCGTGATTTGAAGCATTTTATGGCCGTTTTCGTGGGGTATAGTCCACGTTTCGGTCCCGGGGAGGATTTGATGCCCGTGACCCCGAGTGCATGGCTGTCAGCGTCATCGTCAAAACTGCGTGATTTCGAGCATTTAAATTTGTTTCGTGGGCTATAGTCCACGTTTTGGATCCCGGGAGGATTTTGATGCCAGTGACCCCGTGTACACGACTCTAGCGGCATCATCAAAACTCGTGATTTCGGAGCATTTCTTCTTCATTTTCTTGGGCTATAGTCACGTTTCGAATCGGAGGATTTCGATGCCAAGTGACCGACATTCTGACGTAGTGGCATCATCAAAACTCGTGATTTCGAGCATTTAGTACATTTCGTAGACTATAGTCGTTTTTCGGGTCCGTGAGTTTTATGCCCCGTGACCCATTAAATGACTCTAGCCGGCATCGTCAAACTTCGTGATTTCGAAGCATTTCAGCTGTTTTGGTGGGACTTTTCGGGTCCGGGAGGATTCGATGCCCAGTGACCCCCAGTACATGACTCTGGCATCGTCAAAACTCGTGATTCCGAGCATTTACCGGTCGATTTTTCGTGAATATAGTCCCACGGTTTCGAGAATCACGGGATGATTTCGTCTCTGTGACCCCGGTACACGACTCTAGCGGCATCATCAAAACTCATGATTTCGAGCATTTCTGGCTGTTTTCATGGGCTATAGTCCACGTTTTCGGGTCCCGGGAGGATTTCGATGCGCCGTGACCCCCGGTACACGACTCTGACGGCATCGTCGAAACTCGCGATTTCGAGCATTTCTGGCTGTTTCGTGGGCTATAGTCCACGTTTTGGTCGGGAGGATTTTGATGCCCCATGACCCCGGTACACGATTCTAGCGGCATCATCAAAACTCGTGATTTCGAGCATTTCTTCCTCTGTTTCGTGGGCTATAGTCCACGTTTTGGGGTCCTGGGAGTTTTGATGCCCCGTGACCCCGTGTACACGACTCTAGCGGCATCATCAAAACTCGTGATTTCGAGCATTTCTTACTGTTTTTTTCGTGTTCTATAGTCCACGTTTTCGGGTCACGGGATTTCGATGCCCGTGACCCACGGTACACGGCTTGTAGTGGCATCATCAAAACTCGTGATTTCGAGCATTTGGCTGTTTCGTGGGACGTTTTGGGTCCGTGAGGATTTTTATGCCCGTGACCCCAGTGTGGCTCTAAACGGCATCGTCAAAACTCGTGATTTCGAGCATTTACGTACATTTCGTGGGACGTTTCGGGTCCGGGAGGATTTACGTGCCCGTGACCCCATTTTTGCATGACTACAGCGGCATCGTCAAAACTCGTGATTCCGAGCATTTCTGGTCGTTTTCGTGGGCTATAGTCCACGGTTTTCGGGTCACGGGATGATTTATGCCCTGTGACCCCGGTACACGACTCTATGCATGTCAAACTCATGAGATTTAGAGC